>OY728123.1:1178062990-1179312990 GCA_963277665.1 Viscum album | reverse complement strand
CTAATGTACAGATCATATTATCATAAATAATTACTCAATTTTTAGTAATGTAATTTTATGCGCCAAACATATGTTTTTTTGAAATATATATTTATATCATTTTGATAAAATATAATTGATTTATTATATTTTTGGAAAATTTATTTTATTATATTAATTTATTTTTTAAATCATCATTTACATATTCACTATGGTTTAATTTTTATGATTTTTCTAAAAACGTTATTCTATAGTGAATAGTGAAACAAACATGTTATTATAAAAAATATCATTTATTTTCATGTAAATATACAATTATTTTATAAATATTATCATAAACTAACATAAGAATCATTTAATTATATATAATATATTTAATTACATGATAATAATTACAATTCATGATTTTTATTCAAGTTCATTTTAGGGATTAGGAAAACATTTTTTTTAAACATTGTTTTTATGCTCACAATGTGTTTAAATATTAATAAACTAAATTAGACTAATTTTATTAATTATTTTAATGAAATTAATTTTTTATACACTAAATAATATAATTTTATTTCATTTTATGGTTTTAATAGGGAATAGAATATATGTACACTATGTTTTCTTCTTAATAATTCTTCCATCTCAAACAGGTTTCAATTGTTGGTTATAGGCTTATTTACTATTACATTATGACCATTATAAAAATGGAATATGTTAAAATGAACTAAATTTTTTTAATGTTAATAATTTATATAATTTAATATGTTCAACTTAAATTTTGTAAATGTGATTAGTAAAAACACTAAAATTATGTTACAATGTGTAAGGATAAAACATGATTATTGAGGGTTCAACCAATAGATAACTGCATCATTGATAGATAAACATGTAAAATTATTATTTATAGAATAAATATATAACATATAGTGTCATATATTCTGATCGACTTATATTTGGTGCCACGTTCCAGGGAATGTGAACATAAATAACTGAAATATTTTAAGAAATTACATTTGTAGCCCTTCCCAGACATACGAACAAAAACATTTTCTCCTCACCTATTTGAAAATTTTTACACTTATTTATATAAAAATACATAATAAATAAACTTCAATAAATCCTTTCCCTCATTATATATTTTGTTTTATTTTCCTAATACCAATCAATCAATGTTTATAGAGTAAGCCTAAGGATGTCTCTCAAGAAGAGGTATATATCTCAACCCAACTCATTAAATTTTATTACTTCTTATACATCCTATAAACATGTTTTACACATAAATGTTTTATATATAATATAATAATAATACATATATGTTATTATTTTTATTGAATAATTTTTTAATACCTCTTCTCCATCAAATGGGAGATGAAAGCATCGCTCATGTATACATATAGACTATCGCCTCCACATAGCGATTTGATTTATTTTGGATCCTAATATTTCTTATATGGTTATTATGTTATATTTAATATATATATATATATATATTATAATTATTATTCTATAAATATGAATTAATATTTTTCTTTGTATCATTACATCCATCAAAAATAAAAACATCACTTGTTCGTACATATAAACTACCATCTCCACATAGTGATGTAATTCATTTTTAACACCAAAATATATGAATGGATATAAATATATAATAAATATATATGATATTTATTTACTAACATACAATTTTTATTTGAATTAACCATGATAAAAGAATATAGTTCACAACCGCTGAAACAATACAAACTATAAAAATGAAGAAGTTGGCACCTTAAATATTGATGATAATGAATGATTTTTAATGAACGATGGATAGGATGTTATAATTAGAACATTTATATTATTATATTTAATTATATGGTGATTTAATACAATTATAATAAATTTAAATATATTATACTACAGGTTAGAGTGCATACAAATCAAGACATACTTATGGGTTGTGTTTTGTGTTATAATCTCATTTTTATCGAGATTGTTTTTTCTAAAATATTAAAATGATAAAATCGTATGAAAAATATATATGAAATATTTTATATTTTATTATACTTTGTATATTTCTATATATTTATGTTTTTCTTCTTAATTTCATATCTTTATGTGATCAATATATTGATAGTTGTTTTAAAGGAAAACTGTTATTTTTTACATTGGTCGGGAATTTTTTATTTCATGTGCATATTTTCTTCAAAATATTTTGATGATTATTTTTAAAATTCTAAAAATACCTTTTAATTTAATTTTTTAATATATTTTACATTCTTTACCAATGTTTATAAAAAAATTTCTACTCATTTTCGAAACATACTACATTTGACTTTCTACCAAATGTGTGAAAGAAATTTATGTTTTACTATAAACTGAATGAAAATAATACCCTACCATAATGAATACCCTTTTTTATAATCATCATTTATAATTAAAATTTTTATTTTAATATAATTTTTTTCATTATTATGTTTGGAAAACTTTAAATTCTAAAAAATTTATTTCAAATGAAAGGGGTATTTTCCTCAAGAAATGTTTTCATGATTTTTTAAAGGTATTTTTATCAATAAAAAGATCCTTTGATGTTAAATATTATTTAATTTTTATATGATCTAATGTTATAGTATGTATTCATTCTTTATACATTTTTTGATTATGGTGATAATTTTTTATAAAGCCCATATCCTTTCCATGGGTTTTGATTTTATAGAATATTGAATATTTTAGGATAATGTGGCACACATATGTGTGTATTTCAATATTTTATAGGTGGGCATGATTTATATAGCATTAAAATGATTTGGGTAATGAATTATATCTCATGAGATGCGAAATAATGGAATGGGGAGTGAACCTAGTTCAGTAAGGGACTTTTTCTACAAAGATAATCTTTAGAGTGAACCTCGACTAACGAAATAATGAAATAGGGTGTGAACCCAGTTCAATATGGTTGTCTTGAGAGTGACCCTTGAATAATGAAATGATTTTCTATAACTATAGTCATGAAAAAAATTATTATTATGGTTATGATAAGTTGTCATTGATCATGTTTGACTATTAATCATTATTCACCCTTATGTATTTTTTCATTTGATTGATTAACATTTAGGCCACGTTCCATAATTATGATCTATAAATGGATAGGTATAATTTAATTATGTTAATATGGTATCCTCATGCCCATACTCTTATCATATACTAACTAATGATTATTGACATCTCTTGTGTTTACCCTCTAATAGTATCTGAGGTCACCCTTTCTTATATTCCCCTTTGACATGTTATGGACAATGGATTTAATTATGTGATGTAAAATAAGGGTAATAGTTATGAAAAAAATTAATAATAAATTATATAGGTCATTTATATAACAATAGTTTATGAATCCATGATTCTAAAGACAATAATCCTTTATGGTTATGGAGTGGATTATTTTTATATATAATGGATATTTCCTCTATTAAGATGTAGTATTTATGTATGAAAATATAGGTCACTATAGGTGATATCCAAGAGATTCTTTAACATCATTTCATTAAATTTTGAGTAATTCATAATGGGTCTCTCATATAAATTCGTGGTTTTCATGTTTGAAAAAGAATGGTTTTATGTGATATGATTTTACGAATCCATGTACTGAATTTTTAAATGGATTTTATAGTGTGAGTTCTATTTTAATTAGATTTTGGTCTTCAATGAGTGAAACAATTATCTCAATTTGAATTCATTTTGATATGGGGTTTTCACCTCAATATTTTTTTAAAGGTGTGATTCATTGTATTTAATATTTTTTTTGAAATGTTTGTGTGTTTCGACCATTTTGGGAAATACCATATTGGGAATATAAATGTATAAGGGTAGATTAGAAATGTTTAAATGGTTTTAGTTATTTCATTTACTCTAAAAAATGTTCAAAGTTTTGTTTTGTGAAACATAAAATGGATTTCCATTTTGCTTCATGTTTTGGTGTTAAATTCCCATTTGGAAACTTAGTTTTACATGATTGATGTGAAAGGACCCACCTTGATTTACCCTTGCATTATTTTCCCCTTGTGTGGGTTTTCTCTCACAATGTAATTCTATTTGATCCCCTTATATAGGGATATACAAGTTATTTAATAGGTGCATTGGATTTTTTTAGGAAAATTACTATGATGGTGTTGTGGGTGAGGTAATGTCATTCACTGTTTCTTGCATTTAATCATAGTGTGTATGTCCTTTGTCATCACATATTTATTAGTAATGGGAACTTAGGTACTAAGTAGGATATATATGTTTATATTATTATAGGTGGATCATATGATCATTTTGGAATTTTAGCTTTTTAAGAAAGTGGGACAAGGAGGGGTGTCATTTAAATGATGATTGTGTGTTCTGGTTGGATTGCTTATGGTGTGGACATCAACATACACAAGAAGTTGGATTTCAAGTATAATTCTATTAAAATATTATATGAATATCTTATTAGGGATTCTATGTATAACCCATGAAACATTTAATGTCTTAGTTAGTTATTAACATAGGTTATTTTGATCTACTTTATGATTGTACCATTTGTCTTTATTATATTAAAATGGAACCCATATCATTAAAATATTTTGTATACACCCTGTGACATTATCGTGTCAATTTTATTATACTCTACCTATGTGTTGTATGTGATTGGTCATTTATTTTAGGGAATGTTTTTTTAAATATGTATAATAAAAATATTTTGAATATTACTGATTCATGTGTTGGTTTTTTAATGTGGATTTCAAAAATGGTGTTTTTTTAAAATAAGGTTTCAAATGGTTAATGTTTTATGATTTTATCATTTTCATTCATATAAAAGAGTGAGTTATTTTTATAAAGGATTACTGGTGTATGTTTTTAAAATGGAATGACTAGGTGGAATTTTTTTCAAAGCAATTCTTATTAGTTTATGAAAATAATGTTGAATCTTTTTAAATGATCTTATAGAATTTATTGTTGTTTCAAAAGTAAAATTTGAAATGGAATCGTTATTTTTATATTTTAAAATTACCATTTACAAATTTTAATAGAATTATAATTGAATATTATTTATATGTTGAAGAGAACTACTAGTATTTTAAGATCATGTTTATATATTTTAGGTTTTTGGTTTCAATTGCAATTGGGTTTTCTTCCTTGATGCTGACAATGGGTGAATTATGTGGTGGGCAACAACTAATTGAATTATTGAAATGGTTTTGATCATGTAATTGGATTTTGGTATTTTTTTCTTTTGTGGTTAGTGTTTTATATGTATATGCCACATTATATCATTACTATTGGGAAGATGCTTTATATTTATAAAAATGGGTTTAATAATTGTTATAGGTTATGACCTGTATGGAATATCAATTTATTTTGGTTGTATATAGGTACATGTTCTTATGACTTTATCTCTGATTTGGATGAAATGATTTCTAAGGAGATTCTAGTTATTTAGAGGCACTAGATTCTAGCTTGTGGGATTTGGGAACACCCTTCAATCTATGAGGTTGACCATGTCGAGTGTTTTGATAGATGGATGCTTGAGTTTGTTCGTTATGTACCATATCATCTCCCAACATAAAATCACACACCAAGCCTTTATATCAGGCATCATAAAAAACATTTATCAATTCATCTTCTAGAAAGATAAAAAAGGAAGGCGAGGCTATACATAACTTTGATACATAAAATGAAAATTGGAACTTATATTCCAAATATAATTTCACTCCTTTTTAGTTAAGAGCAGAAAATGATGAAACACCTTCTTAGAAAACAATTTACAAATTAGTATTAATTTTTTCCGAATCGAATATTATTTGAATCATAATTCCATTTAAAGGATCATTCAATGTAATGAAAAATTTCACCTTCTAAAGTTTGAAAAATATTCCATATTTTGTAAAAACATGTCCAAAGAACATAACATCAAGATTCTAAAAATTAATTCATCTAATTTAAAAAAATTATGGAAATATATCTTGATTCTTTAAATATATTTTAGTTGATTCTTATGAAATTCCTAATATCTCAAATAAAATAGAATATCATCCATGAATAACCAGATAATTAAATCAACCTACTAGGGGAATATTGAGTTCATGAAAGCCATGGAAACTACCAGAGTGTTAGTTTTGTGAAATGAAATTTCAATATATTTCAAGTGGTCATAAATATTTTATAAAGTAGTATTTGGAATATATTACTCCTTAAATCTGAGTTGGTGATATCCATATCGAAGTTAATTTTTCAACAACCACTTTGATGCATTGAAATTTAAAACAACTCATCTATGCAGGGGAAAGAGTAATAAGTTTTAAATGGAACTCAATTAAGCTTCAAATAAAAAAAAATTAAGAGATGAATTAGCCTAATTGAGAAATATTTATAGAAGATATCCATGAAGATATACTAGGATTAAACTATTCAAATTAATGTTTCCAAATGTAATCTACAACTCTTTCAATTCAATCAGTGCCATGTAAAAATGGTATGGATAATAGTTGACTTCTAGGAACATAGTTGATTAATAATTCCAACAATATTTTAGGACGAATACTAAAAAATTCATTTGGAAACACATTCTAAAATTCCTTAACCGCCAAATAAATCTCACAAATTGATTTCTCATATCTATGTTCAACTATGAAATAAGATACCAATACACCATGTTATGGTATAATAGGTCCTAATAAACTACACCTAAGATTAAATTCTTCCAAAAATACATGTGAAATCCCATAATAGTGAATAAAGAATAGCCAAGGATTATAAAAATAAATTATTTCTTTGTTCTTGGTTAATAAATCCTTCCCAATATTAATATTAAGCAGGGAAAAGTCGAGAAAAAATATGTTCTAAAATGGATAAACATTGGAAATCAAAAAATGGCACCAAGTAAATTCTAAATCCTTATCCATATTCTTCCTAAATGGATTCTCAATCATCATTATATAATAAATGGTTCCCATTTGAGTATTTCAGAAAAATCAAAAAAAAATTATTTAATATAATGAGAAGAATAAATATGAAAAAAAATTAAACACTAAAGATACTAACTCTCACTGTAGCAGGAACTAAATAAAAATACAAATGAGACACTTCCTCTACATATAACTACTTAATTTTAGAGGCTTATTGTCTTAACATTATTTAATTTGATTCACCAACTACACTATTGATACTTTGGGACTAATAAACCTAATCCATAATGTAGAGTATAATACACCTAATAGATTTTTTTATAGTGAACTATACATCCACATGAATTATTGATATTTTGAGTTCCTTGGTAAAGGTGTAACATGTTCTTAGTATTTAAAAACCATTATAATAACAATGAAACACTTCGTGTTTTTACAAAGGAGTGCGATAATCTCACTGTTGAGATCCATTGCCACATCCCTTGAATGTTTCAATCTAATATCTTTTCTTTTCATGAGATCCATTGAAACTATAACAGTGTGGAAGAGTAATTAAAAAAATCATTTACTTTCATGATTAACCAATATCATCTATCATTTCGTTAAAAACAACCTTAGCATATAAGTGAATATTCAGAATGAAAAATTGAGAATTTAAATCTTCTGGGAAGAACACCTCAATCCTATGGGATATTAACATATATATTGGTGCTACCTTGATAGAAAACATACTAGATCAAATAATTGGTCAATGTAGTCCATCATAATTTAGTAACCCTACTGGAAGGTGAGGAACTCAATGGATTTAGCCAATGATAAAGATTATGGATATTAATATTGGAAACTAATTCTTGAATTCTTATACTCCAAACTGCAATAATTCATTTCATGAGTAATTGTTCCCCCCATCTTAAATCAAAGCCCTCAAACATAAACATATTTCACTTTACCTTAATAGAGTATAGAGTTTCTACAAAGTGAAAAATATATTTGATCTTTCCTAACATTTCTTTCACTTCCTAAGGATTATTCAACCCCTGGAAGGATGGTGGATCTTGGTAGAAAAACACTTGTGCTAAATCATTATCTTCTATATTTTTTTCATCTCCATCCTTAATTAGAGATGGATGAACCATCTTCTCTATAGCATGGATTATTCATACTACGAATTCAGCAATATTATTGTTAGGGTAGATACATTAAATGGACAATATCTCGATAGAGGTTAAAATACCATTTTTACAATTTTCAAAGTTGTTAAAAGTAAACATAACGTTGAAATTGAATATCAAATGAAAGATATCATAGATAATTTTATAGTGATTCATTCAAATTCCCATACTTCACTCTTCACACCCTAGCTGATAGAGAATACAACCCATTACAAAGGATAGAGATATATGTTTAGATGATATAAATCAAAAACCATACTATTATATGGGGTAATTTTAAACAAAATATTTTTTGAGAAGTATTCCCAAACCTAAAAATACATAGCCTTTTATTTGGGTAGAAAAAAACTTTTTCTTTTCAATAATGACAAACTGAATCTAACTGATCTACTATTTTTCAATTGTGAATAATTAATTAATAACTTTTAAGTATATTATAAACTTTGGGAGATTAAATTAATTATATACCTATACCCAGAAACAAAATAGAAAACAATGTTTACAACTGGATTTAAGCTGAAAGATTACTGGCGATGAATCAATTTATAAAGAAAAATTTGAATTATGTACACAATGTACTCCAAAAATTCAAAAAGGTGCAACTCTACTATTCTAGGAGACATGGAAGTCAAATAAGTATTGTCCCTCCTTTGAGAGGTTGTGATAATTGATGTAAATTGTAGATCACAAGATCACATTTTTGTTACATGTATAGGAATGTTTGTAAATTAATATTATCATTTGAACCATTATATCAGTTACAATAACGCACAATTCATTTAAATACAATGATATTTGGGATATTTTTAAACCCACAGGTTGTCGTTAGTTCCCTACTATGATATGAAAAATAAAATTTATAATGTTCCAAAAATCCTAACTAAAAGGGTAGTACATTGTATTTATTAGTGTTAAACCCAGAAGGATGGCATGTATGTACTAAATTAATTAAGGAATTAGAAATTACAACTAATTGGTTGTTTATAAAGTAAAGATAAATAATTGTAGTAATGGTTGGAATTAAATTAAGTAAGGGAATACATGCCAGGTTTAGTGATGTTTAGTTTCGTGTGCTATAGATTCAACTGATTATGGTTTTATTAATGTTTGGTGTCTGAATTGGGTCAGTGAGGAACCTTGATCTTGGTATCTAACCATATAATTGTGGTTGCACCATTGGAATGCCCATCAAATCGGTGAAAACACATAAATAAGTATCCCAAAACAATTTATAAACATAACAATCCTATATTTCAAAATGGTTATGGGAAAAGTTGGCTAATTAGTTAAAGAAATGAAATAATTACCTTCAAATCATTAGAAAGGGTCATGAAATTGTAAAAATTAAGAGATTAGAATTGATAAATGATGTTCGCAACAATTCAAAACATGAATAAAATAATGAAAATAATCCCTATGAACACATCCTCATAGAAATCACATCATTTGGAACTATAGGACTACTCCCTCATGATGAGAGTGCACATCATGGGTTCCCGAAAAGAATGATGCTGATGAGAGGCTATGAATCATCTGTTTGTTGTCCCTAAGTGTCACATTTCATTTGTTTTTCCCAGAGTTTTTTGCAAGGGAACCCGAGGACTCTTTTTATAGGGGAACTCATCCATGACCATCGGCCCACATTGCCTATTTTTCTCTATGCGTCGACGCCTACACGACATGTACCTTGGTTACACGATGTGTACTTTAGATCTAGTTTTTTCTCTGCCATGTTGAATCTGAAAAAATACCGTACACTTGTTAGACTTTCATCAAATAGTTTATTGACGATTCTAGACATGTACTTGATGTTCCTAGTGTGTACCATCATTGTGACTTGTCTACTGTATATATGTTTCACTTAAATGAGCCAAGACGTTTAATGCAATTATCTTTACTTTCTAGGTCTGCTTCTCTCTCACAAATCTAGTGTCGGGCCACATGCTTTTCTCGAGGAGTGTAGGGTCCTTCCATGAAAAATTCCTCCCCCTTTCATCATTTTTCACAAATACATCATTTCCAACCCTAAATAATAAAACGACTAAATTAATTCCAAAAATGGAAATTTTATTGAATAGATTAAAAAATCAACACATTAAGACACATTAAAATATATACAAGAAAAAGTCGTATCATAGACTCAATCAAGTAATCCATTAGAATATATCACAGTAAAAAAATAGAGTTATATTGTAATCTTGTGTAGAAAAAATAGTTTTCAAAAATATCATGGATTTCATTCTAATTTAAATACAAAATTTGAATGGGTTTTAGCGAGCCAAATATATTAAATAGTTCAAACTATCTGTATAAATATTGGTTATCTTATTTTATATGTATCACCTGAACTTTGACTACAAATAAAACATTTAATTTTTTGTATAAATGTATAAAATAAGAAAAAATTATTTTTCATTCTTTTAATACTTAAAAATACATTGAAAATGTTTATGAATATTAAAAAATACATTAGAAACAATTAAAATGAAGATAATAAACAATAAAAAAAATATTTTCCAATAAAGAAGAATATAGATGTTGAATGTTTCTAATAAACATGAAAATTGCATTCAAAACAACTTCATAAAATTTAAAACCACTCACATAAACATGCATGATTAAAAATTAGTTGTAAAATAAGGAAATTTAAGAAACTATTTGAACCATACATCCAATAATTACAAATTTGTGATATAACTAAAAAATAACAAGAAAAAAAATTCAAGAACATAATTTTATATCTATGAATGGTAGAAAAAATTAAAAATAATGGTATTTTTTAAATCTAATTATTGAAGAATATAGTAGAAAAAATTACTAACCACTACTAGAAAAACAGCTATTTGCAACGGGGCATTTGCAACGGGATCCCGTCGCAAATGGCTTGTTGCGACGGGGGCCCGTCGCAAATAGTCCGTTGCTGAAAACGCCGTCGCAATTACACTTATTTGCGACGGGCCCGTCGCTAAAGCCTTTTTTTGCGACGGTCATTCTCCCCGTCGCAAATAGTATTCCGTATTTTTGTAAAAATACTTTTAAAATAGTTTTTGCGACGGGACTCGTCGCAAATATCTTTTGCGATGGTGTCGTCGCAAAAACTATTTTTAAAAAAAAAATAAAAAACTGTTAATAATACTAGTATTTGCGACGAGCATAGTATCCCGTCGCAAATACTATAAATAGTATTTACGACGGGTCCCGTTGCAAATACTATTTTTAAAAAAAAAATAAAAAACTATTAATAATACTAGTATTTGCAACGGGCATAGTATCCCGTCGCAAATACTATAAAAAAAATAAAAAAATAAATTATTAATAAATTATTTTAATTAATATAATAATAGAATTATAATTCACAAATAAAAATAATAAATTATTAATAAATTATTTTAATTAATATGATAATAATAGAATTATAATTCAAAAATAAAAAATAATAGAATATTAATAAATGATTTAATTAATATAATTAATATGATAATAATAGAATTATAATTCAAAAATAAAAAATAATAGAATATTAATAAATGATTTAATTAATATAATAATATTAGAATTATAATTCATAAATAAAAAAAATATTAATAAGTTATTTTAATTAATATAAAAATAATAGAATTATTTTACATTCAAATATTAAAATAATTCAAGTATTACAAAAAATATAATTAAATTATAATATTATAAAATTTTAATATATATATAAAATTTAATATTATAAAATATAAATAATATTATTATTCATATTAATATTGTTATTTAAAAATATAATATTATTAATATTTTATAATGAGACAGAAACTACGAATAGAAAAAAAATAATATTTTGATTTCACAAATTTTATAACATAAATACAATCTCTAATCTGAAGGAGGGGGGAGGTGGGGGATCTGAAGATGGTGGTGGAGGAAACTCCATCCCTAAAGCATGAGTGAGTCGGCGCATGTACTCCATCTGCTCCTGATGCTGCTGCTGCCACCGACTCGCTTGCTCCTCGTACAGCTGCTACTGGTGTCGACGCTCCTCCTCATGCTGCTGACGCATCTGCTCCTGCTCCTGTCGGAGACTCTCTATCTGTGCAGTCTGAGATCGCAACTGATCCTCATACTGTGTAGTAGAAGAAGATGCACGAGATCCTCTCGAGCTGGACGCTGACATCGCAGCACTGCCATAATAATCTCCGGGAGTCAGTCGAGAGCCGATACCAACTACCCGGCCCTTCTCGAAGGCATACTGGGTGGCCTGCATCCATGCCGCTTCATCAAACTGACGGGCAGTGGTCTGATCTGATGACTCGGCCTGACTCTCAGGTCGGGCCTGTGACGCTGCGGCCTCATATGACTCCTATAGTTGCAATTTAAAATTAAAATTGTGAATATATTATATGCAGTTAATTTTTAAACTTGAAAACAAATAATACTGACCACGATGTGATGCTGACGATCACCTCTGAGCTCCCCAGTAGCAGGATCACTATACATCCTCTGATATACGTCGTACTCTGTAATATCGGGGTGCTCGACAGCCTATAAGAATAAAAAATAAACTGTTAATATTTACAGTTATATAAAATATTTATAAATAATGTACGTACCAGATGCTGTCTATGAGTACTGAAAGAACGACTCCCAGCTCGATGAGTCACCTCCTGTCTCCCCCGATTCTGCCTCCCCACCGATGATCTCCTCTGAAAGGCACCACTCAACCAGTGCGCACATAATCCATCCCATACATGGGATGAAATGTACTCTGGTCGGTGTGCTCTACATGACTCGTCAAAATCTGACACTCCTGCTTTCTTCATCGCAGCTTTTCTTAAATTGTGCAAAAACTGACGAAGGCGATCACGCATGGCGACCTCCCATGCCTCGTGGATGGCGTCACGCATGGTATCCTCGATCAGATACCATAAAGCCTACAAATAAATCAAAATATCAAGTTAGAAATGAAATAATTTTCAAAATAAAAATTATTTATTTACGTACGTACCAACCAATGGCCGAACATGGCTTGCTGCACATCAATGGGAATCTGCTCCCATGTGGTCCACGGCTGAGAGAAATAGTTGCGCAAAATAGCGCTGCTCTGTCCGACTGCTATATGCGGAAAACTGAAAAAATAATAAACATTTATTATGTGAATAGATTAATGAAATCTTAGTCAAATTCACAGGTTATCACACAGGTTATCACACCTCCGTGTGCGTGGATCAAAGCCAAGACGTGGACGTCGCTCGTGGACGGGGTCAGGAATCATCAATCGTGCAAGACCGCACCCCCTCCGCGTACTCCCTGGAGCGCCTGCAGGCTGAGGGTCATCTGTCAGCAACTCATCCGCATCGAAAGTCAGGTCAGCATCCGCCAACTCACGAAATGTGGCGTCGTCCATCTGAAATATAAAATATTAATGTTAGCAAATAATTGATAATTACTATTATATATACATATATACATATTATAATTGTATATAAATACCATGGAATGCTATCAGTGTTCATCTTCATCATCATCTTCATATATGTCAATGTCATCTTCATATTCCTCCTCAACATCATCGATATCCATTCGAGTTACAGTTGCTTCATCTCTTACCATTTCAAATTAATATGTGACATCATTAACATCATCGTCATCACCGACTCTTAAATGTGGGGTGTCGTCATTGATACTCATGTCTCTTTGTAAAAAAGATTGATTTTGAGTACTCTCTTGAAAAACTTCAATTCTTTGCACATCAGTGAAAGCACATTCACTTTGACTAAACTGATTGTCTCGAATTTTGATTTTTATTACACTCCACCAATCAGTCAATTCTCTTGATGTTGCACAGTACTTCGCGTAATAAACTTGATATGCCTGTTGAGCCAATAAGAATGGTTCATTTACTGCGAGAACACTTTTACATTTAATATCGATGATTCCATGAGTCGGATGAACACGCACGCCTCTCTCTGTATCCAACCACCGACATTTGAACATGGTTATGTAATGTTGTCCAAGATAACAGAGTTCAATGATTTCATCAAGTATGCCATAAAAGTCAACTTCATTTTCTCGATGATGAGATCCTCTCAAGCTAACTCCACTGTTCATTGTTTTTTTCGATTCCCCATATGCATGTGTGTGGAATCGAAATCCATTCACCACATATGCATTATAAGTTTTAACAAGTTTGGAAGGTGGGTTACTCAATACACACAGTCGTTTGTCAATTTTATCAGCATGTCGAGACACCTGAAAATTTGTGAAATAATTATCAATATAGTAAACTATACATTGAATGAGTTGCTAAAAGATAAAGAATTTATGTTACCAGTTTTTGAAACCACTGAGAGAAATTTTTCAGTCGACGTTCTTCGAGAGCAGCTGCTGTAATTTGTGGAATTTGTTTCTTGATATGATTATCATACAACCTATAAAAACCAAAGTTATTTACTGTAACATAAATGATAGAATAAGTGATATAAACACTTACAGTACAACTGATGTCATCTCTTCACAGTTGAGCAGAACATACGTATGAGCTCTCTGATGTTCATCATCTGAAAGCCAGTGTTCATAAACTCCACCAAAACCAAGCTCTGACTGGTTGAAAACAGATAATTGATTGTCGATTTCATCAATATTCCTCTCGTTCCATCCCATTCGGTTGTGTTTTGAAGGATACTCAGATTCAAAATAATGGGAGCAGAAAAAAGATATTTCCTCTTGCAAATAAGCTTCTGCAATAGATCCTTCAACAGATACTTTGTTACGTACTTTTATTTTCAATTTTTGCATGCATCTTTCAAATGGGTACATCCATCGAAACTGTACCGGACCTCCACATTTGGCTTCATATGGCAAATGTAACATCAAATGTTCCATTGAGTCGAAGAAAGACGGCGGAAATATTTTTTCCAGTTTACATATAATCACCATCGGCTGGATGATTCAAGCTTTTATCGGTTGAAATATTCTCTTTATGCCATGACATCATTGTCGTTGTATTCTTAGACATGAATAAATGCTGAAGTATGGATGTAAGCGGAAAATATCTCAACTGTTTTACAGGAATCAAACCAGACTTCCCGTGTTGTCCTTCTTTATATCTCAGTTGCCCACATGTGGGACAACTATCCAACGACTCATTTTCCCCAGAATATAAAATGCAGTCATTTGAACATGCATGAATCTTCTGACAAGTAAGTCCCAAATTTCAAACCAGTCTCTTACTTTCATAGTAATTTGCAGGTAAAACATTTCCTTCGGGTAACAGTGTTTTCAGCAAAGAAAATATCTGGTCAAAACAGGTGTTTGACATTCCGTTATCTGATTTGATAGCCATAAATTTTGCAACTGCTTCTAATTTTCTCATCTTGCAGCCAGGATATAATGCATCCTCAGCAGACTTCAACAACTCATAAAATTCAGACGGTACCAACTCAGGATTTGAAGCTATATCAGTCGGAGTTTCTGTATGTTGAACAGATGAACCTGCAACATCATGTACTAAATCTTGAAACTGGGATGGATCCGGAATCAAGTTGGTATCACCTGCTCTGGAACTACGTTCACCGTGTTGATACCAAAAAACATAATCTGCTTGAAAACCAAAACGCAAGAGATGTTCCCCCACTTTGTCAAACGTGTCAAACATTCTCAATGTACATTTTCTACAAGGGCATTTTATTTTTCCTTCTGAAACAAATTCTGGATTTGATGCCGCAAATGATAAAAAAATCTCCACACCCTCTATATATACTGGATTTAAACCAGAACCATTTGGATTTCTATGTTGATTTATCCATATGCGATCATCTAATAATGACTGTTGACGACCTCGTTGTTCCATATTTTTCTATAAAATATAAAAGCATTACTGATTTTGAATAATTTGTTAGAAAAAACACTCAAGAAAGGATTGAATATATTGAGAATAAAGCAAAACTTATTACAAATATTGATAATTTTAATATTATATTGATTTTTTATTTTTTTTAATAATACTAATATAATTTTTTCATAAATATTAATTATATAATAATAACATTATTACATTATTAGTATATTTTATTATTAATATTAAAATAATATAATTTTCTATATTATATACAATTCTCCTTTCATCTGTGTGTTTAACATTCTGTCTCCACATGTAATATTGACATTCACTTTCACCTCTCCATTGGCGAGTAGGTTGATAATTTTGAAAAAGAATGCCAATATTACATGTGGAGACAGAAAACACACAGAAAAAAAGAGAATTGTATATAATATAGAAAATTATATTATTTTAATATTAATAATAAAATATACAAATAATGTAATAATGTAATTATTCCTAATTATTACTAATTATTGGTAATTATTCATAATTATTACTAATTATTGGTAATTATTGTTAATTATTACTAATTATTGTTAATTATTACTAATTATCACTAATTGTTGGTAATTATTGGTAATTCTTGGTAATTATTGGTAATTATTGGTAATTATTGGTAATTAATACTAATTATTGGTAATTAATACTAATTATTGGTAATTAATAATAATTATTACTAATTATTGGTAATTATTACTAATTATTGGTAATTAATACTAATTATTCCTAATTAATACTAATTATTCCTAATTAATACTAATTATTCCTAATTATTCCTAATTATTAATAATTATTACTAATTATTACTAATTATTACTAATTATTGGTAATTATTACTAATTATTGGTAATTATTACTAATTACTGGTAATTATTACTAATTATTGGTAATTATTGCTAATTATTCCTAATTATTGCTAATTATTACTAATTATTACTAATTATTCCTAATTATTACTAATTATTCCTAATTATTACTAATTATTCCTAATTATTACTAATTATTAGTAATTATTGCTAATTATTACTAATTATTGCTAATTATTACTAATTATTGCTAATTATTACTAATTATTGCTAATTATTAGTAATTAATACTAATTATTGGTAATTAATACTAATTATTGGTAATTAATACTAATTATTGGTAATTAATACTAATTATTGGTAATTAATAATAATTATTACTAATTATTGGTAATTATTACTAATTATTCCTAATTAATACTAATTATTCTTAATTAATACTAATTATTCCTAATTAATACTAATTATTCCTAATTATTACTAATTATTACTAATTATTGGTAATTATTGGTAATTATTACTAATTATTGGTAATTATTGCTAATTATTGGTAATTATTGCTAATTATTGGTAATTATTGCTAATTATTGGTAATTATTGCTAATTATTGCTAATTATTGCTAGTTATTGCTAATTATTTCTAATTATTGGTAATTATTGCTAATTATTGGTAATTATTGCTAATTATTGGTAATTATTGCTAATTATTACTAATTATTGCTAATTATTACTAATTATTGCTAATTATTACTAATTATTGCTAATTATTGCTAATTATTGGCAGTTATTGCTAATTATTGACAGTTATTACTAATTATTGGCAGTTATTGGTAATTATTGGCAGTTATTGGTAATTATTGGCAGTTATTGGTAATTATTGCTAATTATTGGTAATTATTGCTAATTATTGGTAATTATTGCTAATTATTGTTAATTATTGGTAATTATTACTAATTATTGGTAATTATTGGTAATTAATACTAATTATTGGTAATTAATACTAATTATTGGTAATTAATACTAATTATTGGTAATTATTACTAATTATTGGTAATTATTACTAATTATTGGTAATTATTACTAATTATTGGTAATTAATACTAATTATTGGTAATTATTACTAATTATTGGTAATTATTACTAATTATTGGTAATTATTACTAATTATTGGTAATTATTACTAATTATTGGTAATTATTACTAATTATTGGTAATTAATACTAATTATTGGTAATTATTACTAATTATTGGTAATTATTACTAATTATTGGTAATTATTACTAATTATTGGTAATTATTACTAATTATTGGTAATTATTACTAATTATTGGTAATTTTTCCTAATTTTTCCTAATTTTTCCTAATTTTTCCTAATTTTTCCTAATTTTTGGTATTTATTACTAATTATTGCTAATTATTGCTATTTATTGCTAATTATTGCTAATTATTGCTAATTATTGCTAATTATTGCTAATTATTGCGAATTATTGGTAATTATTGGTAATTATTGGTAATTATTGGTAATTATTGGTAATTAGTGGTAATTATTGGTAATTATTGGCAATTATTGGTAATTATTGGTAATTATTGGTAATTATTGGTAATTATTCCTAATTATTCCTAATTATTCCTAATTATTCCTAATTATTCCTAATTATTCCTAATTATTCCTAATTATTCCTAATTATTCCTAATTATTACTAATTATTACTAATTATTCCTAATTATTCCTAATTATTCCTAATTAGTACTAATTATTACTAATTATTACTAATTATTACTAATTATTACTAATTATTACTAATTATTCCTAATTATTACTAATTATTCCTAATTATTACTAATTATTATTAATTATTCGTAATTATTGGTAATTATTACTAATTATTGTTAATTATTGGTAATTATTCCAAATTATTGGTAATTATTACTAATTATTGGTAATTATTACTACTTATTGGTAATTATTACTAATTATTGGTAATTATTACTAATTATTGATAATTATTACTAATTATTACTAATTATTGGTAATTATTACTAATTATTACTAATTATTCTTAATTATTGATAATTATTGATAATTGTTCCTAATTATTAGTAATTAAATGAATAATTATCAATAATTAGAAATAATTAACAATAATTACAAATAATAACATTATTAATATATTTTATTTTTAATATTAAAAGAATATAATTTTCTAATTTATATACAATTCTCATTTCATCTGTGCGTTTTCTATCTCCACATACAAATAATACATGTGAAGACAGCAAACACACAGATGAAAAAAGAATTGTATATATATAAAAAATTATATTATTTTAATATTAATAATAAAATAAACTAATAATGTAATAATGTTATTATTCCTAATTATTGGTATTTATTACTAATTATTAATATTTATTCTTAATTATTAAAAATTATTACTAATTATTCCTAATTACCATTAATTATAAACAATACTAATAATTTAAATTTATTAAGTAATAAAACAATGTAAACATAATTAAATTACAACTAATTAATAATAATTGAAACTAATAAAAAATTAAAAATAAATAAAAAATTAAAATGAACATAAATACCTTGAAAATTGATCTGCTCTGATCGTTTTTCAAAACTTTAATATCAGCTCCGGAGAAAAAAATTAAACTGGAGAAAAACTGAACTCTAGAAATATAATTTTGAGAGAAGGAGAAGATAAGGAATGAGAATGAAATGAAAAAAACGGATGGGGGTATTTATAGGTTAGATTATTTGTGACGGGCCCATTTGCGACGGGTATCCCGTCGCAAATAGTATTTTTTGCCACGGTGTCCGTCGCAAATACCTTAGCCAACATTTATTACGGTCAACCGGTAAATAGTTATTTGCGACGGGTCCCGTCGCAAATAACCACCTGCCGACATACTTTTTGCGACGGGGGAATATTCCCGTCGCAAATACCTTTTACCGCCGCCGGTTATTTGCGACGGGAATATTCCCCCGTCGCAAATAAGTTTCCCGCGATTTGGCGCGCAAACCGCGCCAATCCTTTTGCGACGGGGAAAGCTGTCCCGTCGCAAAAGGCTACTTATTTGCGACGGGCAAATAACCCCGTCGCAAATAAGTTTTTCACGGGACTATTTGCGACGGGAATAAATCCCGTCGCAAATAACCCGTCGCAAATGCCCTTTTTTCCCGTAGTGAACGGTAATATGAAAATTAATTAGTTGTATCATAATTTGTTTTACATCATGGTAAAAATTGTTTTCTACCAATATGAATAGGGTTTCTACCATCATGAATAGATCCATTTTTCTGGTACAACTGTGTAGTTGTTGAGGATATTTCCCTAAAAGGAGCCGTGAAAGCTTGAAAATGGATAGTTTTTATAATTATGAACTTAGTTAATATAAAAAAGATTGAATGTAGTGTTGTTCAAAACGTGATAAATAATGGATGAGGATGCATGGATGTTGCCAGTGTGAAGATAAAGAGAGTAATTTCTTCCATGAAAAAGAATCATTATATATATATATATATATATCTGTGTGTGTGTGTTTATTTATTTCTATAATATATATATATATTTTTAATATCTGTAGAAAATGTTTAATATATTTAAATAATACAAAATATATTAAGAAATATGATATATATTATAACAGATATACATATAACATGTTGTATAAGACTTGAATAAAAATATAACATTTGATATTAAAATTTAAAAATTATTAAATATGGTAAACACATTTTAAACATAAGAACATGTGTAATAAATTATATAACAACATAAAGCACATCATGATGGATATTGTAATTAAATAATAATAATTATTATTATAATAATCAAATAATATTTAATGTAATTAGACAAAACAAAACAATGTACACACTCATGCACAATAATATCGAACTTTTTGTTTGATTATAAAATTAAGTATGAAAAGCCAACACATTCTCCCACATTTTTTAAATAATCAATAATATCAATACTAATTTTATTTATGAATATATTATTAGAAAACCCAAGAATCCCATTTTCCAAATTAATCACAAAAAATTTGAATAATGCATTAACTCTATGAATACAATGATTGAAAAAATAAACTCCCTCTAAATGAATTACCATATAAAAATACAAATAAAATACTATTAATATAAATAAAAAATGTAAATATACCCCTGAATTTAGGCTTCAAAAAACACCCCCTATCAAAAATGATTATATAATATAAAAAAAATTAAATAGTTCATGTATAAAAATGGAATTAAACAATATTTAGATAGTATCCACTAATTAGTTAAATAATGATGCAAATGTCGCAGAGGCCTGTAAAAAACCGGACACAATTTTTTTTATATCATTGCTATTTTTGTGATCAATTTGGTCAGTAACATAATTTTTTGGTACCAAAGTAGATTAAAAACAATTATTTTCAGGTACGTGATAATATAAATTCTTAGATATTGAAACACTAGTAATACTGAGAGATTTAGGGAACCTGAGAGAGTATTCATCAACACAATGCCCTTCCATCCCACATTGGAATCATGTAATTGTTTGAACTACCCCTATATAATATTTCTAAAATGTTTTATTTTTCAATGTATGAATTTTATGATTATAAATTAAACTAGAATTATATTTATTTTTTTCGTCATAGCTACCATATTATCATATTTTTTTCATAAACAGAGCTTGATAAAATTTCATTCAAAATTAAAATTTATTTTTTTAGATGAACATATTATTTCTAAATAATATCAATATCCACATAGACATTATCTTTAGTTGATGAATAATTATTTCTAATATTTTGATTTTATATTTCAATCTTATGGATATTAATTTTGATTATATTAATTTTATAATTTTCCTTATCAAACTCAATATATTAATTTTTCATATTTTTTTCTTCCAAAATTTTATTTTTCATTTACCAAGAGACCTTTTTATGATCCCAATACATATTTTAATATATTTTAACGAGTTTTTAAATATCATTTTGAAATTACATATATAAATTAAATAATTATCAATAACTAGAAATATTTAAATTAGATGTATATGAGGATATATAATAGAATCATAATTAGAAAAATTTATAACCATAATTGATCCAGCCATTAAACAAAAACTAGAATTATTAAACATGTATTCAAAGTTTCACACCCGCCTTTTTATTTAATTGGTTTTATTTTTTTCTTAGTTCTGAGGTCGGGGTTGAGCCCCGGATTAAAATTTTTGTCATTTAGTGTGCGTGGTAACCACGCAGTTGGCGGACACCTCGCGGTCGACCCTGGTGTCGTGCAATTGCCCTTTCTTTTTATTTTATTATTGTTATTATTATTAATATTAATATTATTATTATCATATATATATATATATATATATATATATTTTATAACCCCCATAACACTAACCGTATCCCCATCCAGCAGCCTCCCTGTTCCCCCCCTCCTCATGCGCTCTCCCCCTCCCCTCTAGACTGCTCCACGCCACCCCACCGCTCTGGCGCTCCCCTCCGGACCGCCCCGCCCGGCTCCACTCGCCCTGGCCTCCGCTGCTCCATGCATGCCTGCGCAACCTTCAGTGTCCCCCGCTCCCACACCGGCATACACCTGGCCCTGGTCCTACACCCTCGACCTTCGCGCGACCCCCGGCCTCCACCACTCCCCTCCCGCCCCGGCGACCCCGCCGCCTCCAACATCCCCTCGTCCCAACTTCTGCCGACCCCGCCTACTCTCCGGCTACCTCCTCCAGTGACCTCCTACCCATCAGCCACCACCTCTGTCATCTCGGCCTCCAGCGCCCCGCTCCCCAACCCCCGCATGACCCACCCCACTGTCAGGCGCCGTTCTGGTGCCCCCAGCCCTATTCCGGCAACCTCCCACCGTTTTTCGGTGAGCCTGCTGCCGGCCAGCGGCCTTTGGCCCCCACTGACAACGCCGCCTCACGTGACCCCTCTCTAGTATCCGAATCATGCAATTGGGTTGGTTGGTCCTGTTCACGATTTCTTTGGATGTGGTAGTCAAAGGCGGCGAGTTTTTCTACTTTTTTCAGTAAGATATTTTCATTATTTTGATTCAATTCAATTTTAATTTGGATGTTTTGTGATGTTGGATTTGCTGGTAATGTTTTCTGGTGTACGCTGTGGTTATTTTGGGTTGTTGTTGATTGTGTTTAAGTGTATTTAACATGTTTTATGTTTTAGCTTTTGTGTAGTGTGTGTACGAGTAGTGCGAAGTGAGTTCGAGCTGCCGCCATGTGAGCTTCCTGTTTAATGTAGGTTTCCCAATGCCCTGACCTTTAATTAGAATTCCCATACTGCTTGTTCTTTTTCTAAAAATCTGGCTTCTTCCTTTATATAATATGCATATGAAATATATATATATATATATCTGCTTATGAATAAATGGTCGAGGTTCTTGAAAAGTGGTTTCTTAGACATTTAAAAATGGGATGGTATTTCTAATGACAGGTTGTTTATCTTAAAAGAATCACCCCATTGTAACAATGATTTTAAGCTTGTTTTAAATATATGCTACCCTGGTTGTGAAATAGTGCTTCTAATTGATTTTTGAAACTTAAAGGTGTTGAGCAACATTGTTTTTCTAAAATGTTAAAATTATTTGTAAAGAAATGAGGTCCACTTGGAACATTGATAATGATTTGAAAATGTGAAAACCCCCTCTTAAGGAATGCCCCTTTGTTTTAGAAACATGATGTGTGTATTAGTGTCTGATTCGGGAGATTTGTTACGTGTTATAAAAAAGGGGTTGTGTTTAAGGAGGGAGAACGGAGGTGAGGTAGAGTGAGTTTTTGGATAAAAAAGTGTGATGTTCATTTTTTTCTTTTGAGAAAAAAAAAACTCCCCAATTTTTTTTTGGAATAGAGCACATGAGAAACCCCGTGTATCTAGGTGGGTAGACTAGGACTAGTACGCTAGATGACACCACAAGGTTTTGTCCCGGTTAGTCTAGCAGGATTGACGCAACAACAATAACTAAACATGTGATGATGTTGGGGACCACTAGGTTATGGATGATCTCCAACTAGTGGCTCATGCACGAGAACTGATAAATGTTATGGTTAATTTTCCCTGAGGTATGAGGACTCTGGGGTCCCACTTGTACTAGTTACGTTTAGGGATTTCCCATGGTCCTCTTCTGTGACATGTTACTTGTGGTGTGATTTTCATTTAAATTGTTTCATGTCTAATGCTTCATTTGTGAAAAAACACATTTTGTTATAAACTAGTCTCCTTTCATTTCAAAAGGTTATTGCATGCTTGTTTCCATTTTTTTAAAAACATATTGGAAATGATTTTTTTCCTTAAAAGTGAAAGCCCGTTATTTGAATTTGAAAATGCTAAAAACATTATTTTTAATAAGATTTATTTTCAAACTTGCCCGGCTGGTTTTCTTTTTAATGTTAAGGGCATAGGGCGTTGGTTACTCTTGGCTTTACTAGTGAGTATTTTTTTACTCACGCCTATTTTTTTTTACCATTTCAGTTGCAGGTTTCCCTTTGTTCAAGTTTTTTCTGGTTTGATCCGTTCAGTGTTGGAGCGATGTTGGTTTTTTTTTGTTGGGTGGTGACCTGCGAGGTCACGTGGTTGTACGTTTGTTTGTTCTGTTTAGTTTCCTTTTTTATTTTTTGATCCTGGTTTAGTTTGGGCTGAAATCATTCCCAACAACTGAATCTTGATGCCTGATACTTAGTTGCCATCCCGGGGAGATGGGGAACACTCCTCGGGACTTTTCGCGGACTGGCTCGGGTGACCGAATCAGGGTCAACCCGGGTTCGTTCATGACAAAATGGTATTAGAGAAGGCCCTTGTTACTTGGGTTGTCCGGTAGTTGGGGATTAGGACTATTGGGACTCGAGAGGTAGGTACAGGGAGGACGTCATGAACCCTCGCTCCATCTGCACCTTGAGAATCCATGGGTAGTCTGGGAATTAAGTCTTTGTATCGTCCTGGTTTGTTTTGAATTGAGGGATGACAACGGAGGAAATCCGATGTTACATCGTGATCTCACATAGATTAGTGACCCATGTGGAGTCCAGGTACACGGTTTGAATTCCTCCTATTGTTCGAAACATACATGGGATATGACCCACTACCATGTCTCCAAGTTAAGCGTGACTACTAGTCCCTCACTCCGGTTTTTGATGCAATTTGAGTTTTGTTTTTGTTCTGGTTGGTGTAAGTACGTTTTTTGGAAATAAAAAAGGGTTTTTGAAAATGGGACTGAATTCTTTTAAATAAAATTAAATGTATGAAATGGTTTTAAAAACTGAAAGCTCTTGATTTGGAAATCCATTGTTTGGTTGGTTTTGGTCGAAAATGGTTTTGGGTGAAACCTCAGGACTTCTTTATGAACATTTGGACATGTGTGAGAATGCATGGGAAGTGCGTGTTGGTGCGCATATGAATGGAAAGCAGAGGAAGACATGTGCAATGGTTCATGCGATTACCTGGGTGTGTATTTGAAATAAGAGGATTGACCTTGAATTTTGAATTGTTTTTTTAAGGGGAAATTGTTTTGGAAAGTGATTTTCATTTGAAAGTGGATTGGTATTTGGAAGGTGGTCTTGAAAGAATGTGGATTTAAAAAGTAAAATGAAAAGGGGATTTTAAAAGGTGATTTTATTTGGGGTTGTGTTTGTTTTGATTGGATTTGAGCTGGTTATTGTTGGATGAGGGTGTTTTATTGATGTTGTTTCGATTGATATCAGTTTCGGCTTGGGGTTTTATACGTTGTTATAAAATCCATCCCAGAAAGGTTCTCAGAGTTTTGATGAGTCATGCCCAGTTTTTGGTCCTTACTGGACATTGACTGTCCTTGACGGTGAACATGGTCTGTTAGAGAAAATAGAGTGATTTGAATAGGTCGATCACGTCTTCTGAGTATTGGGAACTCCTAAAGCTATTAGAGTGCATGCCGTTTTGGGTTTGTTCAAAGGTCCAGATTTGGATGATTAGGAGTGGTTCGCCCCACCATCACGGTATGTTGGGGTGACGTGTGATGTCTTTAAAACTATCTTCGTCTAGAGATCAAGGAGTGAGTTTTTCCTTTTTCAGGGAATCACTTTTGAGAAGTTGGTGCATGAGATGTTTTAGCTGAGTTGGTCTCTAGAGTGCAGAAGATTGGCAATCCACCGTATCCAGTTGCTCGTGAAGGTCCCCCATCTGACGAACAGAGTGTGTCCGATGGATCTGTTTCCAAAGAATCCTCTGCAGTGGCTCTGACTTTCAGTTCATCGGACCGTCTAATGGTGTACCATCAGTATGGACATTTAGGGAATACAAAGTTGTCATATCACTCCCCTTCAATGACGTGTCATCATTGCAGTTGTCTGGATCATCTAGAGAAGTTTTGCAAGAAGTGTCGCTTGAAGATGACACTGTGATCGGAGAAATTCAGTGCCTGACTGTGAGGAGGGTGATGCTTCAGCCATCAGAGCCCCTGCCACAGGTGTCATGGTGAATCTTGTGCATAGTCACGAGTTACGGGGGTGTGAAGCCTCAGTTCAGGTTTTGTGTTCTGTTTTCGAAACAAAGCATTAAAGGTTCTTCCGTTCTCGTTCTTCCACTATAAATGTTTTGGTGTTGTCGTAGGTTCATTGGGTTGTCGTGAAATTGGGATGAGTATGTTCATTTGCAATCCAAGAAGTGTCGTTTTTTTATTATGGTGTTCTAGATCGTGCGTTTTTCTTAAACGTGTGTTTGGGTCATGCATGAGTTGATCTCGGTTTGACTGTGTTCGTTTGGAGATGTAAGTGTCTTTGGGAGGAACGACGTTGTGAGAATGCTGGGGTTTACTTCATGGTTTAAGTCTTCTCAGAGTTTTCTTTTTCCATAGTTTTCAGGTTTTTGGTATAGGTCCATAATTCCATGTTTTAGTGGATGCTTTGTTTCTCTTAGGTTATAATAGTTAGTTTGGGAGTTCCCGCGTCGCCCCCTTCCTTTCCCGAGGTGGTATGGTTGAGTGTTATATTTCTGCACTAGTTGAGTTCTTGTGGTGGGGAGAACCCTCCCATGTTCTCCCATCATTTAGTGTTGTGGTTCCTTTTTCTTTCAACTGGGCATTGATTCAAGTTTCGTCTATCATTCTTTTGTGTAAATTTCTAAGGGAAGAATGTTCTTGTGGTGGGATGAATTGTTACACCCGACATTTGATTTAAATTGTTTTATTTTTTGGTTTTATTTTTATTAGTTCCGAGGTCGGGACTGAGCCCCAGATTAAAATTATTGTCGTTTTTTGTGTGTGTTCCCCGCGCAGTTGGCGGGCACCGCGCGGTTGACCCTAGTGTCTAGTAATTGCCCTTTCTTTTTATTTTTTTATTGTTATTATTATTATTATTATTATTATCATATATATATATATATATTATAAACCCCCTAACCATATCCATATCCCCTCCCAGCCGCCTCCCCCATTCCCCCGCCCCCTCCTCCTGCGCTTTCCCCCTCCCCTCTCGACCGCTCCATGCCACCCCGCTACTCCGGTACTCCCCTCCCGACCGTCGTGCCCGGCTTCGCTTGCCCTAGCCTCCGCTGCTCCCTACCTACCCATGCGGCATCTGGAATCCCACGCTCCCGCACCGGCCTCCTCTTGGCCTTGATCATGCACCACCGACCTCCGCGCGACCCCCGGCCTCCATCGCTCCCCTCCCGCTCCGACGACCTTGTCATGCCATCCCACCGCCTCCGGTGTCCCCTCATCCCGCCCTTCAACGACCCCTCCTGCCTGCCGGCCGCCTCCTCTGGCGACCCAGCCTCTGACACCACATTTATGCACACCCACATGACCCGCCTTTGCTGTCCAGCACCGTTATGGTGCCCCCAGCCCTGTTCTGGTGACCTCCCACCGTTTTCCGGCGTGCCTGCCACCAGCCAGCGACCTCCGACCCCCACCGACGACACCACCTCACATGACCCCTCTTCAGAAGCCTAATCATGCAATTGGGTTAGTTGGTCCCATTGACGATTTCTCTGGATGTGGATGTCAAAGGCGGCGAGTTTTTCCACTTTGTCGGTAAGAGATTTTCATTATTTTGATTCAATTTAATTTTAATTTGGAGGTTTTGTGATGTTCGAGTTTCTGGTAATGTTTTCTGGTGTGCGGTGGACATCATTTTGGTTATTTTGGGTTGTTGGTGATTGTGTTTAAGTGTATTTAACGTGTTTTAATTTTTTTTGGTGTGTAGTGTGTGTACAAGTAGTGCGAAGTGAGTTAGAGCTACCATCGTATGAGCTTCGTGTTTAAGGTAGGTTTCTCTATGCCCTGACCTTTATTTAGAATATCCATTCTACTTGTTATTTTTCTAAAAATGTGTGTTGTACCTTTATATAATATTCATATGTAATGTATATATATATATATATATTCTTATGAATAAATGGTCAAGGTTCTTGAAAAGTGGTTTCTTAGACTTTTGAAAACGGGATGGTATTTCTAATGACAAGTCCTTTTTCTTAAAAGGATCACCCCATTGTAAGAATAATTTTAAGATTGTTTTAAATACATGATACCTTGGTTGTGAAAGTGTGCTTATAATTGATTTTTGAAACTTAAAGGTGTTGAGAAACTGTGTTTTTCTAAAATGTTAAAATTCCTTATAAAGCAATGAGGTCCACTTGGAACTTTGATAATGATTTAAAAATCTGAAAAACCCCTCTTAAGTCATGCCCCTTCGTTTTAGAAACATGACGTGTGTGTTAGTGTGTGATTCGTGAGATGTGTTACGTGGTATAAAAAAGGGGATGCGTTTAAGGAGGGAGAATGGTGGTGAGGTTGAGTGAGTTTTTGGATAAATATAGTGTGATGTTCATTTCTTTTCTTTTGAGAAAAAAAAACTCGCCACTTTTTTTTGGAATAGAGCACATGGGAAACCCCGGGTATCTAGGTGGGCACACTAGGACTAGTAATCTATATTACATGGAAGGGTTTTGTCTCGGTTAGTCAATCAGGATTGATGCAGCAACACTAACTAAACATGTGACCTTGTTGGGGACCACTAGGTTATAGATGATCTCCTACAAGTGGCTTGTGCAAAAGAACAGATAAATATTATGGTTAATTTTCACCGAGGTACGAGGTTTCAAGGGTCCCTCTTGTATTAGTTACCATTAGGGATTTCCCATGTTGTTCTTCTGTGGCATGTTACTTGTGGTGTGATATCCATTTTAATTGTTTCATGTCTAATGCTTCATTTGTGAAAAAAAACATTTTGTTATAAACTTGTATCCTTTCATTTCAAAAGTTTATTGCATTCTTGTTTCCATTTTTTAAAAAAACATATTGGAAATGAAATGTTTTCCTTAAAAGTGAAATCCCATTATTTGAATTTTAAAATGCTAAAAACATTATTTTTAAAAAGATTTATTTTCAAAACATGCATGACTTGTTTTCTTTTTAAATTTGAGGGAATAGGGAGTTGGTTACTCTTGGCTTTCCTACTGAGTATTTTTGTACTCACGCCTAATTTTTTTTTACCATTTCAGTTTCAGGTTTCCCTTTGCTCAATTTTTTTTGGTTTGAGTCGCTTAGTGTTGGAGTGACGTTTGTTTTTTTCATTTGGTGGTGACCCGCATGGTCACATGGAGGTACCTTTGTTTGTTATATTTAGATTCCTTTTCTATTATTGATCCTTGTTTTGTTTGGGCTGAAATAATTTCCATTGATTGAATCTTGATGCCTGGCACTTAGTTTCCTTCCCAGGGGTATCGGGAATGCCCCTCAGGACTTTCCATGGACTGGCTCGGGTGACCGGTTCAAGGTCGATACGGGTTGGTTCGTGACAAAAAGGATATGTTACCCAAGGATATTACCCACTAGGTAAATGTTTCATGTTTATTTTTTTCCTTCATAATTTTCTAATGGAGTATGTTTCACTAGTAAAAATCCATCCAGTATGATAAGAACAATTTATTTCCTTTTTCACTTCTTATAACTCCCTTAATTGGTCCTATTTTTACACTCTTAATTTTTATGGTTTTCCTTCCTGTATTCATGGATTTACATTTTGCTCATTTTTCATTCAAGATATTTCTTTTTTCACATGATGTTCCCTTAATAATTTTTGTCAATATGATTTTTCTTTATCATTTCTTTAATAAATATAAAACAGGACATTGATAATCATATTTTTTTGATATAGAAGAATTTAAGGAATCGCTAGAGGGGATATAAGAAAAATATTTCGATTTAAAATAAAATTTATTTCCTTTTCTGATGAATCAAAATTACTAATCTTGTATTCTATTAGGGGTCCAATTAGCTCAACTTTAGAGTATTCTAGAAAATAATTTCTTTCTTTAATGGATAATTTCATTGAATTCTATTTATCTGTTTAGATTATAAGAATTCTTTATATCAAAACATAATTATTCATGGTTTCTACAATTTTCCCTTGATATTGATGATCTTTTCAAATTTTTTGAACATCTCATTCCCACATTCATGGTAAAACATTCTAAATTCACGAAGTTCATCCCTATAAATTCCATTATTAGTTTTAATTTTTTTCCTTCACGAGTGTATTTTATTGTACCCTTAATGCCAAAAATAGTTTTACGGGAAGATATATGATTTTATGAACTTATACAAAATAGAAATTAATATAATTCATTACTTTTTAATTTAAAACCTATTCGTAGCATCATTTATAGTAAAATTATAATGTTCAATATTATATTTATTGTATGTTCTATCCCTGATGGTCTAATATTAAATTCATATATTATTTTAATATACATCCAATCAATCATTCCAATATGTATAATCACTTCCACTAAAATGATTTTATCACAATGGATTCATGAATTCAATCTTCTATGTTTCCTTAAATAAATTATAAAATTCCTTAATATTGTAGAGAAATAGGATACAATTTATGTCATATAAAAAATATATACAATGATAAAAAATACATTTAAGGATAACCTGTAATGATAATTGATTTTATAAATAAAAAAGAGAGAAGAATTATATATTCCTAAAAGGGAATCCCTTATATAGAAATTGTTGGTATTTTGAAAAATAATAAAAAATATAAGCTATAATTATTAAGGTTCACCTATTATAACATGTTTTAGGTCAGATATATTGATGAAAGAAGGTCTATGGGGGTGGCATAGACTTTTCTTAAAATTATCAATGGTACAAAAATTATTAATTTTTAAATAGATGAAAATAAAATGAAGGAGAAAACATAGCTAGTTTAGACCAATCAACTTAGTCCACTCTTCACAACCCTATTTATGGAGTATAAAACCCTCAATTATAGAGAGAGATACATTTACATAGGGAAATATAATCCCATATATTTTCATGTGATAAATATGAACCCTGAACATTGTGAGGTGAATCCTCTAACTGGACAACACATAAACTTTTACAGGAGAAAATAGAAACAAAATATTTTATACAAGGAGAAAAACAAATTTATGTGTTATTATTTTTTTAGTTGAGTATAAAAAATGAATACCTTTTAGAGGTGTTATAATATATGTGAGAAATTAATAAGTGAAAATCTCTACCCATATAGGAAATGTAGAATAATAATTTCAACTGTATATAAGAAGAATATTGTAAATGATGAAACATATAATGCATTCTATATCAAATGGTATAGATAGTTTACCCTAGGAATTCTAGAGAAGTTGCAGTTCAACTATTCATGTTGATATTGAAGTCGGAGAAGAATTTTTCCTCCCCTGAGAGTTCATCATAATGGATATAAAAAGATGAGAACTTGATCCCTTTATTTTCATAAGAGTATGAACATATGAATTCTTTTATTCTCATTGTGACCCATTGTATCAATACTAAGAATCCCCATGTTCTTTAAATACAAGTTTATATTGGTTATATAGTAATGTAATGTATTAGAATAATTCAATGCTATCAAAACCGATTCATCTAGTATGCTTGAGGAAAAAAAATTTCATTCTAAAATATCTAGAAAGTCAAACTAATTTTCATTAAAAAGGTGAATAGGTCTAACTGAATCATATATATTAAATAGTTAAAAATAACTCCATTGAACTTGGTCAACTAATTCAATGAACATCACATGAAAATTGACTGTAAATAAAATATTTTAAAATCTTCTATATAAATTAATATATTTATTAAAACAGATTTCTTATTCATTTAATACATTAAAAAAGATTAATTTTTTTAACAAATTTTATAATTAATTAAGAAAAAACCAAAATCATGAATTTATTAAATAATAAATATATTTAATTGATTAGAATATATTTATTGTATGTTTCAATGAAACATGAACATAATACTCACAATATGTTTAAAATGTTTAAAACTATTCGCATATACAAATCCTGATTAAAAAATATTAATAGAACCAACAATATAAAAATATTTAAACATACTTCCATTAATTATAAAATAGAAATATAATAAAAATAGAGAAAAAATTTATTTAGGATAATAAATTAATATTTATAAATTTTATTGAAAAGTAAATACAAATGATATAAAAATTCAATAAGACTACAAGCCATAGATGACAACATGAAATTATTAACTAGAAGTATCATAAAAAATAATCGGTGGTAGAATTTTTTTGTGATGGTAAGAATATATTTATATCTCGACCATTGAAACATATATACACTACTACCATTATGATGCTTCCACTAATCAGTACAATGTTATGGTGGTAATTTCCATTTGGTGTGATGTTTCTAATGGTTTATAGAGGTTCCACCACTACCATTTAGTGTAACTACCATTGGACTGTGTTTCCACCACAAAACATTGATACTACAACAAATGCGAAAAGAGTGGTGGCATGTGATGGTTCTACTTTAGTGAAATTTGAGTGGAACAATAAAACGTGCATGTGAAGCCATGATGAAAGGAAGAACATAATACAGTTTCACCCAATGATACTACCAGTGAATAGGGTTGGTACCATTGTTAATAGATCCTGGGGGCTGGTACAAATGCATAGTTGCAAAGAAAATGTATTTTTGAGAAGTAGTGAAGAAGTATAAATAAAGAATCTATCCAATCATAAATTGATATAGTGAATACATGTATAAACTTAGTATTTTTTGATTCACTTTGATGTATGGAGTGAGGTGCAATAATTTTTCTTCCATGAAGATAAGGGAGAGTTTCTTCTTGCCCAATGAAGAAACATTGTATTTAAATTTATATAATAGATAAACTGATATACATAACAATATATCTAAATAATTTTTCAATATTTAAAAATTAATTAATATAATAAAAAATATTTAATATATTTAGAAAAATATACATATACCATGATGTATAAGACATTAATTAATATATAATATCTGATATAAAACATGTAAACATATTAAAAATTATAAAAAATGTAAACATAAACGAATTTGATGTCCATGTGATACAAAGTATATTAAATGTTAAAGCACATATATATAGAAATTATAATAAAAAATAATAATAATCAATGAATATTTAATGTCATAAAAAAAAACACTACAAATTATTTATAGATGCATAGCAATTCTAATCGATAAGAGGGTTTCCTCAACAAATATCATCTTCATCACACACCTAAGGAAATATTGTAAGTATTACGACATAATAGTACTACATAAATGAAAGGAAATATACCATCATAAAAAATAGAAATATCATCTTTAGTAAAGAGAAAACAAAAATCAAACTGAGATAAGATCAATACTCAGTCTGAGAGGTACACATCCCAACATCTCTTGGTAACTTAAATCTCATTATGATGACAATTGGTTATCCAGTCACTCTTAAATATTCATAATAAAATTTAAACATAACACATGTGATGTATATGCGATATAAATTTTATAAAATCTATAATCATATCAAGATATAAGTTTTTATCACACTATAATAATAATAATCAATGAATATTTAATGTAATCAAACACACCACAATAATGTACGTACACATGCATAATGATTATGATTGACTAGAGGGTCTCCTCACCTAACATCACCAGCATATCACACCTAAGTAGATCTATGAAGTATTATGGGGACATGGTACTACATCAAAGAATAGAAATAGAAAATAATACAAATTATAAATATCACTTTTAGTAAAGAGAAGACAATCGACAAACTGATATAAGATCAATACTCAACATGAGAGACTGACTTCCTAACATATGTTGTTAACTTAATTCCCAATATGGTGATAGATAGTCAAAAACTTAATCCTAAACATCCTATTATCTATAAAAAATATAATCTATTTCATAACAACTCAACATGAGAAAAGTGGACCAGGAATAGAAAACAAACCCCAACTAATACTAATTTTTCATGAACTGACAAGGGACATCCAAAAAATTTAAACCTAATTTGGCATGTAAAAAAGATAAAATGGTGTTATATATATCTCCCCAATATTGAGACATGCACCTTGAAACAAATAACTATCTTTTGGACTCATTTCCCCATAAATATGAATCAATGGGATAAAAAAAATAAATTTATAAAAGATAGTCAACATTCTAAACAAAGATAGGTAGTGGAAGACAAAAGTATTAATGGTAAAATATATGAAAAAACTAAACAGAAAAACCAAATTACCCATGAATAAATATCACATCTCAGTGTTTTCTTATAACGGCTCAGACCGTCCTGGTCTAGTGCTTTTCCAAAACATGATTACATCAAACGGTCCCACCAAAATGGTGGCACTGGTCATAGTCTAACACCGAAACGGTGGCACTGTGAGGGTGACATCATGATGGTGGCACCATGAGGGTGACACCCTGATGGTGGCATCGTGATTGTGGCACCATGTGGGTGGCACCGTGATGGTGGCACTGTAAGGGTGACACCGTGAAGTGGCACTGTGTCCTCACTACGGGTCTTCATTATTTTTCCAAATTCCGACTTTTGTCTCTCCCATAACGTATATTTTGACATAAAAATGATTTAATACCCCCCTTTCAAAGCCATTAAAAACCAATAAATTATATCTATAATTCCTAAAATTTGGGAAACCTTTAACATACCAAATGTGTGGTTTTTCCTCCGTGTCACACCCTTTCCCCGTACCTTCCAGTTCTGCCCCTGTTGCGCATTTTTTTACTCTTTTTAGAGAAAACTGTTTAATGCATGGCTGTTATGTCCACCACTCCGATGGGAATTTTTAAATGAAAATTAATTCCATCATGTATAATTGCCCAATGGAGTGGATACCCACGATCCGAAGTTAAATCCGTTAAAAATTCTATATCCCGTAACAATGAGATCTCATCTTTATATCATACTAGAATTTATTCCTTCTTCTTCTTGGCTAGTCTCATTTTTTCCTTCCATGTATATTTAGAGTCCACCCCCTTCCTGAGGCAAGTGGTGCACCGGTGATGGAGGTTCCCTAATCATCCTTGGAGTCCCCAGAGTTCCTCCCCAACAAGTCTTGCATCCCTAGTTCTTGGCATGCAGAGTTTAAACGTTGATCATTGATCAATCCAGGTAGGGTTTTTCCTTCGTCTCTCTTTATTGTGTATCATGTGGGGTGGGTATGCTATTGTTTTTGTGGGGATGGATGAATCCAAACATTAAGGTAGATAATAATGATACCTTTAAAGAATGAAGTGGGTGTGCTCGGTTTCTTCTGTACTATTTATCCTTGATTATGTGTTGTGAATTGTACGAGCTTATGTCCGTTGAAAATCATGGCCGTTTGGGGTCATTTTTTGCGCATAAATGAACCCCTATTTTTATGGATATTAATGTGATTGAATGACTGTAACATGAAAATTGGCGAATCACGTAAACTCGACCGATTAAATGGATTCCCAGTGAACAACAATCATTATTTTATCACCCCGGTTAACCAAATAGGAAGAAGAAACTTAATTAATGATATACGTGAGTCTGAAAACTTCCTTGTTCTGTCTTGGTGGTATGTCTGTTTTTTCTACTTGATGCTTATGGGGTGATATTGATGGGGATGTGATCGTTTTTTGTTGTTTTATGGTTGTTGGTTTTTGATCTGAGGCCATGTGGGGCTATATCTTGAGGCTTGGTTTGGTTCTAGTACTTTGAGGGATCTCACAGATCCCTTTGTTGTAACTTTTCAAGAGGACCGGTTGTGAATGCTTAAGTTTTGTTTGCCTGTTTTTCCTTTCCAAAGATTGTGGTTATGCCTGTTAGTTTCTAAATAGTGCATAATTTACTTAAATGGAATCCCTTGAACATAAAACCAAGACTGAGTTCAATTGGGAATCTGTTCTAGGAATGAGTTGTGACTTGGTTGTGAGTGGTGTGCCTTTTTTGTGAATGAATAGTAAATAGGGTGTTTGTTATTAGGTTGGTTTTGGAACCCCTAGGATGGGATGAGTTCTTGTTACCTATACATATAATTTTAGTTATTATGTTTCTTATTCGTGGCCCACCCATGTGGAGCACTTTATGATGAACACCCACATTTCATGGGGGAGGGTGTTTTTCCCAACACCCTTTTGAGTGGCTGGTCGTTATCTCCTTTTTTGATCACTTTCCCGAATAGGCCAAGACACTTCAGGCATGCTGTGATGGCCTGAGGTCCATTATAACCCATGATTCTTCGGGCAGGGTAGTTGTGGTGGTTGGCCCAGGTGTGTGTGGGCAGGATGTTTCCCAAGTGTCATGAGGATGAGGCTCAAGTGTCTTTTGGCATGGGAGTGGTTCTTTTGGCCCAAGTTTTTATGGGAGTGGTTAAGTATGGTTGATATAGCCCAGGTGTTTGTGGGAAGGATGTGTGGTGATGGCCCAGGTGTGTGCGGGCAGGGTATGGTAGTGGGGCTGCAGTGAGAATGGCGGGAGAGGTCCAATGTATAGGATGTCTTCAATAACGAGTGGGAAAGTGGCGTGGGGTACCCAAACACTGATGTGTAATTACTATTATATTACTTGACTAGAGATATTTGGGGAGTGTGGTTTGGTGAGGCTTGGGTGGGCAGTTTTCCTTACTAGGTGTTTCAGTTATCTCTTTTCTCATGGTTCATTAGAATGCCTCCCCACATGAGCATGAGAGCTTTTGGTTTTCCCTACAGAGTATACTTGTATGCGCACCCTATGTATATCAAACATCTTTCAGGTTTCCAGGAGGACTTAAGAAATCGTGCAGGATCGTACTAGTTTGTACGTTGGGACGATTTCTGTTGTTGTTTTCTTTTCATTGGTACATTTTTCCGAGTTTTTCTTTTACCTTTGTAGTATTACTTTTGGAACATGCTTATGAGAATGTTTTGTTTCGGTTTACTTTTACATCCAACTTTGGTTTTTATAGGAATTACCATCTTATCTCACGATCATAGTAAATAAAAAGGGTAATGCCTTCCTTCTTATGTGTGATTCTATACACTTGGTTCTATTCGCCACTCTGGGACCTATTAAAGGCGGGTCTCAGGGGTAATTATCTGTCCTTCAACTTGAATAAGGAAGGGTCTGTCAATATGCTGTCTCTTCTCTCATCATGGTGAATGCAGTTCATGATAGAATGGTATCAAAGGAGAGGTTGAGAGATAGGATGGAGTTTAGAGTTAGGCATAGTGAGGATTTCATGGGATGGTAGGGAAACACTGTTGGACAATCTTGGAGCATGAAATAGGCCAGGGAAGACCGGCTAGGACACAAGATTTTATGGCCCCCTATGATCTAATGCAAGGACACTGAGCCCACCGAATTACCAAGTGAGGATACACAGATTGCAGGGTAGAGACCCTAGGAAAGGGGCATGAATCATAATGACTTGTTTTATTGTGTTTCTTGTGTATTTTTAGGATTTGAAATGAATAATAAGTCTACGAAAATTAAAAATAAATCTTCTACACTACTCGAGCTTAAGCATTCTTTTATTACCTTACAACTATGGAACCTAGATGGTGACCAAGGGTAGTGCATGTGATTAGGGCCCAAGAGGTTGATTTGGCTGATCGTCAGAGCGCTGACCGAGAGGAGGAGGATGATTAGTGGTAGAGGATGCTTCATGGCTTTCTGCTGCAGACCCTAGGGAAGTAGGAGTGTAGCATCTCTGATGTGGAGACAGAGAGCTGTCTAGAGGAGCTGGTGATAGCTTTCATCTTGATCTAGGCTTCGACAGAGTACTGGGTTCCTCTAGCTATAAGATAGATGCGTGGAGCATCATGTCAGTGGTGAACGCTTTATCTTGGGTAGAACAGGGTGGATGAGTTGATGTGGACTGACTTTGAGAGGGAGTTTTGAGAGGAATTCCTCTCTTCCAGGATGAAGGATGAGAGGATACATGAACTAATCTCCCTCCAGCACGGGGTATTTCAGTGATGGATTTGGGAATTAGGTTCAAGGATCTCCTTCTCTTTTCACTGGACCTATTTTCATATGAGTAGTCTCAGGCGAGACACTTAGAGGAGGCACTCTGACCTTCCCTTCAGTATGCGGTTACCCCCTTCACCCTTCCAATGTACCTGGAGGTCTAGAATAAGGATGAAGTGGTGGAATGGATTCACATGCTAGGAGGTGTATCGTGAGAGGGAATCCAGTTGGGCTCGTCGAAGGGGAAGGCCATCAGTAGCAGGCCTCCAGCATTAGGCCCTCTAGGTTTCGACTAGTAGGGAGCATGCCTCCACATTTCCAGTTTCGATCTCCCAGTCCTCTCTATTTCCTTTCAGGCCTAGGACTGAGATGATTCATCTGTGGTAGTAGTGGGCTCCTTCGAAATCAGTTTTCGGACCTAGTATAGTAGGGTGGGGGTGGGCCGGTGCAGCACCCGCCTCAACCATAATAGTTTCCATCCTTTCACTTTCTGCATCAAAAACAAGGACAGTGAGCTCCCGCTCATCCCAGGGAAGACATTGCCGGAGGAGGCCATCCTCAGGGTGCTAATCAGGGACCTCGACCAGGGCACAGTTTGGGAGGTGGCCTACATCCGAGGGGTAGGGGAGCTGGGCATGGGCAGTTACACGCCGCGGAGGCAGCAGTTTCAGCAGGGCCGGAAGTCATTTGAGGTATGATCATCTTGTTTAGTACTCTTGACTATGTCGTGTTCAATACCGGAGCTTCACAATCCTTATTTGTGCCCAGTCTGGCCCATGCTCTGGGTTTTGACACTGAGATACTTCAAGTACCCCTAGTGTTGAGTACACCAATTGGAGGTCATACCAAAATGTTTTATGTTTTCTGAGTGTGTAGACTGATGATAGAGCGACATCAGTCAATCAGGGATCTTCTACTGTTATAGATACATCCATACGATGTCAACCTGGGCATTGAGTGGTTATTATTTTATGTTCCATTATTGACTTATTCCGAGAAGGGATCGTTTTTTCAATCTTGGGAGGCCGACATGTGACTTTCATCGGCGAGCATGGTTACCAAGAAGGTAACTGGTGAGTGGAGCCCCTCCTTTCCTTTTTAGTCGAACTGTTAGTGTAGTCGGAAGATATTGATATAGTGGAAGTCCTGGGGATCATCAATGAGTTCATGGATGTTTTCCCTAAAGAGGCGGGGACTCTACCCCCTCGATGTGATGTTGAGTTCGGGATATACTTGCAACCTGGTTCCCATCTGATTTTGATGGCTCCCTACCAGATGGCGTCTTTTGAGTTGCAGGAGTTGTGGATTCAGATTTACAACTTGATAAAGAAGGGTTCTGTTCAAACTAGTGCATCACTATGGGGTGCTCCAGTCTTATTCAAAAATATGGTAGATGGTGGTCCCAGACTGTGCATAGACAACAGGAGATTGAATCAGGTAATGGTTAAGAATTGCTACCCTCTCCCAAGGATAGATGATCTCTTTGAACAGTTAAAAGGGGCTGGATGGTTTTCCATGATTGGCCGAAGGTCATGATATCACCAGTTGATGGTGAAGGAGGATGAAATCTCGAAGACTTCCTTCAGGTGCGGATATGGGCACTTTGAGTTTTTGGTCATGATGTTCGGTGTTACGAATGCTCCAGCTCTGTTCATGGGGATCATGAACACCATTTTTCAGGAATACCTGGACCGGTTCGTAGTCGTGTTTATTAATGACATCCTAATATACATGAGATCAGAATAGGATCACACTAGGCATCTAAGAATGGTTTTTGAGGTCCTCCTACATCACCAACTCTATGGAAAATTGTCCAAGTGAAAGTTCTGGATGCGAGAAGTGAACTTCCTTGGACATGTGGTGTCTGAGCAGGGAATAGCGGTGGACCATTCAAAAGTCGAGGTGGTTGTTTCATGGGAAGCACCGAAGAATGTGGAAGAAGTTCGTAGTTTCCTAGGTCTGACAGGTTACTACCGGAGGTTCGTTCCCAACTTCTCCCAAGTTTCATCACTTTTGACAGCCATGACCAAGAAGGACAAGGATTTTGTGTGGAATGGGTAGTGTGAGGCAACATTTAGCTATCTAAAGGGGAAGTTGGTTAGTACCCTAGTGCTGAGGTTTCCAAAAGAAGGGTTGGCATATGAGGTGTTCTGTGATACTTTAGGACAAGGCCTCCGGTGTGTTCTGATGCAACAGAAAGGGGTGATATTTTATGGGTCTAGACAGTTATGTCCCCATGAGCGTAACTATGCCACCCATGATCTGGAGCTTGTGGTGGTCGTGTTCTCACTAATGTTGTGGTGGAATTACCTCGTTAGGGAGCGCTTCGTGGTCTTCACGGATCACAAGAGCTTGAAGTATATCTTCTCTAAGTGGGAATTGAATTTGCGGCAACCAAGGTGGATGGATTTTCTCCAAGACTACAACTTCAATGTCTCTTACACCTCATAAAAAAGGAATGTGGTGGCCGATGCCTTGAGCAGGAAGTCATAGAATGATGCAGTTCGAGAGTCAAAAGATGCTTGGAAGGAGATGGAGTAGTTTTCCACCTTGTACCTGGATGCGAGGATGGATGGTGGTAGAGGCTATCTGTTTCCGATGACGATGTAGTCCTCTCTATTAGAATAGGTGGAAGAGTCTCAGTTGGGGGACTTGGAGGCTGAAGTGATGTGTGATCGGGTTAACCAGCGTGATGCTCCAGAAGGGTGGATGAAAGATGGGAAGAATAGAATGATGTTTCATGGAAAGTTGTTCTTCCCAATGGGAATTCATGAGAGAGTTCTTGGTGAGTTCCAAAACTCACCCCTAGCAGTGCACCCAAGAGTCTCCAAGATGTATCGGGGTCTATAGGGTCATTTTTGGTGGCCTGGGGTAAAACGGGCAGCAGAAGAGTTTATAGAAAAGTTCATTGTCTATCAGTAGGTGAAGGATGAACACCAAGTCCTAGGAGGTCTGTTACAACCTTTAAATGTCCCTAAATGGAAGTGGAACGACATCTCGATGGATTTCGTTAGAGGACTACCCAGGGTTCAAGGGGGTTGAGATGCTATCTTGGTAGTGGTGGACAGACTGAGAAAATCAGCTCACTTTCTGGTGATCAAGGAGTCAGGTACGGTGGATTCCCTAGCACAGAGGTACGTGGATGAGGTGGTGTGGTTCCACAGTGTTCCGAGGTCCATAGTCTCCGATCGGGATACCCGGTTTACCTCATGGGTCTGGAAGGGATGAAAACATGATTTTGGCACCCAGCAATGCCTCATTAGTACTTTCCAACCATATATGGATGGGAAAATGGAAATCACCATCCAGACGATGGAGGATATGCTAAGGGCATGTGTGTGGGACTTTGGGGGATAGTGGGTGCGACACTTTCATCTGGTAGTGTTTTCCTACAATAATAGCTATCACTCTACCATTATCATATCTTCATTAGAAGTTCTGTATGGGAGGCCGTGTCGCTTACCTGTGTGCTCAAAAGAGGTTGGGGAGGCAGTTGTTCTTCACCCAGAGGTTGTGTAGAGCACGACAGAGAAGGTTCAGCTTGTACGGGAGAGGATGATGGCAGGCCAGGACCGGAAAAAGTCATATGATGATAATAGTAAGAGACCCTTGGAGTTCGAGGTTAGGGTTCATGTGTTCTTGAAGGTATCCCCTCGGAGTGGGATACAGAGGTTCAGAAGGGGGATTAAGCTTTCCCCTGGGTTTTTTGGACCATTCGAAGTTCTGCTGTAGGTCGGTGAAGTGGCTTATCAGCTAGCACTACCACCACTACTATTGAGACTGCACATTGTCTTCCATGTGTATCAGCTCTGACGGTATCTACACAGTGATTCACACACCCTCAACTGGGGAAAGCTGGATGTCGAGATCGACACAATGTTTGTAGAAAGACCGGTGAGGATCAAGGATCGCGAGAAGATGGTGCTCCGTGGACAAACCATCCATTTGGTTTGTGTGTTATGGAGGCATGGAGGGCTCGAAAAGAGTACCTAGGAGCAGGAGGCACAAATGCACGCCTAGTACCCAGAGCGGTTTTGAGTTCTGTTCTGTTTTATTTTATATATTGGTTCATGATGAAGTGTTTTTACCTTGTTAACTATGGAATATGTTATTTTCCTTGTTCTATGAATGTGTGTGAAGAGTATTGACTGCGGGGAGGGGAGGACCTGATCCCTAATCAAGATGCATTAATTTGGATGCGATTAAACCCATGAGGGCAAGTTAGTGCTGTCCAAAGTAGATAGTATCTTGAATTGGAGGAAGAAAACTCCATAATCCATATGACCGTAGGTTTTTACCCTTGAATTTTTGTGTTCTTACTTTGGGGAAGAGGAGCAGTAGTGTATCCATAATCGTTCGAAAGATGGATGAGGTTTACTCCTGAGAGGTATCTTTTGAGGTGGTTGTTTGAACCCACCCCCTTCCCTATTTTCTCGTAGCCTAGTTTCGATTCTCGATGACGAGAAAAGTTTGAGAGGTATCTGATGTAATGGCCTGGACCCTCCTGGTCTAGTGCTTTGCCAAAACACAATTCCATCAAATGGTCCCAGCAAAACCGTGGCACCGGTCACGGTCTCACACCGAAACGGTGGCACCGTGAGGGTGGCACCATGATGGTGGCACCATGAAGGTGGCACCATGAAGGTGGCACTGTGACGATGGCACCATGACTGTGACACCGTGACGGGGGCACCGTGTCCTCACCGAGGGTCTTCATTATTTTTCCAAAATCCAACATTTTCCGCTCCTGCAACATATACTTTGACGTAAAAATGATTTCATACCCCCTTTCAAATCCATTTAAAACCCACAAATGATATCTAAAATTCCTCAAATCCAGGAAACCTTTAACATTCGAAACATGTGGTTTTTCCTTAGTGTCACACCCTTTCCCCGTACCTTCCAGTTCCACCCCTGTTGCGCGTTTTTTCCTCTGATTAGAGATAACTATTTAATTCATAACCATTATAGCTACCACTCTGATGGGAATTATTATATTAAAATTAATTCCATCGTGCATATCTTCCCAACCACGTGGAAAACCATGATCAGACTTTAAATCCGTTCAATATTCTATAACCTGTAATAACGAGATCTCAACTTTATATAACGCTAGAATTTATTCCTTATTCCTCATGGCTGGTCTCCCTTTTCCTTCCTTGTACTTTTGGAGTCCACCCCCCTCCTGAGGTAAGATGTGCACCAATGTTGGAGATTCCCTACTCATCCTTGGAATCCATAGAGTTCCCCCCCTACAATTAGTGCATCCATAGTTCTTGGCGTGCAAAGTTAAAACGTTGATCCTTGATCAATCCAGGTAGGGTTTTTCCTTCATCTCTCTATATTGTGTATCATGTGGGGTGGGTATGCTATTGTTTCTATGGTGACAGATAAAACCTAACCTTAATGATGATAATAAAGAGACCATTAAAGAATAAAGGGGGTGTGCTCGGTTTCTTCTGTACTATTTATCCATGATTATGTGTTGTGAATTGTATGGGATTATGTCTGTTGAAAATCATTTTCGTTGGAGGTCTTTTTTGGAACACTAATGATCCCCTATTTTTTTTTGGATATTCTTGTGATTGAATGACTGTAACATGAAAATTGGTTAATCACGTAAACTCGAAAGATTAATTGGATGCCCAGTGAACAAAAATCCTTGTGTGATCACCCCGGTTAACCAAATAGAAAGAAGAAACATAATGAATTATGTACTTGAGTCTGGATACTTCCTTGATCTGTCTTGGTGTTATGTCTGTTTGTTTTTCTTGATGCTTATGGGGTGATATATATGGGGATGGAATATTAATTTCTTGTTCTATGGTTGTTGGTTGTGGATCTGAGTCCATGTGGGGCTATATCTTGAGTCATGGTTTGGTTCCATTACTTTGATGGATCTTATAGATCCCTTTGGATGTAACTTTTCAAGAGGACCGGGTGTGAATTCTTAAGTGTTGTTTGGCTGTTTTTTCTTTCCATAGCTTGTGGTTATGCCTGTTAGTTTCCCAGTAGTTCATAATTTACTTAAATGGAATTACTTGAACAAAAAACCATGAATGGGTTCAATGTGGAATTTGTACTAAGAATGAGTTGTGACTTGGTTATGAGTGGTGTTCCTTTTTTTGTGAATGAATAGTAACGAGGGTGTTTTTTCATAGGTTGGTTTTGGATCCCCCATGTTGGGATGAGTGCTTGTTATCTATACATATAATTGTAGCTCTAATGTTTCTTATTTGCGCCCCACCCATGTTGAGAACATTGTTCCGAACATCCCCATTTTATGGGGGATGTTGTTTTTCTCAACACTCCTATGAGTGGCTGGTTATTAGCTCCATTTTTTCTCACTTTCTTGAATAGCCTAAGACTTTTAAGGCAGGTTGTGATGGTCTAAGGTCCATTATAGCCCATGATTCTTCGGGAAAGGTAGTTTTGGTGGTTGGCCCAGGTGTGTTCAGGCAGGTTGTTTCCCAAGTGTCTTTGGGTTGAGGCCCAGGTGTCTTCGGGCATGGCAGTGGTTGTTTTGGACCAGGTGTTTACGGGCATGGATATGTATGATTGATATATCCCAGGTGTTTGTGGGCTGGATGTGTGGTGATGGCCCAGGTGTGTGCGGGCTGGATGTGGTAGTGGCACTGTAGTGAGAATGGCGAGAGAGGTCCGATGCATAGGATGTCTTCAATAACCAGTGGGAAAGTGGCGGGGGTACCCAAACGTCGATGTGTTATTACTATTATATTACTTGACTTGCGTTATTTGGGGAGGGTGCTCTGGTGAGGATTGGGTGGGTAGTTTTCCTTGCTAGGTGTTTCATTTATCTATTTTCTCACAGGGCATTAGAATGCCTCCCCACTTGTGCACGAGAGAATTTGGTTTTACCTACTTAGTATACTTGTATGATCACCCTACGTATATAAAAGCACTTTCAGGTTTCCAGGATGACTTTAGAGATTGTGCAGGATCGTACTAGTTCGTACGTTGGGATGGCTTCTCTTGCTGTTTCATTTTATTTGGTACTTTCTTTCAAGGTTTTCTTGTACCTTTGTTGCATTACATTTAGAACGTGCATATGAGAATGGTTTGTTGGGATTTACTTGTACATCCCCATTTGGTGTTGTTGGGAATTACTATCTTATCTTCTGATCCTACTAAATAACAAGGGTAATTCCATCCATCTTATGTGTGATTATATACCCTTGGTTCTAGTCGCCACTCAGGGGCCTATTGAAGGAGGGTATCAGGGGTCATTATCTCTACTTCAACTTGATGAAGGAAGGGTATGGAAATATGTTGTCCCTTCTCTCATCTTGGTGAAGGCTGGTTGTGACATTTTTGTGGGTCAATATCCAACTATCTCACCCCTAAATTCATAGACCCAACTAAATCAAATATATTCTACCTCCATGAGGTGCTTTTCCTTTTACTCTGTAATATTAAACAAGATCAACACCCAACCAAAGGTATGTGTAGGGTGTGAGAAAAATAATCCAGCTGGATCCCAACAAATTCTTTATAAGTATTATTTATAAGATAAAATTATTGTTGTGATTTATAAAAAATAAAAGGATGAAATGTGTTTTCAAAATTTATAACAAGACATTGAAATTAATTTTTTTGATTAGTTCTAAAAACATTTTCAATTTTAATAGAACACATTTCCTAAAACCATTTACCTTCCAATTAATTCAATGAATTCCATGAATATTAAAAAATTAAAATATCCCAAACCTTAAAACATAACCATTTTCTAAAGAGACGTAAATTTGTAGGTAAATCAATGTATACAGTATGTGTGGGCTAGCGAGGATCCTGAAACTATCGCTTCAATAAAATTTCAAATGGTTCCCACATTACCCTAGGTCGGGGGGACCTATGTGGAAATAAACCACTCGCTTAAGTCCCTACCTCAAATATTATTCCCTTAGTATTTTAATGTTGTATCCATTATAGAATGAAAAATCATTACAATTGTGATTGTCTCAATTCTATCCCCCTCCTACATATTCCAAGTTCCCATATTCCACAAGCCACACAAAGTATTTCACTATTTCATAACAAATCAATTAATCCTTTATGGATAATATTATGGGACACATTCTAATTTAAAAGCAAAAACCAATTTTATTCTATTAAAGTCATTCATGTAACACACAATGGGTGATCTAAAACCAAATATTCATTTTTTAAATATAGGTTTAAAATCCATTTTATCAACGGTAAAAATATCATGTAATTTATAGAATTATAAATCATGTCATTATATGATATTGAATTAAAATTTTAAAAGATAAATCATATTTTTTTATAAAATAAAGTCTTTATATGAATCCTCCAACCTCAAACACTCCGTATTCTATAATAATTATGGGATTCACAATCTAATGTGTGAGAGATATATTAGGATATAAGAAGAAACTTATTCCAATAAACCAATGTCATGAATCACCAATTCAAAGATCTATTTATCAATGAAGAGAAAGATAAACCATATTCCTCTAAATCAACCATACGAAAAAAACAATAATATATGAAAATAAATAATGGAAGAATTTTATGAGGAAAATAGTTAATGAATAACAGGTTGTTACAAATACTCCCTCAAAATCATTTGAATAGAATATCTCGAGAAGGGAAATGGATTATAAAGGATTCAAAAATGGAAAACTGAGTCAAAACTACTTAAAACCCATCACATAATGATATTATATTTAAATCCCAAGGATTTTATAAAATATTGTATTTTCAAATAAATTTAATCACTTCAATATTTTTAAATACAAAAAAAATTGAGTTTTACTTGAGTTACATGCAATGGAGAGTTTAAACAAAAATGAAAAATAATTAAAATATTATTATTTAATATGATAGTTATCATTTGGCATTTGGAATGGATGGTATGAATAATATTAACAAAATTATAAAAATATATTTTTTACACATTTATATAAAATGAATTCTATGATGACCAATTAAAATAAATTAAAATAAACTCAATTTGAAAATAACGGAAACCCTTCTTTGAAAAATTATTATTATGCACACAAATGTGTTTTACCACAATATTTTAGAAAATCACCTTTTTAAATGATTATAATTATATATATATATATATATTATATTCAATTAAAGGATTCATATTCCTCTTAATTGTTTTGCATACACGATTTTAGAATAAATCTATGATTATAACATCCCTCTTGATATAGAGTGACATGTTCCCTCTCTGTCAATGAAGGGGTATAAGAAGAATATAAATAAAGGAAATAAATGAATGAAGTGATGTGTATTGATTTAGAACATAAAATCCCCTAATATACTTCACCATCAATCTCTCTATGAGATTGGTGGTTTTCACTAGAAGATCCATTTCATAGGGACATTTATAAACGACTATTGGTAGTTAACAACTTATAAGAATTATATAGGGACTTTAGGTTCTATACTTGTGAATAAAAATATACATAGCTTAGTAAGAGAGGCTGACACTCCACTATGAATGAGTATGATATGTCAACACTTATGTGAAGATAAATGACATGTCGAAGTCGAATAACAAGTTCATCTCAGAGTTCCCCCAAGAACTTACAGTTTTATGTGATCTTCAATAAAGCACAACAACAGTAAAATAATATTCAATGCCCTGGAAACATATTGTTATTATTTAAATAGTAGTAAATAATATTTTTTATTTGGAATAATATTTTATCTTCTTATTTTTTCCACAATGTGAGTGAATAAATAATATACAATGTATTACAATTCCCTCTTCAAAAATTATTAACATTAAATTTTCTACATAATATTTTCATAAGTGTCTTCACGTATCCTCCCATTACATATATTTCATAAACTTCAGGATATATATATAAAATGAATAATATATTCAGGTTGTTTTAATAGCTCCTCCTCATTTGGATGTTCAAAATAAAATGATTTAATAGCTTTCATAAATATCTTATTGAAAAGCACAACGCTGTTGGAAATTTTAATTTAGAAAATAATATTTAATTTACAACATTAAAAAGTTTTAGAATATTTCATCCAGTAAAATATTGAGAATAATAGCAGTGTTGAATAATTTTAAATTCATTTTGAATCCAATGAAACCTTATTAAAATTATCTAAAATAGTTCTTGAAAACTAGAAGCATCACTCTTTAAAAATTTCAAATATTTTAATATGACTAAACTTTTTTTTCTCTAACGCCACATAACCTACTTTGAAAATATCTGAAATATTGGATATTGTACATTTTCTAGTAATCCAAAAGAACATCAATTTCTCTAATAAACCAATTATTAATAAATCTTATTCAATAGTGATTCAAAACTAATCCTTCATCCTACATCTTCTTGTGAGTCACCATTGATGAACCCTAGCTGATGCTCGATGATGGATTTCCCCCCTTCCTGGTAGAGGGATGTGGTATGTTGATTTGGATCCTCTCCCCCGGCATTGCGGGTGTCGTTTGTTCCATTTTCAAACACTAATTATCTTCCGGACTTCCCGTCGATTTCCCTAATACGGAAAGTTCTAGATCTTCATCAATGGGTCCCTCATCTTTCGATTTATTCATCAGAATTCTCTGCGGCATCAAGATTACTAGATTTGACCCTGGTTGATCATTTTTCTCTTCGAAGGCCTTCCGTTGACTAGTTTTATCACTTCATGTTTAATGATTGGGATCTGAAGGAACACACAATTTATGGCTTCCTGATAATCATCACCTAATGATTCATTTTGGCTCAGAGGAAGACTTAATCAGTGCCTGGTCCAGAGTTCCCTGCCGATGCAGTGGATCCCAATTTTTCCTTCTCCGATGGTCGTTTTATTTCTGTATGAATTGGGATCCTCCTTCAGTATCAACCTAGGAAATTCTGCCTCATCTTCCTATGAATTTTTAAAACCCTTCGATAATTTGTATGATATGGAATCTGGTCAATCAATTCCTCTTCTTGGATGCTCGTACATCTTCAGCGAGTCATCCAGTGAACCCTTGTTTTTGTGTTGAGGTGGATGCCTCAAACCCACTGGTTGACTGGATTTGGATTATTGTTGGCAAGGAGTTCAGTTGGAGGCAAGCTGTTGTGTATGAAAACTGGTTTGATTACTGTTCGACTTGTTGTCGTCTGGGTCATTTGGCTGGTCACTGTCATCATGGAGCCAGAAGCATGAGTCCTGATAATTCAGCAAAGAGGCCTGGTGGGGTATCTGATCAAGGAAAGTTGCATCCTGATGCAGTTATGCTTGGTAATGCTGTTCGTTTAGGCGATTCATCTCTGAGAAGGAAGACATGGGCTTCCTCCAATCCATCCATTGATATGGTGTTTGATAGATTGAAGCATGATCTGTTAATGCATAATTATGTGGATCAGATTGGTACGGATGAGGCTGGTCCTGGTACTGGATCTGGAGGCAAGGTGGGACTACCTACTTCTTCAGGGGAGATGTTGCAGCATGGTAAAAATCTTGTTGGTCAATTTGATGTAGGAAGGGTTGAAAGTGAACTGGTCAAGGCCAGTGATGTTGAACTGAAGGGGGGGGGGGTGGCATTGAGCTTGGTTGCACCTCATGTTTGTCCAAATGCTAAGGATTCTCAGTTGCTGTTGAATTCTGAGTGTGGTTTGAAGATTACAGTTTATGGTTGGATGATAAAAGACGGTGATGCTAAGTAGAAGGAGGGGGCGCTGGCCTTGAGCTCAGTTGATGGGCAAGCTCACGATGCACCCCATATTTGTCCATATTTAAGGACTCTCAGTTGGAGTTGAATTTTGATTATGGTCTGCAGATTACAGTTTCTACTTGCAACCATTTTCATGAATGGGATCATGAGCAGATGAATGGGTTTCCTCAAATGAAGGAAGGACACAACATGATGCCTGTCAAAGAAGATGGTTTAAGGAAGGATATGGATATTGGTAATTTTTTTGGAGTCTCCACAGTGTTTGGCTATGATTGAAATCAATGGTCAATATGAGAAGAACTGGATCCTAACTGATGCTTTCCAAGAGGTGGTAGTTACTAGAAAATGGGGGGATGTCTCGGACAATGATAAAGAAAATATTGGTGATTTGGACAAGCCTTATTTTAGTCATGTTGTCAAGGATAGGAAGAAAAATTGAAATGATGAACCTCCCCTAGTTAAAAGAATAATGAAGAAGGTTTATGAATTTCCAAAGCCATTGTCAACTAGGTCATCTGTCAGGAAATCCTCTAAGGAGTTGTTATCATTAGAGAAACTAAATCTCAGACGAAAGTATGCAAAGGTTCTGAAGCACTATGAAAGCTCTGAATGGGAATCAGGTAATGCAGAGGAAATGTTATCTCATGGGTGTGGTGAGGGGTATGACTTTTATAACATGTAACTGTTTTTTCTTGGTTTTGTGCTTGTTTTGTGTACGTTTTATTTTCTTAATAAATGGTTAGAATATTTACCTATGACTGAGCTTTTCTGGTACTGCAAGCTCCATATGATGGGCTTTGATCCAAATAGGTTATATGATCACTAAAATAAAAAAACAACCAATTTTTTATCTTCCAGGAGGTATTTCATGCATATTTGACACCAAAAATATTTTTCTAGAGTAAACCATAATATCTTATCTATAGTTTTATCACTATAACTAGTGGGTTCTCTTATTCAAGTATCACCACAATGATTACAAAGCATTTTACCTCAACCTAAAATGTGTGGAGTAACAAACTATAGACTAAGAAATATTTTTATTTTTGAACTAACATCACAACACATAATATATCGTCATACATGGAGCTTATATCATCCAACATTTTAGTGTACAGTTGAAACTCATTAATGTTATTTCAATGATTCAGACTAAGCATTAATATCATATTTTTCATCATCTATACAACATATAGTTTTGTTAGGTTTTCCTGTGAATATTAGATAATATTTTTAATATGTAGTGTTCTAATGGAATTTAATTAATTTTATAGTATGGATTTTTACAATCCTAATGAACTATTCACTTACTTCTCTATAATTTAATTATTTTAACATCAACAGAAATGCATGAACTTCATTGCAGAATTTCAAATGCGAAGAACTGTACATCATGCATGAGAAAACCATCATGTGTAATGATAATATTATTGAAACATGATATCGGTTTGAAACTCTATTTTTAAACCATATATAATATCTTTATTTTAGAATTAAATGATCTAATTTTGGGACAACAACATGAGTTTCCATCTTCCATAAGGCAACAAATAAATGTTTAGTTCATTTTCAAACATATCGTATGGCTCATTTACAACGTAGGGTTAATGTACATTAATTTTGAAAAAATGTATAGTTCATTTTTCATACTATTGATCCAACATATAATTCATTTACTATACTTCTATCTTAATCATTATGGTTCACCAAATGATGAGTTTGGATAAAAATCTGGGCATCTTAACATTATAGATTGAAATAAATTTTTAGAGGATATAATCATTAGATTAAACATTCATCATAGATGACTTTTTTTAATAAATATCAAGAGACTTCCAATGGATAAATAATAACGTCAATATGGCTTCCAAATACCCTAATATAGTCAAACAATAAAATCACGAATATTATGGAAAAATTGTCGTTCTGTTATATTATCATAGCAATTAGGATACTTTAATAACCATCAAAACAAACCATGTATCCTTTTCATTAACATAAAAAATCAAGATAAACACATTGGATTTAAATCTCACTAAGTTTCACATGATTCTATTATTCCTCTCCCAGGAATTAAATTAAAAATAATATCATTACAATTATGTACACTTTAGGGTTTTGAACTATTGCAAAAACTTCAGTGTTTTTTTGGAGCACCGAAAGAACCTTTTTAGAAATCCCATTAAATTAATTAATTTATATAATCTTATTCTCTATCCAGTGGAAAAATAGTTATGTGAATATGGGATCCTTATCTTGATATATAATAAAAATACATAGGTGAATTTATGAAGAAAATATTTCACTGTTACTGAAAAATTTATAATAGCATCGGTAAATAGATTTACCATCAAAATAACTAAATTGGATTTTTGCATAAATATATAAAATGAATATAATATTCTTATATTTAAAGTGGAATATATGGTGTATGAATTAAAAAAAAATATAATTTAATATAAATAAACTCTATGTCATATTATATATGTTACTACATAAACAAATTTATTAGTAATCAATAGCTTGAAATAATTAGCAAAATCAAACCTAGAAGATAACTAGAAAAGATCCACTAAAAAATATCTCCTTTTTGATAATTAAAAAACTCAAATTCTCTTCCAACTGTTATATCAATTTTTGCAATGATAAAAAAATGAGTTATTTAGAATATAAAATAATACAATACTTTTACCAAATTAATAATGAATATGAATTTCAAATTCCTACTGTATGATAAAAATAATTTAATATTTGAAAAAAAACATCTTCCTTAAAAAAACCATAAGATGAGTTACTGAGAATAGAATCAAAAATATATTTTCAATATATACAGTGATACAACCACCCCCCAATTCATGATACCTATAAAAACATTGAAATATATAATTCAAGAGATAATAAAACATGCGATATATTATTCAAAGACTAATAAAAGTTTTTACAAAATTAAAATTTATATCATTCATATTAATTATTTTCATTAAATATTTTAACAATTTTTGATCATGTATAATAACTACCTTCGGATGTAGAATAGATATTTAGAATATTCAAGTAATGAATAAAGTTTAAATAATTCTAAAATGAATTTTTTCAATTTTTTTTTTGAATGTTATAAATGATAAAAATAATTTAATCAAATAATATCACAATTTTTTTAAAACAATATTATATATTAATTTTATCAAATTCATATATTTTAAATAGTATTAAATTAAACATGTTCTTCAAAAAATATAATGATTTATATAAAATCTTAATAGTATTATTGATGACCATTAGTTAATTATATAATTCAATGTACTAATTTATTTAATAAATTAACATAGTGCAAAAAGATTTAGTAGTTAAAATATAAGTATAATTGAATATAGAATAAAATTATAAAAAATTTAGATTTTTTTCTCCCCATATATAAAATAGTTAGTTCGTTTACATCAGAGGTCGAAATGGAAATGAAATACATCGGGATTAACAATTCCAGCTCAACTGATGTTTCAATTAAAATGAATCTGATATTGAAATATAATAATTTTTCATAATTATGAAAAATATAATTAATGTTATAATAATGAAATACAGTGGTACATACATGTAAAATATGAAATACATGTTCATTTTCTTACCCATATTCTTTTTTAAATTTTATTTTTACCTATTATTTGATTTGAAAAAAATTTCCCCCCAAATAGGAATGATCAATGATTTACATTAAGTAATAACATAATCAAATATTTCAATAATTTTATTTTAATGAAATGAAGAATAATGTTTTGAAGGATTAGATTATAAATCTAAATCAAGATTAGAAAATATCACTCTATCAATTTGAATATTGTAATAACATTTCCTAAATTTTCAATGATATTTAATTATGAATTAAAATTTATCTTGAATCATAAAATATATTTCTTCTGTTAATTAAAACTAATATTTTCATAATAAGAACATTGATAGTATCATGATTGTACCTATAAACCTGAGCCATAAGACCTTTATTTAACATTTTATTTTAATGAATTGATTTATATTTTGATGTTTATTCACCATATGAATCATTAAATTCACTCCATGTATCCTTCATTGATTTCTTTCCTTTTAAATTTGCAATAATATTTCCTTTTTTTTTCAATAAAATGGCAGTCATATCTCTAACGAAATAACTTCTGGAATTCATGTCATATGACCTCATTCTCTTTATTTATTTAATTTATACTTTCACATTTAATATATCATGTCAAATTCATTACAACTACTTGATAAATGTTCACTTGAACTCAAATGGATAGAATATGGAATACAAAATTCATATATTGAAACATTATGTGTTTCAGTTTCATTTTCCTTAAAAATGTGATTTTCAACTTCTTCTTCCATATCTTCTTCATACATAATCCAGGATCCAATCAAATCATTTTTATATCATTCTTTAAAGGCTATTGATTTTCAAATAAAATATGTCATTTTGATACTATTAGAAGGTAAAAATATAAGTACCATTAAATATTAGTTATTTTTTGGGGGAATTGGAGTTCCTAGGGAAGAAACATCATTAGAAGATTATATCAATCTCTCATCCATCTTAGTGACACTATTAATTTCCAGCATCTATAATGTTTCTAATTTCTGCTTATCATTATTGTACCTTATCTATCAAAAATTATGATTTCCTTTATAAAAAATTGAAATAGTCTTATATATTTCATATATAATGTATATTCTATAAAAAGGATTAAATTTATCAAGGATAATACTGTATATGAATTCATGGATCTTAAATTTGCATTATATTTTTATTCCCACACATCGAATTTTTTTTTGTTCTCTAGGGATTTGGTATGATTTGACAATCGCCATATAAACATTAAAAACAAGATTCATCAAATAGATATTCATGAGATATTTCAATCACACATAATTACTGTCATTATAATGTGGAGAAGGAATCATTTACATACCTTCTCGAAGATTAACCAATTAAAATTTTCCATTACCAGATCTTTAATATAGGGTTGTTAGAGAAAATGAAATATTCAATATTCAAAAAGATACCAACCATTGATACTAGTTTTTTAATCATAATTACTATGAATAAGACACAAGAGGCTGTGAGTTTTTTATTTTCAAAATCTTGAAAAAATTAAAATTCACCTCTTGAAATAGAGTGATCCTTCCCTTCTCTCTCAAAGAAGAGTAAGTAGCCGAATATAATTGAATGAAATAATAGCACAAAGTGATGTGTAGTTATTTAGGGAAATATATCCCCTACTCTACTCTAACAATAATATTTCCAGGATCTTGTTCATTTCGACTAGAAGATATTTCTCTCAAGGACCTCCATAAATGAATATAGGTAGTTTACACATTACAATGATTTTACAAAGAATTATGGTTCATTTATAGGCAACTAAAATATTCACATCATAATATAAGAAGATAAAACTGCACAACGATTGAGTACGATCCGCCAAAACATTATACAAAATAAATGAGATGTAGAATTGGAATAATAGGATCATCGCATAGTTGTTGGAAGAAATGATAGTAGTATATAATCTTCAATAATGCACAATAGTAGTAAAATAATCATCAATTTCATGCAGATTTCATCTTGTTAATTAAATAGTGGAAATAATAGTTTTTCCCTTAGAATAGGATATCTGATTCTTTATATTCAATATACTATGATGGAATAAAGGATATATAAATTTTTTCAATTCCCTCTTCAAAAATGATGAGCAGTAATTTTTTAGGACTTCATTTTCAAAAGTGTTTCTACAAATACTCCCTTCTTTATATATTACATAACATTATATATATATATATATATATATATAATATACTTAGGTTGTTTCAACAGCTCAAATTCCATTTGTTATTCACAATAAATTGAGTTAATGGACTTTATCAACTTAACCATGAATAGTGCACAACTTTTTCACTCTTTAATTCAGAAAATAATCATTAAAACATAATATTGAAAAAATATTGATTATTTTATCTGATAAATTCTCAAGAATAGTAAAAAAATTGACGAATTTAATACATTGATTTAAATCCATTCATAATTCACTTAACTCATAAATAAACAATTGAAAAGACTAGATGAATCATTCAATTGTAAATTCAAATATTTTAATTTTAATAACATTGTAACCAAGAAAATCAAGTAATTTACATCAGAAATATCCTTAATATTTCTTATTTTCATTTTTATGATAATAAAAAATCCATTCTACTTATGAAAAAAAAATCAATCTTATATACCAATTATTCAATAGAGATATTGATGTAAACCTTCCTATGGTTCTGTTCAAGAATTACCACGAGCTCTATATGATTGTTTTGGTCCGTGTATCTTATATGAGATACAGAAGAACTTGAAACCACTTTTATTTATCATCTAGAAGGTTGTGTATTCTTGAAGGATACTCATCCTATATTTCTATATAGAACCATTGGGTCTTGTCTTCCAGGTTTATCACATGAACCATCGTGAGCTCCTTTTTATGTATCACCATAAGGCATGGAGACTATTTATTCTCAAAAAAATAAGAAGGGGTTAGAAATATAAAAATTGAGAAATATATATTATTATCACTCTAACAACATTGAAAAACATATAATAAAATATTATTAATATGTCATTAAAAATTTTAGAGTACAATGAAAAATCTGGAATGTTGTTTCTACGTTTCAGTTTATAGATGAACATCATATTTTTCATCTTCTATATAGAATGCAACATTATCTTGTATGCAAGTGTAAAAAATATCATCTTATTCAAATTCAATATTCCAAGTTCATTTAATAAAATTTGTATAATTTATTGAACCAATACTTCTACACTATTCATTATCTTCTCAAAATAATTTTTTTTTCATATTTAATATTAAATTGGGACTTTCTCAGCAGAATTTCAGATGAGAATAATCAATAAACATGCATGAGAAAACTATTATCTATGATGATAATATTGTGACTGATTTTGTATATTTAATGATAAATAATCACTAGAAACCTAATTACACCATTTTATAAAAATATGCTTCACTTTGTTAGCAAGAACCCAAGTTTCTACCATCAACACTACACTAACCTTTGTTGTTCCCATTTCCAAGCATTGAATGGGGATCATTTCCACAGTAGGATTGATGCACTATGATTTTTTTTTTCAAAATATTATTCATGTACCATAATGTTTCAAATATTTGATTAATGTACCATACTTATTTATTTAAAGTTATGGTTCACCAAAAATATTGTGTGGATAAAAATATTGGTAGCTTACAATTAAAGACTCCCCCGAATTTTTATAGGCTCTTAACATTATATTAAGACATCTTCCAATAACAATTATTTTTATTAAATATAAATAGATTTCTAATTTTTCAATAACCATATCAGTCCATCATCAACATCTATTGATATCAACCAAAACCAAAAGCAACACTATTATGATAAAATTATAGTTCTATACAACCATTACCTAACTTCAGATAATTTATTGATCACAAACATGAAATTATTATCCACGGATGTATATAAATAAAATCATTATAAAGATATTGGATCTCTGTTACACTAGTTTTGTCATTTCTATATTTTAAACACATTTAGTCAACTAAAAACAATAGCTTTTAATATTTGTACGTGGTAAAGTAGCTCAACCACTATAGCAACTTCTGTGAATTTCTTGGTCACTGAAAAAACAAATTCAGACATCCTTACAAGCTTATTATTTTTAATTAATCCTATTATATATCAAAAATAATAACACATACCTAAATATAGTATTTTTATCTTGAGATATAAGTAACATACCTTATGACTTGATGCAGAAAATGTTGTACTACATATGAACAACTTAGAAGATCTTTATTTAATTTTTTCACTATCAATGAAATTGAATTAGATTTCTTCATAAATTTATGAAATGAATAGAATATTATTTTCATTAAAATGGAATATATTTCATAATAATTAAATCAATATTAATTATGATATCAGATAAATATAATTGATAGTAAAATCTAAAACAACTTAATCAAAATAATAAGTAAACAAATAATAATTATTTTGATGAAATTATAGAAAACAAAAAAATATAAGAACCCTATAGGATACAATTAAAATAAATATTTTAAAAAAAATTATAATATAATATTTTCTAGGTGTACTTTTTTGATAATTTTTTGAAAATATAAATATTTCAATGAATATTTAAAATTACAGTTTTTATTAAAAATTATAATTTCTATTATAGAATTATAAAAATTTAAAATTATTTTATTATGGGTTTAAAATTAAAATTAATTCAATTATATATTTATTAATCTAATTTTTGTTATTAGAATAAATATCATATCGAATTTTCATATATAAACATTTTAATTTTTTTAATTTTTCTCTTTGGAAAATTTCTTTTTCATCGCATAGACAGGATGAATTTTAAAATATATTTTTGCAAAATATTTATCTGGAGCATAGATAAATTGATTAAATATGTTCTTAAATTAAAATTAAAATTTTATATTATGGTAAAATTAATTTTTTACAATTATGAATACTACAAAAAATAAAAAATAATAAATGTAATTAAGATTAAAATGGATTTATCTGGGGTTAAAATACAAAGGTAAGGTGTAAAAAGACCTATAAACCTGTCAAAAATACATTGATTAGTTCCCATTGAATCCTATAGCCTATAATTTTCTATTATATCCCATTTTTTTGACTAATGGATTCATAAAAATTTTGATACACATTTTTTGTTCAAAAATTACAAGTGTGTCACTCGCATAACTTATACAATTCCACCCCTATATTTTACTATACACACTTTCCAAACAAATTTTCTCAGATAACATTTAACCAAATAAAATGACTAATTACATTATTAGATCCTATAATCCTTATTTTAGTCATAATGCCACCCTATGAATTATTTTGGTGAAAAATAATATAAGTTATCTAAAGAAGAGGAAACATCCCTAATCAAGAATTTTGTTTTATTTATTCCTAATCCTCCTTCAATTACTATTAAACCTATATAATTTTATAATATCCGTATTTTTCATATAATAATATATTATTATGTTAACTTCATTACCTAAATTCTTCCCCACTTAAATAAAATGGGGAAATAAATCATGATTTTTGTGCCCAATGGACCACAAACCTCACAAACCAATTTTATTCCATTTTTATCACCACCACTTAAATATGGATATAATGATGTATTTAATGTATATATAAGATATTTTTTTATAGTTTTATACCTATTAAATTATAAAAATATATTTAACTTCTTACCTCAAACTTCTTGAAAAAAATAATGTTTCTCATGTGTGTGATGGACTACCGCCTCACAAACTAATGTGACATGTTTATTCATTTCTGTTTTAAATGGTTGGTAATAAGGACAGATTAAATAAATATATGTGATATTTGTACAACATTTTTACCAGTTTAATTATTATATCAAATATATATCTATACCTTCCATTCCTTGGAAATACCACTACATAGTTTGTGTCTACAACTGACTATTACCTCACATAATGATGTGATTCATTCCAATATTTCATGAAAGGTAATAAGGATAGTTTTAAAGAAAATATGCGATATATATGAGATAACATATTTAGTTAATGATAATTCATTATTCAAATTTCATTCCTTCATTTCACCTTTTGATAAAATGGAAATAGTGTCCACGTATATGTACGTCCTACCGTCCCCAGGAACTATGTATTTCAACTTTTTATCACTTAATTTTATGGATTACATTAAATAAAAATAAAAATAATATGTATGATATTTATATATTTGTTAATATTTTCAATTTTATGTCACCAGGATCATCGTATGGGGACAAAAAATACAAATTCAAAATGTACTAGAAAACCAAATCATTTATTTCCCAAAACATAACATTAATGTGGAATTGTCAATAAAAAGGTTAGAAAAAGGTCATTAGTAAATTATACATGGTTTGATATATATAATTATTTTTCAATAATAGATTAAAAATAAAATTATATTTATTATATTTTGTGCTTGAATGTTTAAAATAGAATTCATGATTTGAGTTAGTGGGATTTGTCTCAGTTTATTCTTTTGTGAGACACATCTCATATTCACCACCTATTTATTTTATGTGGTGTATATACATCCCATGAATTAATTTTAAAAAAATTATATTGAATATTATTCACATTTATATCCTTTTTAGGATATATCATTAATGGGTTTTTTAATTTAAGATTTACCAAAGAGGTAATGGATATTTGTTATAACGTTTCATTATCGAGACATACGTTATGTTATGCATTTATCTATATTAATGATGTGTATGTACAACCCATTTGAGATATATATTATGGAATTTATTTTTTATAATGAAATTTTATGATTTATTTTATGATTATTAATTCATGGGATTTACAATTCAATGTTACCAAAGTGGTAATGGGTTTTTATACAATTTCATCGTTTAACATTATTATTTATATTTACCCTTTTGATGATGAAATTTTATAATAAATAAATCTAGAAACACATTTATGTTCATATCCTTTATTCATTACATGAAAATTTATTTTTTATGATAATTTTTTTTCTATTTATGTACTCAAGAGTTTAAGATAATATTTTTTTATGAAAAAACATATTTATTTTCTCTTTGCCTGAAAATACATTTTCTTCAATATATTTGTTTTCTAAAAATGATTTCATTTTTTATAACATTCACCAAGGGATTAATAAAATAATTTTTACTGATTTATAACTTCTTACCAATTGTTTTAAAAGATATATTCATGTTCTATTCAAAATAATGCTCGTTTATGGAAGGAGCCTTTATCTATTTGTGTAAAAATATTTCCTCTATTAGGACCACTCAATGTTAAGAATATTTTTGTGTAGGATTTAAATTTTATATTAAACAAAAAATATTTTTAAAATGTTATATGATATATTTTTTTATTTTTAAAGGATACCTTCCTCAAGATATGTTTTAAATTATTTTAAACGAAGACTTTGTATATTTCAAAGTATATTTTTAAACAATTTGTTTTTTCAAATGTTTTATATTTTAAATAATTATTTTCACTATGGAAAGAATATTTTACTCAAGAAATGATTGAAATGATTTTTATATCTTACATTATAAAATTACATTTTTATTTTCAATGTAATGAATATGGAAAATGTTTTATGTTTTTAAAATGTCTTTTTAAAAGTAGAAATATTATTTTCCTCAATAAATATTTTAAATGGTTTTTAGGAAAAATTCATATACGATGAAATAAATTAATGTTACTTATTCATTAATGGGGATAATATTGAATGATACTATCCTAATTATTTATCTAGATGCAAAGTGTTAATGTTTATGATGTTTTATGAAACCCATTATTTTTTATCAATTATGCTATGGTGAATTGATGAATGTTTTATGAAACACATTTTATTTAAATAGGATGGGGTTAGATGATATAATGAATCTTCTATGATCTTATAGAATGGAGATTTGTGGATTATGTTATAGGAGGGACCTATATCAATGTATAATGAATGTGAAATGATTAATATTATATAACATAAAAGGGTACTCGGTGGGTAATCTCAATTCTAAAAGTGGAAATAAAGGCGGTTATGATGAGCTGAAAAGAGGGTACACGGAAGGATATCTAAAGCATGAAGTAGGTAGATATGTGGTTATCCAAAGCCTATCATGTTATTAATGTCTTGGTCAGTATCCTTGAAATACGAGTTTTTAATTATTATGTATATACCATAAATATATGTCTTATTAAAATGCTATGTTATTGTAAAAAATTATTTTTGATTAAATTATGATTCACGTCTTATAAACTGATAATATTTATACAATGACATGTGATTTTGATCTTTATTATGAAGGGTATTTTTTTCAAATGTTATGATCAAGTTATCATACCATTATTCTCACGTTATGTTTATGTATGTCCCATGTTTACCCTTACTAAGATTCCAATAAAACCATTTATTATGTTTCCTTTCCCAGGTTATAAAGAAAGGTTTTATATATGGTATGATAAGAATGGTACCAAAGGGGAATATCGTTAGAGTTGATATCAGAAGAAAGGTTTAGATAACCATTGAAACTTGGATGAGAAAAAATTCGTGAGGACCCTATAGATATTTATAAGGATATATCTAGAGATACACCAATGGATAATTCTAAGGATGAGTCCAAGTAATAGAAACTGTAATTGAATTTTGGTAAAGGAAAAAAACAATTAGATTCTAGGAATATAACCTCCCTATATTGATACTATAAGTAGACGTGGCTCTAAAATAGATAAACCTATGGGTAATATTTCTAAAAGGGAGGAATTGAGATGGAATCAATCATCTCTTGGTGAATAATAATAGGCCTTAATGAACAAAAAGTAAAACACTCCTTGGGTATACTCTATAAAAATTCAATATATCTTTATGAACCATAATGAGTTATTTAAATAATGAAAATGAAGGACTTAAGATAAGCATTTGGTTCCATAGATTGATTATAATGTTCTCTATTTTTACAATCCAATAATCTATTTTTTCTGATTATATGATTTCCCAATATCAATATTATTACTCACACAATTACTTTTGGTTTTTTTCAATGGTATGAACTTAAGGGAACAAGACTGATGAAGAATGTGACAGAGAATACGTTGATGAGAAATCAAATGGGATGATGACTAAATTTTTGAATATTGTGATTATTCCTAATTAGTTACCATGATATATCATTAACAACCTGAAAATTATCTAACTCTAGGACTCACCAAAGAAGGCAAGGATATATTTTTTTGAGAGTTTGGGTGGTAGAGACCATGGATACAAGAAGATTAAATTTATTATATACCAAAGATGTGGAAATAAGTTGTCAAGGTAATGACTAAAAAGAATGATAAGACATTTTATATCTGGATAATAAGGGCACATAAAATATAATTACCAATGAAAGAATTAAAAGGTTGATTAATGCAATGGATTATAATATTGGTATTCTTAATGTATTATCGACATATTAATGATTTAAATGTGAAAATTATGGTAATTATAAAAATATATGTACTAGGTGAAAATATCAGGATTTAAATTATCAAGGCTGTAAGTGTAATGGTTATACAACTGATGATGGGGATATAATGAATAATATATAAAAATAATGGGTTGTTTTAACAAAATGGTTCATACTGAACATTTAAAGTATGTTTAAATTGAGGTTGATGAATGTTATAACATTATTAATATTAAATATTGTAGGAGAGAGGTATTAAGAAATAAAATGACTAATCCTAGTTAATTTTTTGAAACGGGGATGCGATTATTTATGTTTTTTTGTATTGAAATTCATGAATTATGTAATACAAAACATAAAATATAAAATTATTGTTTAGAATATGTTTTTTATTTAAACATTTCATAAATATGTTGAATTTTTCTGATGTCCTTGAAACAATACTTAATGGAAATGTGATAACTTATAAAAAAGACTTGATAAAGGTAAGATCAACCTTATTATTTTCCTGATGATAAGATATCAATTCTTGGATAAAGATACGTTGGATATGAATTAATTAGACAATGAATAGTTAAATATACAAATTTTTATTAAGAAATGACATTCCTTTTAATGGATTTAAATATATAAAAAATATTTTAAGTTGGGATTATAATTACAATTAGTTTAAATTTATATCTATTAATAAAATTTATTTCTTTTTAATCATTTTCATATGATATTTAAATATTAAAACTTTTTATACTTTCGAAACCTTTTTCGTTTGGAAATAAATTTTTTCTTCGGGTATGTGGGATTATTATTAAATTAAAAATTTCTACATCTATTAATGGAATTTGTATAATATTCCATATTTGAATAATTTTTTTTATATTTAAATAAATTTAAATTATTTATTTACCACTATAATAAGTAAATCTATTAATTTTTTTTACCCCTCTTATGTTGAAAAATCGGTTCACTAGGGGTTATACTAAAATTATTGGGCATTAAATGACCTTTAAAATCTTTCAAAACCCATTTCATGGCCATATTTATACTTTTAATCCATTAATACTGAATAATGTTTCATTTTTTATTCGTATGGTAGTGTAAAATTTGGGTAAACCATATTCCATTAAAAATTATAAGTGTGCAACTCAACACACTAATAAAATATGACCAACTACCCTATCTTATTTGCACATATAAAACAAATTATGATATAAAATACATAAAAAAACTTAAAAACTTCCATAATATCATCCTATATGCCATATTGTTTCACAATGAAATACTTTGAAGCCTTTTGGGAAAAAAAATGAATTTGTGTGGAGAAGAGGTAACATCTCTATCTGAGACTTTTATTTTATCATTTACTAAAAATAATTTAATTATTTTTAAAAATTTACAATAAAATAGCCTCTATGTCTTACATATATTTATATTTTATTATGTTAATGTAATATCTTAAATCATTCCCCAATTTAATCAAATATTACACTATGTTTTCATTCGTTTGTATAGTTGATTACCACTTTGTGAACTGATGCTATTCATTTTACATCCCCACATTTTGAGATTGGATATAATTATGGATTTCATATTTAAATATGATATTTTTTATATTATTATACATTTTTAATTATAATACCATAACTAATTTCTGAACACCAAACTAACTGGAAAGAAATAAATTCTCTTGTATTTACAGGGGACTACAGCCTCATGAAATGGTGTGATGTGTTTTTCATTCATATTTTACGTAAAGGAAATAAGGATAAACTAAATAAATATATATTATATTGGTAACATATTTATAATTCTAAAATTATGATTGAAAATATACCTCTTTACGTTCACTTGATCCATTGAGAAAATATATACAACGTTTAAGCATATGTATGACATACCTTCTTAATGAACGATGTATTTCATTTTATTTCTATAACTTGTATTGATTAATCTAATTAAATAAGAAATGATTATATATAATATTTATATCATTGTTTAAATTCCAAATATTATGTGACCATTATCAAATCAGGGTGACTGAAAATACAAAATCAAAATTTAATCGAAAAGCAATGTAGTTATTACCCTAAACAAGAATTTAATAAGGAATTGTTAATTAATTGGTAATAAAAGGTAGGAAGTAAATCATATAAGATATTATATATATAATTATTTATATATAATAGTTTTAAAATAAAATTATATATATGATGCAGAATTTATGAACTTTTATGAATTAATTTGAGACTTATGGTATGGGATTTCTATCTCACATTCTTCATCTTTGAGACATGCACCACTTTCACCATATATTTCTTTTATGTGGTGTATATACTATACATGAATGTTTCTTATGATTCTTTCCCAATATTAATTTTTATTTTAATATCCATTTTTGGATCTCTATTTAATGAGGTTTTTTTTTCAAAGTTACCAATGGAGTAATGGATTTTCTCTCAATTTGTCTTTATTAGGTCATATGTAATGTTATCTAATGATATGCATTTATGATTTTAATATAAATAAAATTTGAAATTTAATATCAACGATTCATTTATTCTTATTTTATTATATGTTTCATTTAATGAATAACATTTGATGTGGTTATGATTAAATATTACCAAATTGGTAATAGTTTTTGGACAAAATATCATCTTTTATTGGGATCAATTATGTTTATACTTACGATGATGAAATTTTACGATAAATAACTCAATAAAATCATGTATATTCTACCCCTATTGTTATGTAATTATAATAATGTTTCAATGTAACAATATCACAAAAGCTAACAATGTTTTGCACACCCAAATCCCTTTTAACCATCACATGGACACTATGTGAATAATCAAATTCACTGAAAAGGAATTAGAATCACTCAAAAAATTTCTATAAACCCATTACATGATTTATAAAATAAACCCAATAGGCATAAAAAATAGACATGTAAAACAACAAATTTAACTCAAAATTGGTACCCAATTTACCAAAATCCCTTTAAAATACCATTTTGAAAACTATGAGCACACTTATAAGTCACCAAAACAAAAATTGAATCCCAATAACTTTAAAAGAAACAAACAAATATGTTTTAGGGCATCCCCATAAAACCATGAAGTGGTATATATGAAAAAACCTCCATTTTCATATAAACATGGTACTTAAAATTCATATGCTTCACAAATACTATTAAAAACTATTTCTGGAGCAACAACCAAATGATATAAACATCCATAACATGCTTTTCAGCCCTAATAATTTTCAATAAAACCATCAATGTAGTTATAGTTAATCTATTTAATGATCCAAATAAATATTTTTATGAAAAACCCCAAATCCCACATAAAAATGGTACTTAAAGTTCATTTTCTTTAGAAATTCCACTAAAACAGATTTTTCAGCAATAATCAAATGAGGTAAACATTAAAATACTATTAAAAAGAAATATAATTCACAAGGATTGAATACACATTTGACTGACCTACGTTAATTGTTAAAACCATTGAATCTTGGTGAGAAACCTCAACTGCTGCACCGCCACACCACATGGAGGATTAATCGAGTCTAAAACTAGAAGAAAAGGCCAAGGAATAGGGAATAAAATACTAATATTGAATACTTACCTAATGGACATTGGGGAATTCTTGAAATAGGAATGAAATCCTAAAGAGATGAGGGAAATCAAAGATAGTTTCACTTACGTGAAAAGAACATGATGTTCCCCCCATAAAAATACCACTAAAAAATGAGTTTTTTTCGGGAGGTTTTGGAAGCTTGGGAGGCTTCCATGGCTGAAATGTTCGATTGGGGGAAGAAAGGGGAGAGTTTGGATAAATTCTGGCAGGGAAAACATGGAATTTCAAAATTTTTTAATGACCGCGACAAGGCCCAATGGTTTGCTTCCACGGTTTAGAATACAGTGCACCCAAACTATGTGCTCCCTTCTATCCACTCAAAAAGGGTTGATTTTCCTAAAATTACATGGGGCTCCAAGTTGGAAACCTAGAGGGAAATGATTTCCAAGGTTATGGGAAATAATAAGAAAAATAAAAACACATTTCCACCCAAAGAGTCATCCAACTCAAGGGTATAAACCACCCCAAAAAATTTCCACACAAGTGGTTCTACTAGGAGAGTCCCAAATCCTACTAAAACCACATAAAACTCATATCATACCATTGAAAAAAGAGGAGGAAAAATACCACCCAATACCGCCAATAATAATATCATAGATCAAGAACATAGGGGACACCACAATCTAAACCAAGAACACCCAAAGACCAAGAGAGAACCAGGAACTTAAAGTGGTTTTGAATTAATGGATGGAAATTGAAAATCCAGGGGTGACAATTCTCCCCACCATATATATTTCTACAACCATAATTCCACAACAGCACCAGATGTAAAAACAAAGATCAAATGATAGACCAAGAAGGAATCCCTTGACACATTATCACACACCTCCAAAAGGCCAAACACCTCATGTTTATAAAAAAAGGAAGAGAATAATCGCACTAACCAAAACATTCCCCACATACCTGAATTGATCAAACACATTCTAACCAACCCAAAAAACAAAAAAAAATCAAAAAATACCAGAGGACACTCAAGAAACCCACCTGAAATGAAAAACAAAATATAACATTGCTACCAAATCCTTACTTAAAAAACCATTGGGCGTTCTCCAATCACTTATATACACCAGGAAGATGTAGGTAGTTAGATAGATATGAACAAGACTTCCCACTGCCATTCCAAGACCAAGTAATAATCTATGTTACTAGTATGTGGATTAACAAATGGGATCCCCAAAATAAGATACAATAAAAAAAATTCTATGTTAGGATCAGGACACTTATTGGGGGAGGATGGAACGGACTCCCCAATACAAGTTGTAGACTTCCATTCGATATTTCCAAGGTAACATACATGAAAATAATAGTGGGTCTCCCCATGATGACATCTAACCATCTTAACCGACCAGTATGGGCCAACACAGGAAGAACCAAAATTTAAAGGGTTAGTATGGATGCATGGTTAATACTCACAGTTCGAGAAACCATATGATGACCGTGTGGATCCTTCTACTTGCATGTATTTCTTTGGCATGGTTACTACAAAACATGCAAAAATTGTGCACTCAACCTATTTAGAAAAATTCACAACCATACTCCAAAACACAATGGAAATCAAAGGGGGAAGGAATGAAATTTGGATGTAACATAGACTCGAGGTCCTCCATCATATTTCCATAGAACAGGAATAGTAAAAAAAAGATGGTGATAGTAGAGTTTTAAAATATTACCCATATTTCATACTGATGATAAGACTTTGTACAAGGGTTTAAATGACCCTGGGATTTCCCATGACTACGCATTGGCTTCTCTCCAGAACCTAAGGCTGGAGCTCAAATGATTGATTCATATTCGGCCTCGTATTTAGGATTTGGAAACAATCTAAAGGAACTTCTTATTCTAGTGCCACAAAAAATTACACTGTGATCTCAAATAGTCTCAATGAGGCATGGCACTCATCGAACCCACATTACCACAACCCATAATTTTTCCAAAACAAGGGCTTAGGGGATGCACATATGTCACTCCTTGTTTTTTCAGATGGGAAACATCAGAAGGATAGGGCACATTGAAAGACATTCCTCTAAAACATATGATTTTGGATTTCCTTAATTCAAGTCATGCATCAAAAAATAGAGACTCTCGTAAGATTGCCCCAATTTCACCCTTACAGTAAAATAAACACACGACATCCCAAGGAATCACCAAACCTGACCATTGAGGCTAAAAAAACACAAGTAGAGGGACCTTATGATGATTCCCAAAAAACACATGACTCCAGAAAATATCCATAACAGCCACTCTTGGCCATAAATTCCATACTGGTGGCCTAACATGAACTCATACATTGATGAGATTGAAAAAAGTTCCAAAGGACCTTTAAGATATCATTCCACATTGACACCCCAAACAGTAGTCTCCTTCGATGTCTCAAGAAACATTTGATATTGAGGTATATTTTATCCTCCCACAACCACTCTCCCACAAAGGGGGATCCACATAATCAAAAAGTAAGTGTGGTAAACTCTATCTCCAAAGCTCAAAAAGAAATTCCTTATCTTTATCAACTAGAGGATCATCCAATGGTGAATCCCCATATTCCACACATGAATCGTGAAATAATATTAAATGTGGGTGAAACCTAACCATCAATATAACACAAGGACCCAACCAATCTGGTCATTGAGTCATAACATACCACAAACCTGAGCTGAACACATGTGGGTAGCCACAACATTGGCCTCCCAAAATTTTTCTGAAAGAGACCACTGACCAACTCTTCATTCCGACTTATTAATAAAAAACCAACCCAAAACATCATTTAAACAATAGGGGTTCATAAACTCCAAACATCCCACAATTAAAAACCTGAAAACATATAATCCATTACTCTCAACCACAAATTATCAAAACACAACAGTTTACTTCAAAACCATTCTAAAATAACTATATTGCTGGATTTCTCATTTAATAATGGAATCTCATGGGCCTCACATATGCATGTTTACAAAACAAACTAGGAAACCACCTCATATCCATCCATATTCCCATATAAACCCATTATTTGGTCACCCCTGAGAACACCAAAGACTAAAACCCAATATTTCCACTTTTCAAAATCGAAATGATTTTAACCATATTATCCCTTTCTCAAAGACACTAACCATATAATAAAAACCCAATTTAAATATTATAAACCAATTTATAAAATAACACACAATTCATAAAAAAATGACATTCATACCCTTCCCAACTGTTTTAAAACATTTCAACCCATTTCAAAACATTTCTAATTTCATGAAAAACACCATTTCATAATTCCCCATTAAATTAACAACTCAACTCTTCTAATTTCAAATAAATATTCTAAAATTTCATAAACCGTTTTAAAATGTTCATTAGTTACCAAATTAATATCCACATTCAACCCCCACACATAAATTAAATAATACTTAGTTAAATTCAAAGCACTTTTCTATGGTTTAGAAAATTTTACTAGAAACACATTTTCCAAAACCACTTTAACATAATTCATACATTCAAAAGTGGTCTAAACACATAATTTACCCTTTGGAAATAAATCTAAAATTTCATATCAATACATTTAGAAATAAAACCATTTTCACATTACTAAAAATTATCTTCACAAAAATTCAAACTCATTAAAATAATGTGATTTTTTCTTTAAAAACCATGTTTCCAAGACTATAAAACAAATAGACACAAGACAATGTGAGAAGAAACTATTATCAGTGGGTGACTTCGACATATGGTTTGAAGCCATATGCTAATCAATTCACCATCATGGAGAGTGTCCTTGGGAAATATCTCTGGCTCCACATGGATTTCCAGGCCCGGTTAGGTCATTGAGACGATTAGCCCAAATCACTTTTCATTTTCCATGATCATCATCAAACCAATAATACCGAAACACTCATATAAATCTCTACTTACAATGGTGACTTGAATCCCTTCATGAGGTGTGTTGTCCTAGAACACTACCCATATCTAGAACATCATGTCCCAAAATTTCTAACTCCAGTCTATCCTGATTGTTCCCCAAGTAACATGACCCAAAGATAGAACCTCCTCTGATACCATTTTGTCACAAACCAAAACTGGAATCCATCAAAACCAGTGCCAAACCCAGCCCGTGACAAGTCTTGAAGGGAGTTTTATATCCCCATAGGCTGGCACAAGTTCCCATTTATCATTTATTTCAGTTTGGGAATTATTTTACCAAATACTGATATAAAAAACATCAAAAATATCTGATAAAATGAATCTCAAAAATTTATGACAAACAAGACTTAAGAAAAAAAACAAAACCGAATAAATGGGTTTAATGTCAATAAAATAACTCCAAATACACAAGGTAATTGAATAAAAAATATCCCCAGGGACTCCACGTGACAAGGGGTCATCACCCATGAGCCTTCTCCACAACACCGCACGAGGGAAGGTAACTAACACCCTGGACCGCAATCACCCAAATCCTTCCCTTACATATGTCAAAAAAGAGAAATTATACATACAAAAAATGGGTGTAAGAATGGTTTGATCCTAATCCCAATAAGATACCACTCAAAGATCCAAATGGGTATTCAATACAAGGTGAAAATTCAACAAGTTTTAATATGTATAGAAAATCGATAATAATTTCCCAAAAATGCAACATTCAAATGTTAATAGTTTTCAAAATAAAACATTCAGAATGTCAACACAATTGAATTTTTTTTATCTAATATAATTTACATCCAAACACACCACAAAAAATGGTTAATACCACAAATCCAATGAGCACCAAAACTGGGGACACCCCTAGGAACTATGTAGCCTCGGGCCCTATATACCACTTACCTCGGTGTAATGTATCCAAAGAAAAATCTATTCTCATGCATGAGCCACTAGTTGGTAACATAACCATAACCTAGTGTACCCCAATCATCATCAATATAGTTTTTTTGTGTTGTCGTCATCCATTTTCTCAGTGAATTAGGTACAAAGACCATCTGGATCACAAGCCGTACTAGTACACATCTGCCCTCCTAGGTACCCGGTCATTCCCCATTGTTATAAAAAAAATTCAGCATTCCTCATACATCACTTTTCATATAGATAAACCATTACATGGAACATTCAACCAATATACTATCTAAACACACTTTGTAACACTTAAAATACACAACAAAAAATTTTATTTTCAATATAACAACATCACAAAAGCTAACAAGGGTTTGCACATATAAATCCCCTTAAAACCCCACGTAAACACCATTTTCATACTCAAATTCACTAAAATAATATTTTCAGCACCCAAAAAATTTATATAAACCCAATACGTGAGTAATAGAACAACCCCAATAGGCATCACATATAATCGACATGTAAAACACCCAATTTAACAAGATCCCTTGTAAATACCACTCTGAACACTATGAGCAGACATATGAGTCCCCGAATCAAAAATGGCTGCCAAATAACATTCATGTAAACCAAAAGATCAGTTCTAGGATTTTCCAATATAAACCATGAAGTTTTATATTTGTAAAAACTTTAATTTTCACACAAACATGGATCTTAATATTCATATGCTTCAAAAATTCCATTGAAATAAATTTCCACTACAACAACCAAAGGAGATAAACATCCAATACATGTTATCCATCCCTAATAAATTTCAATAAAACCAATGAAGTATTTATAGGGTATCCCCCAAATAAACTAAATATATATTTCTCTGAAAACCCCCCAATTCCATATAAAAATGGAAATTAAAATTCATTTTCTATACAAATGCTTCTAAAACCAATTTTTTCAGAAATAAAATGATGGGTTAAACATGGAAATACTATAAAAATAGTAATAAAACTGACAAGGATTTCATACACATTGGAATCAATTACCTTAATTGTTAAAACCCTTTAATCTTGATGTGAAACTTCAACCGCACCACTGTTGCACCACATGGTTGATAAATCAAGCTTAAACCATATGAAAAGTCCATGAAACCAAGGTTCAAAACCATTGTTTGAAACCCTACCTTCTACACATAATTAACATCAAGAATGACGAATAAAATTTTAAAGATAAGAGAGAAATAAATGATATAATCACTCACATGGAAATAACTTCAAGCTTCCCCATAAAAATGCAACTCAAAAATGAGTTCCATGGAAGGATTGGGATGCTTAGGAGGCTTCCAGGGATGAAGTGGTCAAATGGAGGAAGAAAGGGGCAATTTTGGTTAAATATCAGGAGGGAAAACATGGAAATTCATAAAAAAAATAATAATCTAGAAAAGGATGCATGGTTTTCTTGAATGGTTTAGAAAATTGTCCACCCAAACTTTGTGCCCCCTTCTTTGCACTAAATAAGTGTTGATTTTTCTCTAAATCCAAGGGGCTCCAATGGGTAATCCTAAGGGATGTGATGTCCATGGATATAGAGAAATTATAAACTATATAAATCCACCTTTCCACCCCAATACTCATCCAACTCAATGGTATAAACCACCCGAACAACATTCCCCACAAGTGGTTCCACTTGGAGAGTCAAAAATCCTACTCCAATCCACCGAAACCACATACCATACATTTGAAAAGAGAGGAGTCGAAATATAACCCAATACCCCCAAGACCATGATCATAGATCAATAACACAGTATACACTACAATATAAACCTGGGACACTCGGAGACCACGTGAAAAAAAAGAACCAAAATTGGTTTTGAAACAATGAAAGGAAATTGAAAATTTGGGTGTGACACATGACACAATATTTTGATATTTGAAATGAACTGTATGGTTATTGTATGTTTAGGTCATGTTATTAGACCCTTATGACTACATTGTCTTTATATATATCCCATGTATACCTTTTCTTAGTTTATAGGATCACCCTATAATAAGTTTCATCTCACATGTTCTGAAGAAATATTTTATTTATGTTTTTTAAGAATAAAAAAGGGAATATCATCATTGGAGATGTTGAATATATTTCATGAAATAAGAAGACAAAGAATCTAGTCTCTAAGGAAACTAAATCTATATGATCAACGTGCATTTTTTTTGAATTTATTAAATATTCATATAAAAATATGTCATATGAATTTATGATAAGTTTGTTTTTGTTAAAGTAGATTCCCACATTAATGAAATAACCTCATCCAGAAGTCTAGGGGGGATGATTTGATGGTTCCAAAATTTATAAACCGGCTACACCCTAGTGTGGTGAGTGTTTACCACCCCTATGTTGATATTATTTGTGCCACACATTGGATCCTAACAATCACAGTGACAAAATTGTTGATAAAAATTCCTAGTTATTTTACATCCCGACTCCACGCATCATAGAATGGTTGAGTACAAAATCTCTATATGTTCATTTTTTGAGGAGAAACTACGAGTAAGATTTCCAAAAATTAAAAAGTAATTATTTTTATGGAGAATAAACTTGTAGTTCATAACAAATAAAATAGATGGGAAGGTATTGGTCTTGTTAAAGTGGATTTTATAGAATAAAAAAATAGTCCAAAAGAGGAAACATTATTATGTGACAATTAGAGATCAATCCATCCTATATAGAAAAAAATGATTAATCCAAGGAAAAGAATATTAATTTAATGTATAAAATCATATAGAATTTATTAGATAATGGAGTTTTTGAGCTATGGAAGGATGATTGGTTTCAGAATCTAGTGGATATTTTATTTAAGATCATAGTCTAATAAATTATCATAAGGTAATATTTCTTAATGGGGATCAGATGATTGAAATCATGGTTGGAGAACCATTGTGCCACTATGGATAGGAGGAAAATTTAGAGATGGGTAAGTGACATGAGGACATAGTAAATCCTATAAAATTTTCATCATGTGTGTGATTATTTTTATTAGATTTGAATAAACTATTATATGTTACGTACTAGATTTTTGGAATGTGTGAATCTAAAATTTATTTTCAAAACTAGTTTAAAAATGTTTGAAGAAGAACCAAGATTTTATAATAGACAATAGATTTTATATATTCCCTAATCTATGAAATGGTTGATAAATTGTTTTTTAATCTTGTACTAATCTTATGAAATTTCTCTTTCAGTGGGTGTATTCAGTTAGAAGATTATGATTTCTTTCACCAAGAAGTGGTTGTTCACATGTTTAGATGGTGGTGGAGTAGGAATGAATGGTTGGAAAATGTTAGGAATTTATATATATATATATATATAGAAAGGTGGGGTTTCAGGTAATATTGTAAAATATTGTGGAATTTTAGTCTATATTATGGTAGGTTTGTGATATTTTGATCACTGAAAACTCTACTGTTTCTATGGTATTTTTTTCCTTAATAAATGTTTTTGTGTGTATTGTGAAGAGTATGTTTTGTCTACAAGAACATAAATTTTGAGTGTTCTTTCAATGTGTTTGGAGTTTTTCTCATCAATTCATTATTATTTATAAGGTCATGTATGTCATGTTTTCAATTCATTATACAACGGATTGAAAAATAATCCTTTGATTTAAATACATACTTCTTGAATATAATTACATTTTTAGAGGTTTATACCTTGTTCCACACCTGAATTTCTATATGATGTATTTAAAAATGTTAGAATATAAAAAAATTATTGATAACTCATTTTGCACACAAAATAAGGAAGAAATTATAGAGGATCCAGAGGTTTGTTTAGTGGCCTCCATAGTTAATATCTTGATCAACCCCATAAAATTACCTTATAAATTTTAATTTTTTGTAGTAAAATTACATTGTATATCTTGTAAGGTTTTTTGAAATGATAATGTTTGTTATTTTATAACCATTATTATCTTCGGTATATTTCATCCCTTCCCCTATATAATTATTGAGATTATATTGGTCTATGGTTTCCCAATGCGGTATAAAATAATCATGTTGTCCCTTTATATATGATAGTTATCTCAATGAAATATAACTTAATTATTTCATCAATGACCTCTAATTTATATAGGTTACATTTATTTTGGAATAACTTATCTATTATAGTAGTATTATAACATGACAAGGGGAAAATATATTGGTATAATTTTGTTTAACAATAATGATGTCACTTAGATTTTTAGATACTAGAAGGTCATGTGCAATAGTTTCCCATGACCATGGAATAGATATGAAGTAATGTCTGATGAGTGGAGTAAGGGTGTGCATTGAAATAATATAGGGATTTTAAATAGTTTAGTAAAAGTGAGAGGGGAGTCTGGTAGTGAATAGTGGCAATTATAACTTGTAGGTGAACAAATATACAAGTCTAATGATTAAATACAAGATTGATCCTGGGAGGTGGTTTGAGAGATGGTGGTTCAATGGTGGTGTTGCATTGAAATGTTTTGGATTGTGAAAATGATATATTATATCTTATGATGGTTTATTATGAGTTGTCAAATCAACATCTGAAGAAGAAAAAAATTCATTAAATAAAATAAATTGAATATTTAAATAGAAATAATAAAGGATATAAAATATATAATATTTTATATAAATAAGCATTTCTATGTGATATAACATTGAAATTTTGAAATTATATATATATATAGTGTTTGATATTGATTTATAGAGTGTTTTTGACTTATTTAATGGTTATTATGTATATTAGGGTCCTTGACCCATGAAATCCTAAACTATTAAACTAATGGATAAAGCGTATTTTTTTGGGTCTGATGCATGTTTGAGATAAGTGAATACTCCATGTTACACACTTTTCCATGTAGATTTTGACTATAAGGATCAAAATAAATATAAACTCATTTACTGGATATTCAATCATTTTTAAATATTACAAATCAAAATCAATGATGAGTTAGGTTGATAATATTCTTAATGTTATACTATTTTCATTTTCTCATGTACATCACAAACTTTCCTTCTGTAGAGTGATTTAATATTCCAACTATAAAAATTTATAAATATGAGGTTATACATCGGTCATTTGAAAATTTATAATACATATGTGATGGATGAGGAGATATCAATGATAAATACAATCAATGAAATAATTAAAATTACACATATCAATTCATGTATCATTACATGTCCCTAATTTTGAAATCCGTGAAGAATAGTGAGAATGAATATTTTGTGATCATTATGGATTTAGAAATGATCATGTTGTAAATTCAATGGTTATTGAGATATTACATGAAAATTGATGGTGTGTACATATATAATCCTTATAATGGACACCAAACATCCTATGAATATGATATATGATTGATGTGGCATATATTTGATCTTGGATGTATTCATTTTTAAATTAATGTATGAGATGTTTGACATATAAAATAAGTATGATTTTTATATAATGATTAAAGGGAGTGTTTTATAATCTCATTTCCATATACATTTTTATCACATGAGTGTGTTATACCTAGAAGGTGGTTCTGTTATTGGTGGGAAAATTTGTAATTTTAAAATGCATAGCATTGATAGTATAATCTTATTTTGGTCCACAAGTGTTTGATTTCCAAAGGAAATGATTGTCCAATCGAAGAGTATTCTTATGAGGAGTCATATTTGTCATTATTATCATTGCAATGGTGATATTATTTACATAAAATAGTGAAATTTATATGGATCTAGAAAAATTTATCTGTATTGGTATATGTTTTCATTCTGATGGAATGCTCAGTAAATTATATAAATGGATCACACTACAAAAAAAGGTAGAGGATATATTTTTCACAAGATGTTCAAACAATATTTTGGACTAATTGATATAATAAATTTTAAGAGACCATATGAGAAACTGTAAATTGACCTTATGATAGTTTTCAATTTTCATATGTTTATAATGTGAATTATATAATGATAAATATGATGATGTTGACGGTATAATGATGATGATGATGATGTCATGGATAGAATGATGATGGTTTATGTTTGTGTCTTTATCACAGGTAAAAAACTTCATGATTTATTATAATTTAATTTTATTTATTTAATTGAGGTTCCATTCACTATGAAACTAAAACATGAGGACTATTTTCTCGAGTAAAATCCAAAATCTAGTTTTCAAATGGGATGATTAGATAGATATGTTAGTATGGCCCCCACCCAAAAAGTTAGTACGGATTAGTTTTATAATATAATGGTTCTATATATAGATGTGGGTGTGATGTGATTATGATAGTGAATTTTGGATAGGAAATTGGATGTTATATATCTTGGTTATATTTTATGGGTGATAATTTTTTGGGGGGATTTTATTTTTTAATAGAGGTTTTTAAATTATATATACAGACACACCTTGTTATTTAAGGACTGATGGATGTTGTAATCTTTTGAATAAAATTAATTATTATTTCATAATTAAGAATGATGAAAATTATACTAAGAAATGAATCATACTTGTGGGAATATATTAAGATATTTTTAGTATTAGATAATCCATCACATATGGTTTAACCATGAGGATCCTGGTTGTCTTTTTATTGGTAACTTTATATTAGGATTTTACTTCTTTTATTTTTAATCCTACAATATATTGATTTTTATGTTCATCATTAAGGGGTAGATTATTGAGTATATTAATATACATACTATTAAAATTTTATTAATTATTTTTAGGTATTTTTCTTGAAGCATTAATTCAGTGATTGAGTTAAATTGATGTATAACTATTTTTTGGATTACTTATTGTACCACTGAGTAATATAACATTATTGGGGTTTAAATTTTGATGGTTTATAGTGGTAGTTTTTAAGTATTTTTAGTTCACTTATATTTTTATTTTGTTGTATTCAATTCATTCTTTTATAATATTTATGACTAAATATTATAGTTCTTAAATTCCACATAGTCGTTGTGTGAATTTTCTTTTACAAAATTTTAATGTTTAATCCTGAAATTTATGCCTCTTAGTTTTATGATTTATAGTATCAAGGAATGTATCTAACTAATTTACCCCTAGAGGTGGGCTTAGGGGGGCATAATAATTCTCATCACTAGTCCAAAGTGGGGTTCTTGAAAGGATATTTCATATCACTAATATTACATATTTTTAAAAATGATACCTCTTTCTCATACACCAAAAAATCCACCCCATGAGGCATTGTTATTTCATGAGGAACGTAGAAGAATTTCCACTAGACTTAAGTCAGTGATTTCTTATTTAGAGGAGAGAAATAGCTCACCAAAAGAAGAGGGATGGGAGAAAATTTTATGTTTTATGGAACACTCATATGGGATAATTTTTATTAATCCCTCTAAAAAACCATTCCCCCTTCCCTCAATTATGGAGAAACGAAGTATAATAGAGATAATAGTTTTCAAGGTAGCACCAAATAATAATTTTGTTGAATTTTTTTTTATTCAATGTATTCCAATTCTTGGGTGTTTTGGGTGAAAATTATAAATAAAAACCCACCATTTGATGAGGATGATATTTATTATGATAGAGGCTATTATGAAACCAATTATAAAATCATTTAGTCTTTATGTTTTCCTTTACATAGTGTTTTTTATGAATCAAATTTCCCTTTCATGTTTTTTATATATTTTTAGCATAACTAGGAATCGTAGAATCTATTTTTTGTTTTCAACATGAGGAATTATGTTTAAAATAGAATATTTTTTTTTTGAATATATGTTTTTATATATCTTAGAATAAAAACTAATAAAAATTACATTACTATAGATTATTCAATGAAAAATTACCATCAATACATAATATCATTGATACATCATTTTCATTTAAACATATGCTTTACACAAAATCTATTCCCCAAGTAAGTAAAAGAATAAATGATAGAATGTATTAAAAGAAAATAATAATTATTATGATGATAATATTATTTGTTTAAATATATTATTTCTTATAAATTTAAATTCAATTTAAATTGTTCACAATTAGTTAAATATTATGTAAAATATATTTTTAATGTGTGTGGGTGTATTTGGATACACAATACATTTCATTTTCTACTCATTTATCTATGAGACATTGTCCTTTGAAATTTGTTTAGAATTTTATTTTATAATATAAAAATCTTGTTTATATAGTTAAGTTCATATAGTTGGGAATATTTATAATTACATAAAAATATATTTATATTTAAAAAAACATGAGTAAATATATAATTTTATAATTAAAATATTTTATTTTCATTTCAAACTCAAAACGTAATAAATAAATAATGAAATTCGTAATTGTGAATGTACTAAATAATAAAATTTTAGTTTATGTTTGGAAAATTAGTTAAAATAGAGTGTTTTAAAAGATATATAATATAAAATATAGAAAATAGTATCATTAAATAGTGTAATTTCATTACAAGTTACCTATAGTTAGTAAACATCCCCCCTTTATATTTTAACTATCACAAATAATATAATGGGATATTAATTACATTGAATGATGTTCTTAGCTTGGTTTGATTTCAAAGTTCATTTTAATTCCATAATAACCATTCACATTCAAACTAAGATAGTATTTATACTATCCCAAATTGTGTATATGTTTTCTAAATAAAGGAGGATTAATGAATTTGAGACTTATTCGATGTAATATTTTTCAAAAAAATCATATAAAATAGGGAAAATTGAAAATTTTCTGAATTATCATAGTTAGAACGTAAGTATAGATTTGATTGGACATATTTAAATATTAATAAAAATGTATATAATTGAATTTTTTACTCTTTTTAATTTTTATTAAGATTAAATGAAACTATAATACATAAGAAAAATTATCATATTTGTTTAAGAATAAGAAAGATAAAAGGATGGAAATAAGTGAATTTAAAATTAGTAGTTTAAACCATTTAGATATTGAAAACATTAATTAATTATTCCTGTTAATAAATGATTATATATCACGGATGAATATAAATATATTTTCATGATGATATTTACATGTAAATGTGTGGAGGTATTTGGAAAATCAAATTTTTAGAAATATTTTCATCTTGAATTTTAATATCTATTTACCATATTACTATATAATTATATTTTTTTAATTATCATATTAAAATTGAGAATATATATGAATATTGAGAGGGTTATAATGCCTTTAATACTTATAAAGAAGACACAATGTGTGGGAATTATAATACAGCAAGGTGGCTTAAACGATTTGAAGTTATAATCGACATTGAATAAATGATGATTTATCTTATATAGAAAATCATGTATATTTGTATATAGATAACAATGAATAAATGACATTGAGTAAGATGAAAACATATTGTTATCATTGGGATGAAAATAAAACTATGAATATTGAATTTACTTAATGTCAAAACCCCACCCCCAGTAATGATAAAACATTAAGGGGGGTTGAAAATTACACATGAGTCCCACCTCCAGTAGCCCCCCGAGTTGGAGGCAAGTAGAGAGGGTATAAAATCTCATGAAAGTAGATGAATTACCCTATATAATAATATAATATCCATTGTTAAGATAAATAGTTAAAAAATAACTCCATGAAATTATATAAATAACAAAAACTATCCAAAATTCATGTATAAACAAAACATATATGGATAATTGTGCTTAAAATTAAAATACCCAAAAATAATGATAAAGTAGTGAAATAGTATCTATCCAAGGTCTGAGATATTAATATACAGAATGGTCCATGTAATCAAACTATAAACTTAAAAATAGTTTTATGTACAGAGGGTAACCATATATGTATACTAATTAGTAAAACCAATGTTTATCGTGAATATGTGAAAGAAAAATACTATTGAATCCACGAGAAAATAGTATAACCACCAACAATTAAATAGTTCAACTATCCATCCCAACCTCAACAATGAACACTCACCAAATAAAACAAGCTATGTATAATAACATAATAGGATGTATATCGATAAATAGTACACCACAATACTTTCCCACTGATTTGTGCTCTCACAACCAAATGTCGTATGTCATAGAACTCCATTCTCTTCCAAATAACATATTCTACCTCCCCACTAATTAGTCACATCACAACTTACTCATAGAAACATGCTCCTCCACCCCACTACATTGTCACATATCATATGTCCACATAATCCTAGGCCATCACATCACAACTATAACCAGACTAGTATGTTATCTTGTATATGAATTGCATCAACCATGATACCTCCTCCTACTTTGCATAACCCCAACCATATACTTCCCCTCCACATGATCATATCTTATATTTCCCTAAAATACCTAGACCACTACCAACAACACAGTTGTCTCGAGTCTCTCCCGAAAACACATGTGCCACCACCCACACGATAGTAATATCACATCCTGTCCAAAAAAACTTGTTCCATAACCTATTGCACTAAAAATCTCTGAATATGATATGTTGTTCATATCTACATGTCCATAAGAGACAACAGGGCATGGCAGGTGGACATCCATACATCCTCTTCCCTCAGATGTGGATAAAAACTCCTCCATCATGACTATGTGGGTATCACCACATAGTGCCCAATGTGGGTGGGATGCGTATAGAAATCACAATGAATATATAATTATATTCATATAGTCACACACAATCCCAATAAATGTGTACAACTACAAACACTAACAAACTCAAAACTTCGCCACTATCATTTCCACATCTAAATTCATAAGACCACAAAATCCATGAGTCACATATGACATTTCCAAATAATTTCTGTTATCCATCAAATTAGTTTCCTTATTAAGAGTCAACCAAGTTTAACCACATAACCCAACATTTATTTTTCTCAATAGTCATGTCCATTCCATTAACCAAACTAAACCACATAGATTTCAATAAATATTATTTAACTACTCAATACATCACTACTGAGAAATCTTGATAATTGAAATCACACATCACAAGATACCCATCATATCCATCAATTTATCTCCCTAATACACCAAAATCATGGAAAAACCACCAACTCAATGCCCCAAAAGAACGATCATACAACCCCCACCTCTCTGTCCCAAAATCATGACCAATGAACCACCACCTCACCACCCAAATGTATTCCCAAACATCCATGAACTCACTCCTAAAAAAGAATGGGAAAATAGACACCACTACAAACCCCAAAATTAGATCCATGAAACCACCACCTATAAAACTCAAAATCACAGACACATCTCACCCATCAGCTCCATATCGATTTGAAATCTACACATCCTCATTTAATAATCATGACCACACAACCACAAATTCACTAACCCAAAAGAATGACCAAAAAACCACCACCTCACCACACTAACAACAAGGCCACATCTCACCCATCATCCAATCATTACATTGAAAACCACACATTACTGACCCAATATAATGGTCAAACATCACATCATATCTAATCATATATTAAATATTTAATAGAGGTGATGTTAACACATTTCACATTATTTTATGGGTTTTATCACTCAATTAATAATCATGGGGAAACCATTTCATTATCCAAATATAGTTGGTCTACAAATTCCCCATTTATTGTAATATCATGGAAATAAAAAAAACAAATGCCACAAAACATATCATCTAGTACAAAAAATCCCCCCAAAATGAAAATTATTAGGTGGAATTAATCTCGAATGATCAAAGTATCATAATAATATCAAAGATGTAAAATCATGTGAATCATTTCCCTTTGATATTTCAATTTCCATTAGCCAATTAATTATCATTAGTTATTCCAAAACAAATATAAACCATAGATAAAAAATATTAAAACCTCCCTAATGATACAATATAATGTTAAATGAGTGATTACCGACCTCAAATATGATTTTCAAAATTACTACACACCATGGGGAGAAGAAATAAATACATGAAAACCATAATCACACCATGAGAAACCATAGATTAAACAAAACCTCACTCAAATTTCATCTAAATGAATCAAAAAATACAACCCAAACCAAAATAACATCACCACAATGAATCCTTAAAACAATAATAATAGAAAATTAGAATTGAAGAGTGAAATCACTCATTGTGGATTGTCAACCAAAAAAACTATTACCAACAGATCATTGGTGGATGAAGGGTTATAAAAAAGCCTCCCAAAGAAGCTAGGTCTCTTTTACGATAAGAGGTGAAAGAATGTGTCCAAATGAAATTAATATTGGATGATGATGAAATTTAAATCATGGAATCCAACTAGTTTCACATAATTTAATCATTACACATCTTGTAAACCTAGGGTTTTATGAAAATCCCATATTTCATCAAAAACCACATCTCCTTAGTTTTATTTAATTATAGTTATTGAACCCCACAACCAAAATTGGGGATCCACTAGGCATTTTTTTAATTGATTGTTTGGAACCCCAAAACCAAAGCACTCTAGGATGATATCTGTAGGAAAAAAATAGTCACCATTGTCCCTAGAAGGATAAAAGTGAAAATTCAAAGGTCAAATCACTATTATTGGTAACCATGAATACCTTGACATTTTAGAACCTCCACCTAAAACTCCTCTACTAGAAGAGAACTTCTAGTTCCCCACTTGTGGAAATACTCATCACAAGAAAATATGATCGATCAAATAATCATTATTTTGAACCTCTGTATAAGTTCTCAACATAAAAGGATTAAATTTATAATGAATTGACAGATGAAGTGTCTCCTAAATACATATTTCATGAGACTCCTCATCTGGATAAAATATCAGGAAAAATCCAAAAGGTCTTTGAACATGATTCCCAACTTCTATACTGACATACTATACTAAGGAAGAGAATCAAGATGTTTTCTCGTCATTGACTTCATAGTCATCAAAAGGAAGACTTACCAAAAATATTTATAAAATTTACCCTTTGAAACATGTGCCTCCTGATCATCCCAATATAGTGCCCACCACTAAATTCAAACTCCTCATATATCACTGAATTCCAAAGGGACCCAATATCCCACATGGCCTCATATCATACTGATAGTAATATCATGATCTTTTATCCTTATCTCTGTCTCCACTTCAAAAACAATGTCATCATACATCCCCAAATCCTTCCAATGGAAATCATGAAATTTACTTTTCTAATAATCATCCTTTACAAATGGATCACCCCTATGACAATCAGCTATATCCCACTTCTAAACCTCTATATCCCAAACCACATGAGGATGACATCTGAGAGCCATAGGGGAAAGGAAAATAATATTTTCCCTATCTTATGATGTATGAAATTTAATTTTGATCCATTTAATTTAATTTGTTCATTTTAACCAACCCATTACAAAACAATTTAAAAAATAATAGAAGTCATTATAATGCATTAACCACCCCTAGGTCTCTACCATGAAAATAGGTATACCTCACATAGTCATTCAATAAGATTAGATTTCATGACCAAGATCATGGGGTCCATAAAATCATGTTCCCTAGCCGATATCCTAGTTTTATGACATATACTATGGTTAATCGAAACTATGGCCATACTAACCCAAGAAATCCTCACTGTTCCTATATCCAAACATCATCCAATCTCTCAACCAGCTCCTCTGATACTACTCTATCACTACCCCTTCCAAAAAACATAACACATTGAGGGTAGGGAGATTATGTCCCTTAAGTCATGACTCCAGTAGGCCTTGAGTTTGTGGCTAACCCCAAGGGTATAAAGTCTCATGAATGGGAGGAATTTCCATCAATAATAATATAATATCAAAAGATAAGATGAATCATTAAAAACACAAAATATAATTTCAAAAACAATGAATCCATATCACATTCATGTATAAATAAAACTGATATAGATAAGAGTATCTAAATATAAAATACCTAAAGATAAATCTAAATAAGTGACAAAACATCAATCCAATGTGAGAGATATTATTGTTTATCATGGTCCACATAATACCCCTAGAAACATAAAAATTGTATTTTATACATAGGATGAACATGCATGTATACTTAAGAGGAAGACCAAATTCTGTCATGTACATGTGAAATACTCATACTAATCCTCTCATGAGAAAAGAGAAGAACCAATAGCTCTTAAAAATGTCAAAAATTAATCCAAACTAGACCAAGGAATGCTCAAAAAAATAATACAACCCATGTATAATAAAAAAAATAAGAATTATATCGATAAAGGGTATCCCACACCACTTTCCAACTGAATTTCCTCTCTTAGACACCAACATTGTACATCATGGAATTCCATATATTTCTAAATTAATATACACCACCCCAAATGATGGTCACATCACATCTATCTTACAGACACCTGTTCCACCACCCCATAACATGGTAACATTGTTGTCTCCCATAGACAATTGGGGAATCACATCCCAATAAAAACCATCATAGTAGGGTATCATGAATATGATGGAAATAAACCCTATACTGACCTCCTATAATGAACGATCCCCACCATAAGAATTCCCACAACATAATCATATCACACCTCATCCTAAAACACTTGGGCCACTTCCCCCCAACATAATCATATCACATATCACCCAAAAAAACATGGCCCATAGCTACACATCACATTCATATCACATGTAACCCGAAAATACACATTCCATCAAATTGTGCACTAGAAAACTTCCCTCTATAATAGACTATTCATATTTTCTCTCTTGGAAGAGAGGGTTGAAAAAAAATTGTTTTCCATCCTTGAATCATCATCATTAGGATTTTGGGAAAGACGTCTCTTGTGTGATATAAGAGTTTCATCACATAGTGCTCGACACTGGTTGGGTGAGTATATAAATATCAAGAATTATAAAAGTATATACATATATACATACATAATCCCATACAATGGGTTCACAAATAAACACTAACCAACTAAAAATAACACCACTTCCTCTTCCACCTCTAAATTCATAACACCCACAAGCCAGTTCTGACATTTCACATTTCCAACCAATTTACATTATCCATGCCATTTATTTCATTATTTAGAAACATAATTTTTAACCACATATCCCATAATTTATTTTTTTTCATTAGTAATTTCCATCCAATTTTCCAAACCAACCCTCCTCTATTTCAATCTTTGTTAAATAATTATTTATTCTATCACAACTCTTGTATTTATAAAATCAAACCATAAATCACAATCGTCCCATCATCTCTATTGCACCATCAACCTACACCAAAAAACAATATCCAATAAACCACTACCTTTATATCACAAAATAATGTCCGAAAAACAAAAAACTTATCCAACAAAAATAACGGCCAAATAACCACCACCTCATCACCCTAATAGCATAACCAAAAAACCACAACATCTCCACCCAAAATCATGGAAAACAACCACAACCATTCCACCCTAAAATAATATCCAAAGAACCACCTCCTCACCACCACAAAATTAGGGCCACATCTCACCCATCAGATCCACATCACTTTGAAAACCACTCATCACCACCCCACAAGCATGACCACACAACCACTACCTCTCCACCATAAAATCATGGACTAACATCCAGAACATCAACAACCTAAAATAATAGCAACATATCACCCATCATATACACATTAAATTTTAAACCACACATCACTACCCCATAAGCATGAGCACCCATCACATTACATCAAATACCATTTTATTGATTTTACAAAGGGAATTTTTTCACATTGCACATTATTTTATGAAAATTGATACATAGGCCATAATATTTTGGAAATAATTTCATTAGAAATATATAGGTTGTATTTCAATTTACCTTTAAGGGTGATATAACCATAATAAAAATAGACACAATAGTCACATAACATCTTCTCTAGTAGAAAAAATTCCCCTGATGACCACAATTTTCAACATGGAATCATGACCATAAAATCACAATATCTCAATCATATCAACGCTCTAAAATCACTTGAATAATTCTCATTTCCACCTATGAATTCAAATTAGATAATTATTTATATTTAATTAATCTATCATATCCTTAACCAATTGATAAATAAGAGTAACGACCCCCTCCCCTTCCCCCACCCCTCCCACCCCCATTCATGACTCTTATTAATGAGAAATGAGGGATTTCCTATATGAAAGTAGTTTTTCCAACTCGGTTAACACTAATGGGAAAATAAAAACACCCACAAACTAAAAATTATCCATAATAAATTACAGATAAACATACACCACAATGAAGTATCATCAAAACACAATCCAAAAAACACCCCAAACCAAAAAAAAACATCACTATAGTGAATCCCCAAGAGAATAACAATATAAGTACCATGAAGAAAAGACAACCCACTCCATATTGATCATCAACCAAGAACCAACATAACCAATAGATAAATGTAGCAGGAAGGGGATATAAGTTCCTCTCAAATCCCCATAGGGTCATCAATAAGGTATGGGAAAAGGGAGAAGCTGAACCAATAAAAAAACATTTGAGTAATGAATTTAAAACCTAGAATACTACTTGTTTCAAATTGTGAAATATTTACATGGTTTTTAAACCTTATTTTTTCAATAAATAATAATATTTCTCCAAAAAATGCATAACCACAAATTTATTTAATTACACGTCACGAATTCCACTTACACAACATCTAATCAATCTCGTGAATTTCCCCTATTCTAGTATACTATAATTTAATTTTCTATAAAAAACTATGAATATACTTTACATACCAGGTAAAAAATACATGACATGAAATGCCTAAATCATATTTGTTATAGCTCCATCCTCCAAAAAACTCACAAAAAATCCCTCTAACCCCTCTGACCAACAAACCTTTCAATATAATGGGATGGGAAGGAACAAACCATTATAGTTATTGTTAAAAAACATGTTCTTATTATTATTATGATCTAGACTATTTGAAAATGAATCTTTTCAGTAAACATGGTACTTTATGCTAAACACATTGTTTTAGGGATATTATTTCGTTTTTGAAAAAGATATAGAGTTAATGGTTCACCGATTACAAAGAAGAAGCCATAGATGATTTTGGATTGCAACAACAGACCTATTTTGTTCATTACCAACATGTTTTGATATATTAAGATGTATTTAAATATTTTTATATATTTTATATTATTTTTTACATCCTTGTTTTATGAAGATATTTAATATTTATAAAAATAATTCATTAAAACATGAAATTTAATTTTAGACAAAATAACTATTCCTAAATATTTTTTCTAACAGTTGTATCATTATTAGAATTTGTACATATATACAATCTGAGAAGAATTAATTATTGATAAATAAACAATTTTCTTTCTTTAGTGTGTATTATCCTTAATGGAGAGTGCATTGAGGGATGGAGGAAGAGTAAAAAATTAAAACATCTTGTTCAGGTATATATGATTTATTTTATATTAGTATCATATTGAGTATAGTTGACAAAAAAAATTCATTATTAATAATTTCAAAAAATTGTATACATTATAGAAACACCAATATAGAAAATTTTTATTTATCTATGAGAATATATTTGACAAATATTTTCCATATAATATAGGAGAGTAATTCATCATATTAAATTATATTATTTAATTTCAAAGTAATTGAAATAATTAAAGTATTATTGGTTGATGTGGATATAATTGATATTAATTAATAATATAATCTTACAAAAAAATATATAAACCAATTTTATAAGTGAATAAGATTGTATATTTAGAGAAAAATAGATTTTTAAATTAATTTACTATTCTAGATTTCTTATAAAATATAAGGCTGTTTTTTAATTATATGGTAATCATTTAATGATTCAAAATTAATTGATTTAACATATGATATAATTTTATTATCTTGGATATTAATTCCTCATGGTTAGGAGCTTAAAAGATAATTTTATAATGTTTTTGTTGTTTTTTGTTGAGAGGATTATTTGAAATTCTAAATATTTATACCCATATAAAAATTAATAATTCATTTTGGAAGATAATGTTTCAAAATTACATAAAATAAGAAATGTAGGGTTTAATATTTTTTTGTGATTCACAATTTTTTATATAATCTGATTATATTAAACTATTTTTTTTAAATCTTAAGTTGTTATCTTGATTTTTAATAATTTTAATTTGATTAAGAATTGACTCTCATAATCCAATTCTATTATGAAGGAAATGGGATTTAGATAATTAAAAAGGTTGAATTAATCAATCCTTTTGGGTTTTTAGTGTTTGAAGAGTATTCCATCATAGATCATTTTTTATCATAGTATTTTATTTTATATATAATAGGAAATGTGATTATATTTTCAATTTTTTATTTAATATAATTGAAAAAACCACTTTTTATTAAAATATTAGAGATATTATATTATTATGTTTAATTATTGTACTAATAATTTAAAAAATTGAAAATTTTAATTTCATAATTGGATTTCTGAAATTGAGTTTGTGAGTTTCTTATTAATTTAAAATTACTAAATTCTGATAAAATATTTTTTTTTTGAGAATAGAAAAATGTAGAAAAGGTTTTCTGTAAACATTGATGAAATGAAGGTGGGTTAGGGACCTGATTTATGATTAATATATCCATCAATAGAATTACATTTATCATATCTAAAGTACCTTATTGATTTTGAGTGTTGTTTTTTCAATGATTGATGAATACATTGAGAAACTAGTAATGTTTATATAGATTGTTTTGAGATATTTCAAGAATGTTCCAATTTTTCAAATTCATATATGTTGTCTTCCAATATATATGGATGAAGATATATTTGTAAATTGGAAAATGAGAAAAAGTCAATAGAATGTGATATAGTTTTATATTGATTATCAATGATAGGACCACCTCTCATGGTATTTTGGAATATTCAAATTTAAAGAATCATCCCTTATATATAAGATGATGATTGACATGTACTTTATGTAACTAAATAGGAAGGGATGATGAAAGATTATTGAACTATACAAAAAATGAAAATGATGACTATGGAAAATAGATATGTAAAATATTTGGGTTTTGTGGTTAAATATGAATAAAATCATGCTTGAAGAGTGAGTTACTATCCATACATTTCCATGTATGGAGACTGTTATTATAAATGGAAAATATCTATTTTTTGTGATTAAATAATAGGGATATCAAGGATAATAATTTTTTAGGTAATAGAGTCTCGTTGAAAAAATCATAGAATATTAATTATTAGTCATAAAATTATTATTAATTATATTGAAGAGTTCTGATAATATTTCATCAATTAAAAAATTCATTTAAATTTTTTTATTTGAATTATGATTGTTTGAGATTCCTTGATAATGTTTAAAGATGATATAATATTATTTTAACAAGTTCTAGAGTTATTCATGAATGATGGAAAATTTTAAAAAAAAATGTAAGGTTAATTTAGAACATAATAGTAACAAAATATTGATGGTCACATTTATATTTTACATTCTCTTGAGGATATGTAATTAAATATAAGAGTCACACATTGATATGTTATGTCATACGTATTGTACACATGTTTTTTTATTTATGAGTAATATATCAGGGAACATTCAAAATATATATGTTGAATATGATACTGAAATGTGGTATTGTGGATAATTCACAATGATATATATGATAATATATAGTGAAAATATGATTTATTGAGTGATATGAAATATCTTCAAGGAGATATGTGATAATTTTTTGATTGAATTAAAAATATTCCATATAAAAAATTAGAAACATATCACACATATCGTGATACGTAATATATTCTATATTTTATAAAAGATATTAAAATGAATGTGTAAAATTATGTAGAAAATAAATAATATTTTTTTAATCATATGAATGTTATATTTTAGGAATATGTGTTATATAAAATATCATGCATAAAATATTTGATCTTTTTAAAGTTATACATAAGATATTCTATATATTTTTTATTGTTTATTATTTTTAAAAATATAAAATTATAGAGGATTAAAATAAAAAAATAATTTATTAATTATTAAGTCAAAATATAATAATTTTGGTGATTGAAATTGGATTCAATATTGTTTATAAAGTGAATTAAATGATAATAAATAGAGGGTATCTTGGAATGATACTTCTAGTATTTCAAATGCGATGTTTTGAAATCGTTTATGAAAATAAAAATATGTGGTTTTTTTGAAGAAACATTTTTCTCATTAAAAAAATATAGTTAATGGAGAATATTTTACATTGATCACATACACATGTAGTATGATGATTTTTTCTTTATTTTATAAAGAACTGTTGAAAATCACAATTGGATGAGAAAGATCTAACATCTATACTTTCAATGTTCCAAGATAACCACTTTCGAAAATAAGAACTTTTAATAGTCATGTTTAGCCTCGATATTTAATTCTTCCATTGATTTTAGTCTAGTGTCATCCATCATCTGATGTATGAAATTCTAGTTAATTTTGATCACATTATTTAACTACAAGTGGATTAAAACTAGAATCCACTAGCCAATAATCTCCTACTACAACACGTGTTTCAAAGAAACTTCAAATCTATCAAAAATTAGGGAAAACATATTTCTCACAATAATTACTATTATTCAAAATTATCCCAATATTTAGTAAAGGCCAAATATGTAATGATATTTCTTCATAATTTCCTGAAAAATAATCAATGTTAAACCTTGATATTTTAGAAAAACAATTCCCATAATAAATTTTATGTCTTCGATGGATTATGATGAAGAAAAAACAGAAAAAAAGTGAATGATTATTTATTAAAATAAAAAATGAATGGAATAATTATATAGAGAAATTTAATTGATAAAATGATATACTTTTAAAATGATAAATAATCACTTATAGTAAAATCTTTGCATATAAAGAGACTATTTTGAACTATTTAGTTAATTATTCATTTTAATTAAATTAAATACTTATGAGTAATCATATTGATAAATTATATATATAAATTTAACTTATAATTAATGAAATAAATTATGTAACTTCATGAAAGTATTTTTTAATCAAAAAAATATTAGTCATCTAATTCATTTTTAAAGATAAATGTTTTATTTACAAATATTATTTTATTTAGGTATGTTTTTCTAAAAAAATCTATTATATTTAGTTTTAAACATATGAGAATTTATTTTTTATCATGTATAAAATTATATACCATTCATAAATTTATTATTTAATGGTTATAAATGAAAAAACCTCATTTGAAGTTAAACATTTAATATTTTCAAAAAAACTATTTTTATACATTCAATGTTTTTTAATATAAATAAATTAAGATAATCATTATTTATGAATTGTTCTAATGAAATGTTTAAATAATTTTTTCTATATATTATTTAAATATTGAACTAATTTTATTTAAAATACAAAAAATATGAATTAAAAAATTTTTATTCATAAAGTTTCATTTCAATTAAAATATGTTATCAAGAATTTTGTATGTAGATATTAGAAATAATTTTTACCACCTCTTATAAATGAAAATTATAAATAGATTAAATATTTTTAATCATCATAATAATTTTTATGTAATAAGTTTAACATAATTTTTAAACATAATAAATAATTACAGTTGTAATCATTAATCACCATGGAAAGGGTAAAAAGGATTAATGATGTGGTTAAACCAATGCATAAGGATTAAATTATAAATAAAAGTTGTATAAATATTCTAGGTTTACTGGATATCAACCTTTAATTATCCTATATTATTAAAATTTTCCATTTTTTAGCGTATTAGCATGGAAATAAATTTATATTATTTTAATACATTGTATATTAGAAGTGATTCCACACCCCATAGTTCAAAAAGGGTGAATCCTCTCATAAATTATCCAAACACATAGACAAATAAATATCATAAAATTTGTTCTCAAATATCTTCCTATATTTCCTCCCAAAATTTTAGAGTTTCGTGTGTCACAAAAATAATATCAGTATAAGGCATAAGATTTTTGCAATGGAAGATACTCAACGAAGATGTAGCCATCTAAACTAGGTTCTTTTTAGTTCATTTATTCTTCCACATCATATAAAAATTATAAAAAAATCACAATATGAAAAAATATTTAGATTTGAGTAAATATTTTTATGTTACTTGTATAATAATTATATATCTCCATTCCATAAAATCGGTAATTAATTTTTTTTTCATGCGTATCTATGGTCTATCATCTTCCTGAATCAACACGTTTCATTTTTTACCACCATATTACATGGATAGTTATATTTGTGGCTATAATGTATATATTATATATATGATATAATTGTTATAATATAAGAATTAATTATTATTTACCATCCACTCATTCCATTCATTTAATCGTGAAACCATCGCCTCTACATACATAAAAACTATTGGCTTCATGAGGTGATGTTTTTCAATTTTTTACCCCACATAACGTAGAGTTTAAAATTTTTATATTATTAATACATATTATATTTATGAAACTATTTAGATTACATATATTTTGAAATCTAGATGACCGTTAAACTACCAAAAGCTTCAAAAAAAAAAAATGCTTGGAAAATAGAATAATTGACTCCCAAACATTGATTTTACTGATGAAGTTTTAATAATTTGATATTAAGAAATTATGAGGGAATGAAATATAGTAATATATTAATGAAAATGTTTCTTATATATATGTATAAAAAATATAAATTTAATACATAAGAGATTATAACTTGTGAGAAGTAAATAGAGACTTGAGGTAATTTTTTATGTCATATTATCTTTTATAATCGGGGATATTCATGTTAACCTATCCATTAGGGAAATTTAATTTTATTTATATTCAAAAACCCCATATAAATTATTATACTATTTTTTATTTATTGGCTTTTCAATTATTATATCAATATTACACATCCCTATTACTCAAACAAATAAATGATTTATTTAGAAAAATCAATATTATTTATATTTTTTCATCCAATGTATTTTTATTCTTTTTTTATGTTATTTAAAAATATTCTTGAATTTTATTTTATATTGTATAATTATTTTTTTAATTTATTTTCATCCATATTTTACTTTAGTTTTCAATTTTTTAAAAATGAATTTTTATAATTTTTTATACATTCTATTTGAATTTTTATAATACTATGAAAACAAAAATCGTTTTTAATTTTTACTAAATCATTTGAATTTTCCACTATTGTGATTGTTATTTTTTTCATAACTTAACATTTTACATGGTTTTTACAATGAAAAAAATAATCCATGTTTTTTTGAATTTTTGGTATTTTAAATTAATAAAAAGGTTATATGTTTTTAATTTTCATGATATCGTAATAATGAATTTATGAAAGTAATTTCAATTTATGTAAACATAATTTATGGAATGTCATTATTATATAGGTGAATTCTATTACAATCTACTTTATTATACCAGATGTCTTATAATGCTGATATATTATATATTTTTTCATGAAACTCATTATATTCCCATAGATTATTGAAGCTATAATGAAATGTTCAGTGAATATTTTTGATACTTTGGGGAAAATACATATTGTTTCAATTATTTTATTTTTGTTTAAAACCCTAATATTCTAAAATGAAAACTAAGTTTGACAGAATATTTGACATGGAACACCATGGATAAATGAACGATTATTATTTAAATATTAATTCTATAATCTAAACATTATATTTTTGGGTTGGAATATAATTAAATATTTTATGAAATAAATATATATATAGAAATATATATTCATTGATATTTTTTTATGAAATAATAACCCAATTTTTAATATGCATTTAATTCTCCAAAAAACAAGTTAACTTTCAAAAAAAATTTCTTTCTGGAATAAAATGTTATATTTAATTTACAGGAATAATATAAAATTATTTGATAATATAAAATTAAAATTTGAAATTACCATTAAAAATTTAAATTAGGTTTTAATTTTTTGATTCTTCTTAAAGGATTGACTTTTCAGTAAATAGTGAAAATTTCAAAAAAATTTCAATTGCAGTCATTTATTTTTATTAAATCATGTAATTTAAATTTCCCATTATATTTAGTGTTTATAATTAAAGTTAAATTTGTGAAATTCTATTTATAATAATATAATTCATTTATTTTTAATAATTAATATTGATGAATTTGAAATACGTTTTTTTTATACATTAAACATAGTTTTCTGAAAACTATTTTTATGTTCAAAACTTTTAACCATTTTAATTCATTATATAACCCCAACTAAGAATATATTTAAATTAAATTTGTATATTATATATCTATTAAATTATTTTAAATTCAAATAATGATAATTCCTATCCATATATTAATATAATATCATCTATTTCTTGAATATTGCATTTTTCTGAAAACCCATTTTTTCTTATTTTAAGGGATTTATTTGACATTATAATAATAAAATAAATGGTTTTAGTGTGATAAAAAATAATTAATATTTTGAATAAAAAATTATAAATATTATTTAATAAGGTCAAATTAATTTTCTATCACGAATAATTTTAAAAATTCTATAAATTTATTACCAAGTTGAGGTTAAAACATGTTTACTCGGTGGTCAAACTAAAGATATAAGTCATAAAATGACCTAAAGTCGTTTTTAATTTTAATTTTATGGCTATATTATGAATCTATATATTAATTTATATGGTAATAGTTCATTTGGCTGACATTTGGGGTGAATAATACATTTATATATTTTATTCTTTTCAAAAAAATCCATTAATGTCCTCTCCCCCACTAATAAAAAGACTCACCCTATCCTCTCATCTCCAAAAATAATGAGTAATATTTCTTACCCATTAGATACCAAAAATAATTCTTTAATTACCTTACCATGTCATAGTGGCCTTGGAATAATTCAAAATCTCCCCTAAAATGTCTATTGGTGAAAAACTAAAGTGGTTTTATAAAAAGATGTATCGTTCTTAATCGAACATTTAAATATTATTTATTATTAAAACTCTATAAAATCTTATTAAACCATCATTAATTTTTAAAATAATTATATAACATAAAATTATAGGTTATTATTCTAATATCATAAACAAATCCATCTCATCTTCTATCAAATTGGATACTAACCCGACATTGGCGTGTATGGTATACTGCTACCTCAAAAAATGATGTAATTATTTTCCCATATTCACATATAATGGATTTTTATAATGATTAATTTAATGTATATATATTATATTTGTGAAATATTTTTCATTATTTGAAATTAATATATCATATATTTTATTTACATTCAATTAAATCAAACAAGATAATGTTTTTCGTGTCTGTTTGTTGATTACCACCTCTATAAAGCAATGTGATTGTTTTATTAAAAAATCATATTAATGATATATATAAGTGTATTTAAAATTATTAAATGATATTAATGATATATTTAACATTATTTGAAGATAAAATCACACTTATATTCTTTCTATCATGATCATTGAATAATGGAAATGTTTCTCTTGCATACGTACGACCTAACGTCTTTGTGAATTTAACATAGTTAGTTTTTCATAACCATATGTAGTGGTTTGTTTGAAAAGAAAAATTTATATACAAAAATTATAATTAGTTATTTAATTTTTTTATTGATATAATGAAATAAAATATATTTTTTGTTATTCTACTTACCATTGTTATTTTGGACATATCCGCCAAATATCATCAAAATGTATGACACGAACCAAAATGGTTATGTAATTAAATATAAAAAGTCAATAAATAAAATAAAATGAATAATATACATGAAAAAGGAACTTATTAAAGTAAATAATTAATAAAAAAATTCAGGAAGATAACGAACACATGTGATAAGTGAGGCAAGAGGTAAAAGATCTCTCAAAACCACAATTTTTTTAATTTTATGACAATTATCTCTCTAGCTCAATCAATCATTCTCATTTTAATGTTATTAAATGAAACTAAAATATATATATGTGTATCAAAAATATATAAATTTATTATTATGACTTCATTTGTTAGGGATATACAATCATTACAATTTTTTCGCAAACACCTTGGTTTAGAAAACACTTTTGATTATGATATATTACAAGATTATGCAACCCATTTTATTTTTATAGGAAATTATTATGTTTATTACATAGGATTTATTTACTTTTATTATCACACATAATCATGAATGTGATATGATTCCTGATCCTAGATAGAACTCTAATGAAATGGGTTATTTTTTTTGTCTCATGAGACGTTATGTATGGGATTATGAAGTAAACGTATTCTACTATGGGAATCTGTCTACCTTATAATATTATCTTGTTAGTTAGAATTGAATTATGCATATGTATTTTTTATGTTTCTAATCATATAGTTCCAAGATCTTATGATATGTTTTTATTTATGTTATTATCACATATGATTACTCACGAGTATTATCTTTTTTGATGTTGTGTTATACACAAAATCACATGTTATGATTATTTCATATGATTATTCCATTACCTCTGTTTTAACTTCCCCATTTCATTTATGTGTTTCTTATAATATATTATATAGGATTTGGATATCAAAATACATTATGATCCCATCATAGAGAACCCAAAAAATATATCATATTATTTATTTTAGTTTTGGTGTATTTTAAACCAAGTACTCCAAAGAAACATGGCTGCATGATGTTGGTAATTTGTTTATTGGATGTTTATGTTAACTAAATCCTGTAATAATATGTGTAAAATTATTGGGTCCCTATAGTTGGTATCATATATATTTATATATTTTTTAGGGAACAAGACTTGATTAATTTAGTGAGAACCATGGGGATATTTCTATGTATAATAAAATATCATGAATCTTGGTGATGTATAGGGGGATTGTCTACCAAGAAATTAAATACCAATACAGATGATAGAAGTTGATTTAGATCTAGTATAGTTGAAATTAGGGATAACATCCACGAAAAGGGTTCATTTGGAATTTTTTCGATCATTACCAATTTCATAATAAAGAGGTATTACAATATTCCTATTTTAAAACCCTCAAGGGATATATATGGAAAATTACAACACTCTTTATGAATAGTTACGAATAACTTGAACAAATTCCTAGGTTAGAATACATAATTCGAAATGTTACCAAGGACAATGTAGATTGAAACCTAGATACTCAAAAGTTTGAATATACATATCATTAGTATGTTATTCCTTCAATGTTTATAGTCGTCCCTTTGGTATGTTTATTAATTAAGGTATTATCATCATGTTTTTTTAATATTTTTTATTTCATTGTGGGAAAAATGAGAAATCTCACCAAACAATAATATGGTAATCATTTTTATGATTTATTGAGTGATGTGCCTCACCTTATGGGAGTGATTGATGATAACATTATAGAAGTACTAGATCAAGTAGCTCATGATATAAATAATGACATAAATCATGTAGAAGATGCACATTTACCTATGAAATAGAAAGTTGATATAATGCCTTCTATGGAAAAAAGGACTCTGATCTTTTTTGGATAATCAAATACTTTAATCACAAAAAAGTGTATTAAATCCATTGGGAGGATATTCTTTATTCTCCATTGATAAGAATAATTGAAATTTATGCTGGATGTTTATCTCATGGAGGGAGAAGTCGAGCAATGGTGGATGCTGATCAAGAATAAAAAGTCAAAATATGTTATTGATTTTATATAATTGGAATACTTCAAAAAATATTTTTTTATAAATATTTTCCCCAAAAACGTCTAAAAAACTGTTCTTTTATAGTGTTGGCATTTATCAGTGCTAGAAAAATGGGCTAGGAAATATCAGCATTATCTGTGCTAAAATAAGGGCTCAAAAAGAGGGTGCTCTATAAATGCTAAAAAAAGAGATGATAAATAGTACCATTATCAATGCATTTTGTTTAGTGTCGATAAAAGTGCACCTTAATCCGCACTATATTTTTGTTCTAATAATGGTTATGCTTCATCATTGCTTTATTTTAAGTGCTAATAAATGTTACCCTTTATTAGCACTAACAATATATCACTGATAAATAGTATCCTTTATCATCACTCTATTAGCGCTGATAAATGTTCAAAAAATGAAATAAAATAATTAACAATTTTATTAAATACATATTTATTATTAAAAATTAATAAATATGTATATAAATTTTAAAAGTTATTAAATAGTATAATTAAATATATAGAAAAGTAAAATGAATAAAATGAAATAATTAATCAAATAAAAATTTAAAATTAGTAAATAAAAAAATATTAAACATATTATTAATTAAATAATTGTTGATAACAATGAATAAATTATATATATATATATTGATTATAAATATTGGTAAATAATATATAGTAAATGTAGATATATAAATAAATATATAATAAAAAATTAAATGAATTAATTAAAAGAATATTTAAAAATTATTCATTAAGAAATTATTAATAGAAATGGTTAATTATTATTATTATATATATATTTATTATAAAAAGTACTAAATAATATATATGAAATATAAATATATAAATATATATTGAATTAAATGTTGATTACAAACTTATTAATGTCTTATTCATTTTTAATGTTTTTTGATTTTTCAATTTAATATATGTCAAACATCATTTGTAATATTGATTTCATGTACATATGCATGAAATTAATTAATTTTATATGCAAACACACAAAAATATATATTTACGCAATATATGAAAACTCATGCACAAAATATTTACATAATTTATTCAAATTTTAATATATTTTAGTATTTCATTGTTAACATGATAAATTTAATCTATTATTTTTTTAATATGTAAATTTTATTTATTTATTTATAATACTATTCTAGTTTGGGCATTCATTTTTAATAATTTTTTATTTTTATTTTATTTTTGAATTTTATAATTTTATATTATTATTTATTTATTATGTTTTAGTATTTTCAATATGTATTCATCTTCGATTCAGTATATATATATATATTTATATTTAATTTATATTTAATTAAAGAAACTTTTCCATTTTCCTATATTTTTAAACTGCACTCATTTTGAATTATTCCATTCCACTCTTTCTAAAATTCTTGTATTTAAGATTATATATCCACTAGTAATGTTAATAATATATTTTTAAATTAATATTTATAGAAAAAAATATTTATAAATATATATTTAATATATTTATAAATTATAAATTATTATATATAAATAATTATATCTTTTAAATAATTATATATATATATATATATTTAATAGTTATAAAATAATAACAACATTATTTAAATAAATTCTTGTCAATATTAAAAGTTTAACACTGATAAAGTTCCCTATTTATTAGTGCTAAAAAGTGATGTTAAGAATATTTTTTAACAGCGCTAAAATATTAGCACATGTCACGACCCGTCCTCGGGACTTGTGCTGTGACTACCCCAAACCCACCTTCCATAGGCCAGGGGTTAGAGACTAGCACCAAAGGCGTAAATCCCTAAGCTAGGAAGGCATTGATTTTATAAAAAAGTAAACATACACAATCAGAGTACAAGCGGAAGAAAACACTAAGTAAAAACTGTATGACAAGTATGCTGAAAGTAAAGGGGCCGAAAATAGACGCTTAATAGTAAAGTACAAGGAAAGGAAAAACATGTACAACTAAAAAGACAAACAGTTGGAAGGTGTATAGATGCTCTTGGATCATCCACCACGGATCCTACCTGAAGGGTAGGTACAAATAGCCTCTTCAGTACTTAATGTCTGTCTGACTCCTCCGGGTACCGACTCGTCGTGAGATCCACTTCCGGGTACCATCCAGTTCTCGTACACTCCACCTCGGTCAGCACTGTCTGTCATCTGCATCCAAAACAATGAGGTGAGGGCATAACCCATGCTGGGGTGAGTATAATGATCCTCAGTAGGGACTCTAAGACCCTCAAGGTCTCACAAAATCCAACAAGGATAAACCACAAAGTATGATTTCAACAGATAACCATTACCTAGGTATATGCCTATACACATACCTAAGTTATCAAGTAACCCATCACAGTCAAGAGGATAACACAAAGTTCATTAACTCAGCTCAAACCAGGATCTCCATTATTGAAACCATGGATGCTGGAGAACTCCTCTTATATCGAGTAAATTTGGCCTGTCGTGACACCGAGGTGCTTCTCACTAACCTTGAACTGCTGAGGTACTCCTCCAGTTGATTACCACAGGTCTACTGCCAAATACCGGGTGCTCAATCCACTGTGGATCTGCCGCCAAATACCGAGCGCTCCCCCTTATATCCAACAGAGGTACTCCCCCTATCAAGTACCTCAGGTCTGCCGCCAAATACCATTCCCTCCATTCGCTATGGTTCTACCGCCAAATACCATGCACTCCCCATTGGTCTAGTCGAATCACTCTGAGATGAATCGGTCAAGCAGTCGTCAGGTATATCAGCTACTAGGTCTCTAAACTCTGTCTGCTCGTATCCGGGAAGATTTTATCCACATGCTATTGTTTGATACTAAAAAGTTTCATGAAGTCTCACGTAGAATTATCTCAAAGGACCACCACATCATAGAGGTCTCAACGCAACAGACGGCATGTCAATCGGATGCCCGGTTTGTGAGTTATTAGACTTTTAGTCTCGGGGACCCGGTTGGTTTCGTGCACAAACAAACCTGACCGTATCTTAAATATACCCCAAACTCCCATGGGGTATTCTAAAAGGGATGGCCTCGTTCCAAGAATGTCGGCACTACTGACGGTTCGTCAAACGGACGCCTGTAGCCCAAGATATGGGCAAAAAGGAGTAAACGGGTCTGACGGCTTCGGGTCTTGTCTGACCCTGTCGGACTAAGCCGACTCGGATATGAATCTGACCTGGCCTAAAAGGGAGGCCCAGACTAAAGGTATGGCCCGACCCACAAGGGCGACCCGACCCGAAAGCGGCCCGTCCCGTAGGGGTGGCCCGACCCGAAAGCCGCCCGGCCTGATGGGACAGCCCGGTCCAAAAGCTCACATGGCCTGGTGGTGGCCTGCGTGGCCAGGTGGTGGCATGCATGGTTTGGATGGCTGGCGGCAGGCGTGGCCTGGCTGGCCAAACGTGGGAAAGGGTTGTCACACCCCCCTTTTTCCGAAACGGCCAGTGCGAGGCACCGACCTCTGTTAACCGCGAGACGAGTATGGTCACGCCTGTAGCGCGTACTGGCGGCCGGCACAGCTGGAGGCCTTCTCCTACCCGTTGTGGCCTATGGTTGCGGTCCTTCACCACAACCGCGGCGCGATAGTGCCACACCCCTCCACCGTGACCCTCCCTGACCGTGGCTCCCTTCTATTCCATGCGGAACGACGGCGTTGCACCGCCGTTCAACCATCGTGGTCCTCTTGGACATGACCCTTTCTTCTGGTGTGGTGAAACAGAACTGCACCCCTCTGGCACCGCCACAGCCCGCCTGGATGCAGTTCGGTTCACTACGTGGCACTGCGGTGTCGTGCCCTTGTGGCGACCTGGCGGCCTTGCACCACCAACTTTCTTCATTGCTGGCTCGTTGTCGGTTGCCGTGTGTACCACCTCCACCATCTTCAAACAAGGACCAACAGAATGGGAGGTTTGGGCTGTGTTCATGTGGTCCAAACCCTCCTCGTTACAGTGATATCATTTGGTTCTCAAAGCACACAACATTTGACGGGGTACGAAGGGTAATATTAAATTGTAAAAAAACCCGTACCTTGCATGATGATTGTTCATTGATGAAGTTGTGTGAAAAGGGGATGTTGTTTCATTGACATCGGGAAAGAAGAATCCGAGGATCGTGTAAGTGTTCTTGGGGGGCATCAGTGTTTCCTCAATTTGCTCCGGTTAAAGAGGGAGAAGATGGTGCTCGTCGTTCTTCGATGGAAGGAGTGTTTTTCACATTCTTCGTTGAGGGGATGAATTTCTCTCAATTCACCAAACCCTCCCTCAATATCCACCCAAAGATTATGCCAACACCAAAAAAAATTGTGACACTATTATTTTTAATGGATGGAATGAATTAAAAATAATTAAAAAAGGAGCTAATTAATTAACTGTAAGGGTTTATTTAATTAATTGTGAGGGAGTTGGCACATTAAAGTATTTGGGGAAGGTGGAGAATTTAACCCACATTAATGGGGTGTTAGAGGTGTTCCAAAATTAACGGGGAGTTAGAAGAGTTAAGAAACTGGTGTGGGCCCCACTATATAAAAACCTCCCATGGGAGGTTTTGTGAGGGTGGCCCCCACCACTAACCTCGACATGGCGGTTTTAACCACCATAAAATAAAAATAATGCGAACACCATATTTTTATTTAATTTTATTTAAAAACCCCCAAAACTAATTTCTACTCTCGTTAAAACGCAACTGCGGTGAAGGTCTCACTATGCTATCACTAACGTTGTGAGTTCAACGGTGCCCTTAGATTTAAATTCTGAGCACTGGTTCAAAAGATATAAAATCCCATCCGTACGTTTACTAAACGTACCCAAACAAAATGTCAGAAATTGATTCCGGGCACACCAGGCCTCAGAATGAAGCGCCGTCAGAAATTGCGGACTCATAAAATTCCCATGTATTAAAATCATTTCCATGGGAAATATGGGTCTTTACATTCTCCACACCTTAGGTTTTTACATACCTGTAAACTACAACTCAAACTAAGGGAACAAAAGTGGGTACTGAGCATGCATCTGAGCCTCCTGCTCCCATGTTCTCTCCTAGAGGTTCCTGTGCTACCAATGAATGTTCAACAGAGGTATCGACCATCCACGTAGGATCTGCTCCTGTCAATCCTAAATATCCACGGGAACCATAGTGAATGTCGCCCCATCAACGATGTCCAACTCTCCATGGTCGTTGATGTGGGAAGGGTCATTCACGTATCTCCTTGGCTAAGGTACATGGAAGACATCGTGCACCCGGTGCAACTGAGGTGGAAGACCCAAGTGGTATGCCACCTCACATACTCTGATGAGGACCTGGAAAGGTCTGATGAACCATGGAGATAACTTTCCTCCTCGGCCAAATCTCTGTAGGCCTCATCGTGGTGAGACCCGTAAGAAAACATGGTCACCATTCACGAACTCCATAGGTCTCTGTATTCTTTCAACATATGACTTTTTCCTGCTCTCTGTAGTATTCATCCACTCCTGGTTGATCTACCCCTTCTCCGTGGTAGCTCATACCATCTATGGTCCTACAAGTGTTGACTCCCCTAGGTCTGTCCAGCACAGTGGTGATCTACACGGTCGGTCATACAAGGCCTCAAAAGGTGTCATACTGATGGTGGAGTGATATCTGTTGTTGTTGGAAAACTCCACCAATGGAAAGTGATCCTCCCAGCTACGACCAAAGTCTAGGATGCCAGCATGAAGCATGTCCTCGAGGGTCTGGATGGTCCTCTCTGTCTGACCATCAGTTTGAGGATGAAATGCAGTGCTCAAGCGAAGCTTTGCCCCAAAAGATTCCTACAACCCCTTCCATAGAAGGGATGTAAATCTTGCATCACGGTTGGAGACAATAGAATATGGTACTACATATAATCATACAATATACTACACATAGAGGCATCCCAAGATCTCTACTGAGCCATGATCTCTGATCTTTAGGAAGTGGGCAGACATGGTGAGTCAGTCGACGATCACCCAAATCGAGTCGTGACCCCTGGATGTACGTGGAAGACTCATCACGAAGTCTGTGGATATCCCATCCCACTTCCACTATGGGACCTCTAAGGGCTGAACGAAGCCTGCAGGTACCTGGTTCTCTGCCTTCACTTCCTGAGAAGTGAGGCATCGTGAGACAAACTCCTCGACTACCTTCTTCATACATAGCCATTAGTGCTATCGTCGAAGGTCCGGGTACATCTTCGCAACTCTTGGATGTACCGCTAGAGGGGAAGTGTGAAAATCCCTCAACACTTCCTCCTAAAGTTCAACTGGTACCATGGTACGTGACTTGAAGAGGATGACGTGCTCTCCAACTTCAGAGAATACATCAGGTGCTTTCCCTATGGATATCTGAGCATGTCGCGTCTCACAGTCAATGTCCCCAAGATGCACCTCCCTAACTCGCTGAAGAAGTGGGGGAGTGAAAGTGAGAGACTGGAGATAGGCTGCTCTGTTACTATCCACAAAGGATATCTATAAAGCGGTCAGCTGCTCTGTCACCTCTCCTAGCAGCTGTATACCAGACCTCCTACTCAGTGCATCAGCAACAACGTTCCCCTTCCCAGGAGTATATAATATGTCAATGTCATAGTCCTAGAGGAAATAAATCCATCACCGCAGTCTCAGGTTCAGGTCTTTCTGGTAGAAGATACAACTGAGACTCTTATGATCAGAGTATATGGTAAAACGTTCACCCATCAGATAGTGACGCCACAATGCCAAGGAAAAGACCACTGCTGCTAACTCCATGTCATGTGTAGCATAGTTCTGCTCATGAAATCTCAGATTCTGAGAAACATATGCAATCATTGCTCACTCCTGCATCAGGACATACCCGTGTCTAGTCCCTAATGCGTCTTAGTAGACTATGAACACTACACCTTCCTATGGGAGCCTGAAGATGGGGGCACTATTCAGCCTCATCCTCATCTTCTTAAAGCTCTGATATCATCTCTCCAACCACACGAAGGTATTAACCTTCTTCGTCAAGTATGATAGTGGTGCTGCAACTCTGGAGAAATCTGGAACCAATCTCCAGTAGTACCCAGCCAAACCCATGAAACTCTGTACATCCGTCAAACTCCAGGGTGGTTCCCAAGAATGTACCGCTTCGATCTTCACTGCATCCACTGCATCTCCAGCCTCCGAGATGAAGTGTCCCAAAAAGTGAACCTCTCGAATCCAAAACTGGCACATCGAGAGAATAACATAAAGCTGGTGCTCTCAGACTATGTTCAATAATACCTGTAAATGGTAGGCATGCTCATCCTCACTACTTGAGTAGATAAAAATGTCGTTGATGAAGACCACAACAAAGTGATCGAGGTAAGGCTGGAAGATCATGTTCATGAGACTCATGAACACTGCTTGAGCGTTGGTTACGCCGAAGGGAATAACCAAGAACTTGTAGTGGCCGTAATGACACCTAAAGGTTGTCTTATGCACATCCTTGTCTCAAACTCTGAGCTGGTGATAGCCCAATATGAGGTCTATCTTTGAGAAACATCATGCTCCATTGAGCTGATTAAAGAGGTCTCCAATCCTCGAGAGTGGGTACTTGTTCTTCACAGTCACCTGGTTCAAGCGACGATATTCGACACAGAGCCTCAAGATCTCATCCGCCTTCTTGGTGAATAGAATCAGAGCTTCCCAGGGAAAAACACTATGCCGGATGAATCCCTTCCCCTACAAGTCCACCAGCTGTACTCTCTGATCGCGAAGCTCAGCGGAAGCCATCCGATATGCTGGAGTAGATAACAGTGTCGTCCTGGGGTACAGGTCAATGTAGAATTCCACCTCTCTATGTGAAGGTAGTCCTGGAACATCGTTAGGGAAAACATCTGCATACTGGTCCACCGCTATAGGATAAGTCAGACTCTCCACATCAACTGCTTCGAGGGTGAGGCAAGACAATCAGTGAGTGATCAGATGCACCCTCTTCCGAGTAATTTCGTTCTATGCTTCAAAGGTTCCCTTCTCCCCGGTGAAGATGAAATTGGTCCCATCTGTGCAGACACACCACACTTTGTGCCTAATACAGTCGATCTGAGCATAGGCTGTAGATAACTAGTCCATACGCAAGATGATGTCATAAGGCCTTGATGCCGCTACGAGGAGATCCCAGCCGAAGCAATTGCCTCCTAGAGTAAGCTCACATAGTTGGCACCAGTGCGTAATCATCGATTCTACTCCCGTATGAGTCTCAATCCATAATTATCGGGCCAACAGATCTATCGAAATCTACGAGCTCCGAACGAGGGCAGTGGCTAGGAAATAGTGACTAGCACATGTTTCTATAAGACCTGCAACTATGAAGGATTAGACATAGATCATATCTCATATAATCTACGGAGTTCCATGGTCGTAGGCCTCAGATTCCTGAAGCAGAGCTCTCCCCTATCCACCCACTCCTTGCGGTCGGGGTGGACCTCCTACTGGTGGGGGCGGTAGCACCTCGTATCGTCGACCGCCGCTAGCTGCTCGACCAGCTCCTCTGCCATGTCCACCTGCTCCCTGTGGACCACCTCGATCAAGCCTTTGCGTTTGCCTTGGAGGTCCTTCAACTGACTGTTGATCGTCCGTATAGTGGGTCGGATAGTCACATGCCATGTGACCAAGGCCACCGCATGAGTAACACTATCCGCTCCTGGCATGTCTCGCTCTGTCTCTACTCTGGGTGCCCTGCACAACCGATCTTGAGTCATGAAGTCGAACACCTGTGGGCCTGGTATTCTTGAACCTCTACATCATCTGTCTACTGCCCACTGCAGAAAACTCCACTACAAGTCGACTAGTGGTGATCCTCACTTCTGGAGACTGCTCAGTAATGAAACTCTCCACTAGGAGGGCTTGCTCCAACACTCATGTCTGCATCGGGATGTAGTGGGAGATAACTGAAGCTCTGATCTCCCACCTGAGTCCCTGCTCAAAGGTCCAGGCCCTGAACAATGTGTCTCATACCATATCAGTCGATTAGTGCGAGAGGTCGGTGAACCTCGCTAAGTACCAATCTACACTCATGCTTCCCAACTGTAGATAAAGTAGCTCATGTATCTGAACCGCTCGAAGGGTGACTGGTACAAAATCTGCCTAGAATAGGCTCAAGTATGCCCATAGAAGTGTCGCCTTGTTATGTACCTGGAGCATCAGGCTCCACCTTCTTTCTACTACTTCCTGAAGGAGGTTGGCAGCAAGGATCACCATGAAGTCATCTGGTGTCCTTACTAGCCTGAAGACTGTCATCACAGCCTCGATCCAATCCTCAGCCACCTATGGGTCTATCACTCCCTGGAACCTATGTGGCCTCTGGTGCTGTAACTCGTGTAATTTTCTCAAGCAGTGTGCAAATTCTACTGATGTGGTTAGTGGCAGCGGTGTCCCAATGGGTGGTGGTACCACAGGTGCCTCCGATAGTGCCTCAATTAGAAAGGGGCCCTCCACCGAAGCCTCGTCTCTTGATGGGTTGTCAGTGCGTAAAACTCTTAGAGCTCTAGCTGGTCGTCTGTAGGGAGAAATATTGAAAGAAATAGATTCGACACGGTCAAATGTCTATTCTGGTTGAGCTGACCTGGTTTGATATGACTTAAAGAAAACTTTTTAAAACAGACACACAATCAGTGTTTTCGTGCACTGAGTCGGAAATCAGTAGTTAGAGTCCTGGTGTATGGATATGTCAGTCGCCGAACCAACACTGGACTCCATGAACTGAAAACCACACTCAGTACCCTTAATATTATTTCTTCGTGTAAAAGAAATATCAGAGTCTTATGTTATACAGTAGAACCGACTCTTCTAATACGAATTTTTCACGACCTGTCCTCGGGACCTGTGTCGTGACTACCCCAAGCCCGCCTTCCATAGGCTAGAGGCTAGATACTAGCACCAAACGCATAAATATCTATGCTGGTAAGGCATTTTATTTATAAAATTTAAACTCAAAAAATCAGAGTACAAGAAGAATCTTACACTAAGTAAAAACTCTATGACAAGTGTGCTAAAAGTAAAGGGGCCGAAAATACAAGACCAACAGTATAGTACAAAAAAATGAAAAACAGGTACAACTAAAAAGATAAATAGCTATAAGGAGTCTAGCAGCTCATGGATCATCCACCAAAGATCCTACCTGAAGGGTAGGTACAGATAGCCTCCTCAGTACTCCACGTCTATCCATCTCCTACAGGTACTGACTCTTCATGAGTTCCACCTCCGGGTACCGTCCAGTCCTCGTACACTCCACCTTGGTCCATGCTGTTCGTCGTCTACATCCAACACAATGAGGTGCGTGCATAGCCCATGTAGGGGTGAGTATAACGATACACAGTAGGGACTCGGAGACCCACAATGTCTCACAAAATCCAACAAGGATAAACCACAAAGAATGATTTAAACGGATAACCATTACCTAGGTATATTCCCATACATATACCTAAGTTATCAAGTAACCCATCTCAATTATGAGGAAAAAAAGGTCATTGACTCAAATCAAACCAGGATTTTCATTATCGAAACCATGGATGCTGGAGAACTACTCCTTTGTTGAGTAATGTGGGCATATCGCGACACCGAGGCACTTCTCACTAACCTTGGACTACTGTGGTACTCCTCTTGTCGAGTACCGCGAGTCTGCTGCCAAATAACGAGTGCACCATCCGCTATGGGTCTGCCGCCAAATACTGGTTACTCCATCCACCATGGGTCAGATTCCAAATATCGGGCACTCCCCATTGGCCTAGTCCAATCACTCAGAGTCGAATTGGTCAAGCAGTCGTCAGGTCTATCAGCTGCTAGGTCTCTGCACTCTATTTTCTCAACTCCGAGAGGATCCTTTGCATGAGCTACTTGTTGATACTCCATGTGTCAGGAAGTCTCATGTAGAAGTATCTCAAAGGACCGCCATGTCATAGGGGTCTCAAAACAACAGATGGCGCATCAATCAGATGCCCGATCTTTGAGTTTTTTGCCTTTTTGTCCCGAGGGACCTGTTGGTTTCGTGTAAGAACCAACCTGACCATATCTCAAATACACCCCGAACCATTGTGGGGTATTTTCAAAGGTATTTCTTCGTTCAAAGAATGTCGGTGCCGCTGACGGTTCATCAAATAGACGCCCGTAGCCCATGATATGGGCGAAAAGGTGTAAATGGGTCTAATGGGTTTGGGTCCGGTCCGACCTAGTTGGACTGACCTGACCCGGACGTGAATTTGACCCGGCCTGAAGGGGAAGGCCTTGCACGATGGGGCGGCCCGCATGGCCTGGCCGACTGACCTGTGTGGCCTGACTGGTCGACCCGCGTGTCCTGGTGTGCCGACCTGCATGTCCTGGCTAGCCACGCGTCGGAGGAGGGTGTCGCGCCCCCCTTTGTCCGAAATGGCCTGCCAGGCCACGGCTTGGTTTAATACGCGACACTATGGTGCCACACTATTTTGGTGACCTGGTGTCCTTGCGCCACCAGCTTTATTCATGGCCGGCTCGTTGTCGGTCGTTGTGTGTACCACCTCAGTCGTCATCAAACATGAACCCTCAAAAGGGGATGGTCGGGCCCTATTTGTACGGTCTGAACCCTCCTTGTTACGGTGATATCATTCGGTTCTCAGAGCACAAAACATATTACGGTGTGTGGAAGGTAATATTCAATAGTAAAATAACCCCTACCTTTCTTGACGATTGTTCGTTGATGAAGTGATGGGAAAAGGCATCACTGTTTCGTTTACTTCAGGAAATAAGAAGCCGAGGATGGCATCAGCGTTCTTCATGGGTGGCAGTGTTTCCTCAACTTGCTCCGGTTGAAGAGGGAGAAGACGGTGCTCATTGTTATTCAGTGGAAGGATCATTCTTTGAGTTTTTTGTTGAGATGATAATGTTTTTTAAATTCTCCAAACCCTCTCTCAAGCTCCACCCAAGATTATCCCAACACCAAAAATAATAGTCATGCTATTATTTTTAATGGTTGGAAAGAATTAAAAAGAAATAAAAATGGTGCTAATTAATTAATTTCAAGTGTTTAATTAATTAATTGTGAGAGAGTTGGCACATTAAAGTATTGGGGGAAGGTAGAGAGTTTAACCCACATAAATGGGGGTTAGAGGTGTTCCAAAATTAATGGGGAGTTTGAATAGTTAAGAAACTTTTGTGGGCCCCACTAAATAAATTCCTCCCAAGGGAGGTTATGTGTTGGTGTCCCCCACCACTAACCTCTACTTGAAGGTTTTAACCACCATAAAATAAAAATAAGATGAAAACCTTATTTTTATTTTATTTAATATAAAAACCCCAAAACTAATTTCTACTCTTGTTAAAACACAACTGCGGTGAAGGTCTCACTAAGCAATCACTGACGTTGTGAGTTCAATGGTGCCCTTGGATTTCAGTTCCAAGAACTTGTTTAAAAGATATAAAATCATGCATGTACATTTACTTAACATACCCGAACAAAATTTCGGAAATTGATTCTGGGCACACCAGCCTCAGAATCAAGCGCCATCAGAAACTACAGACACATAAAATTCCCATGTATTAAAAAAAATTCCACAGGAAATATGGGTCATTACAGCGCTGATAAAGATGTTTTTATCAATGATTCTTTAGTACTGATTATCATATATTTTAACAGTGCTTATCAATTTAATAGTGATAAAAGGTATTATGACTAACACGTTTTCAAAAGCGCATTAATATATTTGCAATAAATTTCAAAAAACTCTAAACGATACTCACTCATCACTATTCTGAATCTCTCAGGGAACTCCTCTTCTGATAGCGTGACTCCACTATGATCTATTGGACGAATCAAGGATAAAATTTGATGTATGATAGTTTCTAATTTAACAGATACATTGTTTGATCTTTTAGGTTCTATGTTTGCCATTTTTTCACTGTTCTTAACCATGATGAACCATAAAACTCATTTCCTCAACACTACATGTATGAATCCTCTATGAATTTTAATATATTACTGATAAGATGAATATATATAGTTTATAATCATGCAACCAATAATAGAGAGGCAGTTGAATTTAACTTCCTCCTGCAAGGATGAATTTGTGGAGTTTAATATCATGCAACAAAGATGAATGTTGTTGTGAAGTATAACATCTTTCTTCTATAATGATTTTTTGTAGCTTAACATATGATAACCAGTTTTTCATACAATGTTAATTTTAATTCCTTTCTTCATGGTTATATTTGTGTAGTTTAAAATATTGAAAATATAATGAAATACAGTATGCAGTTTAACATCTTTCTACTATGATGAATTTGGGCAGTTTAACATCATGAAAGAATGATGAGAGATGATAGATTAATACTATCCATATTATTTAATGATAAATATTGTATATGTATTGGTTTTTAAATGTTCCTCATCCATCAGGGCTAATGTGCATGCTATATTATGTGGATCATCATGTCTAGGTTTTCTGAAATAGTTTGTATAAAAGGGGAAAATAATTTTCAAATCTGGTTTTACATTAAAAAAGCGTGTTATTATGTTGTAAAAAGTGGCCTTAGATGAAGGTTGTTTGAAATTGAAAATTAAATAGTGGTTTTTGAAGAGATCTATCTTGTTTTGTTCAAAAATTTGGGTTCTGATCCAGTTTTTTTGTCGATAGGTTCCTTACCGTTGTGAATCAGGTTTATTCGAAACGTGATTATATGATATTTGTGTTATTCAAAATATTCCACCTTGAAAGCTCCCAAATGTTTCAATTGGGTCTCTCCCTATTTCTCATTATCCTAAGTTTTAGACCATCATCCATTAAAATATAGGTTCGTTAGAGGTAGTCATGTGTCATTACGATGTTGAGAATGCCTTCTGAGCATTTGGAAATACTAAAAATATTAGAGTTTGTGTTGTTCTGGGAATTCTTTGGTGTCTATCATTAGATGAATGGGAGTTTTTTTCTCCTCCATCAAAGCAATTTTGGATGATGTGGGAAAATTTTATGTCCATATTTTTCGGATGATTTATACCAGAGGAGGATAAGAAATGAAAAGGGAAGAGTTCATGAGTGTCCATTATGGACAGTGTGTAGTGAAGGCTCATGTTCAACACATCAATGATATGGGTTCCTTTTTTCTAGAGGTGGTGTCACATGATCTATAGGAAGCATCTCTTTTCATTGGGGGTCTTTATCCTGATATCAAGGATTGAGTCCTCCTCTCCAATGATATCCACTATGGGAAGTTTTTGGAGAATTATATTTTGGCTAAGTTGTTGTGAAAGAAGAATAATCACATTGGATTAGATTATTTCTTCCATTTTGGGATTAAGACATTTAGAGTTTCCTCATTTTTGTTTTGTAGATGTTGTAAGTTTATATTTTATTATAAATGTCTGAGGAAAATATCCTTTCGTAGTTTGTATAATTTTTTTATTTTGAACCTTTTAATGGTTAGCAATTCCGGAATTAGTTCCCCTATTTCTTTCATTCTTGTTTCAAGGTGTATATTTTTGTGGAAATATCTCTTTGTGCCTTCGGTGTAGGTTCATTTCAATTATGTATTTTGATCAATTATGTTACTATTTATACTGATGTAGTGTTTTGGAAGAATGTTGATGTCTATTTTTCTCCATTGATCAATGAAGAATAAACATTAATTGGTTGTGCGTCACTCACATATTTAATAAAAAAACTAAGGATTTTCTATGTGCTTCACTAATGTTGGTTAACTAACTTTTAACATTGCATCTGATATAAAATTCTTACCCTGTGTCCCCATGATTCTCTCATCTAACACGCACTCACCACCATATCTATCATATTTCCATTTAGTATTCACATTTCCTTCCATTCCTACACCCATTTACTATATGTATGTACTAACTTGCATCATGCATCTCTACAAGTAGTAAATGGGTTCAAGAAGTCATGGAAAATTGAATACTAAATAGTGATATGGTATAGATATTGGAGGGAGTGTGTGGTATGAGAGCATCATCGGGACGTCAGGTTGGATGTTCATGTTAGGTGCTATGATATATGGTAGCTAACCAAAAATAGTGAAGTGAATAGATAATCCATAGTTTTGTTATTAACTAATATCTAGACCAAAGAAACCATTTGGAAATATGTAAAAATAATTTTACAATATACATTATCTATTTTATTGAAAAATTATATAATTAAACATTTATTTAAATTATATTATCCCTTACATAGTTCGTTTATTTCAGAGTATTTCTATCCATGTGTTATGCCTTTGAAGGAAGATCATGAATGCTATCTCTGCTCAATCACATTGATAATCTTAACATTTTAATAGTAAAATCGTTTTCCATATAATTAATACATTGTTTCATATTTGTTTTAACTTATTTATATTTAATATTACTCACGTAAAAATTGTTATCTTATACAGGTAGATTATTTTGTTCGAGCTGGGGTGCTCTTTCTAAATTCCATGCTTCTTACCCATAAGAACCTTCTCACTCTTATGGGGTTGTATTTATCACCTTCTTTCAAGTTCTATCTATTACCTTTGCAGGAAGAGAAACATTACTGTCTCTGCTCAATTAAAAATGAAATCTTGATATTTTTATAGTAAAATCAGTGTCCACATAATTAATTTATTATTTCATATTAATGTATAATTTCTTTATTTTTTTATTACTCATAATAATTGTTTTCTTGTATTGGTGGAATCTTTTTTTTGAGTGGATGTGGTTTTTTATGCTGATCATGTAATGTTGGCAGTTTGGCAAAGAAATTCAACGGAAATCACAGTGAAATTGACAATTAGGATTATTTTTGGATGTATGTAATAATTTTTTTTACGAAATCATAAAAAATAACATTGGAAATGTCTATAATATAGTGTTTGTTCAGGTATTTGTGTTATAAATTTTATTTCATTTAAATTTTTCATTGGGACTTGTTTTTTCTGATATTTTGTGTGTTTCTAGTGTGTTTTTGGTGTGTTCATTGTGTTGTAGTGTTTTATAACATCACAATGAAGCATGGCCCATTTTCAACACATTTTAAAGTGCTGATAAGGAACACATTTGTTATCACTTTTAAAAGTGATGATAAAGGACACATTTATCTACACTTCTAAATCTGGTGATAAAGGTATACATTATCAATGCTTCTACTATGCTGATAAAACGTTCTTTATCAATGCTAATTACAGCGCTGATAAAGGTTTTCTTTAATAGAAATATATTAAAGAATTGAAAAATATGACCTTTATCACTACATATAAATGTGTTGATAATGGTCCCATTTATCACTGCTTTTCTTAGCACTGATAAATGTCCCCTTCATCTGGACTTTTTAACAATGATAAAAGTCTTGGGATTTTAACGTCTCTCACATTATTAGTGCTTTTCTAAAACTGATAAAGGAAATTTCTAGTTCTATTAAAGGTCAGTTTTGTATTAGTATAACTATCCATAATAAAATTTATTGGGAGTTTTTCAAACAAAAGAAAATGGAAGATGCACTTATCAGGGAACATGAGGAAAACTTTTCAATACTTGCATTGCATATCTTAGGAATCATCACCAATGACCACTTCTTTGGTGGATTAAATTAAAAAAATTGAACATAAATTGATTCTTTGACACTTTGATAGTTATAAATATATTGTTCATTGTTCCCAGAAGGTCGATATTAAGATTGGTGAATCAATGTTGTCCCACATTCCTTTAGATGAAAAGTGTAAAATGAATTCTATTTATAAGGATTAATAGATAAATCTGATGGAGGACATAAATCCCAAATTCCCAACTGTTTAATGTATGGGAAGAAGTATCATGTAAAATATTTATACGATACCATGAGATATCTAAAATGTATAAAATAGTGGAATCTGGATAATCTATGATAAATTGAAATAATGAAGACAACTTATGTGGTTTGAGAAAAGAATGTTCAGATCAACAATCAACATGCAATACATTGTTTCAACTACCGGAAACATTGTCATTATAAAATATAATGACATAAGCCAATAATTTTTAGAGATAATTAATGACCACAATCTCCATGTATTAGAGATAATGGAATGGAATGTCATATCACTAACACTATGATGGATCTCAACAATGATGTAGTGATATGTAAATTTATTATAAATTTAATATTAGTGAATAAAAATTTTGATTCCAGTTCTATGTATTACTTATTATATTTCATGTTTATTAGAAAAATACAAATTCCACTTAAAAACATGGGGGTTGTGTGATCAATGAGAATATAAAATTGATCAATGGTTGCAACCCACGTATAAAACTCCCCCTAGTAAATGTTTTCGGAATGATTCTTCCAAAAAATATCATTATACTTGCTCTAGTGAGGTTTGAAGTTATATTTTGAGTGGATTTGAAGACATTATATAAATCCCACATCAAATATTGAGAGAGGGGGTTCAATCTTCACATCCCAAGTCATCCTCTAATTTTGTATAAGATTAAATATTTGGATGAATCTACTCAGGAATATTTTTTCAATAATGGGTGTTATTCCCCTGTGAAAAAAATCAAATCAGACCAAAATAATGGAGGTAAAAGAGATTGTAATTCTTGAAGAAGTGTCACTGTAAGGAATTATAATAATTTATCCCCTAAATAGTTTCTGATCCTCCCTCTATAATGAGAGGATTATCTATAAATTGATCTTATACCTGGATATCTACCCATATCAACTAATCCTTATAGAATGTCTACCATTGAGTTGGAGAAGCTAGAAATAATTTAAAATGAAATCTAGAAAAGGGTTATATATGCATGAGTGATTCCCAATGGGTCTTTCTGGTACTCTTAATCATAACTAATGGTGGGTCAATGTGCCTCTTCATTGATGATCGCGAACTAAAAAAAATCATGATAATGACCAAGTATCCTATTCCATATATAAATGACTTGTTTAATCAACTCAGTGGGACCCAATATTTCTCTATGGTGAAACTTTGGTTGGGATATCACCAATCAAGGGTGATAAATGAAGATATTATCCAAACATTCATTTGAAAAAGTTACTGACACATAATTCATAAGAATTACTTTCAGACTCACTAATGCTCCAAAAATTGTCATAGTCATAATGAATAGAGTCTTGATAGGTTAACTCAATCAATCAGTGGTGGTATTTATAGATGTTATATTGAAATAATATTAAATAATGGAGTATTAAAAGAATATGAAAACTTTTCGAAAGATTTTGTGAATGTATAAGTGGTACGCATAGTATAGTAAATGTGAGTTATGTATGAATGAAGTATCATTATTGTGGAATGTTTTAACGGCTAAAGGGATATTTTTAGATCCTTTTAAAATGAAGTAAATTGACGACTAGACTATACTAAAATATTTAATTGATTTTCATATTTACCTTGGAATAAATAAATATTACCAGTTATTTTTTAGAAAATTTTAATGATTTTTGAACCTGTGGAACAAGATGTCCTAGAAGGGGGAAATGTTGGTTTAACCAATGAATATGAAGATAGATTTAAGGAGTAAAATGAAGCTTATCAGTATACTAATCCTCATTCTACTAAAAATATGTGAATTTGTTTTAGATTATAGTGGTACATAAAAGTATGTATTATTTAGAGTACTAATTGGAAATGAAAAATTAATAGCCTACACCTCACAGAAGATGGATGTTATTGAGTAGAAATATCTAACACATGACCAAGAGTTGGATGCAGTGATAATTGCATTGAAAATATTGAAACATTATCTCTATGGGGAGAAGTATGAAACATATGTGGATCAAAGGATCCTTAAACATATATTCACACAAAATAAGATAATATGATCCAATGAAGATGGATACAGTTAATCAAAGACTATGATTACTCAATCCACTATTGTCCTATGAAATAAAATAATCTTAAATGATTCTCTACGTAGTAAGGATTTTCATACCATTTCACTAATGATAATTGATAAGGATATAATATTCTTATACATTAAATTTATTTACATGGGAATCATAATGGAAGAAAAATCATAATTACTTTCTAAAATTATTGATCAATAATACACTTTAAAGAAGACAACATATGATCAAATATATTATTTTTAAATTCCAATGAATGTGGAATCTATAAAAAAATGAAAATAGTTAGGGTTCAAAATTTATGAATAATGATTTATAATATTTGGTTCATTAAAATTTTTAAAATAAGATCTAGCGATAAAGAATGATCTATTTAATGATGCACATTTCTAGACCATCTCTATTCACAGAGGGAGTACAAATACGTATCGAGATCTCTTAGAGCACTATTTTTTGTAAAATATGAAGAATGTGATCATGGAATATACATCACAATTTCTTGTAATACAACAACTGATGGATGATTGAAATTTTTAATGGGGATTATACAAACTATTACCCATACCTACATGGAAATCAGAAAAAAAAATCTTCATGGACATTGTCACTAGTTTTAAAAAGTTATCCAGTAGAAATAATTACTTATGAGTTTTAATGTATGATCTTATAAGTATATATCACATAATTGAATTGTTTTTAAACTTATCACTTTATAATATTGAAGGGAAATACATTAGAGAAGTAGTGAGGATTTTTATAACACTATTATCAATTGTGTTTGACCAAGATTTGATATTTACCTCCATGTTCTACAATAGTCTCTAAAATTCATTAATTACTACGTTAACCTTATGTTAGACTAATCAATCCCAGAATGATGACCAATTCAATTGGACTATTCAAAAATTTGAAGACATCTTGAGACAATGCATGATAGACTTCAAAGGAAGATGGTATCAACATCATTCTCCATAAGAATTATTATACAATATTATCTTTCACTCAAGAATCTTAATTGATCCATACGAATCCAATTATGGAAAGTTATGTAGAACCCTAGTGTTTTGGAATGAAGGTAGTGAAGATAGACTATTTATACTGGAACAGGATGAGGAAATAGTATAAAATTTCAAGACCATCATGGATGCTACGATTTAATAGAAAAGATATAATAAAAATCACTAAAATAACCTAGAGATTGAGTTTATGGAGAGATTGTTTCTCCAGATATATCCATGTAAGCGAGTCATGATATTTTTGAATAAGGGAAAGCTAATCACTATGTACATTGGACCGTTTTATATTCTTGTTTTATTTGAGTTGTGGTTTATCGACCAATACTCCATACAACCCTTTCTCAGGTACAAAATTCATTCCATGTATCCATTTCCAGGAATTTCATATCAGATCAATCACATTTACAGAATTCATATGCAGTAGAACTATAAAATTACCCATCTTATGTGGGGAAACCAGTTATGTTTATTTACTATAGAGAAAAACTTCTATGCAATAAGACAGCTTGCCTTATCAGAGAACTATACTAAAACCATAAATATGAAGAGGTGACATGGGAATTATAATAATTCATAATGAATAAGTGCCCAAACCTATTTTTAGTTAGGATTATAATTCAATATTTTTAGGGAAACATTCTTTATGGTGGAATAATTTACAATATTGATATTTTAATAATAAAACTACATTTGATGTCACATTCGATTTAAAACATCAAGCCATAACAAACCAAGATTATTTAGAAAAACTATTTTATAAAGTAAAAAATAACATGGAAGGTATGAATTGGATTAATTACTATTTGAATCAAATATAAATTTCTAAATAAATTTAAAATCATTGATAAAATATTAAGAAGAAAACTCAATTTTAAATAAAGACATTTTATTCTCCAAAAAATATGTTTCCATTAAAAAGAATTAATTTTTGTCATAAAATATTATAATTTATTTCCATAAAATTTTGAGAAATTAATTGATAAAATTAACTTCATTTTTAAAATTAAAACATTATAATTAATTAAGGGTTATTTTATGTGTTTTTTATAAAAATAATTATTTTTATATAAATATAAAAACATTACTGATTTTTAAAATAATGTCATTTATTTATTAAATACATAATTTAAAAGTCCCATTATATTTTTTTATTTGGTATTAATGTGAAATAAGAACCATTTTAATTAGTAAAATATAACTAATTTCAATTTAATTGAAAATTTCCATGATTTGGTTATCAGTTTATTTGAAGCATTAAAATTTAGTTTTTAGAAAAATATTTTTAAGTGAACAACATTTACCAATTTTAATTATTTCAAAACAAATATAGAAAGGAATTATTTTAATAAAATTAATAAAGGTTAATCTATTTATATCTTCTTTAAATTCATATAATGGTGATTTTTAGTCAAATAATTAATATAACTTCATCTATTTATTGAAAATGTAATTTTTTTAAAAAGTTGTTTCTCATTGCATTTTGTGGTTTAATGTTAAAATTAATTTCATCCACATATATTAATTGAATTTTATAAAATAGATTAAAAATTTTGAATCATCATAATTATTTTTAGTAAATAGGTTCTGGTTAATGTTTTTATAATTAAAACAAAAATCAGTGAAAATTTATTACCACGATTTGGGTTAAAAAAGGTTTTCCAAGGGGTTAAACTAACGAGATCAGGGTAAATACAATTTAAAAACTTTCAAATTAATATTATATTTTCTTAATATCATATTATGTTTTTGGATAATCCATTTGAAGTTATTTAGTGTAAATAAGGCATCTATATATTTTATTCATCTAAAAAATTCCAAATGGGTCCTCTCCCCAACTTATAAAAGGACATCCCATATCCACTCATCTACACACATAAAGGACATTTTGTTTCAGAATCCCTATACCCTATTTCCTTATATAATTCCCTTATCTTTTTGAATAGTCCTTTTAAATTAGAATATCCTCCTTGAAAGGATTTTGGTATAGACATAAAGAGGTTATCCGAAGAAGACTTATCATTCTTAACTGCACATTTTTGTTTTATTTCTTATTCCACCTCCTTTAAAACATATTCATCCATGATGGTATAATAATATTCATATATCTTATATAATAAAATCTTATTATTTTAATCTCATAGTCCACATCCATCTCCACTTCCATCTAATGGGAAACAAACCAACCCTTCCTGTATACGACAGACAACCGCCACAAGAACTAATTTAATTAATTTTAAATCATAGCCTATCAAAACCATTTATGATGATTAATTTAATGTAAATATATGATATTCCAGAAATGTTAATTTTTATATTATTATAAAATATCAAATATTAATTACCTCTCCATTCAATAAATGATGATAACGTCTTTCGTGTGCATGTGTGTATTACCACATCCACAAATAGATATGATTCACTTTTCACTTCCAGATTATATAGATTGTATATATAATTATATATAAATATTTTATATTATATTTATGATATTAATTTAATTATTTAAAGCTATAACTTCACATAACTTATTTCCATCATGATCCTGGAAAAATTGAAACGTTACCCCTGCGTGTGTATGACTCAACATCTCTATGATTATAGTGTTGTGAATTTTTTAAAACCATATATCATGAATGGTTTTACAATTTTAATATATATATATATAAATAATAATTATTTCATGATTATTATTTTTTATTTGATAATATAACAAAATTTTTGTACTTATTCAACATACCAATGTGATTTTTGACATATTAGCCAAATATCGAGAAAACATCTGACATGAACCTAAATAATTATGTAATTTTTTATAACATGATAAATAATAAAATAATAGGAATTATAAAAAATAAAAATACTGTTATTAATGTAATAATTTATATATGTTTATTATTATGTAGTTAAATAATGAATGCGACTTGTTTGGAATGAGGTAAGGGATCCCACTGAACAACACCGCTCTTTGGGTTGTGACCATTCTCTATCTAACTCACTTTCTCTCTCTATATATCTCTCTCCATAATGTTGTGGAAGACATATAAATTTTATATATGTGTATCTCACATATTTAAAAAGATAATTATCTCTTCCATGGATGATTCAATACATTCCTTGTGATCATTTCATAAATTCCTTCATTAAAAAATATATTTTTTTATGATACAAGTCATGATTATGTAACCCATTATATTTCTACGTTCAATTTCTATGTTTATTCCTTGGGATTGAATTTTTTTCTCACCTAACAATGGATGTTTTTTGATTATTTCACCAAGTTATTTCTCTAATTCAATGGGTAAAACATTTCTTCATGATATAATATGTATGGTATTAGGTAGTAATTATAATCCACTATGTGACCCTCTACACCATGTGATATTGTCTTGGTAGCAAGCCTTGAATTATGTTTAATTGTTTTTTTGTTCTACGACAACATTTATTATGTTTCCATGATCTTATGATACAATATTTCTATTTAATCAACATGCGTTATTACTCATTGGAATTAAATTTTATGATATCAGGTTATACCTTTGATTCAAATGGTCTGATTTATTGTTATGTTTATTCCCTTCTTGTATTTTTAGCACTTCCTTGTCTTTATTATGTTACCCCAAGTACTTATATGTATTTTAAGGGGGTAAAGAGATTTGGGACATCATTTTGGAGAATGTAATATTCTTTAATATTTTATTTTCCTTTTTATGTATTAAGATCCTAGTATTCCCAAGATATTGGGCCTCACGAACTTTGAGTTGTGTTTATTAGATGTTTATCTCATAAAATAATGCAACAATATGTGAATAAGGATGTGGTCTCTATATGGTGGGATCAATAATATATATCCCCTGTATAAATTGGGTATATATTGATATATAAAGAGAAAATATAAAAGAGTATGTAGTGAAAACCAAATCTAATATGGGACCCTGTCAACCATGAATGAAAAGGAAACAGGGAGTGAAACCCATCCACTATGGCACTAGATCAAATAATTTATAGTGGTATTTAAAATGATCCTTAACTAATGAAATTAATTCATATGTTTATGATTTTTTACACTACTATAACATATTCTTATTCATGTGATACACTCTCATGGATAATGATTTATTATTCATAATTCAGAACTCTTTTTTCTCATGTCATTTGTTATGAAAAAGGATTATATAGTGATTTGTATCATTTTAAAAATATTGTTATGTTTTCTCAAATTTTAGTCCTTCTCTCATAACCTTATTATTATATTATAATCTATTATGAAAATATATTAATGTATTCTATAATTAACCTTGTTATAATTAGATATTCATGGTTATTACACTACGAATTTTGGTTTTAGTAATGAATTGAAGATATAATTATGAATTTATGGTGTTGGAATGTTAATTTAATACTAAAAATATCATTTTTTATTTATATGCCTTCATTCAAATGTTCAAAAATCACTATGTCTATTAATTAATACACTTAATTGTTTGATATTAAATCATCCGTTATAAATTGAAATGCATAATGACCACATATATTGTCTCTATCTAATACATGATTTAATTAGTGGGTAATATTCTTTATACAAATAGTTTTATTCCATTAATATTTGAATATAATGTGTTTATGGGTAAGGATTGTCTCTCAATGTACATTGACATATTAATTACTATGAAAGGGGAGTTGTGTCCCACATTCATAATCAATAACCATGATCATCTAACAGTGTGAGGGTGAAAGTGTACTTTAAAAGATAATAAAATCCATTTTATGGATCTTATTACCAATTTATGTGTGTTAATTTCTCAAATTATTGGGGATAAAAAAAATTTATAACATCCCTACTGTACTTGAATATATTGATATATTTCATGGAGAGTTTTCTCGTCATACCTATAATATTAAAATTAATTTTTGAAAATAAATAACACATGGATATACACCTATTTCAAATATTATTTATTGAATGACTCAAATTGATTTACATGAATTGAATAACGAACATCAAATTAATATGGATAGGGAATTCAATTTTCTACGTAAATCAAAATGAGCTGATCCTGTTATTTTTTATGATGAAATATAGTTCAATGTGTATATTACATTATTATTGTGAACTGGATAATATCATGATCAATAATATGTATTCTATGTCCAATATTGATGATTTATTTGATCATCCCTATGAGGATAAATAATTATGAAGAATTTTCCTTTGACCATGATTTCATCAGTTAATGGTCAAAAGTGTGAAAATACCCAATATAACATTCTGTATGAGTAATGGAAACCATATATTTATCATCTGTCCATTAAAACTTACAAATTCCCTTGTTATCACAAGTGATATAATGAATAGAACCTTTAAATGTCACCACAATCAATTTTCAATAGAATATATAGAAGATGTTATAATATATTAATGAGGAATGAATAACATGAATATGATTTAATGAACGTATTGAAGGCATTGAGAATGTATTAGTTGTATTTTAATTTTTAAAATATTCAATTATGGCTATATAAAGTATCATTATTTGGTCCTAAAATTTAAATATAGGGTATATATCTGGATCCTTCAAAGTTGAATTTTATAAAAAGTTAACCTTGACTAACAACTATGATTCAAAGACAATATTTTCTTCGATTTGAAGGATTTTATAGATTCTTTATGACATATTTCTCTTACCTATCATATTTACTCAACAATTTGACTTACAAGGGATCTAAGTCCTTTTAGATAGATTCATATGAATAAAATTTCAATTAATTAATGAAAATGATGGTAAGTGAACATGTATCCACACTACCCTACAATAGAGAAGGTTTTGTGACATGTAGTGGTGGATCAAAGAAGTTAATGGGTCGTGTTATCATATAGAATGTATTGGTGGAAGCATATTCCTTATACCAATTGAAGATTCATGAGATAAATTTCCACACTCTAGATTTAGATATACCAGTGATATTTTTTATTTTTTGATATGGATGAATAATCTTTAATGCGAAAATGTTGATATATATAATGTTCATAAATGATTGATGTTTTTATTCACAAATAAATAGTTTAATATTCCCCATAGGAGGATGTTGGAGTTGCTTAAATATTATTATTTCTCAAAACATTACCACTCACATAAGGAAACTAATGTAGATTATTCTTTGAGTCATAATGACCATGCTAGTTTGTTTTTGATGTGAATTAAAATTGATCCATTATTTTTGGTTTTATAGAGATTATATCTTGATATTTTGATGGATAGAAATAAATATAATATTTATCATATGAATTTTCAACCATCTGTTTATATGGTAATATGAGATGCATGAAAGTGTGATTTTGGTTTGAAAAAGGAAATGAAAAATAGCTTCTAGTTAAAATATGAATGTGATAGAATAATCAGGACTCAGAACTGAGTATATAACTCATTAATACAATAATTAAATAAGGATCGGTTAGATGAAGCACATAACACATAATGTTCCATTCATATTTTTCTATAAAAATATGTATAAAGATGTAAAAAATTGTTTCTAACGGGAAAAATAATGTAGTATATTTTGTAGTGTGTATCTCGATGTAATGTATTTCAGTATTTGAAGTTTGAAAATCAAAATTAATGTGGGATAATGAAACCATTAAAATATTTTTTATGAAAATGGGAAATGATAAAAATGGATATCATTGTAGGAATCCTCAATAAATATAAGGGACACATATTTATTTGGGTTTTAGTTTATATCCTTATAAAGTCAATACATTTAATTTCTATTTGATAATATTTCTCACATGAACAACATTCCCAAATATAAATTATGGATATAGTAAGGTTTAATGAAGTACCACACTAAATCAAATCTTATATTGATCCAATATTCATATCAATGTTCTAGATATTTCTCTCGTAATCATTAGACATGGAGTTTATCTTTAGCATTATATATGATCAAATGACAGATGGTTATTCGAAGAGAACTATTCAATTCCTAGAATATATTCTTAGTGCACTCTCTATTGTTTTCAAATTAGATTGTGGTCAACCCCTTCATTTAGATTAATTGTATTTCAAAAAAAATAGTCACTCTATAATTCAGATGGATATTTTGTAATCCCTCTATTGAAATTATTGCATAACTCTGACATTGTAGGATGATGTTCAAATAACATTATTTAATGGGACATTAATTGGTCATGGAAATGGACGAGAATGATAGAGCCATTCAATTGAACATCTAGATAGCTCAGAGTCGATATAAGTGTTATGTTGATAACCATTGATGAGATCCATAGTTTAACATCTTATAGATGGTATTATTATTGATTTTCCATCAATTAAATTTATTATATTTGGAAATAAATGGAAGTTGACTCCCATATATATCAGTCACTATGAGATTCTTGATCATATCATGAATGCGGTTAATCACTCGGTGCTTCCACTGAACTTATACAAAGCACAAAACCTATTCAACTTACTCATTTTGAGAATATACATATCTTATAAATCACATGTACTTAACTTAGAGGTTATACCACAAGATAATGATCATTATAATGAGAAATAGTCGATATACATCTTGGATTATAGAGGTAAATTTCTATTGAAAAATGACCACTCTCCTGGAAATGGTTCCCCAAAGAAACAACAAATTTATAGATGTTTTATGGGATCCTAAGGATGTAATAAGGATGAAAAATCCTTATTAATTTTTTTTATTGTCATTTAATTTATTGAGAAATATTCATATAATGTGGTTAGAATTTATCACCTCATAATTTTAGAATATATTTCACTTTAATAAATTTGACATGTTTGATAACTTATGGTGCATGTAATACAGAACTAATTTGAAGAACGACTAATTAAAATATAAAATAAAATAATTATTATATTTTAAAATGTAATTTATAAAATAATTTATTCTTAAAAATGATCAAATTAACTTAAGAAATTACCATTGAATCTAAAGAGACAATTTCAAAATGTTTTGTTAAATTATTCATTTCTGTTAATGTTATTTCATTAAAGGTATAATATATATAATATTTTTTGATAAAATAGATGTAATAACTAATAAAATAAAATAATAATTTCATTTAAATAGTTATTTATGGATAAAATATATTTTTATAACAATTATAGGCGAAACTGAAATGTTTTGTTTGAAAACATTGTTTTATTTTAGTATATATAATTATTAAAAATATATTCTATGTTATTTTGAGAATGAAACGTATGGAAAGTTAATATTTACAAAAGTAGAAAAATGTGTGATCATTCATAAATATTTTATTACATAGATAACAAAATTTTAAATTATTTGAATGTCGAAATATAATTTTTTTGAAAAATTACAATTTATATGAACACATTTTCAATATTCAATCAAATATATTAGCATTAGTAACATGGCTGTTAATAGGAAACAATTGTGAAAAAAGTAATTTTTATTCATAAAGATACATTTTTAAAAGGTTTTTATGTGTTTTTTTGCATATATATTAGTATTTATTTCTTCCATCACAAGCAATTTAATAGTGTAAAATTATAAAAATATTGGAATGTTGAATAATTAAATATATTTTATTATTTAAAATTTGTTTTTTCTATAGTGAAAGTTTCAAATGTTAAATTAAATCACCTAAAAAATATCTATATATTATTGGTTAATTTTATTAGACTATAACATATCCTGTATTAAAAAATTTGTTCATTTGGCTCTACTTTCCCACGAAAATTTTATTTTAATGTTTTAAAACGTTTAATATTCAAAAAGGTGTCAGTCCAGCACTTATAAAAGGGAAGATAATCTCCTCACTTATTAACACTCTTCTAGAACACTGTATAAAAAATTCCTAACCAAATATCTTCCATACATACCATCATACTAATAATAGTTTATGGTTTCAGCAAAATTACTTCTAAAGAACGCTTAATTTGTATACTAGAGGATGCTAATCAAAGAAGGAGTTACCATTTTAACCACCTTCTTTCAAGTTTATTTCCACTTCCATAACCTCCAGCTATTCAATTGACATCCCAATATAATTACACTATAACATTTATAATACTAAAATTCTTTTATTTCAATCGTACAACAATTTTCTATCTCTTTTTCTTTCAATGGAAAATGAAATTTTTTTATACATGCACATGGACTACTGTCTCCATGTGGAGATATGTTTCATTTTTTATCCCCGTATCACATGGTTTCTTATGTTGACAGATATAATTATATATATGTGATGGTTATGATATAATTAATATTTTTAATGGAATTTTTTTTATTTAGCATCATTTCATTCCATTCATTGAAAAGTGGAAAAATTAATCATTTGAACATGTGGATTACCCCTCTAAAAAGAGATGTATTTTAAGACACATCACTAGAAACAATTATTTTTATAAAATTATTTATAATGAATAAATATCATTTTTTCAACATGAATATGATTCATAAGATGATTAAATCCTCACCAATATGGATTGGCAAGATTCATCAAGTTGAAACATGTTTTTAAAATAGAATAGTTAACACCAAAACACTGATTTTAAATAACAATTTTAAGTAACTGTGTGATTAGAAATTATAAGGTAATGAAATATAGTATTATAAGAATGAAAATGATTCTTATAAACGTTTATAAAAATATAAAATTATTTTATATGAGGATAGATCATGTACGAATCATGTTAGTACATGAGGTATGAGTTTATGTTATAATCTATATTTAACATGAGATTTTTCATGTTTTAATATCCATTAAAAACATTACATGTTATTTATATTTAAAACCCCATGTATTTTATTCTCACAAGGTTATTTATTTTGTTTTAATGTACCATTTCTATTTTTCCCTACTTTAATATTCAAAAATATCAAATAAATATTTTTTTAAACAGCTTATACTAATTTTTCTGTTCAGGAATCTTTTTCTTCCATGGAAATATTTCTTAAAATGTTTAAATATTATTATTTTATATTCATAAATAACTATTTACATTAATTTATAGTATTATTTTACTTACATTTAAATGGTTTGTAAAGTAATGTTTACAAAGTTTTTTTATTTGTTGTATATGACTTTTTACTAATATGTGAAAATAATATTTTATAAAATTTATCAAATGAATTAATTATACCATCACCATGGATTCTATTTCTTTTTAATATTCACTTACAAATTTCGATGTTTTTATAGAGAATTTTCTATTCCAATATATCATGAATTTTTTTAATATAAAAATATATAATATTTGTTCTCATTTTCAAAAAACATTATTATGATTTTATAAATGTGTTGTTCATATATTTGAACATACATTAAAGAATTTTCTTCCTCACCATGGATATAATCTAATGATTCCATCAAATTTCATTCTCCACATAGAATATAATGATGATTTTTTATGGATTTTCTCCTCATTCTTATTTTCTTATAATGTGTTTGTGAATCTATAAAAAAAGGATGAATGTTTTTGTGATCTTATAGAAGATATATGCAACGTTTTGTTTTTGTGACAGGTGGGATCATAATTATATAAACCCCTAATGAACTATTTAAAATTTTATATTTAATGAGATAATAAAAAAGAGTAATGGGGGTTGAACCCCATCTAGTATGGGACAATGTCCCCATGAATGATAAGGGAATGAAGAGTGAGCCCAATTCATTATAAGACCATGTCCTCTATGTTATAATATATTTGGTATTATTCCTCAATCAATGATGTGATTCACTATGATTATGATTTTTCTACACCCTTATACGAGGCTCGTATGCTTATAATATTCTCTCATGTCTTATGATTGATTATTGACGATTACTCACACTTATAAATAATATCTTCTGAATTGATAAAAAAAATACCCAAGAATTATGATTTATTATTTATGGCATTGTGGGTATTTTTTAAAAAATTATAATCATGATATCAAACCCTTATGTTTATCTTATACTCAGTTATACTATCTGATTTATGTATCTCATTATAACGATTACTAAGAATCTGAAATTTAAATTTCATATATTGTTATTTTCTCTCATTTATAGGGAAATTTATTAAATTGGATATGTCAATGAATGTTTCTATGTGAGAAGAAATTTAAACAATATATTGAATATCTTTGCTGAAATAAGTTAATTATGTATACATTTTCCTAATAAACTAATAATTTTTTATTTTATGGAATGACTTATTATGTAATATGTTAAGACTTTATCTAAAAGGATGAAATATGTAAATATATTTTCCCCCAATCACCACAATCCTAGTGATCATGTACATTAAATTTTTGATTCCCATTATCTATTGTATCTCTCTATCCTTATCTACAATTAGTTTCGCGAGGAATGGAATTTCAGGTTAATATGTGTTATCCTTATATAGAAAAATGAATTTTAAGGAATTTAAATTATAATATGATTATCACATAATAGAACTCCATATTATTGAATTTTAAAATTTCCATCAGTAAATTCATTAGATAGACCTTTTTTATAGCTTTTATTAAAACTAAATACCATTCTTGTTATACAATAATAGAAACAATCCACTAAAACTGTTACATTAAAAAAATTATTCCACTCTATGAAAAAATATGGTTATTATCTTTCAGGTGTCTTAGTGTCATGAAGTAATTATCACCAAAAAATCAAGACAATTTGGTTTTTGTCCTAAGGAACAAGGCTATATCATTTATTTTTTTAATTACTAAATGATCTATTTAATATTAGCCCACTATTCCTTTCTTATATGTCAAATGAAATTTCATAGAAATCCCGAAACAATTACTAATACAACTGCATAGAAATCATATCTTTCATCAAACATCTGATAAATGTTGTATATATCACTTTCTCTATGTAATAACCCTATTCTAATTTTGTAGGTTTCTAAATATTGGATAGTTTTAAGTATATAATAATAGGGTTTCATAATGTCTTGAATCTTACCATTTAAAATATTTTAATGAACTTTTCAATGCATTCTTTCTGAAATATAACCAATATTCTAAATATTCAATGTCTCTCAATCACCATTAAAAAATATTCTTAGCTTCCTAGATATTTTTTATCGTGAAATAACGTAAAAATTACTATTTTATTTATGAATTGTTTTATGATTTTTATCAACCATGAATATTTTATCAGTGTACAAGAGGAAAAAGATGATGTTTTTGTTATCTTTCTTTGGTAATAATAATGAAAATAATTACAAATTTATAATCAACACCATAGTGTAAATTCTTAGAACTATTGATTGCATTATCATGGTGATTTCATTATGAAAACTAATATTAATTTACACATGTAATTCTAATTTCCCTCTTCTATAAAACTTATAGGTTACTTAATAAAAATTTATCCCCTCAACTCAACATGAAGGAAGGGCATATTTACATCAATTTATTCTAATTAAATATATTTTTATTCTACCTTTCTTTGAAAATACATATATTTTTAGGATTAACTATTGATTAAAATATTTATTAGAAATAAAATCATTCATTTTTATGAAATCCATATTATACCATTCGTTCGATAATATTATTCATTCCAATTTCATCTTATTTCAATCGAAAAAACCCACTTATTTTCAAGTATCCTCTTCACTTTTGGTAAGTTAGTCTATTACCATGTTATATTAAATTATAAATAAGAAATATATTTATCTATTATTAAGATACCTTTTTTGTAATCATTTAGTTTTTCTTATTCTTATATGAATTCTAGTACCTTTAATTCTATTAAGATTTAAGTGTTATTTCCATCCCCTAACATATGAACATATCATTTGAAAAAGGACAATATTCTCACCTATGTTGGTAAAACTATACTACTTCACTCAACTATATTTTCTAAAGAACTACCATTCAGTATTCCCAGTGTTGAATCTTTTATTATTTATTTTCTCTAATTCCTACAACAGGACACGCATCTAGACTTCTGGTGCTCACATATAACTCATATAAAATTATCTTCATTATTTTGTTCTTACCTAGATCAACTTGGGCTAAAATAGTAGATTTATTTTGAAAAATTTCATTCCTCACCATGATCTATTCTTTTTGATAATATATATTTTCAATATAGACATGAAATCTTCTATGGAATTATCACTTTTCATTTTTCCAATATTTAAAACTTATAGTCTCATCATCACACCCATTTAAAAAAATATATTTGGACATAGCCTAGTTCTTGTCCCCTCTCTGTTTCAATATTAACATGCACCAATATTTTTAAGACATTAATGAGTTGAACATACTATTATTTATTAGACTATAATTTGTCAAAAAATCTTTTCCAAATACTATTTCTTGTATTTTGATAAAATCTTATGCATATGTGTTGATTTCCTCCACCCAAATTACCTTTGAAATTTTAAATTTCGTCTAATTTCATTGATACTTTTTTGTTCATGCATAATTAATTCTTTATTCACACCATTCTTTTGTAATGCTTTTAGCACTATATTATCATGAATTAACCTATTCTAATTACTTATATTATTAAAATTTTATCATGTATATTGACAACCTGTTTTTAAATATAAGAATTTAAACTTTTGTACACATCGCCTTACCACCCTAACATTCCATTATGTGGAACGGAGAAAAATAACATACATATACTTCAAAATGTAAACCCATTATTTCCTTATATAATCATCAATTAATATTACATTGTAAATATAACTAATAAGGGACTTAGTGGGGTGGGTCCCCAAATGGACATGTCAACCATTTCAGATTTTTTAGAGTTTTTATTATGTACATCTAAATTAAAGTACACCCTTTTCTATTTCCATATCACAGAACCTTCATATATTATAATGTTTATAAGAACAATATTCTGTATACCATTATCCATTATAAATTTCATGTCTATAACTCTATGATGGCCATGACCAAAATTCCCAATTTTTATATCTTCAGGTTATTTATTTATACAAAATTTTACGGTTCCCTATACACTATTTTCAATCACCATCGATCATGAAGTCACATTATATACTCTATTTTGACACCCAATCCCATATTTTTTTCATCATTATTTCCAATAGAAATTAGGTTTATCCACAACCAAAGAATTCGTATAAATTCATTTCAATTCATGACATCCCCAATATTTATCTGAATATTCACATATCCTTTTAAAAATATTAAAAAAATCTCATCGTCCACAACAAGTATATTGAAAAAAAACAGGTCACTTAATTTTTAATGTATTACTCCACTAAAATATTGAAATAATGGAAAATATTGTGGAATCCATCTATCTTGTTCATCAAATTTGAGATTCTAAAAGTTAATGTTATTATGGTGAATTCATTGAAACTCTAACAATATTTTTTAAATTATCCTTTTTTCAAAACGTATTTCATATATAACCAAGACCATCTCACCCTCTGTTGATCATCTCAATAATATTATCACTCAATGGATTATTCTGAATTATCATTCATGTATAAAATTATCCATGTCCATCATAATTATGATCATTACCATAAATTTATTGGAATTCTCTCTCCTTCAGATGCTCACTAATGAAAATATTGTCCATATCCTCAAACAACATATTTTTATTTTCATGTTAGTTACTAACTACATCCAAAATTTCATCCCAACACACTTGAAGATATGGTAGAAGATATAGTGCCTATACATTATCCTTGAAGGCTACCTTCACCAATTTGAGCTTCCCATAGATCATGTTGAAGTCAATACATGATCTCATCGATCATCCTATTAATAACCTTAGGGTAAGTATCCACTGTATCATGGACTGTATTTTTCATATCTTTCTCATTCAAATATTTAGTGCCATTATTACTTCCACTATAATTTTATTTTCCATATTTTAAATGAAATACTATTTGTGAATGGAATCCTCAGAATTTTTAGTTTCTTCTTATCTATCCATTCCCATCATTCGTTCTTTATTTTGTTATTTTTAATGCCAATAATTATAATATCAATGTATATTTGAATCATAGGAACCCCCATCTAAATTTTATAGAATGAAAAATCCATTCCATAAAACATATCTACCATGAAATTACCATCATCAGATGTCATTAACTAGAATGATAGTGAATTTTCATAGAAAATAAAATTACATGAAGTTAAGGGTGTGATTGTTGTGTTAGAAAAATATAAACCCATACATAAATAACATTTATTGGGAATCTAATGACATATTCCTCATATTAAAACATAATATTCTATCAAACATACACCAATTAACATACGCCCATCATATGAATACCACCAATCAATGCACAATGAAACAAGCACTTCCATAAATACACCCTTTAATGATTTTAAAGGAAGTATAATGTCTTGATACCCTAAAAACACACATATTCAACCCTATCAAACAAACATAAAAGTAAATTGAAAAAATAAAATGGAAGAACATAATAATTTATGTGATTTAGAAAATGAGTCTTATGATCACATGAGAAAAACTAATGTTTCCTTTCCTTATAATTAGAAGTAAAATTGATTAAAAATATTACAATATAAAAGTTATATATACATGGACGCATGATGTGTCATATTGGTATTCTTTTTAAAACAATCTCACACAGTTATATACCTAGTTACCTATGGTCAACAAGACAAACCCACTACACTGATCTCATGAACAACTTTACATAACTCATTCTTTTTGAAAGAAAACCATTGAACCCACAAATTTACAAAAATACCATACAATTAGTACCCCAATGTTACTCTATTTTGAGAAAAAAAATTTATGGATATGTTACCCCCTGAAGAGATCATGTTATGGCTGAATATATAAACAATCTAGACGTTATCTAATGCCTTGAAATCTAATAATCCTAACTATAATGAATGCAATTTACGTGAAATAGAACCATAATTTACCACATAACATATCTTATTAGGAATAATAGTATAAATTATGATCAATCAATCACTTTAGTCTTACATCAACCCTCAATTATTCCCATTAAAATAACTATAGGTCACCGAATGGTTGATTATACAAGTCATACTAATAGAAATAATGTTTTCTAACATTTAATTAGATTGTTTCATACCTTCTTATGTTTCTAAGAAAATTTAATTCCTAAAAACGCATTTTATAATACTCTGTTTATACTTCCACATTCACAATTATCCCAGTTCTGATGACTTTCCATCATTGTGATCAACCAAGTGAAATATTAAGAAAAAAATAATGAAGCATAATGTATTGTATTTATCCAATCAATCATGGTTAAAATAAACTAATAATCACTATATAACCTCTAATTATTTATCCATCCATGATTATAATACATAATAAAACATGAAAAGACAAACAGGATGTCTAATGGTGATGATGGATCACATCCTACTTGATATACAACACCTCTCTAAGTGAATTACTGATAGATCTATTATTGTTTATCTTTATTTTTAAAATACAAATTTATCTACAACATTCTCTATATTTATAATCTATCAATTTTGGTAGTATTTAGTTCATATTACTCAATTTTTAATTCCATATATGTAGTACCACATCCATTCTAGAATACCATCTATATTATCCTTTCCTAATGCATATGATTATTCTCCCTTTGATCAAATTTCATATAGACATGTTATTATAACATTAATTGATTAGGATTGACTGTGTCTATAGTGCTTATTTTCATATCACATTGGAATTTTCATGTAATCAATGTTTCCAAAAAATAATATAAATGGTTTTGATGTTATAAAAACTTTATCATTCTCCGCTAATGATAAGAGGTATCGTGTATAGGAGTTTATGACACCATGGATAGATTTAATGGTCTCATTCAAAAAATAATTGATGAATATATACATAATAAATCACTATTACTGGATCTATCAAATTAATATGAAGGTAGTGTCATTTTATAGTGCGAGACATCGAGGTTCATGGTCTATCTGGTGGTGGATTACCTTTTCCTTAAAGGAAAACATGGTCCACCATTCTATGGATCTTACCGACAATAAATACCATCATGAACCACCTTGATTTTAATCACTTGAAATATTTATAATTATATTGTTTTATGTTTACATAGATTTTAAATTTATCAATTCAATCCTATGTTTTGATCATCCCTTTTCTAATAAACAAAATTATTTATAATAAATTATCCAAAAAAATATCATTGTAAATTAAAACCCAATAAATGGATTGAATGAACGAATATTAGCCTTGTATGATCACCATAGTATTTTTATACATATTATATTATAATTTTTAACATCCATGTCCTAAAATCCATTAAAAAAGTGTTTTGAGACCAGTTACAAGATGACCTCAGGTGTGCCTCCCTATACATCGAAGGCTGCCAAATGGATACATGGGACTACACAATAACATGTAGAGGCCATTATCTATTTATCAAATCAAAACACAATATATAAAATTGAAAATAATGGAAATAGAATTAAATAATAAACAATAACCATTCATTAACAACTATTTCCAAAAACAATGTACTATCCCACTACCAAACAATAAACATGCTATGCCATGTCATATAGTGCCATGTATACGAGAAACCCAAAATAAATTCAATAAAACATCCCCAAAATGATCCCTTACACCAGGCCCACACCCCTCTTCCATGTACAATCCCTGCCCAAAACAACTGTCCAGCACTGGGTTGTTTCCCATATCCTGAATTTCATGTATGATGTCTGATCGAGTACCCAATGATAGCCAGAGAAAGGTGTGAGTACAACTCAGTAGAAAACAACCAAAAGTTTATACAAAATATCCAGTCTATAAAATAGCGTATAAATGAACTAATATAATAATACAATAAAAATGTAACATGGGTTCCATTATTTAACAATGTTTACTTAATCCTATTACATAATTTGATCTGTGAGTTAGGAAATTTATTTATTACATGACAACATATGCTGGTCAACTACTATGAATGATGGAAATATGTCATGTTCCCAATCTCATTAGGGAAATCATTTAAAAAACAATTACATCACACCAACCTTGGAGCCACAATATATGAAGTCTCATCTAATGAAACCATTAGGTGCATATAGCCTCAATTTAACTCCCTAACCAAGCATTATCGTGGCGGGTTTTGGAACTCCATTAAATCTCGGCCTATGCACATAGAACCTCATGTCAATACCACCAACCACTAATCCATGTGGACATGATTATTTAAACTAAACTCATTAAAAAAATCCAATTCATTTAACACATTCCTCAATCACAATAAAAGTTCATTCATCATATATAAAATCATTCTTCCCTATCCCATTTACACATTAACATTTACATTCCTTAACATACCAATAAAATTATTATTTACATTACATAACTCATTTTACCTACATAACATTATACTAAACAACCCCTTATTCCAAATTTACCACAAAACATAATTAGCATGAGTATAATTTCATACCGAATCTGGCATGTCAATACATTTATTATGAGATCTATTTCATTAAATTTCAATTCTATACATCACCTTCCAAATTTCCATGTTCAAGAAGTTCCAATCCTAAAATGTGGTCCCCAACCTGATCAAGTAAACCTCAATGCATCCCAGGGGGATCAGGAGTTGTTCAATTAATCATATACCCAATGAATTTGTCATTTATACCATGGAAACCCAAGGGGGAAACACATAAACTCCTAATTAAGACCTCGTTCACAAAAATAACCAACATGACCGTGATATATAACTTATCGACCTCTAACCTCAACTCCAAAGACAAACTCATTCTTATCCATGGCCTTTGTTTCAGATTTAAACAACCTTTGAGGTCAAAACCTAAAATCTTTTTGGAGGATGCGGGTTTTTAGGATTCATAAAAAAAGAATGACTAAAAAATCCCATGTCTAAAACCGAAAATAAGTGGAGTTATAGATTCACCTGGAACTTCAATTCGAAAGCAACGATGCTCCAAATAGATAAGAAATGAAGGAGATCAATACATAGGAATATTGATGCATTTTGGATCATCCCTAGGGATGTAGTATGATGAAATGAGGGAAATATTGAGTTAGAATACTTAAGTACTAATAGGGAAAAGTGGTAAATTCCAACTATTAATGGGGAACCAAGTTTATTCGTGCAACAAATTTGTTCAACACTCTGTCCAAGAGGGGGCCAGGCTACACTTTTTCTTTGGAATCATGCACGGTTTAAAAAAATTGTGCTCAAACCATGTAGGATGTATTGTTACAAACCAATAATAGTTTTCCTTCCCCTTAGATTATTTTTTCAAACTGTTCACCCCTCCTCTAGGCATTTATATTTTGGATGCAAAATTACTATTAACCATTTTCCAACCACACAATAGGAACTGGATGGTCATTTCTATCATTTTTTCTTTTCCTGAACCAATAGAACACCCCAAAACTTCTTATACACTAATAAATAATTATTTTAACCGAAACAAATAGAGTTAAACAAAAACATAAACAAGAACATTACTGAATAAATTTTGAAACCTTATAACCAAACAACATTATAACATATTGTCATCAAGCTACACTTCATAAGCATCACTAATCCTACATGGTAAAAAGAGCATTCCACTAGGCCCACATATCCATCTCTCACTCCAATGTTTCTTCCAAAACATTACTATGTAGCCCCAAAATATGAACCAAGAGAAAAATATTACCTTGAAAAACTTGCTCAATATGATCCACGATATGAATTAGATGCCCCTCAATGGACGCATATTTCTCAATATCAACATCATCAACATAAACCACATGAGATGAGTTAGGGTGATACCGCTGAAATTGTGACATATGAAAAACAACTTGAATGTCACTATATCATTATCAAAGAGCCAATCAGTATTCCACTAGTCCAATCCTCTCCACAATCTCAAATGTCCACACATACTTGGGTGCCAACATACCCAGTTTCTAAATCTGACAATGATCTATCCTTAGTGAAACACCAAGAAAAACAGGATTACCCATCATAAACACAATAAGTATAAGTCAATAATATGCTTACAAATTTTCCATAATATGAGATGTATCCACATTCTAAAAAATAAAATGAACTTATTATAATATTTCTTGCATGTCACTCGGTCCCAACAACTCTGATTGACCTACCTACATCCAAAAAAACCATGATCTACATGACATAACATAGAGCCCATTGTAATATTCTATCTAAATCATATCCTTGTTAATGATGTTATAGGATAACTCAAAAAAATACATGTTATTTCCTCAACATCCAACAATATATAAGAAAAATTCCCTCAACATGTCCTATAGTACCTGAATAGTATGCTCTGATTGTCCCTCTGTATGTGGTAGTAAAGCCATGCTCAGAAACACCTATGCACCATGTTCCTTCTGTAACCCTTTTTATAAGAACAAAGTAAAATTCATGTAATGTTCTGAAACTATATTCCTTGTCACCCTATGCAACGACATTATCTCCCGAATATACAACTCACCCAAATTTTCAATAGTGAAGGTCTCTATGATTTTTAATAATTGTGCTACAGTGGTGAAAAAATCTAAAACTACCCAGGACAAATCATTCTTCCATGGGGTCCTCACAAGAGCCACTGTAAATTCCATTTCACACAATCCCATTTCCATTCAAGATAGGGAATGGTTGTAACAACCCACATGACCACTAATGTTTGGCCTTCACATACTAACATGTGTAACATCACATCCTGAAGCCTACAACATCATTATTCATACATGGAAAAGAATGCTATCTACAATGGTTATGATACATTTTGGTAGGAACTAGATGAACCACCCACTTGAATGCATGTAACTCGCACATAAACTCTTCTCGCATACATGTAGAGAAAATAACATGGCCAGGAACAAAGACGATCTCTTCATCACCAAGAGTCTAATCACAAGGTGACTCCCCACCTTCATGACCATCCCTCAAATACAACCACACTGAATCCTTGTACTGTCTCCCCGTGACCCATTTTAGATAGGCATAATAAACTTCCATAGATGCAATGTCCATATTCCCTTGTCCATTCTAGACATCCAAATGCATCTATGTAAACAACAATGTCAACATATACTCAGATCTAGATTCTTACACCGCATGGTTTTGATTATTCTGGCCCAAGGCATCATCAACATTGTTCCCATTTCAATATGTGTATAGAAGTTCAAATTTATAATCCATGTACATATCCAATCTTCACTTCTAAAGACTCAATCCATGTAGGGTAATTTTTTTGAGGCCTCAACTACCAAGACCCATATGCCACAACCCAATCATTCTGCATCAACACTACATGAAGATGACATTTCCATCTACCTAATGATCTACTCTTTGTTCAATAGGTTACACTACCATATAAATATAAGGATGATCTTGTCCGGAAGAACCATGCCCACTACCCCAATAGGTACAGCTAGTAGAGCTCCAACTACCTACCTCATATGGGGTATCCAATACCTTTCATACACTATAATATAGTCAGGGTCCCCCAATAGGTACAGCTAGTCAAACGTAATCATCATGACCAGCCTTGGGTCATCATCTGTGATCTTCATAAAATGAGAAATTTTTTCTTAGAAATGATCCTCTATTCTATTACCCAACACCACCATGTTTTCTTTCTCTAATCCTATAGGATAGTTCATGATGATTTAATCGTTCCTCTCAATTGGAATATATCATCATGGAAATATTTCACTACAATTATAACAAAAAACTCAAAACACATAAAACAAAACATCCAAATTATTTTAAGAAATAAGGCTCCATAATTTCTATAAATACATCACTCTACATAAACTGTCCTCGACAAACATTGTCTCCTCTAAAACACTACCCTTAACCATATTCTTTAGGGGTCATGGTTATAATGCGTAAACCAACACATAAAACCAAACATATATTGACTAAACATCCCCTTTTAATAGCTTTTCACATTCAAAATTTTAATATTTCTTTTTTCAAAACATTTATATCTTTACAACTTATCACAACTAGAATTTGTACCCATTTGCAATTTTTCCTTAGGAACTATTATTTAACTATTATTCTACATTATTATTTTTACCCATTTCCATTATCTTTTTTAGACCCCGATTATTTTAGATTTTTTCAATGAAAATGATGTTATTTATATCCTTTATGTCCCACACAACCTCCCCATGTGTTTCGACAATAATGAATGCCATAAATATCCCTAGGTTCTTAAATATTTCATGTTTTAACAAACTCATACAATCTTTGACTTGAGTATATTATCTTAAAATAGTCAGATCACATAACAAGTTCATCCCCTAATTGTGATATATCACTCAACTGTGACAACACACATCAAGAAAAATATTCCCACCGGGGGTTACATATGGGTTTTCCATCATACATGGGTAAGATACTGACATTAAAAAGTTCATTAACATTGAAAAACACCTCCTACTCAACCATATACCATCCTAAATAATAAGATCACATAAAATTACTGCTCTGATACTAATTTATACTTCCGCTGACATAGAATCCACTAAATTGGTGCTCTGATCTAGGTTGTCTCCTAACCTCTGTTGCACTGTTGGGTATGGTAGAGGCTTCTGACTAGAACTGAGGTACTAACAAGACTTGTGGGGAGGAAATTACTTCTTTATCATATTATTCCACATTAGATAAAATATGAAATAAAAGGAAACAAAAATAAACAAAAAATATTAACCATTCATTACCAACCATTTCGAAAAACTGGGTACAAGACCACAACCAAACAATAAACATGCTATGTAATGTCATACATTACCATGTTTGAGGGAACCCCAAAATAAAGACAAAAATATAAATCCAATAAATGGGTCTTGAATACAAGTCTGGATTCCTCTTGCATGCACAACGCATTCAAAAATCAACTGTCTAGAATATGGGCTTTATCCATGTCCAGAACTAAAAGTATGAAGTCTACTCAGGTACCCAATGGTGACCCGAGTATGGTGTTAGTAAAACATAGTAGGCCAGCACCAATAGGGTCTACAAAATATCTGGTGAAAATAGATAGTGTATGAAGGAAGTAAAATAATATTTAGATAAAATGGTAACCAGATTTCCATTAGTTAACATTATTGACATGAAACATCGATATATTTTTATTTGTGGTTAGAAAATTAATTTATTACAAAACAACCAAGGTTGGTCGCCTACTATGCATATGGGAAATAAGTAAATTTCTATATCTTAATTGGGAAAATAATTTCATAAAAAATTACATTAGACTAACCTTGGAACCTCAGTCTAGGATGTCTCAATCAATGCTATCATTATGGGGATAAAGACACAGTGAAACTCACTAACCTATGCATTCTAGGGGTGGGATTTGAAGCCTCTATTAACCCTTACCCATATTCGTAGAACCTCAATTCAATACCTCATAACATCTAATCCATGTTCACATTTATCTTTAACCATATCACATTTCCATAGAAAACCATATCAGCTTAACATATTAATCATTTATAATAAAATTTAATTCAACTCATATACTATCATTATGACCTATCCCATTTACACACTATCATTTAAATGACATAGCCTATCAAAAAAATATATTTTTCAATCCATAACTCATTTAATCTATTGAACGTTATAAAAAACAACCCATTATGAAAATTATCCACCAAAGACAATTACCATCAGTTCCATTTCACACCCAATATAACATTTCAACACATTTATTATTTTTTCTATGTCATATAAATTAAATTCTATACTTAAAATTCTAATTTCAACATTCAGAAAGTGAAACACCACATGGGTGGACCTTAACCGAGTCAAGTCAACCTCAACGCATACCACAAGGATCTTGAGGGGTTCAATTAATAATTTACACAATAAATTTATCATTTATACCAAGGAAAACCATGTGGGAAAAATTAAAACACCAAATCAAAACCACTTTCACTTAAATAACCAACTACACTATGTTACATAAATTTTTGACCACCTACGTCAACTCCAATGACAACACGTCACTTAACATGGCCTTTGATTCATATTGAGACACCATTTGAATCACCAATTGAATTCATGAATCTTTCTAAACTATGAACAAATCAAATTTACATGAAGTATCATAGACACTATTCAATATGGGACATTATGATATCCTATTAGCATGGAAAGCTAAAATTTTAGCATGTTTTAACTATTAATTTACTCCCAAAATGTATAATCATTGACTAATAACATTTTATAAATATTATTGAATGAACCTAAAATTAATATTATATTTTAGCTAGGAACCTCTTCCTTTGAGGATATGTAATGTGTTGTTAGATTTTGATGGTGGATAACAAATTAATTGTTCTTTTAAAACAAGGTAAATTTGAAAACTCCACCTTAAATAATAGCTCATATATAAATTCATTTTTTAATTTAAATAATTGATATCCATTGTGGTGAGTTATTTCTATTCTTAAAGGATGGGATCTAACTTGGATCTTCAAGCCCTTTTTATCATTGATCTCAACTTTAAAAAAAATGGATAAAATATTTATTGGATCAATCATATATTTCAATCTTTCTTGGTGAGAACTTATTCTATAGTCCCAAGATCACTATATAAAACCACATTGGAGAGGAAAATATACTATATAAACTTGTTAAAATCAATAAACTCAATAAAATTAATAAAATTTATATGGTGGTGTAACTGGTTTTTTTCTTTTGTTAGAGGCATACATTATATATGTTCTAGAAACAATGTCAGCAATTTAGCCATATACTACTATAATCTAATAATATATCTCACAATACATTAATTCAATGTAATCCACCCAAATTGATGGCACCTTGACTATAGAAAACATAATGTTCTTAATTAATGTATCAAATGTATTTTTTCAATTTTTATTAAATAATAATTTGACTCATTTCCCTAATTGTTATATGAGGGGGTAAAGACATTATTATAAATCCATAACACACTATCATTAATAAAATTTTTATCTCAAAAAACAATGTTTATCACATAAAAAATAGAATTTAAAACTCTTTAATTACCCTAATTTTAGCTGGATAAACATCAATTATATCCAGAAAAATATGGGTTCGATGAACAAAAACATCATTAAACATGAAATGAAAATTTTCTCAATTAAATAGTACGTACATGACATCAAATTATTCCAATACCATCTCAATATTTTTATTAAAAATATAAAATTACCAACTATAAAAAAATAATGCATCCATGAATACTTCTAAACATTTCTTCATAGACACTATTAAATATGGGACATTATTATCTACTATTAGCATGGAAAGATAAAATTTTAACATGTTTTAACTTTTAAATTTCTACCAAAAATTATAATCATTGACAAATAACATTTTATAAATATTATGGAATCATCTTAAAATTATTATTATATTTTATCTAGGAACCTCTTCCTTTGAGGATATGTAATGTGTGGTATGATTTTGTTGGTGGATAAAAAATTAATGGTTCCTTTAAAACAAGGTAAATTTGAAAGCTCCACCATAAAAAAATTTCATATAGAAATTCATTTTTTAATTTAAATAATTGATAACCATTGTGGTGAGTTATTTAAATTCTTAAAGGATGGTCTATGACATGGTTCTTCAAGCCCTTTTTATCTTTGATCTCAATGTAAAAAAATTGGATAACATAATTATTAGATCAATCATATATTTCTATATTTATTGGTGAGAACGTATTCTATAGTCCCAAAATCACTATATAAAACCACATTTTAGGGTAAAATATACTATATAAACTTATTAAAATCATAAAACACAATAAAATTAATAAAATTGATATGGTGGTGTCACTGTGTTTTTCTTTTATTAGAGACATACATTATATATGTGCTAAAAACAATGTCAGAAATTTAGTATCTACGACTTTAATCTAATAATATATATCCCAATACATTAATTCAAAGTAATCCACCCAATTTGGTGGCACCTTGAGTATAAAAATCATAATATTCTTAATTAATGTATCAAATGTATTTTTTCAATTTTTATTAAACCATATTTTGATTCATTTCCCTAATTGTTATATGACGGGGTATGGACATTATTAGAAATCCCTAACACACCATCATTAATAAAATTTTTATCTCCAAAAACACTGTATATCACATAAAAAATAGATTTGAAAACTCTTTAATTACCTTAATTTTAGCTGGATAAACCTAATTATATCATAAAAAATATGATTTCAAAGAACAAAAACATCCTTAAACATGAAATGAAAATTTTCCCAATTAAATATTACTTACATAACATCACATTGTTCCAATACCATCTCAATATTTTTATAAATAATTATTTTGGTGCATTACATATACCAAAGACCATTCATTAGTATGAAGTGTTTTCATGATGATAATTATTTTTATTTAATTTTCTCTTTTTTCCATTATAATTAAATTATGTCTATTTTATCTATCAAGAAAACAATTGTATTCATTACAGGACAATTTTTCCAAAATTTGGTAAACAAAAAATAGAAGGTTTGTTTTATTTCCTCATTTCCTTCTACTAGATTTTGGGGGTCTATAAAAACTCTCCACATAATCAATTTCTAGGTAGATAACTACTCATTATCATTATTCAATACTTTAATTATTTTATTGTTCAAATTTACTTATAAAGGAATCAGCCATATATTGTCATTTATATGATAGATAGTTTAGAATTCCAAGAGTTTGAACATATTTTTCTTTACCACAAATTTAAAAGGAATTGAAAATATCTATTATAGTTATTGGATTGGCTTACTTCCTTCCATCTGTCTCACCTTACGTGTTCGTAGATGATGAATATTTCCCTTAATGTCTAAAATTAATGAAATATAATTTTTCTTTAATTTTATCAAACTGATGAATCAATTAGATAAATTAAAATGATAATTATATATTATTCACCTTCTCTAAGAATTTAATATCTATGTTATTTTTTAGATTTTGTTTCTTTATTTTTTTCAGACTTATAATATAGGTAATGAAATCTATAAAAAAATGAGCAAATAATTGTACCCCTATAGTCAAATAATATTTCAATTAGTATTATACCATTACAAATATTATATTTTTATCTACCAATTTATTAATAATTTTCATAAATTTCATTTCTTATTATCATTAAAAACTACAAAGTAAAACCTTTAATTCAGTAGAAATAATTTCATTAAAATCCTTAAGCTTACATCTATATTATAAAATTTTTATGAAATTAAATTTTAATTTATCTTCAATGATTTAGAATATAAAACACCAATGATTTATATTAATGATTTTTTTACTCATGGAGTGTATGGGTCGAGCAATATTGATATATATTTCTTCTTCCACTACCAACTCTATAATGAAAAACCTTGTTAAATAAATAAACATTCATTCTTTCAATAAAATTTTCTAGAGTATACTAACAAGGAACATTATGAAACCAACCATGAGTTGATGGTTTACTATCAAGGATATTAGGTTTCTCATAGTAATTTTAATGAATACATTGACAATTATAATAATAAATATTACCCCTAAATCCCAAATTTGATCTACAAAATGTAAATTAACCAATAATACATAGAATAGAGAAGCTTCCTGAAACATAATTTTTTGGATAGAAGCTTCCTTTAGAGCATAGAATAAAATTCATAGTAAGGTGTATAACACACAATTTTTTTTTATTTTAAGTAATATAATTGAAGAATGACCCATATTATAGATTTTGGAAAATTTCTTCATATAATGTAATATTAATTTTGAGATATTTTAATATCCCTATTGAATTTTCTAGGATGAATTCATATATTACCTTGGAAACTCATCATGAATAATTTAATAGGTAGTTATATTTTACTCTTTTGTATATACTTCTTCGATATAATCATCCTTAAATAAATTAATTTTCAATTTTGTAATGTTTCCCTCCATTTCCTTTTCTTTTTCCTTATAAACAATATAAACTTTTCTTTTTTCCTTCCCCTTTTGTTTTTCTTCACTCTAAATTGTCACATCATTCACCTCATCTCATACAACCCCAACATTTCAAAAAAAAATATACCATAGGATATATTAGAATTTAATATCTATAGATATCCTAAATTATTCTCATTTTTATATAATGAATATTGGTAATTATTGAACTGTGTTTTCCGACTCTTTTTTTTTCTCAAAATTAGATAATAACTACACATTTTACTATATATATTGATTATACAACACTTAAAAAGATGGTTGATACTCTTGGGGATACCAAAGGATGTTATTTTCTTATTAGGATTTATTATCATGTAGTCATAGTAGTTGAAAATATTTAGAAATAATGTGAGGGTATTTTTATTATTGGTTAAATCCTTGTATAATTTGACAAAGATTTAATTATTTAAATCATTTTTGTTTCTTCTTTATGTCATTTTGTTATTCCAATATCTATTGTCAACCATGATGAATTATTAAAAATTCTAAAGGTTGTTTATACAAAATGAAATTACTATTAAAAATTTGGTTAACCTATCAATCATATTAGTAGTCTTTCAAGACATATTCCATGACATGTATTTCAGATGACATTAATTTGTCCTCAGAAAATGATCTAGTAGTCTAAAAAAAAATAAGTGGCTCAAATTTCATTAATATTTTTTGAAATGGGTAATTATCATTTTTATTTTTTATTTAATATTGTTACACATCATTTTTCATTACCATAAGATTTTTTTTTTAATTTCACAAAATATTTCCAAGAAAATTTCTTTCATTTAATTCATTATTCCTACTTGGATGGTATCACGAGTAACCACACTCAAATTCGGGTACAACTAAAATTAAAAATTGGATGTTATATCCAAAGTATCACCTCATGATTTTTAATATTCCAAATTATATCTTATTTGTGTTCCCATTGGTCAAAATTATATTCTACTTCCTATTGAAAGAATTTTTAAATGAAATTTTAGATACCTACTCTTTAAGAATTTGTGAAATTATTATATAGAAACTTTGTTTCATGTTCATCCAAAGTGGTTTTCATGACATATGAGACTCATTTTCACCAATATTTATCTATACAAATTGTTAATAAAGGAAAATATCCTAGAATAATTGAATTATTTATTTATCCATTAATTATAATGTTTCAACAACTTTTATGAATTTTTGATGTGACCATGAACAACTTAACATTGTTTAGTATTTTAAATATTTTGGTGAAAACATGATTTGAGATCCATATTTTCCCTTTGAAATAGTGTAACTAATAAGTAGGTTTAAGTAATTTGATTGAATAAAGATAATAATACATTATCATCATCTTTATTTTAAATTGTTTATATTAGATTTTGGAAGTTCCTCGATGTGTTTTCCAAACAAATACCCATTTTACCTAGACTGATTTCTCTATATTATCACAAATCATAGGTGACTAAAAAAATATCACTAAATCTCATGGCTGTAGTCTAAAATATTTTTAAAATTAATTTTACCTTATCATGTAATAATATTTCTACTCATAAACTATTATTATTGTAAGAGTGGGTCAGGTATACCAAATGGATGATCAGTTGTTGATTACCATATCATATATATATAAAGAGGGAGTGTGTGTCCATGTGTGTTATAAATTTGTTTTCATTACCAAAATAGTTTCATAACTTATGTATTCACTTTTTATATTGAAATGTCCTTGTATTATTGGGTGTAACAAACATTTATATCATTACCTAAATATAATGAAAAACCCAAGATAATAACCTTAAAGGTATCCCATATGATATACATAGATCATGTTGATGGGTCATATAAAATATATAACTAAAAGGTTCTATAAGATCCATAACATTGAGACAAATTCTCATGAGGGTAACATATAGTGATCTCGAGTAGAGGAGATCATGTGGAATAACCCTCTAATAAAAAATGAAATGTTTTTGGTGACATTGAATGTTTCTATCTATGATCATGTGTCTCGATCTCTCATATTGATATTAATAACAAGATATATAATTTGATCAAATACTATGGTGGAATATAAAAACATTGGTGGTTAATTTCAATGGATATTAAGGTTATTTCTCATGTGTCATTTTTGGTATAGTATTGATTGAATTATCAATAAAGAACTTATTTCATCCCAATGAAAAGAAAATATATTTCGATAGTTGATTAGGATGGTAGTTCCATGAATATATCCTAGGATGTGATCAATCAAGTTAATTCCACCCAATAGAATTAAATAAAGATAAATAAGTCATTAAGTTTTGATAATCCGAAGTATCCATCCAACTTTATATGATATCATTTCACAATGAGTTTATATTACATAGTAAGTGTTTATAGAAGTTTTTTTTAAAATGAAATATATTAAAGTATTTAGTATACATGATTTTTTTTTGTGGAAAAATCATGTCCTATTATTATAACTCGCCAATTTAGAGATAAGGTCCAAGAGGTTCGAACACAAAGTGAATCTATAAGCTTCACCAACAGAAATGAATGTAGTTTCGTGGAAAATGGTCCCCATGTATATGGTCTATTGTAGGTCCAGGAGTGAATGATCACAAGTAATTAAAGTTATAAACTCAATTATAAATTATTAAAGTTTATATTTAGTTGAATCAAATAAAATTTTCGAGTAATTCATATGGTACATAGATATAGTATTGAATATGGGTAAAAATATTTTTTTTAAAGAAAATTACATGATCAATGTTTGAGAAATAATTATGATTTGTAATGAGTGCAGTTAGTTGGGATTATTTATCACTTAATATATATATATATGAGTGATAAAATATTAATTACATTTAATACAACTTTAATAGGTAGTTTGTAGTCATTTTGGTTCTTTATTCTAGATTTACTTTCACAATGACTCAAAAGAAATTTATAAACATTCATATGAAGTATATAAAGGAATTAATGAAAAAACTCCAGTCATGTAATCCCATGAATGAATATATATGGATCTAAAGATCACTAAAGTCCTAGATAAATAAACAAAAGTAACAAAAAAATATAATTGATCCCAAATTGATTAATCAATTCTTTGGTCTTCTTGTGATCATATGTTAATTGTAAGGTTCTTAGATCTCTTGTGGAAGTACAATGAAATCTATTATTGATCAATTAGAATATAAATATTTATTTGATGATTTATAGGTATCCTATCTTTGATCATTGAGGTCAAAATAATTAGGATTTAAGAATAATACATAAGTGTCATGTCAGTCCATGATAAAATATTTAGATTTCATTTATACTTTAATGAAAATGAAAAAGATAATAGTCATGACTTGGGAACATCCAAGAAAACTATATCATTTTATAAAAACTTTAGTGATCATAATTTTAAATTTTAAATTAATCATGATTATATAAAATTTAAAATTAATTCCTTTATAATTAAAGTAGTTATGTAACTTCATAAGACAAAATATAAATCAAATTTATGAATATAGATATAGATGGTGTCAGTAGAGTCTCAATATAACTAATGGGGTAGAAAATGGTGTTTAAATGGTTAAAAAATGGTCGTCTAATGATTCATTGTGTTTCAGGTATAAAATAAATTAAAATAAAATAGGGGTGAAGGGTTAACAGACAGGTGCCACATATACCAAAAACTGGGATTCTAACTTTGTTTTACATAGTAAATTATTAATAATTAAACATTTTAGAAAACTGAAATATTGTGCGATGTCTATCCAACAATTCCACCTACCATCCCTCATTGACCAAGGGCAAATATCCAAATGAAATCACTGCACTCTAATAGTATATAAAATGGAGTATCATATAGGGCGATGAAAACCCAAAATGTTGGGCCAGCCAAAAGGATTAGTCTAATGTAGTTCTAGATGGTCTAGATCAATCCCAACCTAAAAAAACTAGAAGGCCCACATGAGCCTATTTACCCATTTTACCACCTTCTTGAGCTAAAAATTACAATATAATTATTTATAAATTCAATATTTTTTCTTTAATTTTATAGATTTACTTTAACAAACTATAGGAATTGATCATATCAAATATGAATTATGATTATTTCAATGGGTTTTCAATTCTTCAATATCTATTGAGAGTATTATTAATGGAAATAAGATAATTGAACATCCTATTAGCCTCTAAAGTATATTTCCTCATATCTCCACACAATAAATGAGGATAGAGACCCCACTGAGTCACTGGTACCCTCAGACTCCATCGTTATGTACTATTTAAATTCTACATTCTAAAATAAATTTAATGAGTTGTTATTATTTTTTGTAGGTTAATTTGGGGTTTTATTCAGTTCCACATTGTAAAGTAAAATTTTACCATTACTTCCTAATAATTAGATATAATGTTTAATGCCCACATTTTTATCTAAATATAAGAACCAATAATGTTCAGAAAGTTAGGAAAAATAAATTTGATCTTTATATTTTTTATGGATCATGACTCCCCCGTCAAACAAGGAATATTATAAACTCATATTACCAAGTTGAAATATTATTGTATTTTAAATCTTTTATTATGTATTACGTGTTACCAAATCATTTACTTACTATTGAGTGTTAAAATAATGACATTGTATTTCAAGTTTAAAAAAATATTATTATATACAATAATTAAATTATAGTTTTATTATAATTAAATAATATATATATTGTATTGGTAATGAATGATGAATATAAACATAACACTCAAATAATAATTAGTTAAGGAAAAATAAATATTAATAAAGTAATATGTGAAGAAAATTTCAAATATATTTTTTCTGACGATTTCGCTGGGGCGCACACATCCGTCCGTGGAGGACGCGCTGCTTGTTTCCCCACATTCTCGCTTTCCAAAGGCGGGAGACATTCACTCCTTACTCAGGGACGTCTGCTCCTTGATCGAAATGGGATGATGGGATGTCGGTTTTTCCTTTCGTGGATTCCTCCTCAGAACTCATCACCTAGTCTGGGTCTCCCTCATAGATTTAATACGTTGTTCGTGAATCTCATTCCAGGTGCCATATCTTCATGGATGCCGGTTAATTACACTACTTCCATCAAGAATTTCCATAGGACCTTGACATGGTAGCGACCTTCGGTTGGAGTAGACAGCAACATCCGACATGTCAGGGCATCTCTGGGTTCATGGACATTGGGGAACCTGTATTCTTCCTCATGAGAGGGCATCTCAAGGGTGCATAACTCTAGGCATGTATCTGAGGTTTTCCTCAACTTCCCGTGTTTAACACAGGGTATGCAGCATTTTTAACGTCTTGCGGAGACGGTTACACCAAAGGCGTGTCTTCCAAGGTTTTCCTCAGGCACCTCATGTTTATCACGAGGTATTCCACGAGTTTAACGTCTTGCAAAAATGGTTACGCCAAAGGCGTGTTATCCTAGGTTTTCCTCATGCATCTCATGTTCATCACGGGGTAGGTCGCGAGTTTAACGTCTTGCATAGACGGAATGAGGGTGATCAGAACATCCCATAGAGATGGATCAGATTGGTATATCCCAAAGGGAGAACATCTAGAAGATGGATGGATCAGAACGCCCAATGAGGACGGATCCGAGGTGGTGCACTCCCTATAAGGGAAATGGGTGATCAATCGGGGTGTACACAGAGGACAATGACCCAGAGATATGATGGGGCTTACACGTGGAAAGCAGACCATGCGCTGCTAGGAGCAGCGAGGAGGTGGATGGCATGATCCCACCGGGATGTGGTGGCCCGTGTGAGAATCAGGATGGGTGATGGATGGATGAATGAAGTGGAGGGGGAATGAAATGGGACCATCGCAGGGGGAGACCGTGAAGTTGGGATTAAGCCTTGAAGAGGCTTCCTACGTATCCCCATGGTAGGGAATCAAAGTCCACGTAGTTCGGGATGGTGCCAGTGAACCGACGTGAAGGTGGAACTTGGCCCGATGGATGTCGTCAGCAAACCAACGTGAAGGTGGACCTTGGCCTGATGGATGTCGTCAGCGAACCAACGTAAAGGGGGACCTTGGTCTGATGCGTCAGCGAACCGATTTGAAGGTGGACCTTGGTCCGATGGGCATCGTCAGCGAACCGATGTGAAGGTGGACCTTGGTCCGATGGGCATCGTCATCGAACCGACGTGAAGGTGGACCTTGGTCCAATGAGAGATGGTCTTGAACCTTGGGGATGCTTCCTACGTACCATGACTTGACATGGATCAAAGACCTTGTAGTTAAAAGGGTATCATTGGTGAACCGACGTGAAGGTAGACCCATGGGTCCACTAGTGGTGGGCTTGAACCTTGGGAAGGTTTCCTACGTACCATGACTCGGCATGGATCAAAGTCTTCGTAGTTTAGATGATTGATGGAATACAGTTTAAAGTCATGCAGGAAAGTAGTGAACCCTGATGTGAATAAAAGACGGGCGGTGGGTGTCGGCGAACCGACGTAAATGAGGGACCTTGGTCCGATGGGAGATGGACTTGAACCTCGGGGAGGCTTCCTACATACCACGCCTTGACATGGATAAAAGTCCTCGTAGTATGGGTGAAAATGGGGGGGGGGGTCTTGGCACACCGAGAAGGAGACGGTCTGGGCCAATGATTATTGGGCTTGAACCTCGGGGAGGCTTCCTACGTACCATGCCTTGACATGGATCAAAGTCCCCGTAGTTCAAATAGTGGAATACAGTTTAATGTCATGCAGGACGGGGGTGAACTGACGTGAATGAGGTCGGAACGACCGGATGGTGGGATTGAACCTCGTAGAGGCTTTCTACGTACCATGCCTTGATATGGATAAAAGTCCTTGTAGTTCGGGTTGGTCACAACGGCTTGTCGTCGGACTGGAATTGCAGTTTAACGTCATGCTAGACGTAGGTAGAACTTGACGTGAATTGGATGATGGGTGGGCTTGAACCTCGTGGAGGCTTCCTACGTACCATGCCTTGACATGGATCAAAGACCTCGTAGTTCAAATGGGTGTGTGGTTCAATGTCATGCGGGACAAAGGCATACAGTTTAACGTCATGCTGGACGAGGGCATGCAGTTTAATGTCATGCTGGATGAGGGAATACAGTTTAACGTCTTGCTGGGCGAGGGTATGTAGTTTAATGTCATGCTGGACGAGGGAATACAGTTTAACATCATGCTGGACGAAGTATTGTCATGGCCAATGCCAACTCTAAGCCCACGTGAGTCATGCTCGGTGTGAGAAACAAGAGACGGTAAGGGCCTGACGATCACGCCGCAAAGGGTGTGTTCATGTGAAGCGAAGAGGGGCTTACGCGTTAGGCGGCCCATGGTGCTGGGAATTACTCCAGGATGGAGGCCCAAAGAAAAGGATGATGATGGTTTCGGTCTTGAGCCTTGAAGAGGCTTCCTACGTACCATGCCTTGACATGGATCAAAGACCACATAGTTCTTCGGATGACGGCTTACCACCGATCGGGGGTTTCAACGACTTACTGCTCAAATGGGTTATAACGTCTTACCGCTGGATAAGGATGTCAACGGCTTGCCGCTGAATGGGGTCGCAACGGCTTACCGCTGGATTCGGTCACAATGTCTTACCGCTGGATAATGATGTCAACAGCTTACCGCTGCATAGGGTTGTCAACGGCTTACCGCTGCAAAGGGATATCAACGGCTTACCACTGGATTGGGTCACAACGGCTTACCGCTCGATTGGGTGTGAATGGCTCACTGTTAAATGGGGTCGCAACGGCTTACCGATGGACCTGGTCACAATGGCTTACCGCTGGAAAAGGATGTCATCATCTTACCGTTTCATGGGGTCGCAACGGCTTACCGCTGGATTGGGTCACAATGGCTTACCGCTGGAAAAGGATGTCAATAGCTTACCGTTGAATGGGGTTGCAATGGCCTATCGCTGAATATGATCGCAACGACTTACCTCTGGATAAGGATGTCAACGAATTACCGCTGAATAGGAGCGGAAATTGTGGATTGGGCTTACGCAAGGTAGCTGCCCGGGTGCCGCTAAGGAGCGGCACTAGTGAATGGGGCTTACGCTAGGAAGTTACCCGGGCGCCGCTAAGGAGCGTCACTGGTGGATGGGGCTTACGCTAGGAAGCTGCCCGAGTGCCGCTAAGGAGCGGCAGTGGTGAATGGGGCTTACACTATGAAGCTGCCCGGGTGCCGCTAAGGAGCGGCACTCGTGGATGGGGCTTATGAAAGGAGCTGCCCGGGTCCCGCTATGGAGCGAAAATAGTTAATGGGGCTTACGCAAGGATGCTGCCTGGGTGCCGCTATAGAGCGACACTGGTGAATGGGGCTTACGCAAGGATGCTGCCCGGGTGTCACTATAGAGCGGCACTGGTGAATGGGGCTTACGCTAGGAAGCTGCCTGGGTGCCGCTAAGGAGCGGCACTGGTGAATGGGGCTTACGCTAGGAAGCTTCCCGGATGCTGCTAAGGAGCGGCAACGGTGAATGGGGCTTATGCTTGGAAGCTGCCCGTAATTTCTTCCTCATGTCTGGCCATGAGGGAATCCCAACTCCCTGATGAATTGAGGCCTTCACCTATGCGCTAGTGCACAAGAGGTATAATGCCAAGGGGCGTTGGAATCATGCCACTGTAGTCATGGCATTGAGCATCTTATGCTTGGAGCATAAGGCATCTCTTATTTTGAGTAAGAGGCATCCTATGTTTGGGACATAGGGATTACTACAGTTTAGAGTCTTGTAGATAAGACTATTGGCATCTCATGCTTGGAGCATAAGCCATCTCTTATATAGGGCAAGAGGCATCCTATCATTTGTTAGATAGAGAGTGCTACAGTTTATAGTCATGTAGATAGGACTGTTAGCAACTCATACTAGGAGCATGAGGCATCTCTCGCTTGGAGCAAGGGGCATCCTATCATTTGTTAGATAGGGAGTGCTATAGTTTATAGTCATGTAGATAGGACTATTAGCATCTCATGCTAGGAGCATGAGGCATCTCTCGCTTGGAACAAGAGGCATCCTATCATTTGTTAGATAGGGAGAATACTATAGTTTAGAGTCATGTAGGTAGGACTATTGGCATCTCATTCTTGGAGCATAAGGCATCTCTCGTATAGGGCAAGAGGCATCCTATAATTTGTTAGATAGGGTGTACTACAGTTTATAGTCATGTAGATAGGACTGTTGGCATCTTATGCTTAGAGCACAAGGAACCTCTTTCTTAGAGCAAGGGGCATCCTATGTTTGGAACATAGGGCGTACTACAATTTATAGTCTTGTAGATAGGACTGCTAGGCAGAAGGTGCCTAGAAATGGTTGGTGTTGGGTCTTACGCAAGGGAGGCCCTTTCTGGTTCAACCTGGCATAGGAGCCAAGTGATAGGGTTTGGAGGAGTTTCCTGAAGAATGGTTCGACTCAAGGTACTTGGGGAATTGATGATGAGAACCTCAACTCGCGACATAGGAAACAAACCAAGAGGAATACATCCACTCAAGGTGTTTCATGGTGTGTGGAGGAGTGTATCAAATCATGGTATTCCATAGGTTGAAGGTGGGAGCGCAATGGAAAATCCCGGAATCCCAGCCCGAAAAGTTCACGGTGCGACTCTCCATTTTTCATGGGGGTCTGTGACGGTTGCGAAGGGATCGACAGTGACCCCGAGGGGGGGCGCAGGGGCACAGTCCCCGCGGTATGGACCGGTGGGCACGAAGGTAGGATCCTCATGAAGGAGAGGTCTTTGCAAAGTAGCTTCGTGGAGCATGGCCTCGCGGAGCAATGGTCTCTCGCGGAGCAAATGGGCTCTCGCGAAGCTTGTTCTCGCGGAGCAGCATCGCGGTGCATATGGCTCTCATGGAGCTTGGTCTCGCGGAGCAAAGGGGTCTCGCAGAGCTTGGTCTCGTGGAGAAGCATCGCGGAGCTTGGTCTAGTGGAGTAGCATCGCAGAGCATTGGCTCGCGGAGCATGGACTCACAGAGCATGGTCTCTCGGAGCAGCATCGCGGAGCATGGGCTCACGGAGCAGCAACAAGAAGGAAGCTGCTCACGGAGCATGGCCTCGCGGAGCCGCAATGCGGAGCTCCGCTCGGACACCCAAGGGGAAAAATGGATATGGCCGTCCTCCTGGAGAAGGGGGGTGAGCTGGGTATTTATAGGAAAGGGGTGCCGTGAAGCAGAACTCCCGCGCCGCCTCAGTTGCTTCGCGGCGCGCTCGCGGACGTCAAATTCATTCGCGGAGAGGTACCGCCTCCGGAGCTTCGCGGCGGGCTCGCGAACGTCAAATTTGTTTGCAGAGAGTTACTGGCTCCGGAGCTTTGCGGGACCGCGATGCTCGGGTGCTTCACATCGGTGCTTCGTATCCGTGCTTCACGAGGGGTCTTCGCGGCGCATCGCGAACGTCAAATGGGTTCGCGGAGCCTCTCACCTCATTACTTCGCGGCGGCGCTCCGCGATCACGGAGGGGGCTTCGCGAACCAGATTTCCAGCCCAACTTCAAATGTCCATAACTCCTATTCTGTAGCTCTGTTTGGGCCCTGCGACCTAGAAAATCGAAGATTAAGAAAAGTTCTACGATCTTGGATCGTGTATGGAAGCATTTGGAAAATTTCAGGAACGCGTTTTCTGGGGTCTACAAAAGCCACCCCTAAGAACGAGGTCCCATGAGGACGAGAAGGGTGAGGCGGACCGCATTCTGAGGAAACGACTGTGGAAAATGCGTGAATTGGGGTCCATTGTACCTCGATTGCATTGAGGATAAATTCAACTAAATCTCTAAGCCTGCATGAGCCATGCTCAGTGCAGGAAACAAGAGATAATAGGAGCTCCTGTATGAGAGTGTAAAACAATGGAAGGTGTGAGGGGATCGACATGGGACATCAATCACCTTTTGGGGGAATCCTAAAAGAGAGAGTGGTCATGGCTGGAGAGCATGTCTCTATGAACAGCCGACCTTCTTTTCCTACCCTGATCTAGTGTACGAGCTGGGTAACACCAGTGGCGTTAGAATCAATCCAAGCAGAGGGAAGTGGGAGGTGTGAATCACGATACCCAAAATCTGGAACACTATGGCGGAGACGTGACAATAAAGGACAACCATTAACCGTGGCGGAGAAACGGTATCCTTACTGCATTAGCCTAAAATGGGGACAACAAATGAGGGTCAACCATTGACCATGTTCGAAACACGGGACCATGTCACAAATGGTGTCAATCAATCCTTCGGGACGTTGGCCCAGGAAAGTAGGCAGACCCTAGGTCGAGAATCCCTACTGTTAGGGGGTCCTTCCAAACATGACCAGTCTTCCGAGACGTTGGCCCAGGATGGTAGGTGAGCCGATGCGGCATGAGACCAGGCCGTTAGGGGGTCCCTTCAGACATGAAAGGGGAAGAGGGTCCGAATGAGGGGTACACAAAGCGTGGAATATGGAGTGATGGTTTGTCCGAATTGAATCCAACACTAATGTAATTACACCACCGTGGTGGGAGTACGCCATATGGGTGCATTGGTTTGATCATGGATCATTCCTCTGGTGAGAGGGTCTATCGCTTCCCAATGGGATCATGGGGAATCCTGAACATGTTCAGGGCAAAATTTCAGCTACATAGTTCCCCACGAGGGGTCAGGCCAGAGGGCCAAAAATGGGGAGGAACATGATTTTGCAATTCCTGGGGCTGGACCCCAGGTGAAATTCCTTGGTGTCCCTATGTATCCCATAAGGATGGGAATCAAGCCATACGTAGTTCTGGAAGCGCAGTGCAGTCAAAGATCAACACTGGCAGGTGAAAATCCTCTCTGATAGAGGCTCTGGTGCATCCCATGATTAACATGGGGCATCTTGAGCTTGTTCAGGGTAGAACCGCATCTTAGTGTCATGCATTGAGGACACATGGACTCTTGTAGTTTAACGTCATACGATAGGACGTGGAATAAATGAAAATATCCTAGGGAGAGTTTGGTGCGGTAGATATGAAACTGATGTGAATGAGGACTTGGAGTCCAAATCACACCACGTACCCACGGAGGAAACTCTTCAGGTCGAGGGACCAAGAGTGAGGATTAGGTTGGGCCCGAAGCAGAGTGGTCGAGCGTTCCTACGTACCCCATGAGGATAGAAATCAAGCCATACATAGTTCTAGAATCACAGTTTAACGTCATGCGGTACGATGAGAAGCCTGGCCGTGTTGGTACACATCCCGCCAAAACTACTAAGCCCACGTGAGTCGTGCTCGGTGTGGGAAACAAGAAGTAGTGGTGGGAATTTCCAAACACAAAAAGGGTCAGGTTAGGGCAAAGGGACGCTCGGTGAATACCTACCCAATGACACTAACACGATCATTTAGCACACCTAGATGCGCGAAGAGAAAGAGCCGAGTATGATGGAATTCCACTTGAACATTAGGAAGTGGAAATGTGTGAATCATGGCGCTTGAGATTCCGATCACGATGATGGCGGTGTGACGATGGAGGATAATTGTTGACCGTGGTGGAAACCTAGAATCCATATTGCGTTAGCCTAGAATTGGTACAAACAAATGATGGTTGACCATTGACCATGTTCGAAACATGGGACCATGTCACAAATGTTTTCAAATATCCGTAGGGACGTTGGCCCGAAACAATTGGAGGGCCCTTAGGTCCAGCATTCATGGAGAGCCCTTAAGCCTAGTATCCATGTCGTCCGAGGGTCCTTTTGGATGTGGAAGAGGATGAGGATCCAAATAGAGAGCTCACGAAGCTTGGTCATGGGACGAGGGGAATGTCCGTACGAAAATCCCACACATCGGGCTCTTTGTCAAAACACATCTGAATACGACAACGAGACGTATTAGATAGGGGGAGAAGAGTCCTTTCCCATAGGGAGATCTTAGTTTAGGGTCGTAGAATTCGGACCATGGATGGGAGGAGACATAAGAGGCACATGGTGGAGTAACTCACACACCTGGCGTGAATGGGAATAGGGGGTGTGTGCAGTGCGATGAACAACCCGACGTGGATGAGGACACAATCCCATATCACACCGCATAACCTCCTTAAGAGAGGTTTTTGGTCAAGGGACTGAAAGCGAAAGTTAGGCTGGGCCCGCGGGGATGTGCCCGGGCACTCCTACGTGTCTCATAAGGATGAGAATCAAGACTCACGTAGTTCTTGATGGACCTTAGACCATAAATGGGTAAAGGGAGAAGGGGACGCATGGCAACAAGACCTGACGTGAAGGAGGACCTAAGCCCTACTAACCATGCATTCTCTGGGGAAATGCTCGAGTCGAGGGACCGAACACAAAGGTTAGGCTGGGCCCGCGGGGAAGTGCCCGGGCGCTCCTACATATCTCATGAGGATGAGAATCAATCCATACGTAGTTCTTAAGGGTGACATGGTAAGATACCAGTGCCAGGGGAAAAGGGGAGTGTGGACGTGGCCCTTTCACTAAAAGAAGCGGAATTAGATAAATCTTGTTTGTTCTTTAAGGTGAGTGGTTTTTTTGTGAAGCGACAGGGCTAGAGTAGTAGGCCATGGTGTCTCCACAAGGATCAATCCGTGATAGGTGTTGAAAAATGGCATGGCATGTGACCAATACCCAACGTGATGTCCTCTACAACAAGGTCAACACAATGCAGTGCTGTTTTTTATCGTGCGGCCAGGACGATAATGTCACAGTTTAGGGTCGTATGATAGGACCAAGAATGCATTTTATCATCATGCAGTGCAGACGTAGCAGAGACGATGCTAAGCAGGCAATGTGGGCAGTGTTATAAGACACAATTGATGGAGACATGATCTCACATCACATTGTACGCCACTCCAAGAGGGAGACCTCAGGACGAGGGGCCTGTATAGAGGTATGATGTGAAAGAAAAGGGGGGAGACTAGCTCCCCAAATGGGCTGTACCCAAAGACAGGGCGTCCGGGCGGTCCTACGTATCCCATGAGGATGGGAATCAAGTTGAACATAGTCCCAGATGGATCATAGTTTATGGTCTTAGTGTAACACCCCGAGATTTTATGAAAAATATTCTTTTTAATTTCATTAATGTCGTGTACGCTACACCAAAAGGGGCTTGCACAACATGAATCCTTGACTTGCCTTTCATTACACGCAATCGCGACCTTCCTTGATAGCGTGTGTAGTACGGAATACCGAGTTTCACTAAACAACGATATGCTATTAAAATATTATTAAAACTAGCTGTTATGAATATTAATAACCACTTTTTGAAATTTTGTAAATTTTATTTTTCAAAATGGACTTCATTTTTGGATTCGGAATATCGAAATTAGCTTAGGGTGAAATTTTGGTTATTTTCGGATAATTTTCATATTTTGATGAATAGTGGAAATTACAAAATTTTAATTAAAAACAACTTTTTCAATCAAAATAATTAATAGTGATAAATTATTAATTTGAGTGGTTTTAAAGTAAATTTAGAATATATTTTTACAATTTAATACAATGTTGGTCATTGGATGTAATATCACATTTATACCAGTTATAAACAAGTGTCAATCTTTTGATAGTTATAATCTCTTAAAAACACGCTATTTGTTTTGACAACGGGAATTAATTTTTAAATTAGCTAATGCAAATAATATGTTTTGAATTTGGTAAAATAGACATCATTTTTGAGTTCATAATATCAAATATAGCTTAGGCCTAATTTTTGGCATTTTTCGAAAAACCGTCAATTTTTGATGAATAGTGAAACCACTAAGTGGTAGTTAAAAAACTGAATTTTTCATAAAACATAATTTTACCGATTCGGTGAGTGTAATTTCAGAAATCCAAGAGACACGGTTGATGTCAGTAAGTAAAATGTGGTTCAATGAGATGAAAATAATTTTTTGGTGAATAGTAACTTTTTACTTTTTTTTACCACGGTTAAAAGTAAATAGGGTAATTAAGGGTAGAAATGATATTATTATTACCTTAACACATGTCCTAATTCTATTGGACAAGTTTAATTCGACCAAAAACAAACTTAGTAATAAAATATGATGATTTAGGCCCACTTGGATTAGATTAGGACATTTATTATTAATTTATTTAAAGAAGGGTTAAAAGAGTTAAAATCAAAGTTTATTTACTAAAACATTTTTAATATGGGGTTATACATAAGATAAATTTGACTATAAATATTCATTAGAAAGATAAAACGATTTCCTACAAAATGGAATTTTATTTTTAATTTTTATACATTAAATAATTTAATTTATTTATGACACAACGATGATGCAGTAATTATCTTATTAATGAAATATTGACATAATTGATGTTATAAATACACAAATAAAAATAATTTGAGACTTTTTATGAATTACACTAATTTTATAGGTTAATATGACATTTTCGTATTGATTTAATTATCTTTTTTCGAACTTATCATTCTGTTATGATTTTCACAAAAATCAATTACTAAATAGTGTCAAAATTAACATAAAATAGTTTTTAAAACAAATATTATATTATTAATTGTTATTTTATTCCTAAAAATCTAAGGCTCTGAAAAATTACTTAGATAAGGTTATATATATTAATAATAAACAACTTGGGGTTCGTTTGGCTTATTATAGTAAGTTTATTAACCTTATAGTGTAAGAACACAAGAAGACACGGTAAAAGTAAAATTATTTAACGTAATGTTAAATCTAAATGATAAGGTTAAAATTGGAACCTAAACATATCTAAATTATATTGGATGAGATAATTTCGACCCATACCCACCTTAGCTTCGAAATATATCAATTTGGAGCTATTTAAAACCGAACTTGACTTTATAATAAAATAATATTTTTAGTTATTCCAAAGGTACCCCTCTCCTCCCTTATAAAAGGGCACCTCCTCCCTCTCTTACTCACACACCTTTGAGCATTAAAGCTCGGCCAAACCCTACCAAATTCTCTTCTCCACTTCCCTATAAACATCCTAGAGGTTTTGGTCTTCCTCAAAGACCAATTTTAGTGCCCTAAGAGGAGGTCTCAAAGAAGCATTTCAAAGAAGAGGTAATGTCCGTTACCGATTCTTTCATCTTTATTTCTTTTTCCACTTCTTCTTCTTAGGTTGTTTCATTATGAAGTAATAACATCAGTATCACTCATATACTGATATGTTATTATAAGTATGGAACAACTCTATTTCACCATCTATCCATCCTACGGAAAAAGAAATCACCGCACTTGCGTACGTACGGAATACCGTCTCCACGCCGTGGTGTAATCTATTTTCCACAACCACCTTACTTGGATGGGTATAATGGGGTAAATAATAACTATATATGACTATTATAAAGTGATACTGATTCTGAAATAGTATACATATACTCCAATACAATTCCACGATCATAGGAACGATATCATCACTCGTGCGTATGTATGGAATACCGTCTCCACGATGTGATGCGACTCGTTCTACATGATCTTCATTTCATAATGATTATATAAATGAATTTAATGAATTAATATGATATATATTACACTAATATGATTCTATAAATGAGGTATCTATAACCTAAAGGGAAGAATAAGAATTTATTTGACAAAACACGCATAAGAACAAAAAGTTATAAACACCCGAATAACAAGTAGCAATGAAATATTACTACTAAGAAGCTATGAATATGACCATATATGATATAATAACAATGCATATGATTCTGTAATAAGTCAATGACATTATTTAAATCATTATACTGGAGGTTCGGACACCTATGAAGAAAATCAGACCTAAGGTAAGGGAAAATATCACAATCTTCTTTTTATCCGAGATTGTTTGTACTTTGGTATTAACTGGGGTGTATTTTATCATCCACATCCATGTTTCCTCAATATGTAATATTTATATCCTTATACAATAGTTTATATCCAATTTTACCCTTCGGTGAGTTTTTTGTAAAAGATATGAAAGGAATGTTTTGTCGTTTTTCGTACGAGGTACTTTTTGACTTTTCCGACAAAATTACGAGAAGAATGTTTTTTTAACTTTTACGGCATGAATGGATTTTTAAAACATTATTTCCAAGAAGCTTCCATTACAAGTTTTCAAGTTTATTTTTAATCAACTTCTTTTAGTTTAGAATTTTATGAAATGTTAAGAAAGGAAAAGTGTTTTTGAAGTAGAAAGGATATTTTCTTCAAGAATGGAGTTCAAGTGTTTTATCAAAATTATTTTCCATCTAAGATAATAAAGGGCTCTGTTTATATCCCTATTATTACATGGATTTGATTATGTTGTGATGGAAATATTTTTATGAATTCCTTTATCGTATATGAATTGTTTTATGATTTCATAATGTTTAAGATTCCCATTTTTATTACATGGGTTATGCTATGATGTATGGTTTATGATTTTGTGGCACGCATAATAATGGTATCATTATGAGATGGGTGGGACCTATATCTCCCTCCAATGCATTGGGTAAAGATTTTATATCTCATGAGATAGACATGGCTGGAAGGGTAGGTTATACCGGTTCAGTGAAACAGGACTGAAATGAGGGTGACTCGGTTCAGAAAGGGACTTTGTCCACTAAGATAGTCTTGGCAATGAGTCTTGACTAACAAGAAATGATTCTCTATGATTATGTGTGTATGCCACAAAGTTTCATGTTTTAAGTTATGATTATTGGGATTACATTTCACTTCTATGATTTATCCCTTGTTATGATATTATGAGCTCTTTTGCAGGTTAAGATTTCCAAAAGCTATGTTCTTATGTATATGATGTGATTGATATTTCTTTTGTTTACCCTTACTGAGCATTTGAGCTCACCCTTTTATGTTTTATTTTCCCCAGGATATAAAGAAAGGTTTTAGGTATAAAAAAAAGGAAGATCTTTATGGGAGATGTTGAAGATCTTTCACCCCGATTAGAAGATTATATTCCGAGTTTCCAAAGACACTAAACTATTACGGTCCTTGTGTGTGTGTTTTGTTATGTACTAAGTATTCCACAAAAGTAATGTAATTCCATGTACGTCAAGATACGGGTCTCTACAGTTGGTATCAGAGGAAAGGTTTAGTCAACCTTTGGAAACTAGGATGCGAGAACTTTAGTGAGATCCCTAGATATATTTCTAAGGTATGTCTAGGGATGTCTCTAAGGATAAGTATACATATAGGATATAGTCCTAGAACTACGGTAATAATCTTAGAATTTAACCTAAGATGTTAGATATTAAGGGTAATCCCCTTTTATTATGTTGTTTTCCCTAGCATAATTTTTGCCTCTCACACTATTCTTTTTGGGGTTTAGACGATGGCTGGAACCCGAAGGAACTGTGTTGATCAATGCAATGGACAATGCAATGATTGTCCTCCTGAACAAACAAATGTTATGGGAGATGGAGTGCAAAATCTTATTGCTATACTTACACAAGCTATGAATCATTCTGGACTTCCAAATGAGCAGAGAAGGGAACAATATTCTATTGAGTCCTTCATGAGGCAACGTCCACCTTCTTTCAGTGGGACTTCCGATCCACTTGTTGCTGAACAATGGATCAGTACCACTGAAAAGATATTTTCAGTTCTTTAATGTTCTGAACATGATAAAGTCATCTTAGCAGTATATCGTTTGGAAGGTGAAGCTGATCAATTGTGGAATCTTATCAAGAATACGAGGCCAAGAGTTGAAATTGAGTCCATGGAATGGGACGAGTTCAAGAACTTGTTTTTCAGTAAGTACTTCCCTCGTATTCTTCAAACAAAGATGGAAAAGGAGTTTCTTGAGCTGAAGCAGAAGGATGATGAATCTGTTGGTATATACGAAGCGAATTTTACAAGACTTGCAAGGTACGCATCTGGCATTATCATCCAACCTGAAAGTAAAGTTGATCAATTTTTCAGTGGCTTAAAACCAAGTCTTCGAAGGGAATTAGCTATAAGAGACTTCAATAGCTATGAAGAAATTATGCGTTGTGCTATCAAGGTAGAAATGGATGTTGGTTTTACATATCCATCTCATAGTTTTGACAAGAAACGAAAGATGGAGTTCAAGGAGAAATCTCAGAATAATGGTGAAAAGAAGATGAATGTTTCCTTATGCTCAAAGTGTGGAAAGAAGCATGGTGGAGATTGTCTTAAAGGGACTAGAAAATGTTTTAAGTGTGGAAAAGAAGGTCATCGAGCAGCTGAGTGTCGAAGTAATGGAAAAAGGGTTTCTAATGATGTGAATAAAGCAAACACTGCAGAGAACGCACCACCAACACTTCAATGCTTCATGTGCAAGGAAATGGGGCATTATGCTAAGAAATGCCCTAATCCAAGGGTTAGTGATGATCAACATGAGCAACCACTTAAGGCAAAGGACAAAGGGAAGTCACATGTGATCACTATTGGCGATGTTGAATATGACAATGATGTGGAGGAATGATTAAGTGTTTATGTAATGGGATTCCAAAATAGTGTTGTATATAGTATCGTGGAATATTGGAATACTTATGTATTGGTCTATTGTGGTTTTCAATAATTTTATGGTACCAGTAACCATGGAAAGTGATTGAGATATTTTTGGAAAAAGAATGATATGCGCATAATGAAGGGAAAACGAGAAAATGAAATATTTGACAGTATTCATTAGCTCATGATTGATATAAGGACTAAGTGATATCATTGTTTGAGTATATAGAATTTTGAGGATTTTGGTATGTGTAAAGTGTTAACTTTTAACTGCATTCATGTTTTCACTAAGGTTCAATGGGTATTCAAGAGAGTACATGATTAAGGCCTTTGAATGTATGGAATGTGACCAACAAGATATATCTTATGATATATGGGGATCAACAATGGTATTAAATCTCTGGTAATCGTTTTCACTATATTATGAGAATGGACTGCAGTATTATGGATAAGCCTAAAGATTGGAATGGATTATGTTGGACATAAGTTAGTATTGTTTAAGGATGGAAGTTTTTTTCGATATTATTAATGGGATGTTATAGTAAAATAGTTTTAGAAAAAGGACAACCTGCAGGACGGGCGACAGCCCATCGCGTCGGACAAGGTTGTAGGAATCGAACCCACAACTAAAGTGCGACTGACCTTTATTGCCTACCACTGGCCTACAGGAAGTCCCTATTTAGTAGAAACTAGTTTTATTATATTAAGCAGTATGATATATGAAGTATAAGTCCATTTTAGGAACCATATATGATTAATCTCACTATAGAATGACTTATGTATATTTAATAACTTTTGCTAACCTTTTGTTTGAGATAGAAGGAATGACCCATCATTCTATCACATGATCTGCTAACACTTCACGAATAACAAATTCAACTTCATTTATTTAAGATATAAAGTGGAAATTGTCCAAAGAACGACAAACGGTGAAATCACGAAAGTATTTCTTCTAATTCCAATTTCATAAACTTTAGGGAAATGATCTTGAAAACCAAAAATGTTGTCTTAGTGCTCTTATATCTAATGAATCAGATGGTACCTTAGATCGTCACAAATTTATGGCTTTGTGATTGATTGATTTTCCATAGCCATGTTCTCTACCACTCTCCATCATAACATGATGATTAGATTTCTCTTCCATATCCATATTTTTACCTATGTGGAAACCCAGTGATTAGTTTATTTGGGTAACCGTTACGTTTCATACTTTTGTTTTTAAAGATGGTTTTGGTATTCCTTTTTACGATGTGGGTTTCTATTAAAGAAACATTCGAATAGTAAACCATTTATAACCCCGATGAATTTCGAGGGCGAAATTCATTTTAAGGGGGGTAGAATGTAACACCCCGATATTTTATGAAAAATATTCTTTTTTATTTCATTAATGTCTTGTACGATACACCAAAAGGAGCTTGCACAACATGCATCCTTGACTTGCCTTTCATTACACGCAATCACGACCTTCCTTGATAGCGTGTGTTGTACGCAATACCGAGTTTCACTAAACAACGATATGCTATTAAAATATTATTAAAACTAGCCGTTATGAATAGTAATAACCACTTTTTGAAATTTTGTAAATTTTATTTTTCAAAATGGACTTCATTTTTGGATTTGTAATATCGAAATTATCTTAGGGTGAAATTTTGGTAATTTTTAGATAATTTTCATATTTTGATGAATAGTGGAAATTACAAAATTTTAATTAAAAACAACTTTTTCAATCAAAATAATTAATAGTGATAAATTATTAATTTGAGTGGTTTTAAAGTAAATTTAGAATATATTTTTACAATTTAATACAATGTTGGTCATTGGATGTAATATCACATTTAAACCAGTTATAAACAAGTGTCAATCTTTTGATAGTTATTATCTCTTAAAAACACGCTATTTGTTTTGACAACGGGAATTAATTTTTAAATTAGCTAATGCAACTGATATGTTTTGAATTTGGTAAAATAGACAACATTTTTGAGTTCATAATATCAAATATAGCTTAGGCCTAATTTTTGGCATTTTTCTGAAAACTTTCAATTTTTGATGAATAGTAAAACCACTAAGTGGTAGTTAAAAAACTTAATTTTTCATAAAACTTAATTTTACCACTTCTGTGAGTGGAATTTCAAAAATCCAAGAGACACTGTTGATGTCAGTAAGTAAAATGTGGTTCAATGAGATGAAAATAATTTTTTTGGTGAATAGTAACTTTTTACTTTTTTTACCACGATTAAAAGTAAATAGGGTAATTAAGGGTAGAAATGATATTATTATTACCCTAACACATGTACTAATTATATTGGACAAGTGTAATTCGACCAAAAACATACTTAGGAATAAAATATGACCATTTAGGCCCACTTGGATTAGATTAGGACATTTATTATTAATTTATTTAAAGAAGGGTTAAAAGAGTTAAAATCAATGTTTATTTACTAAAACATTTTTAATATGGGGTAATACATAAGATAAATTCGACTATAAATATTCATTAGAAATATAAAAAGATTTCATACATAATGGTATTTTATTTGTAATTTTTAGACATTAAATAATTTAATTTGTTTATGACACAACGATGATGCAGTAATTATCTTATTAATGAAATATTGACATAATTGATGTTATAAATACCCAAATAAATATAATTTGAGACTTTTTATGAATTCCACTAATTTTATAGGTTAACATGACATGTTAGTATTGATTTAAATAACTTTGTTCTAACTTATCATTCTTTTATGATTTTCACAAAAATCAATTACTAAATAGTGTCAAAATTAACATAAAACAGTTTTTAAAACAAATATTATATTATTAATTGTTATTTTATTCCTAAAAATCGAAGGTTCGGACAAATGACTTAGATAAGGTTATATATATTAATAATAAACAACTTGGGGTTCGTTTGTCTTCTTATAGTAAGTTTATTAACCTTATAGTGTAAGAACACAAGAAGACACGGTAAAAGTAAAATTATTTAACTTAATGTTAAATCTAAATGATAAGGTTAAAATAGGAACCTAAACTTGTCTAAATTATATTTGATGAGAAAATTTCGACCCATCCCCACCTTAGCTTCGAAATATATCGATTTGGAGCTATTTAAAATCAAACATGACTTTATAATAAAATAATATTTTTAGTTATTCCAAAGGTAACCCTCTCCTCCCTTATAAAAGGGCACCTCCTCCCTCTCTTCCTCACACAACTATGATCCTTCAAGATCGGCTAACCCCTGCCAAATTCTCTTCTCCACTTCCCTAGCAACATCCTAGAGGTTCTGGTCTTCCTCAAAAACCAATTTTAGTGCCCTAAGAAGAGGTCTCAAAGAAGCACTTCAAAGAAGAGGTAATGTCCGTTACCGATTCTTTCATCTTTATTTCTTCTTCCACTTATTATTCATAGGTTGTTTCATTATGAAGTAATAACATCAGTATCAATAATATTCTGATATGTTATTATAAGTATGAAACAACCCTATTTCATAATCTATCCATCCTATGGAAAAATAAATCACCGCGCGTGCGTACGTACGGAATACCGTCTCCACGCCGTGGTGTAATCTATTTTCCACCACCACCTTACTTGGATGGGTATAATGGTGTAAATAATAACTATATATGACTATTATAAAGTGATACTGATTTTGAAATAGTATACATATACTCCAATACAATTCCACGATCATAGGAACGATATCATCACTCGTGTGTATGTATGGAATACCGTCTCCACGATGTGATGCAACTCGTTCTACATGATCTTCATTTCATAATGATTATATAAATAAATTGAAGGAATTAATATGATATATATTACACTAATACCATTCTGGAAATGAGGTATCTATAACCTAAAGAGAAGAATAAGAATTTATTCGACAAAACACGCATAAGAACAAAAAGTTATAAACACCCGAATAACAAGTAACAATGAAATATTACTACTAAGAAGCTAAGAATATGACCATATATGATATAATAACAATGAATATGATTCTGTAATAAGTCAATGACATTATTTAAATCATTATACAGGAGGTTCGGACACCTACGAAGAAAATCGGACCTTAGGTAAGGGAAAATATCACAATCTCCTTTTTATCCGAGATTGTTTGTACTTTGATATTAACTAGGGTGTATTTTATCATCCACATCCATGTTTCCTCAATATGTAATATTTATATCCTTATACAATAGTTTATATCCAATTTTACCCTTCGGTGAGTTTTTTGTAAAAGATATGAAAGGAATCGTTTGTCGTTTTTCGTACGAGGTACTTTTTGACTTTTCTGACAAAAGTACGAGAAGAATGTTTTTTTAACTTATACGACATGAATGGATTTTTAAAACATTATTTACAAGAATCTTACATTACAAGTTTTCAAGTTTATTTTTAATCAACTTCTTTTAGTTTAGAATTTTATGAAATGTTAAGAAAGGAAAAGTGTTTTTGAAGTAGAAAGGATATTTTCCTCAAGAATGGAGTTCAAGTGTTTTATCAAAATTATTTTCCAACTAAGATAATAAAGGGTTCTGTTTATATCCCTATTATTACATGGATTTGATTATGTTGTGATGGAAATATTTTTATGAATTCCTTTATCGTATATGAATTGTTTTATGATGTCATGATGTTTAAGATTCCCATTTTTATTAAATGGGTTATGCTATGATGTATGGTTTATGATTTTGTGGCACACATAAGAATGGTATCATTATGAGATGGGTTGGACCTATATCTCCCTCCAATGCATTGGGTAATGATTTTATATCTCATGAGATGGACATTGCTAGAATGGTAGGTTATACCGGTTCAGTGAAACAGGACTGAAACGAGGGTGACTCGGTTCAGAAAGGGACTTTCTCCACTAAGATAGTCTTGGCAATGAGTCTTGACTAACAAGAAATGATTCTCTATGATTATGTGTGTTTGCCACAAAGTTTCATGTTTTAAGTTATGATTATTGGGATTACATTTCACTTCTATGATTTATCCCATGTTATGATATTATGAGCTCTTTTGCAGGTTACGATTTCCAAAAGCTATGTTCTTATGTATATGATGTGATTGATATTTCTTTTTTTTACCCTTACTGAGCATTTGAGCTCACCCTTTTATGTTTTCTTTTCCCCAGGATATAAATAAAGGTGTTAGGTATAAAAAAAGGAAGATCTTTATGGGAGATATTGAAGATCTTTCACCACGATTAGAAGATTATATTCCGAGTTTCCAAAGACACTAAACTATTACGGTCCTTGTGTGTGTGTTTTGTTATGTACTATGTATTCTGAAAAAGTAATGTAATATCTATGTACGTTAACCTTCGGGTCTCTACACTTAGAGCTCGGACCATGGGAGCCCCGAAGGACGCCATATTGCATCTTTGTCCCCCTGACATGCAAAGGTTCATAGAGGGATAGCACCAAAAGTGTCGAGATTCCACCTAGACATGATGGGGTCGAAAATGATGTGAATCATGCAGCCAACATTCGAGGACTGAAGGGGCTGGCATGACGACAGAGGATTACTGCTGACCATGTTCGCAACATAGCATCCTGTCGCGTTAGCCTGAAATGGGGGAAAAAATGAGCATCAACCGCTAACTGTATTTGCAATGCGGGATTTTATCGATTTGTGGTCCAAAACCCTCAGGGGCATTGGCCAGTAACGGTAGGAGAGCCCTTGGGCATTGTATCCAGGCCGTTATTGGGGGTCCCTCGGGGTGTGTAAGGTAATTGAAGCCCAAATGGAGGGGAACACGAAGCTTGACAAGTGGAAGGAACTTGATCAAGTTGAATCTGACACTCTTGGTCCTAGACCAGAGTACTCTTAACACATGGGTGAACCACTGCAAGGGGTCAATAGACTGAACTTGAGGGTAACCAAGAGATGGCGGGTTCCTGGGGTAAGGGGGCATGGTGCCCAAAACCTTGTATCATACCTACATATCCCCCTCCTGGAGAGGGATAGACCAAGTGGCCTAGGTGACCAGGAGATCAGGAGATCTCTAAGAGGTGGGGATGGACCCGAATCCTAGACATTCAGGTGGTCCTACGTACACCATGAGGATGGGAATCAAGCCACACGTAGTTCTGAAGGGTTCCTTTTAATGTCATGAAGGACAAGAATAGGAGGGATAACTCTCAGAACGGGGGTGCGCATGGTGCAGCTATTGCAAACCCGACATGAATGAGGACGTAGTCCTGCACTACGCCACGCGATCCAGTAGTCGGGGTCCCGATGGAAAGACCAGAGAGGAGAATTATCTGAACTCAAGTTGGACCCAAAGACAGGAGGTCTGGGCATTCCTACGTATCCCATTAGGATGTGAATCAAGATGAACGTAGTTCCAAATGAGAATCTTAGTTTATGGTCTTAGAGCTCGGACCATGGATGGTGACAACTTCCCGAGTAAGCACAGATGTAAACCCGATCCCTAAGCCCACGTGAGTTAGGCTCGGTGTGTGGAACAAGGGGGGGAATCCTTATCGAAATACTTGGGGCGTCCATCAAAGGGGAGTCGACAGAGATCCCTGAAGGACACCTTTGACGCGGCTTGTTTCCCCAACGTACAGACGTGCACAGAGGAAACGTACCAAGAGTTCTGAGACCCTACTTGGACATAGTGAAGTGATGAAGGGTGTGAATTGTGCACCCAACATTTTGGGCCTAATGGGTTGGCGTGGAGATAGAGGAAAACTGTTAACCAAGGTGGAAACGCAGGGTCCATATCTCGTTAGCCTGAGGTGGGAACAACAAATGAGCATCGACCGTTGGCCATATTTGCAACGTGGGATTTTATTGATTTGTTGTCCAAAACCCTCGGGCGCGTTGGCCCGTAACAGTAGGAGAGCCCTTGGAAGTAGTATCCAGGCCGTTCTTGGGGGTCCCTCTGGGTGTGAAAGATGTTGGAAGCCCTGATGCAGGGATACAAAAAGCCTAGAATGTGGGTGCGGACGTGTCCGAGTAAAGCTTGGCATTCCAGGTAATAAACCAGATTACTCTTAGGCACATTGGTGAACTGCCGAAAAGGGATTGACGAAACAACTCAGGAGGGAGAGGTACATGGCGTGGTCATTACGAGACCGATGTGAATGGGGACATAATCCCATACCACACCATGTAATCCTCTCATGAAGGAAGGGTAGGCCAAGGGGCCAAGATGGGATGAAGATTCCCGAGAGATGGGGCTGGACCTGAATCCTAGACATTCGGGTGGTCCTACATATCCCATGAGGATGGGAATCAAGCCGAACATAGTTCTCTAGATGCAGTTTAACATCATACAGGACGAAGGGGGGGAGTAATATACCCCCAAACAAAGGAGGTGTATTGTACGGTGAATAAACCGACGTGAATGAGGAAATATTCTCACAACACACCATACACTCCTATAAGAGAGGACCTGGGCTGGGGCCCGGAATGGAAAAGGGGTCTGATGGTTAGGCATTTGTCAGGAAGGCCTGACCTGCTTGCAGTTTAATGTCTTGCAATGAGGATGAGGGTCGGGGACCGGAGGAGGCCAAGGGGCCTGTGGCTGGGCATCGTAAGGGAAGGCGTACGACATGGTACATGATCCCTACATAAATGAGGACATAGTCCCACACCACACCGTACACCCTGGGTAAGAGGTTGGGCAGAGGGGCCCAAGAAGGCCAAGGGGCCTAAGGTCAGGTATCAGTCAGGAAGGCCTGACGGGTCTGTAGTTTAACGTCTTACATGACAAAGGGGGGCTGGGGACCCGAGAAGGCCAAGGGGCCTAAGGCTGGGTCTCGTAAGGGAAGGCGTACGACATGGTACATGATCCCGATGTGAATGAGGACGTAGTCCCACACCACACTGTACACCACTATGGGGAATCGGGGCCGTGGGCCCGATCTCTAGCACCACCCGGGGAGAAGTTTGTCACTTCGGGATGGGGTAGAATGAATCACTGCACTTGATGTCTGGGACATCTCGGGGTGGACCCGAAGATCCAGGACACTGTTGACCATGTTCGAAACACAAAATTCCTATGCTGACCTGATATGGGAGCAACAAATGAGCGTCGACCACTGACCAAATTCACAACGCGGGACTTGTATCGGCTTGTTGCTTGGAAACACTCGGGGGCATTGGCCCGTATCGGTATGATATCCCTTGGGCATGGTATCCAGGCCGTTCTTGGGGGTCCCTCTGGGTGTGAAATATGATGGAATCCCAGTAAAGGAGTGGGTGAAGCATAGCTGTATCCATCCATGAAAGAGGCAAACATCTTCAGGGGGATGTGCAGCCGGGTCGAGGATTTCTCATTGTGAGTTGGGTCAAAAGTGTGCACCCTGCCATATGTCTTGACCTGAGGGGAAGATTTTGGCTTTTGGGCTGGGCCAACGGACGAAATGTCCGGGCGTTCCTACGTATCCCATTAGGATGGGAATCAAGACATACGTAGTTCTAGAAGGCCATGAAGTTTAGCGTCATGCGGTGAGGACGTGGGAGGATAGAAGAATGGGAGTGGGCACATGGTGCGACCCTTACAATCCTTGTGTGAGTGGGGTTGTATGAGTGGGGCTAAAAAAAGCCTACCCATGCTACACAAAGATCCTCCAAGGAAACTATTCCCAGGGGGGATAGTGGAAGATAAAATCTTGGGGCTGGGCTCGAGACGAGGCGTCCGAGCATTCCTACGTATCCCATTAAGATGGGAATCAAGCCACACGTAGGTCTTAAGATGCAGTTTAGCGTCATGTGGGATGTGGACGCATCTCTTTTGGGGATATGTAAGGTACGACAAGTAATCTGATGCGAATGAGGACGTAGTCCCGCACCATACCGTACAATCCCACAAGAGGGTAATTCGGGGAAAACCAAGGGGCCTGAGGCCGGACCGCGGTCAGGGAGACCTGACCAGGTTGCGGTTTAACGTCTCACGGTGAAGACGGGGCCATGGGCCCGAGGAGGCCAAGGGGCCTAAGGCTGAGCGTCGATCAGGAAGGCCTGACTGGCTTGCAGTTTAACGTCTTGTAGTAAGGACGGGGGCCGGGGGGCCGAGGAGGCCAAGGGGCCTGAGGCTGAGCCTTGGTCAGGAAGGATTGACTGGCTTGCAGTTTAACGTCTTGCAGTAAGGACGGGGGCTGGTGGCCCAAGGAGGCCAAGGGGCCTGAGGCTGAGCCTTGGTCATGAAGGCCTGACTGGCTTGCAGTTTAACGTCTTGCAGTAAGGATGGGGGCCAGGGGCCCGAGGAGGCCAAGGGGCCTGAGGCTGAGCCTCGGTCCGGAAGGCCTGACTGGCTTGCAGTTTAACGTCTTGCAGTAAGTACAGGGGGATATCTTAGTTTAAATTCATAGATCTCAGACCATTTTGCACTTTATCGTCTTGTAGGGCGAATATGCAGTTTAAGGTCGTGTTGGACCATAACATGCAGTTTAAAGTCATGCGGGACCATTTTGCAGTTTATCGTCTTGCAGGATGATGATGCAGTTTATGTTCATGCAGGACCATGTAGTTTAAGGTCATGTTGGGCTATAACGTGCAGTTTAAAGTCATGCGGGACCATTTTGCAGTTTATCGTCTTGCAGGATGAAGATGCAGTTTAAGGTAGTGCAGGACCCTACAGTTTAAGGTCGTGTTGGACCATAATGTGCAGTTTAAAGTCATGCAGGACCATTCTGCAGTTTATCGTCTTGCAGGACGAAGATGCAGTTTAAGGTCATGCAGGACCCTAAAGTTTAAGGTCGTGTTGGACCATAATGTGCAGTTTAAAGTCATGCAGGACCATTTTGCAGTTTATCGTCTTGCAGGACGAAGATGCAGTTTAAGGTCGTGCAGGACCCTACAGTTTAAGGTCATGTTGGACCATAACGTGCAGTTTAAAGTCCTGCGGGACCATTTTGCAGTTTATCATCTTGTAGGACGAAGATGCAGTTTAAGGTCATGCATGACCCTATAGTTTAAGGTCGTGTTGGACCATAACTTGCAGTTTAAAGTCATTCGGGACCATTTTGCAGTTTATTGTCTTGCAGGACGAAGATGCAGTTTAAGGTCGTGCAGGACCCTACAGTTTAAGGTCGTGTTGGACCATAACTTGCAGTTTAAAGTCATGCGGGACCATTTTGCAGTTTATCGTCTTGTAGGACGAAGATGAAGTTTAAGGTCGTGCAGGACAATAATGTGCAGTTTTTACGTCATGACAGACGAAGATGAACAGTTTTACGTCACGCAGGACGATTGTGCAGTTTAATGTCGTGCAGGATGATAATATTCAGTTTTACGTCATGACGGACGAAGATGAACAGTTTTATGTCATGCAGGACAATGATGCAGTTTAATGTCATGCAGGAAGATGGTAATCAGTTTAACGTCATGACGACGAAGATTGTTATGCAGTTTAATGTCGTGCAACTAGGACATGGTTGTTACGCAGTTTGACGTTATGCAACTGGGACGTGGTTATACGTAGTATAACGTCATGCAACTGGGACGTTGAACCACACGAATTGTGTCGGAAGAGGAATGGTCACCTCTACCTCATTCTGGTGGTTTGGGATGTGGGGGGGATCTATATGATGGGAATTCCATAAAATCCCATGATCATGAAGATCCTTCACGAGCCGGTTTCAAGGCCACAGGGAAGGACATCTGTGGTGATGCAACGTGGTAGTTGGGATGACAAAGAGTGTCGCAGGGGTAGTAGGTATGACTACATTACCTTGACCAGTAGGGGCGAAGAAGCCAGGAGTGTTGGTACTAAGGGACGATGGAGCCCGGAAGGCGTGAAATCCTGGACGTCGGCACGACGGGGCGATGGAGCCCAGAGGCGTGGAAGCCTCGACGTCGGCACGACAAGGCAATGTAGCCCGGGAGGCGTGGAGGCCTAGACGTCGGTACGACAGAGGCGATGGAACCCGGGAGGCGTGAAAAGCCTAGACGTCGGTACGACGGGGCAATGGAGCCCGGGAGGCGTGAAAGCCTAGACGTCGGTACGACAGGGTGATGGAGCCTGGAAGGTGTGAAAGCCTGGACGTCGGCACGACGGGGCGATGGAGCCCGGGAGGCATGGAAGCCTGGACGTCGAACGACTGGGCGATGGAGCCCGGAAGGCGTGAAAGCCTGGACGTCGGCACGACGGGGCGATGGAGACCGGGAGACCGTGGAAGCCTCAACATCGGTACGAAGGGACGAAGGAGCCTGGCTGGCAGAGAATCCTTCGTGCCGAACGGTGGCGGTATGAGGATAACCTTCGTAGTTGCCGGTGAAACATAGAGCAGGGCCGACAAAGTGCTGATAGAGTTGGGGAATGATTCCCCCTTCGTGGCCTCATGAGGCGGCAGAGTCGGCGAGGAGCTGATGGAGATGGGTTGCGGAGCCACCTGTGCGGCCTCTTGAGGCGGCGGAGTCAGAGAGGAGCTGATGGAGTCGGGTGGTGGAGCCACCTGCGCGGCCTCTTGAGCCGGCGGAGTCGGCGAGGAGCTGATGGGGTCGGGTGGCGGAGCCACCTGCGCGGACTCTTAAGGCGGCAGAGTCGGCGAGGAGCCGATGGAGTCGGGTGGCAGAGCCACCTGCGCGACCTATTGAGGTGGCGAAGTCGGCGAGGAGCCGATGGAGTCGGGTGGCCGAGCCACCTGCGCGACCTGTTGGGGTGGGGGAGTTGGCGAGGAGCCGATGGAGTCAGGTGGCGGAGCCACCTGCGCGGCCTCTTGAGGCGGCAGAGTCGGCGAGGAGCTGATGGTGTCAGGTGGCGGAGCCACCTGCGCGGCCTCTTGAGGCGGCAGAGTCGGCGAGGAGCCGATGGCGTCGGGTGGCGGAGCCACCTGCGCGACCTCTTGAGGCGGCGGAGTCAGCGAGGAGCAGATGGGGTCGGGTGGCAGAGCCACCTGCGCGGCCTCTTGAGGCGGCGGAGTCGGCGAGGAGCCGATGGGGTCGGGTGGCGGATCCACCTGCATGGCCTCTTGAGGCGGCGGAGTCAGCGAGGAGCCGATGGAGTCGGGTGGCGGAGCCACCTGCGCGGCCTCTTGAGGTGGCATAGTCGGCGAGGAGCTGATGGAGTCGGGTGGCGGAGCAACCTGCGCAGCCTCTTGAGGCAGCGGAATCAGCGAGGAGCTGATGGGGTCGGGTGGCGGAGCAACCTGTGCGCCCTCTTGAGGCGGTGGAGTCGGTGAGGAGCCGATGGAGTCGGGTGGCGGAGCCACCTGCGCGCCCTCTTGAGGCGACAGAGTCAGCCAGGAGCCGATGGAGTCATGTGGGGGAGCCACCTGCAAGGCCTCTTGAGGCGGCAGAGTCGGCGAGGAGCCGATGGAGTTGGGTGGCGGAGCCACCTGCGCGGCCTCTTGAGGCGGCAGATTCGGCGAGGAGCTGATGGGGCCGGGTGGCGGAGCCACCTGCGCAACCTCTTGAGGTGGCGGAGTCGGCGAGGAGCCGATGGGGTCTGGTGGCGGAGCCACCTTCGCGGCCTCTTGAGGCCGCGGAGTCGGCGTGGAGCCGATGGAATCGGGTGGAGGAGCCACCTACGCGGCCTCTTGAGGCGGCGGAGTCGGAGAGGAGCCGATGGAGTCGGGTGTCGGAGCCACCTGGGCGGCCTCTTGAGGTGGAGAAGTCGGCGAGGAGCCGATGGAGTCGGGTGGCGGAGCCACCTGCGCGGCCTCTTGAGGCGGGTGAGTCGGTGAGGAGCCGATGGAGTCGGGTAGCGGAGCCACCTGCGCGGCCTCTTGAGGCGGCGGAGTCGGCGAGGAGCTGATGGAGTCGGGTGGCGGAGCCACCTGCGCGGCCTCTTGAGGCGGCGGAGTCGACGAGGAGCTAATGGGGTTGGGTGGCGGAGCCACCTGCGCGGCCTCTTGAGGCGGCGGAGTCGGCGAGGAGCTGATGGTGTCGGGTGGCGGAGCCACCTGCGTGGCCTCTTGAGGCGGCGGAGTCGGCGAGGAGCCGATGGCGTCGGGTGGCGGAGCCACCTGCGCGACCTCTTGAGGCGGCGGAGTCGGCGAGGAGCCGATGGGGTCGGGTGGCAGAGCCACCTGCGCGGCCTCTTGAGGTGGCAGAGTCGGCGAGGAGCCGATGGGGTCGGGTGGCGGAGCCACCTGCAGGGCCTCTTGAGGCGGCGGAGTCAGCGAGGAGCCGATGGAGTCGGGTGGCGGAGCCACCTGCGCGGCCTCTTGAGGTGGCATAGTCGGCGAGGAGCTGATGGAGTCGGGTGGCGGAGCAACCTGCGCAGCCTCTTGAGGCAGTGGAATCGGCGAGGAGCCGATGGGGTCGGGTGGCGGAGCCACCTACGCGGCCTGTTGAGGCGGAAAAGTTAGCGAGGAGATGATGGCGTCGGGAGGCGGAGCCACCTGCGCGGCCTATTGAGGCGGCAGAGTCGCGAGGAGCCGATGGAGTTGGGTGGCGGAGCCACCTGCGCGGCCTCTTGAGGCGGCAGAGTCCGCGAGGAGCCGATGGAGTCGGGTGGTGGAGCCACCTGTGCGGCCTCTTGAGGCGGCGGAGTCGGCGAGGAGCCCATGGAGTCGGGTGGCGGAGCCACCTGCGCGGCCTCTTGAGGCGGCGGAATCGGTGAGGAGCCGATGGCGTTGGGTGGCGGAGCCACCTGCGCGACCACTTGAGGCGGCGGAGTCGGTGAGGAGCTGATGGAGTCGGGTGGCGGAGCCACCTGCGCGACCTCTTGAGGCGGAGGAGTCGGTGAGGAGCCGATGGAGTCGGGTGGTGGAGCCACCTGCGCGGCCTCTTGAGGCGGCGGAGTCGGCGAGGAGCCGATGGAGTCGGGTGGCGGAGTCACCTGTGCGACCTCTTGAGGCGGAGGTGTCGGCGAGGAGCCGATGGAGTCGGGTGGCGGAGCCACCTGGGCGGCCTCTTGAGGCGGAGGAGTCAGCGAGGAGCCGATGGAGTCGGGTGGCGGAGCCACCTGCTCGGCCTCTTGAGGCGGCAGAGTCCGCGAGGAGCCGATGGAGTCGGGTGGCAGTTCCACCTATGCCGCCTCTTGAGGTGGCGGAGTCGGCGAGGAGCCGATGGAGTCGGGTGGCGGAACCACCTGCGCGGCCTCTTGAGGCGGCCGAATCGGCGAGGAGCATATGGAGTCGGGTGGCGGAGCCACCTGCGCGGCCTCTTGAGGCGGCAGAGTCGGCGAGGATCCGATGGACCATAGTCTTTAAACACCGAATGTTACTCATCCTCTCACATATAATGGAGAGGGGATTCACATGGGTGATGCCTCAAGTTTCCCGACACATTTGGTCTACTCGCTATTGAAGGAGAAAATATTCATGTCGGGTTCACCATTTCTATTTCCGACGCTTTCGCCGGGGCGCGCGCATCCGTCCGTGGAGGACGTGCTGCTTGTTGCCCCGCATTACCACTTTCCAAAGGTTGGAGACATTCACTCCTTACTCAGGGACGTCTGCTCCTTGATCGAAACGGGATGATGGGATGTTGGTTTTTCCTTCCGTGGATTCCTCCTCAGAACTCATCACCTAGTCCGGGTCTCCCTCAGAGATTTAATACGTTGTTCGTGAATATCATTCCTGGTGCCATATCTTCATGGATTCCGGTTAATTACACTACTTCCGTCAAGACTTTACATAGGATCTTGACATGGTAGCGACCTTCGGTCGGAGTAGACGGCAACATCAGGCATGTCAGGGCATCTCTGGGTACATGGACATTAGGGAACTTGTATTCTTCCACATGAGAGGGCATCTCAAGGGTGCATAACTCGAGGCAAGTATCTGAGGTTTTCCTCAGCTTCTCGTGTTTAACACAGGGTATGTAGCATGTTTAACATCTTGCGGAGACGGTTACACCAAAGGTGTGTCTTCCAAGGTTTTCCTCAGGAACCTCATGTTTATCACGAGGTAGTCCGCGAGTTTAACGTCTTGCGAAGATGGTTACGCCAAAGACGTGTCATCCGAGGTTTTCCTCAGGCATCTCATGTTTATCACGAGGTTGGTCGTGAGTTTAACGTCTTGCGGAGACGGAATGAGGGTGATCAGAATGTCCCATAGAGACAGATCATATTGGTATATCCCAAAGGGAGAACACCTAGAAGATGGATGGATCAGAATTCCCAATGAGGACGGATCCGAGGTGGTGCACTCCCTAGAGGGGAAAAGGGTGATGAATCGGGGTGTACAAAGAGGAGAACGACCCAGAGATATGATGGGGCTTACACGTGGAAAGCGGCCCATGCGCCGCTAGGAGCAGCGAGGAGGTGGATGGCATGATCCCACCGGGATGCGGTGGCCCGGGTGAGAATCAGGATGGGTGATGGATGGATGAATGAAGTGGAGGGGGAATGAAATGGGACCATCGCAGGGGGCGACAGTGAAGTTGGGATTGAGCCTTGAAGAGGCTTCCTACGTATCCTCGTGGAAGGGAATCAAAGTCCGCGTAGTTCGGGATGGTGCCAGTGAACCGACGTGAAGGTGGACCTTGGCCCGATGGATGTCATCAGCGAACCAACGTGAAGGTGGACCATGGCCCGATGGATGTCGTCAGTGAACCAACGTAAAGGTGGACCTTGGTCCGATGCGTCAGCGAACCGACGTGAAGGTGGACCTTGGTCCGATGGGCATCGTCAGCGAACCGAAATGAAGGTGGACCTTGGTCCGATGGGCATCGTCAGCGAACCGACGTGAAGGTGGACCTTGGTCCAATGAGAGATGGGCTTGAACCTTAGGGAGGCTTCCTACGTACCATGACTTGACATGGATCAAAGACCTCGTAGTTCAAAGGGTTTCATCGGTGAACTGACGTGAAAGTAGACCCAGGGGTCAACTAGTTGTGGGCTTGAACCTTGGGAAGGTTTCCTATATACCATGCCTTGGCATTGATCAAATTCCTCATAGTTCGGATGATTGATGGAATACAATTTAACGTCATGCGGGACAGTAGTGAACCCTGACGTGAATAATCGACGGGCGGTGGGTGTCGGTGAACCGACGTAAATGAGGGACCTTGGTCCGATGGGAGATGGTCTTGAACCTCTGGGAGGCTTCCTACATACCATGCCTTGACATGAATCAAAGTCCTCATAGTTTGGGTGAAAATGGGGGGGGGGGGGGCTTGGCACACCGACAAGGAGACGGTCTCGGCCAATGATTGTTGGGCTTGATCCTCGGGGAGGCTTCCTACGTACCATGCCTTGACATGGATCAAAGTCCCCGTAGTTCAAATAGTGGAATACAGTTTAACGTCATGCGGGACGGGGGTGAACCGACGTGAATGAGGTCGGAACGACCGAATGGTGGGCTTGAACCTCGTAGAGGCTTCCTACGTTCCACGGATTGACATGGATCAAAGTCCTCATAGTACGGGTTGGTCACAACGGCTTGCCGTCAGACTGGAATTGTAGTTTAACGTCGTGCTGGACGCAGGTAGAACTCGACGTGAATTGGATGATGGGTGGGCTTGAACCTCGTGGAGGATTCCTACGTACCATGCCTTGACATGGATCAAAGACCTCGTAGTTCAAATGGGTGTACAGTTTAAGGTCATGCGGGACAAAGGCATACAGTTTAACGTCATGCTGGACGAGGGAAAGCAGTTTAATGTCATGCTGGATGAGGGAATACAGTTTAAAGTCATGCTGGACGAGGGTATGCAGTTTAATGTCATGCTGGACGAGGGAATACAGTTTAACGTCATGCTGGAGGAAGTATTGTCATGGACAATTCCAACTCTAAGCCCACGTCAGTCATGCTCGGTGTGAGAAACAAGAGACAGCAATGGCCTAACGATCACGCCGCGAAGGGTGCGTTCGTGTGAAGCGAAGAGGGGATTACGCGTTAGGCGGCCCATGATGCTGGGACTTACTCCAGGATGGAGGCCCAAAGAAAAGGATGATGATGGTTTTGGGATTGAGCCTTGAAGAGGCTTCCTACGTACCATGCCTTGACATGGATCAAAAACCACGTAGTTCTTCGAATGACGGCTTACCGCCGATTGGGGGTTTCAACGGATTACCGCTTGAATGGGTCATAACGGCTTACCGCTGGATAAGGATGTCAACGAATTGCCACTGAATGGGGTCGCAATGGCTTACCGCTGGATTGGGTCACAATGGCTTACCGCTGGATAAGGATGTCAACGGCTTACCGCTGCATAGGGTTGTCAATGGCTTACCGCTGCAAAGGGATATCAACGGCTTACCGCTGGATTGGGTCACAACGGCTTACCGCTGGATTGGGTGTGAACGAATTACCGTTAAATTGGGTCGCAACGGCTTACCGCTGGACCAGGTCACAACGGCTTATCGCTGGAAAAGGATGTCAACAGCTTACCGTTGCATGGGGTCGCAACGGATTGCCGTTAGATTGGGTCACAACAGCTTACCGTTGGAAAAGGATGTCAACAACTTACCGTTGAATGGGGTTGCAACGACCTACCGCTGAATATGATCGCAACGGCTTACCGCTGGATAAGGATGTCAACGACTTACCGCTGAATAGGAGCAGAAATTGTGGACGGGTCTTACACAAGGTAGCTGCCCGGGTGCCGCTAAGGAGCGGCATTTGGTCTCGCGGAGCAAAGGGGTCTCGTGGAGCTTGGTCTCGCGGAGCTGCACCGCGGAGCTTGGTCTCGCGGAGCAGCATCGCGGAGCATTGGCTCGCGGAGCATGGACTCACGGAGCATGGTCTTGCGGAGCAGCATCGCGGAGCATGGGCTCGTGGAGCATGGCCTCGCGGAGCAGCAACGCGAAGGAAGCTGCTCGCGGAGCATGGCCTCGCGGAGCCGCAATGCGGAGCTTCGCTCGGCCGCCCATGGGGCGAAATGGCTGTGGTCGTCCTCCTGGAGAAGGGGGGTGAGCTGGGTATTTATAGGCAAGGGGCGCCGCGAAGCAGAACTCCCGCGCCGCCTCAGGTGCTTCGCGGCGCGCTCACGAACGTCAAATTCGTTCGCGGAGAGGTACCGCCTCCGGAGCTTCGCGGCAGGCTCGCAGATGTCAAATTCGTTCGCGGAGAGTTACCCCCTCCGGAGCATTGCGGGACCGCGATGCTTGGGTGCTTCACATCGGTACTTCACATCCGTGCTTTGCGAGGGGTCTTCGCGGCGCATCGCGAACGTCAAATGGGTTCGCGGAGCCTCTCGCCTCATTACATCGCGGCGGTGCTCCGCGATCACGGAGCGGGATTCGCGAATGGGCTTCGCGAACCAGATTTCCAGCCCAACTTCAAATTCCATAACTCCTATTCCGTCACTCTGTTTGGGCCCTACGACCTACCAAATAATAAATAATAAATAAATATAAATAATAAATAATAAATAATATTTAATAAATAATAAATAATAAATAATAAATAATAAATAATAAATAATAAATAATAAATAATAAATAATAAATAAATATAAATAAGAAATAAATATAAATAATAAATAATAAATAATAAATAATAAATAATAAATAAATAAAAAATAAAAAATAAATATAAATAATTAAAAATAAATAATAAATACTAAATAATAAATAGTAAATAATAAATAATAAATAATAAATAAATATAAATAATAAATAAATAATAAATAATAAATATAAATAATTAATAAATATAAATAATTAATAAATATAAATAATTAATAATTAATAAATTTAAATAATAAATAATAAATAATAATTAATAATTAATAAATAATTAGTAATAAGTAATAAATAATAAATAATAAATAATAAATAATAAATAAATATAAATAATAAATAATAAATAAATATAAATAATTAATAAATATAAATAATAAATAATAAATAATAAATAATAAATAGTAAATAATACATAATAAATAATACATAATAAATAATAAATAATAAATAAATATAAATAAGAAATAAGAAATAATAAAAAATAAAAAATAAAAAAATAAAAAAAATAAAAATAAATAAAAAATAAATAAAAAATAAAAAATAAATAAAAAATAATAAATAGTAAATAATAAATAATAAATAATAAATAAATATAAATAATAAATAATAAATAAATAATAAATATAAATAATAAATAAATAATAAATATAAATAATTAATAAATATAAATAATTAATTATTAATAAATATAAATAATAAATAATAAATAATAAATAATAAATAAATAAAAATAATAAATAATAAATAATAAATAATATATAATAAATAATAAATAATAAATAAATATAAATAATAAATAATAAATAATAAAAAAATATAAATAATAAATAATAAATAATAAATAATAAATAATAAATAATAAATAATAAATAATAAATAATAAATAATAAATAATGAATAATAAATAATAAATAAATAATAATTAATAAATAAATATAAATAATAAATAATAATTAAATATAAATAATAAATAATAAGTAAATATAAATAATAAATAATAAATAAATATAAATAATAAATAAATATAAATAATAAATAGTAAATAATAAATAAATATAAATAATAAATAATAAATAATAAATAAATATAAATAATAAATAATAAATAAATATAAATAATAAATAATAAGTTAATATAAATAATAAATAATAAATAATAAATAATAAATAAATATAAATAATAAATAAATATAAATAATAAATAGTAAATAATAAATAATAAATAATAAATAATAAATAATAAATAATAAATAATAAATAATAAATAATAAATAAATATAAATATTTAATAATTAATAATTAATAATTAATAATTAATAAATATAAATAATAAATAATAAATAATAAATAAATATAAATAATAAATAATAAATAATAAATAAATATTAATAATAAATAATAATAAATAATAAATAATAAATAATAAATAATAAATAAATATAAATAATAAATAATAAATAATAAATAATAAATAATAAATAATAAATAATAAATAATAAATAATAAATAATAAATAATAAATAACAAGTAACAAATATTATTATTAATAATAATATTTTATTATTAGTACTAATAAATAATTAAAAATAAATAATAAATAATAAATAATAAGTAAATATAAATAATAATTAAATAATAAATAATAAATAATAAATAATAAAGGTAACTCATGAAATAGTATAAAAAGACATGGTAAGTGATGAAAAATCATGAAAATGCATGAAAACAGATGGAGAAGCATATGAAGAATGAGGCATTCGAAAGAATGAGAACGCATGAAAACTCATGAAAACTCTGGAAAACCCCTTAATAATTCAACATAATCATCATAATAACCCACAAAAACCCATCGATAAAGATAACAAGTCATGGAAACCCAAATAAACAGTAATAAATGGAGCAACCATTAAAACCCGTCAAAACTGTCATAAAGAGACAATAACATTGGACTCACATTAACCGAGATAACTTATGATCCGAGAGTCCGTTTTAGATCCAAGACCTGTCAAATCAAAGATCCTGAAACGATCTTCGACCTGATAGGTGAGAGAGTCCGAATGGACAGATGGATCGGATGTTATGACCATTTAAGTAAAAGCTGACGGGGAACAGGTGCTAGAAACGAGGCATCGAAAAACATAACAAACCCAATACCCACAAAAAGGCCATAACATAAGATCCAGGAGTGCATGTGGGTTCCGCGACCAGTCAAACTGAATCTCATGGAACAAGCTATGATCTGGCAGGTAGAGGTGTCTGAACTGACACACGGATTGAAAGTTAGCTCCGTTTGAAGACAAGTTCGACGGGACACCGGTGACGGAAACAGGGTTTCAGAGGCCTTCAGATGGGTTTTAGGGTCGAAAAACAAGAAAAAGCTTTCTTGTGTCAACTTGGCGTGTATCTCTCTTCGCTGGCTTAGATTTGATATGTGGAAGAGCCCAAATGGACACTCGGAGCGAATGTTATGGCTGTTTGTAGTTGGTGAACCTTTTTCAACATTCTTATAACTCTAATATCTTCTGCACCTCCGACTGTCTCATGGTTTTGATTATACGTGCGTATAGATCTCTTCATTAGCTTCAATTTGACTAGTCATGGCGCTCCAACGGACGCCTGGATCAAAAGTTATGGCAATTTTAGTGATTTAGGGGTTTCTCGTGTTTTTTTATTTTTTCCTTTCATTTCACGGCGGTTTTACCGAAACCGCCGCTATTTCGCGGCGGTTTTTTAAAAAACCGCTGCTAATCCTAGAAAAAATTTTTTAAAAAAAAATAAAAGAAAAATTAAAAAAATTATGGCATTTCGCGGCGGTTTAAATACCGCTGCGAAATGGCATCCCGAAACGCGTTTAGCGGCGGTTTTTAAAACCACCACGAATAAACCATCGCTAGACGGCGGTTTTCTTGTAGTGTCAGTTACATATTTTTAGTTAAAAGTGGATTGTCGATGAGTTTTATAAGTTTGGTAGGCCATCCATAATCATTTTTCACACCTTCTATGAAAATATATCCTCATTCTAGTTATAATATAAAATTTATGTCATATAAGTTAAAATATAAGAAAAAATCATGTCTCAAATTACTTTTTTTCGATAAAAATTATTTATTAAATAAAATTATAGAAATATGTTCCACATGGGCTTGTGGAAAGGGAAATGTTCTAGAGACACACATACTATTTATCAGTGAAATAAAATGAATGGTAACTATTTTTATAATCAGAAGTAAGATGTATACTATTAAATGATAATAATAAACTATTAATGTTATAAGAATGTAGTAAGCGGAAACCAATAATAATGGAAAAGTTTTATGAATTTAGGAATTGATTGTGCGTTCCAAAATCAATACTATATTTTTTTAGTAGAATGAGTTGATAAAAAACCCAAAACATTAAATTTATATTAAATAAATGTAGAAATTTATGGTAAATAGAATTCATATAAATAATGATTGATACTAAATACAACAATACGTAATTTTAAATTAAAAATTATCTTAAACAATATAATGTGTTCAATAAATTTTTTTCACAGGCAACGCCAAATAAAAACAAAAAAATGAAACATTATATAACCGTTGAAATGAAACCATTGAATTAGATGGTAAAAAAATAGAGGTAACCATATTATTAAATAATTTATGAAAGAAGAAAAGGTTACTTTTAATATATATTCATTGGTAAGATTATTGTTCCTAAAAACTAATAAGATCATTTGATGTAGAAAAATATTTTCCTCTAAAATTTTATTTTTATTATCTTTATCTTAAAAAAATAAATATATTATAGAAAATACATATTATTTATATGAATGAAATATTTTTTATATGAATAATATAATAAAAAATAATTTTTTAGTAGTTAATTGAAAATAAGAATTCGAATTTTGTGTAACTTAAAAAAGGTTGTTTTCCAACAAAAACATGTTTTATTTCTATTTTATTACTTAACTAAAAAGATTAGATATAAAATTATAAAAAATTTTTTTGAAAAAATTTTAAAAAATTATTTCATTTATCATAAAAATGAAATATTATGATTAATTTTTTATTTTTCTAAAATAGTTGATTTTTAGCATAACAGTAAAATCGATGTTTTTTCCAAAACTATAACATTATAATTATATTATAAATACCAAGAAATATATAAATATTATCATATATAAAATATGTTCCTCGTGGTGTTAAAATATACATTTTTAAATATCCTTCATACTTTATAAAATCAATGTATTACATTTTAGTTGAATAAGTGGTATTTTTTCAAAAGAAAACACTTTTTTGTCTTCTATTTTAATTATAATATATTTTGGTTAAAATTGGATTTTAATATATTTTAAAGGATTATAATTTAAATTTATATTATAAGAATTCAATTTATATCATTAAAATAAAATAAATTTACAATTTCACTCTACACGTATGTTTTTATCTTTAATATATATGATTTCAAAAATTAGGTGTTACAAATTATGTGTGAAAATTATTTTTTTTCTAAAATAATATAAATTTTATTTTTTAAATTGGTTTTCATCACTATAATCATAAATTATAGATTATAGTAGAATTTTAATTTCAATCATTTCCATTAATATTAGTCAAATTTGATAAAATTTTAGTAACTATGATAATGGTGAATTACTGTAAAAAGTTTTTAAGTATAGTGTAAAAGGTTAAAACATGTTAAAAAGATATCTGATAATGGGTGATGGAGGATATTGTTTCTAGATATCTTTCACACTCCATTATTTTCCTTTCACGGAGCCTTTATCCATTAATAATATAATGAAAATATTAAAATGTAAGGATGTTTTCCATGAATTACACTCTATGCACTTATAAAAGGCGTTTAAATCCTCTCCATTTATCCACACATTAAGAAGAAATGTATAAAAAAATATTCCTTAGTATATCATAAAATGACTCTAAACATCATATAATACATTTTCAACCCAAAATACAATGCTAAGGAGACATAAGGAGTAACCCAAGGGGGAAAATCCAATTGGAGAGGTATTGCACTTAACCCAACCATTATAGTAATTTTATTATTTTACCCCCTCAAGCACTCTATATCTATGAATGTATGATAACAACAATAATTATAGTTTTTTTAAATATTTTTATAACAATGAAATATCCTTTTTATACCATTTACTAAAATTATTGAGAAAAATCGAAATGTCATTAGGCATTTCTGTGGGATACCATATCCATGAACAGAAGGTTCTATTTTTCCAAAAAATGTTACATGTATGGTCTAAAAGAGTTTATTAATGAAAAATATATGCACATTTATAATTATAAGTGTTATTAATTTTAATTATTTCATTTTTATACCACCTTCCCATTATATAAAATATGATAGGGTCGTCTTTGAATCGACAAAATATAGCCTCCACAAAAAGACGTATTCATTTTTTCATAACTACCTAACATGAATAATTTTAAAAATTAGTATAAAGTATAAACATGATTTTTATTCCACAACTAATTTTTTTAGTGGTAATATTTCAAAATAAAAAAATAATATAAATAATGTAAATAATTAACTATTTTTGTTTCTTTAACCGCGTTAAATGAATATATTAAGGAACCTTTCATAATTTATGTGCATTTTTGGATAACGTATAAAAATGCACAAATATTGTGAAAATTTAATAATTGAATAAATAATTCCACAAAATTTTATAGATCCAGAATTTAATTTTAAAAACCATTGGATTGGGTGATAAAGTCGAAACGGTTATGAAGCAGTTAATAGAATTACCCCAAGTAACAAATATTAGTAAAAATAATAATAAAAATAAAAATAATAATTGTAATAATAATAGTATTAATTTTAATAATGATAATTAATAGAAAAGATAATTTTAAATTAATATAAATTATTTTTCTCGGAATATATTTCATAAACTAAATATTATTATCTATAAAGATAGGTTAATTTTTAGAATTAATTACCAAGTAAGGTAAGGTTAGTAGATTTTAGTTTTGTTTTATTGAAATTTGATTATTATTCACTAATTGTTTAATTTTATTGTATTTTAAAAATTGAATTTATTAAATAAATTTCATTGAATCATGTTTTTTTTAAAATCATCTCATATTGTAAATTACAACTAATTTAATTATAAAACATTATGATGATATAAGGGTTTGTTAACTCAACCCCCCTCTCCATGAATTATAATGTTTTCTGTTTAACTTATTAAATTCAATATGGGTTTCTTCAACAAAAAATGTTATATTGAAACGAAAATTTCTATCTATGGTAATATTAAGTTTTTACTAAATTTTATTACCTTGATGAATTTCCTTCTAAAAAATAATATCATTGTTTAAAAAAATTCTTTTTACAAAATTGATAGAAGTTTGATGCATGAAACTGATTATATATCAAGCAATTTTCAAAAAAAATTGGAGAGCTTTTGAGATTTTTAATTTCACAATGCTTTAGATAGTGGCCACATACATTGACCATGTTCCAATTATGTTGCTAGACCTTGGTTGAGCCATGATGAAGTAAGCTACCACATAACCAAATATGGGTTTCATGAAAACTACTATGTGTGGTATCAGAATGGGGAGAAAATAAAATCTCAAATTGATGATGATTGAAATGAAAGGAATGGACTGAAGAATTTGTTAGATGACCATTTTACATTTATTCATCATCATGAAAAAGAAAGGATTTTGACTCAAGAAAACTTCGATATGAAGATGGATGATGCATCTAATGATAATGATGCTATTTTCAGGGTGAAAAAATTGAATGATACTTCCAAGACTACAATATATCGACAATGCGATAAAATGAAAAAGCTGGAATTTTTAATCCGATTGATTCATGGAAAAACTATGTATGGGATTTCTAATATATCAATTGATTAAATTCATATCTTCTTAAAGGATTTACTTCTAGATGATATAGATTTTCCATCAAACCATAATATGGCATAGAAGTTAGTTATGGAACTCTGATTTTCAAGAAACAAAATTCATGCTTTGTCAAAAGATTGCAGTTTATTATGGGATGAAACCACTGAATGAAATGATTGTATATAATGTGGCACATCCTGCTGAAATATAAAATCTAATGGAACACCATCCTGCGTGAAACATAAAGAAATGTGGCACTTTCTATTGATCCCCAGACTCTAGAATATTTTTATGTACGAGGAAATATCAATAAAAATGAGATGTCATGATATTGAGAGAAAAAAGACTAATGTTGAGTTGGTTCACCCGACATATGGATTTTCATGGAATAGATTAGATGCTTGATATAATACTTTTTTAGCTAACATGCGTAATATGGGGTTGGGTCTTTCAGGAGACAATTTTAATTTGTTTGGGCAGATGCTTGCTTCGCATAGAACATGTCCAGTTTTTATACACATTTTTAATCTTCCCCTATGGTGGTGTATGAAAAAACCTTTCAATTTCATGAGTATACTCATATATATCCCTTTTGATCCCTACATTGATATTGAATTATACAAGCAACCTTTAATAAAATAGTTGAGACTTATTTGGGATTTGGGTGTGTGCACATACAATGCATATTAGAAAGATATATTTCAGATTTGTGATGCGCTTATGTGGATGATCAATGATTTTCTTTCTTATGCAATGATGTATGGATGTTTAATGAAGGGTAAACTATCAGGTCCTATTAGTTTTAGGAATACACGATCTAGATGATTGAAACATCATTGTAGTTTCAGTTTTATGGGACATCGCCGATTCTTACCAATGGACCATCCATATAGAAATAATCGTCGACGATTTGAAAAACCATAGAGGCTGAGGATCCACCTCAGCATATGTCTGGAGTTGATGTGCTTAATTAATTGAATGATTTTAGTTTTTCATTTGAGAAGATTCGAATGATATCTGGAAATTGAATGAATGTTTCCATTAAAACCTGTTACAATTGGAGGAAGAGGACTATCTATTTTAATTTTCTTTATTGGTCACCCAATTTGTTCCGTCATTGCTTACACGTAATTCTCATTGAATAGAATATATCTGAAATTTTTGTTTCGATACTTCTAAATGTTAAAAGAAAAACAAAATATGATTTAATGTCTCGGTGTGACTTGGTGTATTGGGGCATCAGACCAGAATTGAATCTTACTCGTATCAGTGAAAATAAATGGAAAGTTCCATGTTTTTATTATGTGATGAAACCTATGAAAAAAAATTTCTAGATGTATTAGAGATTATTAGTGTTCCTATTTTCTATTCAAGAAACATATCTAAATGGGTAAATTTAAAGGAGTTGAAGTTAAAATCATTGAAGACTCGTGATTATCATGTTCTTCTGAATGAGTTGATTCCAATAGAATTCCATCATCTTTTTTCCAATAATGTAAGGGTGATTGTTGTTTGGTTGTGCCATTTGTTTAGAGATCTTTGTGCTAAAAAGTTTTCCATGTCTTTCTTGTAAAAAATGTTGACAGATTCTCTATTAATTTTTTTTGAGTTGGAAAAAATATATCCTCCATCATTTTTCACATGCATACTTCATCTGACTATCCATATTCCCCCTGAAATACTTCTCAAAGGACCTGTTTCTTTTCATTGGATGTATCCAACAGAAAGAAATATGTACACATTAATGTATTATGTCTGAAATAGGAATCATCCTGAAGGTTCTATCGTGGACGGTTACATGGATCAAGAATGTATGGATTTTTGCTCAATGATTTTTTCAGATCTTACTACAAGAATGAACTGACCAATGAGAAATGAAGAAGAAAACTATTAGAAAATTGAACCCAGTTCTCCATAACTTCCTCAAAGAGGAGGAATTCTTAGATCATGTACATTGAAAAAATCAATCCTAAAACAGTGGGAGATGACACATCACACAGTTTGGTTCAATTGTGATTTGTTCGATGAATACATCAGGTAACTAAATTGAATATGTATATCATACATATACATCTGTTAATCTATTCATATTTTTTTATCTATAGGGAACATAAAACAATGATAAATATAAATCATTATTCATTTTCTTTGAGAATGAGGGATAATTTTCATAGTAAAGTGTTTTCTTCATGGTTAAAATTGTAGATAAATATATTTCTATTTAAAATAATTAAATCAATATTTAATTAAGTTTAATATTCATTTATATTGCAGGTATTGATTTTTCATGCTAAATCTATCTCTGAGGAAATAAGAGCTTTGGATTTTGGTCCTAATACCGTGGTTCGTGACTGTAAATCAATTGTTATCAATGCGTACAAAATTATTTTTGCTGAGAGAGAAATGTACATGAGAACACAACATGATGGTGTTATGGATACTTCCACAACAGATTGGTGTGACAGTGCAACTGATATTAAACTGCGATTTGAAAATGTAGGTTATTGTGGAGTCATTGAGAAAATAATAATATTGGATTATTACTCTAGTGGATGATTCATGATGATGATGAAATGACATTGGTTTGATTCGATGACGATACATGGCACATTTTTTGATGATTGTGGATTTCGAGTAATAAATATGACTCACACTCTTACAACCGAAGAACCATATGTATTGGATTCAATGGATAAAAATATTTTTTATATCAAATACCAACATAGACCTGAATTTGGTATCGTAGTTGAGGTAATTCCAAGACATTTCTTTTTAATGATGTTGATGATGAAATTGACACTGTCCCTACTGCCATTGGAACCAATCTATTTATTTTATTTGATGACTCTAATATCTCAATTTTCAAAGTTGATTGTGAACCTGAAGTTGTGGTGGAAAATATATAGAATCATCCATCCATGTTCTAAATTCATTTGGTCTAACTTGAGTTGAGTTGTTACGGTTGGTACTAGTCAAATTTATTTATTATTGATTACAAATATGTTGTATCTGATTTGACCGTTATGTTCATTTTCAATGTTTATTGGTTGGAATTTTTATTTGAAATGCATTTTTTAATTTGGAAATGAACTGTATTTAAACCTATGAAACCAACATTTATAACATGGTGAACATTTCAATGTGTCAACTTTAATTTGTATAAAATTTGTATGACTCTAAGAACTCTATTTAACATTTTACCAGATTATGAACATGATGGTTTTTATTCTTCAGAAAAACATGTATTGAAACCTGCATCATCTACCAGAGAAAAATAAATTAAAATTTTTCTTCAGTTTGAAAACTGCTTCACCACTTATGAATCTGGTAGAATCAATGTTCCATCATTTTAATAAACTGATGAAACTTAGTAAATAATCATCATACTAAAAAAAAAATTTCTTTATTACAACTTGTATGATTTATTGACTTCATTATATAGTTGGTCAAGCTCACCTATAATAATGGTTAGTTAAATTATCCACGAATCCCCCTATTCCCCCTCTTTTATTTTATTTTTTTGTTACACATTAGTTATTATTTTCTATTTACTTTCAAATTTGTTTTCAAATGTAGGAAAATGAAAACAATTAAAGAGAGGAAACGAAAACAGATTATGGACAACAGTCGTCCCATGGTTGAGTTGGGAATTCCACCACTAGTTCCTGTAGTGAATATTTTATTTCAAATATATTTATTTAAGTGATATATAATGTCATGTGATTAATGTTTTTTTATCATTTTTTCAAGATCAATCTGTTAGATGACAGTTATTTCATGAGTAGCCTAGTAGTGGTCCTAATACATGGGGTGTTCATACGAGGAGGGGGGGGGGGGTACAGGAGCTAGAAGATCTGGTAGGCATACCTGATTAGACTCTGCCCCTCCCACTGACATACCATCCATCCCACATTCTGATCCTGGTGTGCCGTTAGGGACAAAGATGAAATTTATCCCTCCCATGTTTTCACCACCCTTTATATCTGAGTATCCTCATACGTCTATACCATATCTGATGATGATTCCCACTCCCCATCCATCATTTGGCCACCCATCCCTATCATGTTCTTTTACATCAGCTTCCTTCTCTCCAAACATTTATATTCTATCTTCTTCGACTACTGCTCCGCTAGAGTCTGTTCTTTCAGAGCATACATTGGGACCCACTCCATTTGTACAGGGTGTTCCTTCAGTTTCTATGGATGCAACAACACCCATTGATCAGACTACCACATGTATACTTATACAACCCTAAAAAATTGTTACACCATTATTTATTTTCATTATAACATGTATTGATCAAAATATTTGTTTTTATTTAATAAATGATACATCTACTGTTAGGAGGATAGGGTGGGGGAATACACACATGCGTTCGGTGTGGAACTGCCGCAAGCAGTTGACAGTGGACTACAATGAAGATAGTCATATGATTGAAAAATCAGGACAACAATGTCAGAGTTTTTTTTGCAACGCTTTCCAAATACTCTGACATCATTCCTATCAGCCCACTGTCATGGAGACATTTTCCCAATGAAGTTGTGGATAAAGCCTGGGTAGAGATATAGGTAAAAAAATCTATTGTATTTAATGCAATATATTAATTTTTGTATTTATATGAATTAATAATTTTGTGTCAACTACGGTTTAATTTCCACGATGTTGAGGGTGCATGGGCAGCATATCTACAGGACTAAGGCGTACTTTAGAGACATTATAAGCATGAGTTAAACATTGTATTGTGTACTAGAGTGGGCATAGAGTTAGAGGTGTTCCCTTTCATGGATGATTGTCCGTTAGACCAGTACCGATAAATGATTACTCATTGGATGACTTTCCCTTTTTCGGTACTAATCAAATTAAAGATATTTAAATAAAAATTCTCATGTTTTTAATTAATAATAATTATTTAATTACATTTAGGATGAATCTAGATGAAATAAATAAAACATTGATGCTATGAAATACATCCACACATTGGCATGTACTGTGATTCTAGATCATGAGAGACCGCAGGTATGATAGTTTATTTATGATTTTCACTTTCTATTTATTCCTCCATAATTTATTCAATTGCTAATTTTTTATATAATTCTAGTTAAGCAATTACTATATTTTTTGGTATCCTATTTTTAATTGTGGGTTTCTACATTCAATGTCATTTTAGAGGCATAAATTGAATATAGAAGGACCTGTTCCACGAGAAAAACATTTTTTCTCGAGTAGAAAGAAATAATATGTAAGTGTGGTTAATGAACCGATTCAGTAGCTGATTGTAAGTTTTACATTGTAGATTTAAAATTTTAATCTTTATTTTTAACTCAATAATCTATTTTTTTTGTAACATGCTACTTTTGTGGCCCTAAATGCCCAGGAACCTGGCATTTTTGGGCCAAACGATCACTTACATTAGGTGTTTGGAGATGAGCACCCTGGTAGAGTACACTATCGACTTAAGAAGAGTATAGTTATGACAATGTATTGGCCCTTCTCAGGTATTATTTATAGTTCCAGTGAGTTTCAGATGGTTAATGAACATGAATAACAGCCTAAAAAAATGGCCATAGTGATGGCAGAACAGTCTGCTAGGGAAAATAATGCATTTACGAAACTGATGAAAGTTTTACCTTCAATAGTTCTAATTGAGGCCAACACTACTTGTGATGAATATATTTCATTGATGCTTTATATATACGGAGAACCAAGTGGTTGTTCTAGTGGTGGTCATGTTGGTGGTGAGGGGGAGGCTGAGGTAAAGGAGGAGGAGGTCGAGGAGGAGGCTGAGGCGGAGGAGGAGGGCAAGGAGGAGGCTGAGGTGGAGGAGGATGGAAATGAGGTGGCTGAGGATGAGTACATGGGTGAGGAGGAGGGCAGGGATGATAATGGGGATGATGATGAGGATGAGGGTGAGGGTTACAACGATGGTGATTGGGAACAGACTCATCCATTACATTTTTGACTGATATTACTTACCTTTAAGGTTTATTTATTTGTTGTGCATGAATATATGTGTGATCAAGTAGGTAACATTATCTTTATTTTTTATCTATTTTAATGAAATTGAATTTTTTAGTGGAATTTAGAAAATTCATGGTCTGATTAGATGTTGATATATTGAAATTATTAATTTAACATTGAATGATGTTTCATATAAAATATGTAAATATCATCCCATGTGTCTAGAACAGCCCCCCCAGACAGCCCCCACCCTCCTCGATGGACCCCGGACAGCCCCCGGATAGACCCCCTGACAGCCCCCCACCCCACTTCCTCCCTGGACCCTGGACAGCCCCCGGGCATCCCCCCACCCTCCTCGCTGGACCACGAACACCCCCTCCTTCCTAGACCCTGGAAAACCCCACCCCCACCCTCCTCTCTATACCCCGAACATCCCCCGGAATGCCCACCAGCCTCCTCCCCAGACCCCAGACAGCCCTGCGACTCGACATCCCAACGTTGGGAGACCATAAATTATACATATATAACACAAAACAACAATTAATGAATGGCTAAGGACCACCTACCTTGATCCTGAATACAATCACACTCTTAATTTGACATCTTGGATCCCAATCTAAGCTCTATTTAAAATGGACACCCATTTAAGTAAAAACAACTAACATACAGAAAACTGACCAAATGTATTTGGGTTGTGTTGATACATTATCACAAGGATCCATTGGTCATTTGTGACGTTCATGAGTCAAACCATCTTCAATATTCGACATGTTGTGGCCAGTACCACTCAAAGTGTCTCAGTTTTATTTGAAATGGATAACATTTCAAGTGGAAACAATAACTAGCATATGGAAAATTGACCAAACACATTTATATTTTGTTTATTCGATAGGAAAATGATCCATGGGTAATATGTGACATGTGCGAGTCAACCCCACATCAATCTGAGGCATGGTATGGCCGGAATCACTCGAAGATTCATTATTTTGTTTAAAATGGACACCCTTTTAAGTAAAAACAAATGGCATATGGAAAACTGACCAAATGTATTGGGATTGTTTTGATACATTAGAAAAAGGATACATTAGTCATTTGCGATGTGTACGAGTCAACCCTGCCTCAATCTGTGGCACCGTGTGGCGGGTGCCACTCAAAGTGTCTCACTTTTATTAGAAATGGTCAACATTTTAAGTGGAGACAACAACTGGAATATGTAAAACTAACCAAACACATTCAGATTATGTTGATACTTTAGGACAAGGATCCATGGGTCATATTTAATGTTTACAAGTCAACCTCGCCTCAATTTAAGGCACGGCGTGTCTTGTATCACTCGAAGTGTCTTTTTTTTAAATTGGACACCCTTTTAAGTAAAAAAACTTGCATATAGAAAACTGACCAAACACATTAGGATTCTATTGATACATTAGAAAAACAATCAATGGGTCATTTGTGATGTGTACAAGTCAACATCTCCTCAATCTGAGGCATTGTGTGGTCGGTACCACTCAAACTACCTAACTTATATTGTAAATGGATAGGATTTTAAATGAAAAAACAACTTGCATATGGATAACAGACCAAAAGCATTCTGATTTTATTGATACATTAGTACAACTATCCATGGGTCATTTGTGAAGTGCACGAGTCAACCCCTCCACAATCTGATGCATGGTGTGGCTAGTATCATTCAAAGTGTCTCTCTTTTTTTTAAAATGGAGACTATTTTATGTAAAAAAACAGACAAACAAAAAACCAACCAAACATATTCTGATATTGTTGATACTTTAGCACAAGGATCCATGGGTCATTTTTGACATGTAAGAGTCAACCCCACCTCAATCTGAGGTACGGTGTGGCTGGTACCACTCAAAGTGTCTCATCATTATTTGTAATCGACAATATTTTAAGTGAAGACAACAACTCGCATATGGAAAACCAACCAAACAGATTCTAATTGTGCGGATACTTTAGGAAAACGATCCATGGGTCATATGTGACATGTACGAGTCAAACATACCTCAATTCAAGTCACGGTTTGGCTGGTATCACTTGAAGTGTCCTTATTTTGTTTAAAATGGACACTCATTTAAATAAAAACAACTCGCATACAGAATACCGACCAATCATATTTTTATTGTGTTGATACTTTATCACAAGGATACCTGGTTTATTTTTGATGTGTAAGAGTCAACCCCACCTCAATATGTGGAACAGTGTGGCCGGTACCACTCAAAGTGTCTCAATTTTATTTGAATTGTACAACATTTTAAGTGAAAACAACAACTAGCATACGTAAAACCAACCGAACACATTCAGATTCTGTTGATAGTTTAGGACAAAGATCCACGAGTCATTTGTGAGGTGTAAGAATCAACCTTGCCTCAATATGAGGCATGGTGCTCCCAGTACCAGTCAATCTGTCTCACTTTTATTTGAAATGGATAGGATTTTATGTGAAAACACCAACTTGCATATGGAAAACCGACCAAACGCATTTGGATTCTATTGATACTATAAGAAAATGATACATGGGTCATATGTGACATCTAAGATTCATCCCCACCTCAATATGAGGAACATGGTGGCTGGTGTCACTTGAAGTGTCTTTCTATTGTTTAAAATGGACACCCTTTTATGTAAAAACAACTTCCATACAGAAAACTAACAAATCGTATTCAGATTGTGTTGAGACTTTAGCACAGTGTGGCCCGTACCACTCAAAGTGTCTCACTTTTATTTGAATTTTACAACATCTTATGGGAAAACATCCACTGGAATACGGAAAACTGACCAAACACATTCATATTCTATTGATACATTAGGGAAATGATTCATGGGTCATTTGTGACATGTACGAATCAACCCTGCCTCAATCTGAGGCATGGTGTGGCCGGTACCACTCAAACTTTCTAACTATAATCTGAAATGGATAGGATTTAAATTGAAAACAAAAAATTTCATATGAAAAAACTGACCAAACGCATTCGAATGTTGTTGATACTTTAGGACAACGATCCATGGGTAATTTTGGATGTGTACGAGTCAACCCCGCCTCAATATGAGGCATGGTGCATCTGGTACCACTCAAACTGTCTCACTATTATTTGAAATGGACATGATTTTATGTGAATACAACAACTTGCATACGAAAAAATGACCAAACACTTTCTAATTGTCTTTATAATTCAAGAAAACAATACAAGGGTCATCTGGGACGTGTACAAGTCCACGCACCTCAATATGAGGCACAACGTTTCCGGTATCACTCAAAGTGTCTCACTTTTGTTTAAAATCGACACTGTTTTAAGTAAAAAAAAAACAGACATTCAGAAAACCGACCAAACATATTTTTATTGTGTTGATACTTTAGAACAAGGATCCATGGGTCATTTTTTATGTGTATGAGTCAACCCCATATCAATATGAGGAATGTTGTGGATGTTACCACTCAAAGTGTCTCACTTTTATTTGAAATGGACAACATATTAAGTGAAAACAACAACTAGCATATGGAAAAATGACCAAACACTTTTTGATTCTGTTGATACTTTAAGACAACAATCCATGGGTCGTTTGTGATGTGTACACATCAACCCCGCCTGAATCTGAGTCACGGTGTGGACAGTACCACTCAAATTGTCTCACGTTTATTTAAAATGGACATGATTTAATGGGAAAACAACAACTTGCATACGGAAAACCGACCGAATGTATTCGAATTGTGTTGACACTTTGGCACAAGGATCCATGGTCTAGTCTCACACAATCCACTTCTCAGTTGAGGAACTCCTACCCCTATTCTAAAACACATGAAATATAATATGCCAATCCCATTCTCAAATAGTGGTTTCTAGGACCGAACCAAAGTCCCTTTGGGAACCCAATACCAAAGACATAGTTGAATATTCATATCCACTACACAAAATGGGGATTCATCTCACATCACACCCATGAGACCAAATTACAATTATCTACATTCCCCTTATTCCAAATGAAAATTTTATGGCTCTCTTGGCGGCTGGGAGTGTAGGGGTAGGGTGCTTGATGGTCTTCCTTGCTTCTGGGGAGCATTCTCATGGGGTTCCTTCATTTTTGGGTGTTTGGGATTTTTCTGTGGGTGGGGGTTCTGGAGGGAGTCAAAAGGAGAAATCATTCAAGGAGGTGCTCTTCAGGGAGGTGGTTTGTGGCGGTGTGGGGGAAGACTCTCTTGAGGTGATCTGTATTCCTATGATTTGGATGGATCCTTGTAGGTCGGAGTTCTTGGTTGGGGCTCTAGTGGTGGTGATCTATGGGAAGTATTTGGACAGTGCGGCAATTTTTCCTCAAATAACGTTTGTTGTTTGGTTTGGGGCTTCGAAACCGTCCCTATGTGTGTTCAAGGGTTTTTTGGAGTCCTAGGGTCTTCATTAGAGAGCACCTATTTCATTGATATCTCGGTATACATTTTACATCCATCGATCATCCAGGGAGGGTTTTGTGCATTCCTAGTCGAGGGAGGGGAGGTGTTGTGGCTCTCTTCGCTTTACTCTATCTAGGTGGGCTTGGGAGTGCCACTATGGGAAAGAGTCCTGCATTGGGGTAGTGTGGATAAAGCTTCCGGGGTTTCCCTTGTCGCTTCATAATCCGTCTATCCTGAAGGCGGTGGGGAAGACAATGGGGATTTTTCTGTGTTTGGATTGGAGGATGGAGAGGTTTCTAGATTCATGCAATCCGGGTGTTTGTGTTGAGATGAATCTTTAACTAAAATTTCCCCCTATTATTCTGATTAGATCTCCATAGGGTTTTTCATGGTGGAAACATTTGGTGTACCAATCTCCTCCAATGTAATGTTATACTTATGGGTTTCTAGGGCATGCGGTGGATTTCTGTAGAAAAGGGAAGATGATCTTGAGTTCCTAGAATATCCCGCAGAGGTTTTCTCCTAAAGAACAAGTCCCCGGTCATGTGGATAGTTCAGGTGGATCGAAGGGTTTGAATGATCGGCATGATGCATCGAAGGTGTCGATTGTTGGTTCCTATTTAACCATGTTGGTGTAATTTGGGGATCTCGCCTCATGAAGCGTGTGATATGTTTCAAATATTTCTGGTTCTGGGTTGGGTAATAAGATCACCTTTTAGGAAATGGACCAAACGGTCAGAGGGGTGTCAGTGTCTGTTGCTGTGCCTATATTGTTACCGTTGGGACCTTCGGAGGTTGCTTCAGCATTAGAGTTTCGGGGTTTGTTTGAGGAGGTTCCTTCGACGACTACTTCTAAAGGAAAATCTAAGGTGAGTGGAGATCTTCCTCCAAGTATTTCTCCCTAGTTTCCTTTACCCATGTCTGAGGTTCAGGTATCATTGGTGTTCTATTCAAGCTCAAGGAATATATCATTGTTTGCAACGATAGATGGTTCTACAAACTTACTTGTGGGCTCGTTGAAGAGAGGCCTTTCGGAGGGGGCAGAGAAAGAATTAGACCCGTCGTGCAACTCTCCACAGAGACGATTTCTGATCTCTTTTCTTCAGGAGGAGATGTCCCCATCAACTTCACCCGTAAGGGCTGGAAACCAAATATCTCTGATTGAGGACGAGGATAGTCTGTTGAGGAAGAATATACTGGTTCCAAATAGGGGTTACTCTTTAGAGGGGCCTACCAGATCGGTGATGAGGTCGATGTCCAAGGAGGGGGTGGTATAGAGCTATTAGTTCCGTGATCGGGTAGTAGTGGCCGAAGGGCTGTATGTTTATTTCTATAAGGGTTTCAGTGTTTATCTAGAAATCTCGGGTTATTGGGGGAAACGTAGAACTGTGATTTCATCGCTTCAGAAACAATATGATTTGGATCATTGATTGTGGTGGTTCGGAAACCTAAACAGGATCTGAGTAAGTCGAATGTTTTTGCAAAGTGGCCAGGGTTTGGGTGTGATATGCATGTTCAGCTAGAGAACAATCATATTTGGGTGTTCTAAAAGAAACATCTTCAAGGGGAGCTTGTGCAGGTGACCGAGCAGTGCATCACCGTTAAAATCGTGCTTAGAGGTTTGGAAGTGTTGTTCAACTTTTGTTATGAAAATGGGGATAGTCTGGAAAGGCGCAACTTGTGGGATTATTTGGGTTCCTTTGATGCTAATGGGTTACCTTGGTTTGTAGGTGGGGACTTCAACACTATGGTTGACATATAGGAAAATAATGGGGGTTCAATGGTCTATAATCAGGGGATGGTAGACATCAGAAACATCATTCCCTATATAGGGCTCATGGATCTGGGTTTCCATGGGAGTAAATATACATGGTGTAAAAACCAGAGAGGCGATAGCAGGATTTGGTGTCGGTTGGATAGATGTCTAGGAAATATTCAAGGCTTTGAATCCTTTTCAAGCTCTTCGGTCATGCATCTTTCTCATTCTCTTTCAGATCATTCTCCTCTGCTGGTGGATATAAAGATGGGTAGTGTGGTAGGTAAGGCTTTTGTATATTCGGTGGATTGGCACAGTAAGGAAGGGTTGTTGAAAATGGTGATGGAATCATGGGAGCAGGATATTTATGGAGGTTATTGTGTGTGTCTATCTAGATAGCTAATGCGGCCTCAAATCGGATATCAGCAGATAGACCAGGTATGTTCCTACTTCAACTGAGTCAGTGGAGATGCTCCACGAGTAAATCGACTGGCTGGAAGGTGTGATTCAACATAACTGTGATGATGTGGTTTTCTTAATCCTAGGAGACAAACAAGACTTTCTTTCTCAATGATTTTTAGAGGTAGAAAGGGGCCTCATACAGAGATCCAGAGTTCGGTGGATCAGGGAAGGGGATAGGAACAATGGGTTCTTCTATTCATGCTTGAAGGAGAAGATGTGTTTGAAGGTAAATATGAAGCTGTAAGATGGTTTTATCACCTCAGATCTGAATGTTGTAGGTAGAATGGATTTGGAACATTTTGAAATTCTTCTTGTAATGGATTAGATAGAGACTAGGTGGGGGAATGGTTTGTAGAATGAGCAGGAGGTCTTCATGCGGAACATTTCCAGTAGGATGGATTGAAGGAGCAATGAGAGTTTGAAGGCTTTACTGTTGGGTGAGGAGGCATGAGAATTGGTTAGAAAAATGTCTTAGGAGGGTGCGCTGGGACTGGATGGTTTCCCTGGGTCCTTCCTCTTGGAAAATTGGGAGTTTGTAGGCCCGTTTGCGGTTTAGGCAGTTGAGGACTTCTCCCGTGGGGGTGGTCTCAATAGGGCTACATGTGCTTCCAGGTCGGTGCTAGTCCTAAAGGTGAAAGACCAAACTACTATCATCTAGAACAGACCAATATGTCTCTATGATCTTTCCTATAAGATTTTGGCTAGTCTTCTAGAAAAGAGATTAAATATAGTCATCCTGGGAATTATTTCCCAAGAACAACATGGGCTCATCAAAGGCAGAGGGATCCAAGAGGTAGTGGGAGTGGTCCAGAAGCTGTTGGAGGATGGTAACAAGAATGTGGTGGGATCCAACATTGTGATTCAGATGGATATGGATAAGGCTTATGATAGGATTGAATGGAATTTTATTATTTGGGTAATGAGGAACCTTGGGTTTCTCGAATGGGTTTGTGATTTTTGTTTCTGTTGATTTTTTTCACCTTGGATCTCTATTTCTCTCATCGGGAAGGGATTTGGATTCTTTATGAATGTGAGGGGGGTGAGACAAGGGGATCCTCTTTCTCCCTCCGTGTTTATCATTTCTCAAGAGGCCCTATCTCAAAACATGCATAGATGGCTGATGGACCGGAAGATTTGTCCCTATATATCCAAGGCTTCCAAGGGTTCCTATTCTCATATTATGTTCGCTAATGACATCCTTATTTTTCTGAATGGCAGGAGATCGTCTTTGACTTTATTCATGTGGATTATGGATATTTATGGTAAGATAAGTGGACAAAAAGTTAATTAAAGTAAGAGAAATGAATTTATTTCTAATAAATGCTCAAGGAGAAAGGCTTGGAACATCCAGGAAACTATAGGTTTTCAGTAGAAACAGCTTCCTATGATGTATCTAGGGGGCCCCCTTTCTAATCTCGGGTGAAAAAAGTCTTCTTTGAGGGATTAATGAATAAAATGGTTGGGAGGATTTATAACTAGAAAAACGGGTTTCTATCTTCTAGAGGTCGGGTGACGTTGATCAATAGTGTGCTTTCATCTATTTCGATGCATGTACTGTAAATTATATCTCCTCCTAAGGAAACTATTTATATGATGGAGATGATTCTCAACAGATTTTTAGGGGATGAAAATGACAGGGGAAGGGCACATTGGGCCTTGTGGGATAGGGTGGCGAAACCGGTTTATGAAGGAGGGGTTGGAATTAAAGATTTAATAGTGGCCATGCATACTGTAAGGACCCGTAAATTTCAAAGAATTTTTTTACGTAAATTCTATGGGTTTCCACGAGTACGCAGTTTCTGATGGCACCTGATTCTGAGTTCCAGTGTTCCCGAAATCAATTCCCTATATTTTTCTTGGGTACGTTCAGTGAACAAATGAGCGGGTTTTTCTATCTTTTTAATCGGTGCTTGAAATTGAAATCTGAGGGCACTGATGAACTCGCAGCGCCGGTATTTGCTTAATATGACTTTTACCGTTGATTTGTTTTCCTGGGAGAAGAAGTTAATTTTTTGGGTTTAAGTGAGAAGTAAATAAAATTGTGTAAAATTTTATTTTATTAACCATGGAAGTTAAACTCTCTCATGGGAAGTTGTGTGTGGGGCCCACAACCACCCAACTTCCCATGTGTGGTTATGAGGGAGGTGGGGCCCACAAGATCACCCAAATTTTTACATTCCATAACCCTTAACCCCTTTGAACTCCTATAATAATTGTGCCAACTCCCCCATTAATTGGTATCCTTTAATCATGTAACTCTTCCGTCTCTCCTCTATTATCATGCCAACACACAAAATCAATTATGTGAGATATGTGTTTGAATTTTAAAAATTGAAATGCATGGCTTGAAGTAATAAAATAATAGGAGCTTATTTTATTTTAGCGTTAGTTTTGCTGTGTTGGGAATTGGAGATGATAGAGCTCTATTCTCTTGAAGAACTTCATCCTCAACGATGAATGACAACACTTCGTCAGTATCATCAACTCAGCGACCCAATTTCTTCAGTCCTCTTCTTCCCCACGACAAAGGAGGAGGCAACGATGTGGAAACACACCAACGACATCAAGCCTTATAATCTTCTCTTCGTGACAAAGGAAGGGAGACACTGCTTCCTCATCGGATGCTCTTCGTCGATGTCTACAAAACCTCACCACGTGACGCCCTCAACCGCGACGCCGACTTTCTTCATCGTTTGCTGAGGTAGGGGTTAAGTACACTTTTTATTTAATTAAATTTTTCTTTGTTTGTCGTTGAGAATTCTTGTTCTTTGGGCTGCAAGTTATCGAATTAATGGGAGGAGATCGGACCGCACAAACTTGGACGATCATCCTCCCCTTTTTTGTTGATCCTCATTGAACTTGTGGCGAAGGTGGCGCGGTGCCAATGTACCGGGCAGAACAGAAAGGACCGTGGCCGGAGCGGGCCGTGGTGGAGGTGCGTGGCAACGTCGTGCTGTGCCGGTGAGACTGAAGGGGGCCGCGGATAGGAGCGAGCTGCGGCGGAAAGGCGCTGTGCCATCACTCCACACAGGAGCACCATAGTGTTGCGGCAGGAGCGGGCCGCGCCCAACATGGCCAGAACCAGATTGCTCAACTGGCCGACCATAATGGCCGGCCGCTACCCAAGGGAACCGGTGGTTAAAACCCCCGGCCAGCAAGCAGGGCGGACCCCACTGGGTTCACTATTTGGTTCCAAGGCGGCGACACCCCCTTCTCACCCCGCAGCTGGCTCCGACCAGGGCCACATGGCCGCGCCCAACTTGGCCGGACCCGGACCTGGGTCGGGTCGACCCGGTTTGGCCCGACGCATGTGGTTTTGGGCCGAGTCTTTCCGGGCCCAAACCCCCTATTTTCAGATTGATCCGTTCTAACGGCCATATCATGGGATAAGGACCTCTGATCGACGCACCGTCAGTTGCATTGGGATCCTTTGATTGAGGCGGTAGTTTTAGTATATTACACTCAAGATTTAGGAGAACAATGTGTATGGTCAGGTTGGTTCAAACACGAAACCAACCGGGCCCTCGGAGCTGAAACACTTATAACGTGAGCTTCGGACGTATGATTGACGTGACGTCAACTTTGTTGGATTCCTCTTAGTGAGACAGTTCTTTTGGATTACTCCGATAGAGGTTTGGATGCAGCTGGAGTATGGTCGGGTTGGTTTTAGCTTAAAAACCAAACAGCCCCTGGGATGAAAAATCCAATAACTCTCAGGCTGGGGTCCGATTGACGTGCCGTCTGTTGCATTGATTTCCTATTGATGAGAAGAAAATTGTCTTAAATCAACTATGGACTTTGTGACATTTGATGTATCGATCCCTTGGCTCGTGGAGTGGACCCTCCCAGAATCGATCATGCTGTGTGAGAAGATCTCTACTCTCGTCTCTGATAAAGTACTTAGAGAGAGAATATGAAGGAATAATAAGGTCTTGTTGATCATGCTTTCTCAATAATGTGTATTTTCTTCATGTGATTGAGGATACATCATAAATTTCCTCAATTTACAATTATTGTGACTAGGAAACATAAGTTGATGATCTAGGCATACTGATGCGCATGTGGAAAAACTAGAGGATTCATATCTTGAGACATTTGAGCCACAACATTGTGATAGAGAGAGAATCAAATTAGAGACTTCAAATTAATAAAAAGTCATTGAATATTTTGTTTTCTTTTTTTTATATATGATTATAATTAATTACTAATGATCATTTAGGAATTTTGGGAAACCATTTTTTGGATTCATTGTTTTTAACATGAATCCCAAACAAGTAATTAAATTGTACATTTTTTCATTCTTCTACAACACAACAGGTTCTTCAATTTCATTCATAACGAACGTGTATGTCACATACATGAATTATTTTTATTTTTCATTTAATTAGTATTTTTGATTTTTTTGGGGGATTTCCCATGTAGTTTTTTAGGAAAGAGTGTCTTTTCATAATTGGGGCCAAACTATGAGCCCATTTCATATTTTAAAAAAAAAATTTTATTTTATTTCTATTTAATTTTTCAAAATTTTAGACCCATTCCACTTCCCAATTGTCATTATCAGGTATATTAAAACCACCATATCCTTTGGGACCTCATAGGAATCCATAATCATGATGGATTTTGGTTTTTTATCAAGGGATTGGGCCAGCCCATAAGGCCATTTATTGCTTCGAAAAAATAAATTATTAAATATCTCATTAAATTTTTACGTTTTTTTGATGATTATAACTCTCAAAAAATCCCACTTTCCCAAAAATATCCCTCGTGATCTTTTCCCCCACTTTGGAGATCATATTTGTAGCGAATCATGGACAAACGTCTCTGGATTTCTCAGATCGTCCAGATTTGAATAAGAAAATTGTTTCATTAATAACTCCTTAAATTTTAACTCTTTTCCTTTCATTTCAGTTCCCAAATGACCTAATCAGCCTTATTAAAACTTCAATTTCATTTCTGGATGTTTTTAAATTTATATATAGGTGTATTTTGGTTATTTTATTCAATATTTCACATGTAAGTGGCGTTCCTTCCTTCCTCCTCTCATTTGCTTAGGGTTTCATCTTTTTCTTAGGGTTTCATGCATATTTTCATGAATTTCCTAATTTCCATAAATTAGGGATTTGAACCTAGTGTTTTATCATGGGTTTATTGGTCTAATCATGGGTTTTTCAGTTTTTTTAACTCCATTGGGGTGCGACGGTGGTGCGGGTGAACTTTTGCACAAGGATTTTGTGTTTTGACTTTTGTGGTAGGTGATTACTTGTGTAAGAATTTATTGATGAGTTAGAATAACTGATTTTTTAATTTTTAATGTTCCAAATATGTTTTTTTGGGGTGCGATTACTATTTTTGGTAGCATTGGTTGATCAGTTAATTTTAAAGTAGCATTTTTGTCTAATAATGTATCTTTGTCTTGTGTATTCCATATTGTACCACATGGGGCTATTTTATGGTTCATGGAATGGTTTTATTAAAATTTTATAGGGGTTTTAATTCTTGTTTTCTGTTTATGGGATTGAATTTTGTTTTAAAATAGTGTATTTTGAATTATTTTTTATGTAAATTTTGTTTACAGTCCTTGGAATTGTTTATGAAGGTGTTGAATGGTTTCTTGATTTATGTAAGACGTGAAACTATGTTGGAAAACTAGTTTTGTAGGTGTGTACATTTGAAATGGTCCATTTTTAGGGGAATGTGCGATTATGTGATGTGTACTATCTATTTCATGTTTCATTCAATTTTTTGACGTATTTGTTGACGTGTGAAAGAGATATGAAACACGTTGTGGGCTATTTTGGTGTTAGTATGGTTTCGAAATGAATTTGAATAAAAGATAAAATTATGTGAAATGTGTGTGGTATGTTTGATATGTGTGTGATTTGGAAATGGTATTTTAATGTGAAAATGTTATTTCATGGCTTTTGTAACTTGTATGAGCACATAAGGAAAACCCGTGTATCTTGGTGTGTGGATGTGTACTGGTATGCTAGTGATCCTGTGTGGTTTGTCCCTTATCTCACGTATCTTGATTTTTGATGAACACACTAACTATAATATGATTATGATGATTTTGGGGTACCACTAGGTTATGTTCATGATCCCTAATAGTGGCTCATGTTCATGAGAACATATATTTGTATGATTACTTTCAACAAGATACGCGGTACCAGGGACCCACAATGATCTAGTACATATGTCTGTTCATGTTTCTAGTACTCAGTGGACATTTTACACTCATAATCAGAATATAGTGTGTTTGGCTGAAACAATCCAGTAGCATGTGAATTATATTTAAAAGTGATGATTCTTTAAAATAGAAAACTTAAAAACAAATTTTATTTAAAGTTTCATTTCTTATACTTTTTAGCAGAATTTATTGTTTTCAAAACATCCAAGATTTTTTTATTATAATGATCATCACGTGGAATATATTTGTGGTGTAATCCTACTAGGATTTGTATCACATCCTACTTTCACCTTTGGGTGTAAGTAGACATGGTAATGTTTGTAGAAGGTTTGGGTAATTCTCGTAGAACTGGTGTTATGGGTTTCTAACAGTTTTTCATGTTGTGGTATTGTGGAGATGGATTGAGGGTGTTTCCCCCAATTATTGAGGTGGTTCTTGGGATTCCCATTTCAGATTTATTCTTTTATTATAGTCATTGGGATTTATATAGCCCTTTTTCCAATTCTGAATTTTATTAAAGGCTTGTTTGGGGTAAAATTTCATATTCAGTTCATTTATTTTATTTGGTTGTCCTATGTTTCTGAACTCGGGTAAATCATTCCCAAAAACACATATATGATACCTTAGAAGTTGTTCTAATCTATTGGGATTGAGAATTCCCATTGTATCTTGAAATTGATGGGGTCAAGTGCTAGTTTTGTAGGTGAAAAGATCTTGTTTATGACAAAATGGTATCAAAGGAGGTTTGATCTCTTGGTTTATGTGTTTTGGGGAAGAGTCGGGTTGTTTCGGGGAAAGGATTGTCAGGACTTGACATTCCTATAATGAGTAGGGTGCTTTGCCAGCACACCTCATGATGATATTCAATTCACCAGGGGAAGTGGGGTTTTATATGAGTTGTTTGTTTCTCATTTTTCATTAATTATTGGGGAAAATTAAAAGAAAGCCGGTTTGATGGTCCCAAAGAGCTTGTAGGGTCTGGAAATATATGTGGAGCTGAGTATATTTCCATAGAACACTACCTGTGATTGTTAAGTGAGTGGCGTATGCCCACTAACCATATTTCTGAATCACCCAGCAACACTAGATTCCTCTTTTATTGTATTGTGTCTTTTTGTTTTGGAATCATGGAAATTTTGTGTTAAAATAGTAATGAATTGGTATTAAGATACATGAAATTTTTATGAAATGATTTTTACTGATGAGGAAGTTATTTTATTTCAATAATGGGGGTTATGAATTTTCATAATTGTTTTCAAATGGTAAATTGTGTGTTTAAACAACATTTTAAAACATAAATATGTTAGATAGGGTTTTGAAAATCTGTTTCAAATAAGGTTTTCTGAACTATTGTAAATTTGTTGAATGTAGTAAAGTGTTTTAGAATTTATGTGTGGGGTTTGAAGAAGGATTTTAATTTGTAAACTACTGAGCATTTTAAATGTTTAGCGAAATTTTAGAAAATTTTATTTAAATGAGATGATTTGAGTTCTTAATTAAATATAGATTTATAAAATGGAGTTTTTCATGAAATTAAAAGTGTTTTGATATGGGTTGAAATGGTTTGAATTGGTTTCCTATGGCATGAAATTGGGAATTTATTGAATTATGCGTGGTTTTATAAATTAGTTTGCAAGACGTAAATTGGGTTTTGATTTAATGGTTAGCGATTTTCAGAACATGAACGTTTGGTTAAAATGTTTTGATTTTGAAAAGAGGAAAGGTTTGGTTTTGGTCATTGGTGTTCTAAAGGGTGATCAAATTCATGGGTTTATATAGGAATATGGATGGTGAACAGAATGACTAGATGTGTTTCAGGATGTATATGAGGTTGGTTCCTAGTGTGGCATTTAAATATGCATGTGTGAGGCTCATTAGACACCATTGGTAAATGCATAACTCACCAACACTTTTTCTTAAGAATGATTTTGAAGTAAAGTGTTTTGTTTTGATAATGTGTGGTTGGGTGGTGTGTCTTATGTGTTTTCAGGATTTTTATTGTGGGATGTTTTGAGTTCAAGAACCCCTCTTGTTTAAATTATGTTTTGGGTTGTTGTTTCATCCATAAGTTGGAATGAAGCATTGGTTAGTGGTATCTATTGTGAAAATGTTTGGGAGGCCAATATAGTGGATCCACTTATGTGTTGACTTCTGGTTTGTGGTATTTTGTGATCTTATGTCCATCTTGGTTGGGTCTGGTAGTTTTATTTTTGTCTAGGTTATTCCCCCCAAAAGAGTTAATGCGTGAATGATGGGTGGCCCGTTGGGATTCACCATTGGATGATCCTCCAGTTGATCAACATAAACACTTTTTTCTTGAGAATTAGAGATTGAGTTTACTCGTCTTCTTTTTTCGGTTATGTTGATCCCCTTGTAGAGTAAGAGAGGTTGTTGGAGGTTGAAATAGAGAATATTTTCTTAAGTTTCAGGGGTTTTCGAAGGTGAATACAGTTCATGGTTGTCATTTCAGAATGATGTCTTAATAGTTATTTTGGTATTTCGTCAGTTTCAAAGAATAAAGTGTTAATGTTAGGCCACCAGTGTGGATATATGTCCAAGAGTAGATGTTGTGGACACATTATGGAATTGTGTGTTGTTTGGGACTCATTATAAGGTCTTTATTCTTGTATTTTTTTTATTATTTTTAAATGTCATGTTCGGTGATGCCTTGAGATGTTCATTGTTTGTTTGATTTTATGTGTGAAGGTTGTGCAATTTTATGAGAGTGTGTATTTTTTTAGATGTGTGTCTCCCATGAGGGAATTATGAAATCCAATGTTCTAGAGAATGTTGTTTCTATTGGTTCTTTCATTATATTATTTCCCATCTGAAGTAACAAGGGGTGATCTGTGTGAATCATCTAAGACCTTGTTTTGGTAAAATGATGGGTTAGGGTAATGTGAGTTTGAAGTGCATAATGTCTCATTGAGCCCACGTAGGATCATAGTGTAATTATTTATGGAATTGGAAGAAGAAGTTATGTTCTAGGGTTTCTAAAGCCTTACAGTGGGGTAGGAGATTCTTTAATAATCTAATCTCCATACATAGGTCTCAGAGTGAAGCTGGCGCATAGTTAGGTGATATCCTAGGGTCATTCAAACCTTTGTTCAAAGTCTTATCCTCAGTACGAAAGATGAGAATAGTTTAAACCTCTTCTATCTTCATCTTTTTATAGTATTTTCCATTTGATGGTATAGGTTGGAGGACCTAGTTTTCTTGTTATATCCGGAGTTCATGTCATTCCCTTGTTTTTTCATGAATTTGTTGAGAAAATGTGGAAATTTGGGCTAGGTAGATTGAAAATAACCATTTACATGAAATTAGTAGTAAACATGTACCAACCTAGGAAACTGTGTGATAAGAGATAGTAGTTATTGTACGGTCTTTGCATAGCCTTGCACCTCATACCGTGTAATAGTGTGAAGCTTTCCCTTTGGACATAATGCTCCACATAGTTAGCTTACGGTTTCCAAAACTATGTGGACTAACCGTGTGGACTCACCATGTGGTTGTTCTACCTCATTAAATATTATTGCCTTTTTGTGTTGCCTCGTGGTGGTTGGTTAATATAGTTGGTTATAATGGAGGGGAGACCCATAATTAGTCTCAAGTAAGTTATTATGGAAATGTCTAATGAAAGGATACCCCTTATGCTGGGTGTATGTTTGTGCCTACCCCTGTTACTATCCCGATTCTATCTCGAAAAAAAATTATGTTTCCCATTATGGTGGGGAGTCTATTTGTGTCTCCCTATATCAGTAAATTGGTTTTCCCCTAGTATTGGTCTTGAAATACATAGTCTCTTTTGTAGGTATTTAGCATCTAACTTCCCACTTGATTTTACGTTGGGATTGGAGTACGACCGATGGTTTTTTTGAAGTAGTATTGTAGTGACATCGTTCATTTTTCATGTCCATTGCGAGTAAGTTGATTAAGTATTGTTTGGATAGTGTTTGAGATGTTTTGTTTTGGTAAATAGTTTGAATATTCTTGATAATTTCAGGATTTTTTTTATATTTTAGTCGAAGAGAGTATTACTGCCTTGAATGATCAATTGGAGGTGTTTTTTCCTTTCGGGGGTTGGCAAAACTTGGCAAAAGAGTCCATTTTGGCCTTTCGGTTGGGTTTGGATTTTGATTTTAGCCTTGTAGTGGGATTATGAGGGCAGAAGGATTTATAGTGTGGATAATTTCAACATCCATGACTTCTTATAAATTTATTATTCATTTAATTACTATTCTTTATTTTTTTGGGGTTCCCCATGTAGTTTTGGAGGAAATGGTGTGTTTTCCCAATTTGGGCCAAACCATGAGCTCATTTCCTGTTTTAAATACAAATTTTGTTTTTTATAACTTCTTCATGATTCAAAATTTTATTACCATTCCATATCCAAAATTTCATCCCATGTTATATTAAAATCACCATATCCCTTTGGAGATCAAGCAATCCATAATAATGATGGATTTTGGTTTTCTATTAAGGTATTGTGCCAGCCTGTAAGCCCATTTCCTGCTATAAAAAACTAGTTCATTAAAATATCATTCAATTATTATTGTAAATAAGTTATTCAAACTCTCACCTGATCCCAATTATCCAAGTCACTCTCCTTTTCCCTTTTCCACCTATTTGGAGTTCAAATTAATCGCGAATTAGGAAAAAACGTCTTCTAATTTCTAAAATCGTCCAGATTTGAAGAGGTAAATTCATTCTTTAATAACTCTGCAATTTTTACTCTCTTCCCTCTATTTCAGTTTCCACATTAACTTATCAGCCTTATTCGAATCTCACGTTTATTTTTGGGTGTTTCAAAATTCATCTACTAGTTTATTTGGGGTGTTTTATTAAAGATTTATCATGTAAGTGGGTTTCCTTCCTTCCTTCTCCCATTTTAAAATGGTTTCTTCCTTTTCATAGGGTGTCATCAATATTTTCTTGAAGTTTGTAATTTCCATAAAGTATGTATTTGAAATTAAGGTTTTATCTTGGGTTTATTGGTCTAATATTGTGGTTTTATGTTATATTTAACATCATTGTGGTGCGGCAGTGGGGAGTCTGATCTTTAGAATAAGGATTTGGTGTTTGGAATTTTATGGTAGGTGATTCCATGCGTAAGAATTTTGTGATGAGTCAGAGTACTTTATATATTTGTTTTGAATGTCCCAAATATATTTTTTGTGGTATAAAAACAATTTTTTGTACCATTGGATGAGTTGTTAATTTAATAGAGTCATTTGTGTTTAACATTTTGTATTTGTCTAGTGTATTCCATATTGTACTACTTGGGGATATTTTATGGTTCATTAAATGATATTATTATACAGATATAGGGATGAAAATTATAGTTTTATGTTACATTGGAATTAATTTTGTTCCAAAATATATTTTTTAGATGGACTTTATGTGCAAATATTTGTTACACTCCTTGGAATTGTTTGATAAATGTTTTAAATGGTTTCTTGATTTATGTTAGAGGTGCAACTATGATGAAAAACTGTTTTGGTTGGAGTGTAATTTTGAAATGGCCAATTTTAATTTGAAAGGTCTATTATTTGATGTGTACTATCTTTTAAATGTTTTATAAAATTTTTTAAATATTTTATTGAAGTGTGAATGAGATGTGAAATGCGTTGTGGGGTGTTTTTGTGTGAGTATGGTTTCAAAATTAATTTCAAAGAAAAAGGATATTATGTTACATTTGTGTTGGATGTTTGGTGTGTGTGTGATTTTAAAATGGTATTTTAATGTGAAAATGGTGTTTAATGTATTGTGGTACTTGTTTTAGCATAAGAGGGATAACTCGAGTATCATGGTGGTTGGATGTGTTCTAATATGATTGTGATCTTGTGGGTTTTGGCCCCTATTTCGTGTCGCATGTTCGACGATGACAAAACTAACTAAAATATGATGATGATGATGATGTTTGGGGAACACTGGGATATGGGTATGAGCCATAATATTAGCTGGGGTGCTACAAACATATATTTTTATGGTTACTTTCACCGAGATATGAGGTACCTGGGACACACAACAAGCAAGTTCCAAGGGGTGTTCTCATTTCCAGTTCTCATTGGACATTTTACACTCATCATCTCCATATGGTGTGTTTGTCTAGAAAAATAAACTTGATTGTGCATTTTATTTAAAAGTGTTGATTCATTAAAATAGCCCACTTGAAAAGAGATTTTATTTAAAGTGGCATTTCTTAAACATTTTTTCACTCATTTCTTGTTTACAAAACATGAATTCTTTTCTTAATATAATGATTATGACAAGAAATGATTTTGTTTTGGAATCCTATATGGATTTTTCTTACACCCTACTTACACCTTTACGTGTATGTAGACTTGGTAATGTTTGTTGCAGGTTTGGGTAAATCTCTTATAGCTCGTGGTCTGAGTTTCTAGTTTTCCTTTGTATTGTCGAATTGTGGATATGGCTTGAGGGTGTTTCCCCCTTAAATTGTGGTGGACCTTGGGATGTACATTTTAGATTTCTTCTATGGTTGTAGTCTTTGGGCTTTGTATAAACCTTGTTTTCCAATTCTGAGTTTTATTAATGGCTTGTTTGGGGTATATTTCATATTCATTTTATTTATTGAATTGGGATTTATTAAGTTTCTAAACTCCGATAATCACTCCCAAACACTCATATATGATACTCGGACTATTATTCCAACCAGTGGGGATTAGGAATGTCCTTAGGGTATTTCTACAGACCTGGTAGGATGCCTATTTTGAAGGAAATCAGATCTGGTTCATCACAGTGTAACTATTTATGATGAAAAAAAGGAAATTTCAATTAAATTTACAATGATTTTTATATAAGGTTTTGATCCGATCTGAATGAAAATGATGGATCATTAATTTGAGTTCATATCACTAAAATATGGGTGATTAAAATTTGATGATTTATTTTTTTTATTCTTTTTGACGGGAAATGGTGTGATAGATTTTCTTTGTTATATCACGATGTGAGTATGTTTCATGTAAGCATGATATATCAAAATCTATTTGTGGTAGTTCATTTGAAATACCATATTTTAATTGAATATTTATTGAGTTTCAATAAGTCTTGAAAATTTGAAAAATATTTCATTATAAACTTGCTCATAGATTCCCTTGCACTTTTTAAAATTAAAAGGGAAAACATCTCATAGAAGCTTGTTTAATGTAATGGAAAATTAATCCCTTGGAATCTTGATCATATCATAACATAAATTTTTTTTTAATTTAAAGGAAAAAATACATTCGAATAATGTTTAAAAAAGAGAAATATCTTCATCAGTATGCTTTTTATCCATATATATATTACCTTTAAATGGATTCCCAACATAACATAGCGCATACCATTATTGCCTTTTTATAACTATTATGACCTGTCATTAGCCACAAATAATCTATGTGGATCTTATTTAGGATCAAATGGGCCTAAATATTTGTGAAAATGTTTATAGTATTAAATTTAATTATCTCAAATTTAATAAATTTATTTATTATGTTTTGGGATATATCAATAATTAATTTCATATATTTTAATGAAAGTTACAACATTAAAAATACCCTCAAGTTGAATTTTAATAAATTTAATTTTTTTATTCATCATAATTTCTTATTGACAGATCATGAGAAGAAACTGAAAAGTGAATGTTTGGTTTATTGTTAATTTAATATTATTATTTCATTTATATTTTTAAAAATGTATAAATTGTATTATTTTGACAATATGTGCATCAAACATCCATATTTAGTTAGCATCCGGGCCAATGTGTCCACATTAAAGTGATAAAATGTAATTTCAAACACCAAGATCACCTTGAATGCATGTGACTATACATTTTATGGATCAGATGAGTTTTTGGAAACATAGGTTGATTTGAGAGGTGGTGTAAACAGAACAATTGAACTACACAGAATTTGCGAGTGTTAAAATTCATCTTAGGAATTGACTTAAGGAATTCCCCAAGGGTATCAATTAATCCATTTCAAACTCTATGGATTAACCAATAGTTAATTGATCTTGATCATGTCATTATTTATTTACTTATTTTATCATGTGTTAGTGTTATTATTTTGTTAATGTGTATTTATTACGCATGATCACAAAGTATAAAAATAAACATGCACGAAAATATACAATGAACATGTGTGGGAATATTTTCTATTTAATATTGTTTTTCGGTTCTGAGTGAAACAATATAAAATGTGAATTTTAAATATCAAATTAATTTAGTATCCATTATTAACATAAAAAATCACTAAAAAATATTTATTCATCAAATTCCTTATTTGCTTGAATTTGGGCAGAACTAATTATTCTAGGTTCTCGTCAGCCCAACTAGAGGGTTACTCTCACTACTAGAGAGTTCTTATGATAGTGTTTGGATGAATTAACAAATTTTGGAATCAATGGAGTATCCATAACTAGTTTTTTTAATCTTTTTGAAAAGGGGTTGATTAATGAAAAAAACATTATTGGATAAGGGATTCCAATCAACAGATCAAAGAGCTAAAATATAATGAAGTTTGAAATCCAAAAGACTATTTTAAACTCTTAGAGTATGGTGGTTCCATAGCATGGGCTATAAAGAGTTGTTTAAGGACTATTTCCAACAGAATAATTAAGGAATTGGGTATTCAGAATCGTGTAGTTAATTAATTCTTGGATTTGATAAAATATTGAGTGACATTTCCTATAAGTAATTTCAAAATGACTATTAGTAATAAAGATATAGTACTAGTTTGTTTCATTTATTTGTTTTAGATAAAAAACGGAAATAAAAAATACCATTAGATCAACTTCACTGTAAACAATAATAGATAAAAAGAATAACATGACCGATCATAACTTACAGGAGTGCTATAGAAACATATGCATAATATTGATCCAGGGAAAAAATGTATGTTCAAGAATCTCCACTTACTGTTGATCCCCATTAGGGAGTACGAAAGGAGGATAAAAATAAATATATAAATTCATTTATATTTTGAAATATATGTATAGTGTATCATTTTTAATTCATGTCAATTCAACTGTAGAACCATTATGGGGATTAATATGCCTATAAGATTCTAACTCATGTCTAATAATTTTATCTTCATAATTAAAGAAAATAATAGTATGGTATATCCCAGGAACTATATAGGTGGAGTATAGCATAAGGGAATCATGAAATAGCTCATGTACTCTAGATGATTGGTTCCAAAAAAGACATGAAGCCCTTGGGTTCAAAATAAAAAAAAGAACTATAATATGACCTCAAATTTTACTTTTTAGCACTAAGATTCCTAAATTTTCATGTTAATTATAACATAAAAAATATGAAATATCTTCTTTCAGATTAGTTGGATTTATTTCTCCAATCATATAAGGATATGAAGAATACAAATTGCCTATAACTCATATTGGGCAAGTGTATAAATGGCAAGGCTAATAAATCGAAGGCTAAGCCCTTGTTGAATACACCTAATAACATTCCTTCCATGAAAACAATGAAACAAATAGAAGGAAATGAGAATAAGACATTCTACATTTCAAATGGCTATAATGGTCAATGGAAAGAGGATTTCATTACTAGGAAGAATAAGTAAGAGGATATTTCTACTATAGTTATATTTGACATTGAATGAAATCAATCTTCTTATAAATGTTGGTTATTTGATATAGTGTGTTGTTGACGTATTTTTATTAAATACACAAACCAAGTAGGTTCAAAAATATTGTAAAAGGATAGGTGGGTTCTCGAGCTGAAAATGGCACGAGTATTTATGTCCTTTAAGTGGAATATGTTCATCTAACATTAAAATGTGGTTTAGTTCTTGTATTGAATTGTTTTATTTCTGTTCTTTGAGTTTTAAAAAACATAATATTAGTGTCATGTTTTTATACTATGTGATTTTAATTAATGTCTGGAAATCAATATTTTCTCTTTTATAAGGGTAAAATTTGTTGTGGTATGGCACATATTAACAAAATATTATATATATTTGAACTCAAAAACACTATAATGGAAATCAATGACAAAACGACTGAACATGAATCATTTAATACCCACCTATGGAACACAATACGAAGTCATGTAAATGAGAATCATTTATGGATATTACATCCAATAGGGTATATTGAATTAGCTAAGTTAAATCCTTTGTATGTATATCAAGATTGTTAACATGGTAAATTACTAAATGACTCTTCCCAAGAAAGGGATTAAGAGCCAAAAAATTATTACAATTGATTCATAATGAGGTTTTTTCCAATTCTAGTAATGGAAAGGGGTGGGTTTTTATAATTCATTATGTTTTTTTCAGACTAGTGTATGTCCGGATATATATATATATATATATAATGATTTATAATTAAAATTCCTTTTATTACATGGTTAGATCAATGGTAAACCATAAAACACTTATATTAAATTTTTGGGGATATATGTTGTAGACAATAGAATTTATCATTAACTTAGTAACATCTAAAAAAATATATTGGACTAATTACGAGTTTTAGTGTGGAATGAAACCCAATCTATTACACATGTGTGTGTAGTGATACATGTATATTTTTAATACTATACCTTGTTAAAAATTAGCATCTAAAAGAATGAAGTGAATACTTATAGGTTTTCTTAATGAAATAAAAGGATATCACCTATATAAACCTTCATATATAAAAATTGTTTTGGAAATAAATTCTATATTTCTAGGAAGAAAATACATTTTAAACAAAAATGGGAGGATTAATAATGAATTTGATGAATATGACACTCTAGATGCACAAGTGTTTTGGGATTGGAACAATTTCTACAAGACTGAGTGATTGATGGAAATTTTCCGATAACATTAGTTATGAGTATGTCAACTCGATGGGTTAGAGAACCCCAAGAGCTATAGTTTTCCATTCCCTAAGTCTGGTGACACATTAATCCTTGATAATTTTGAACCTATAACATATAATGATGTAGAATATGGAATAAAAGCTACAAATTAGGATGATGTTATATACTTAGATGTTTTCCCCAAGTACTAAAATCATGTTTGGAATTTGATAGAACCTCATTTGGTGAAAATGGGTATTGAAAAAAATAATGGACACTGATGGTAAAGTTTAAAACTACAATGTATAACTATTACTAAAGGGATTCCAGAAATGTCAAGTGATAAGTGACATTGAAATCATCTCACCAGTAGTGATGATAAAATACATCAAAATATTATTTCAGATAGAATATTTCCATGATTATGAGCTTAAGAAAATATAATTCAAAAGTAATTTTCTATATGAGATTTTTTTTAAGGAAATATATATATGGCTCAAAACGCAAAAAAAAATTTATATAGAATATTGGTTTTTTAAACTCAAAAATTATTTTCTATAAAAGTTTATTATAATTATAATTGAAATGAAATTAATTGGACTATGACTTATCAAAAATATATAAGGAAATTTAAAATCAATTTGAAACAAAATGGATCATTTAAATAATTAAATTAATTGATAGTTTTCTTAAAAAAAAGTTTTTTAATATTCAAATAAAAATTAATCTTTACAGAAAAAATTCTACTAATGGTAATTTTTATATTATTATCTCAAAATAATATTCATTTAGTAAAATAAAATTTCCTAAAATTATTTAAAATTTATTATAATATTTTATCCTAAAGGGAAATAAAACATATTTTATGAAATGTTATTTTTATAGAAAAAAATAATGTCATTAAAAACTGGGTTCATATTTAATATGAATCAATTAATAAATTTGAATTATATAAAACATTTATATATATTTCATAATGTGGAAATTATTATTAGTACCACTAATTTATTAGTACGGTAACAATTTCCACAATAATATAATAGTACTTTTATTTTATATCGTAGTTCACTTAAAGAACAAAATTTCATGTCAAGAATTATATCGAGATTATTATTATTCAATAATAAATTTTATGGGTTATAAAATGTTATTGGTATTACATAGTTCTTGCATTAGAGATGATACCATCCTAAACATTTTTGTAATTTACATTATGATATTAGTAGAAAAATGTATATATTAATGATATTAATCATCATAAGTATATATTCATCCACATTATAGGTGAAACTTGTAATCCATGGGTGGTATTTCTAATTTATATACAATTTATTACATATAAAATGGGTTATCAGTAAAAAGATAGGGATCTATATTACATAAATTAGTATAGATTAGTTATTTAAGAATAATATAAAAACTGTGATCAACATTGATTCCCCGGTCTCTCTCATTGATAAGTGAAACCCATTTGAGTTACCAAAAGTTCTATAATAATATAAATTTTTCCCTTATTTAGATATTTTTTGTATCTCTAAAATAATTATTTTATTATTGTTTTTTTGAATCATTACGATGAATCTCACCAAAGTTTCAAAATTATATTGAAAGAAAATGTGATTTTATATTCAATGGTAAAAACTAACCTATATTGAAGAACAAAACAATTTTTTATTTATATAAATTGGTTTTAGAACTTATTGATAATTTTATTGAATCGCATCAATGAGTGTTGATAAAACCATACGAATTTGGATTTAATTGGAGAAAAATACAAGGGAAGTTATATTTTTTAATTTGATTGGGAGGGAGGTTTGGTAGATATCTATTGTGAATTAAAATGGTTTTTTACGACATATAAATTCTTACAATAAATTTCATTAGAGGTATTTAATCATTTAAAATAAATTAGAGATAATTTTTTTGCATTATAACACAATTAACCCTTTATGGAATCCTTCTAAAAGTATGGTGGCTTTGGATGTTGGTAAGAACTACTTAAACTATCACCAGGAACCCATTGAAAGCCCTCTAGGAACATGGTGGGTGTCCAAAGGGATTCCATTAGAACATTTTTCTATCCATGCTAAATGGGGTAAGTTTTATCATTTTATGAGGCTCCTTATTAATACCCGTTGGGATCTTACACCTCTAATAATTAAAAAATAAGCTAATATCCCGCCATTTTATCTTTTTTTCCTCTCTTATTCCACTTTGGATCAAGTCAATCAATGAGATGGTGCTAAACAATTATTTACTATTTCCCTTAATTATTAATATGTTCATTCCATATCATCTCTACTAATTTTAGTGGATTGCATTTGGGATTAGGGTGATTGATTTCCTTGAAGCATGGTGAAATTATTCTATATCATGGGGATTTCATGACTGGTAATTCGGGGATACTGATAGAGGGATGACACACCTTATTTCACATCATTTGGATATCGATATATTCTTTTCAGAGTTTCCTTTAGGATTTTTTCTATTTTTGTGAAATTGATAATCAGTTTAGTTTTATAAATTATTTATTGTTCTCTTATGAGACTTAGGAGTCATATTTGCTTCAGTTATAATGATTCTATGGTTGTTACACTACATGGTGAGTTTTAATTTATTAATAAAAATAATTTTACATTAATATAAATTGAAAATTTTATTATTTTATTAGAATTGTTTATGAGATAGGTGATCCTTTCCATAATGATGTTCACTAAAATATTGGATAAGAAAACTAGGTTAAAATTGAGGTAAGTGGAATTTTATCATTGAATTTTTTATTGATTTGGAATGTAATTGCTTAAATATTTGTAATATTAAGTTTATATACTATTTTAATGATTACATGTATAATTATATTCCATGGAATGAATTTAAAAAATATATACAGTCTTATATCATCTTAATAAATGGAAAATGATGAAATTGATTGGTTAAAACGTTATTATGGTTTTCCATAGATAAACGAGGGTCAGTGGGTCATCTTATGGCTCTAGTGATGGTGTGAGTTCATGTTAAGTAGGTTTTTATAAAATTGTATAAATTATAATTTAAAATTAAATTTTAATGTAAATAATGGAGTCTGAAATTGGATTTGAAAGGGGTGACTATGTATTTATCAATTGGTATTTCCAGAAGATTTAGATGACGGACTTGGGTATTCGAATTGTGAAAATAATTCCCTATGAATGGTTTAAAAAGATATAATTGACTTGTATTTTATGAAATTTCACCAGGATTTTTTTTTGATAAATTGTTTGGTATGATTTACCTTATGTGGAAAATTCCTAGTTTCTATAGTATATTATATTTTGTTGGTTGTCTCTTTGTTAATGACTTCCTTTTACAGATTCTAATATTGTTGTATTATTCATGGTAATTTATGTTCCACATGTGAAATTATCAATCTCGTAATGGGTTGTTGTTTTTTAAGTGTTTTTAGAATTGTGAAGTTTTCATTTAGGATTAGGGGAGAGTATTAGATTATTAGGTTCTCAATCACTTTCTTCAGAGTCATAAAACCATAGTGAGAAATTATTGAGTTATCACAAATGTATCATTATCAGGTTATGTGGTTACACTTACAATGGTTTTTGATACATTGTAATGACCTATAATGGGATAATAACATTCACAATATGCAATATTGGTAGTTATTGATGTATTCTAGTCTAGTGATTATAATATGTAGTTTTTTTTTGATATTTCTCTTTTGATTGAAAAAAACTGTTGAGGTGGGGGTAATCCTAATATTGGTTTAATTGTTATCTAATATCAGGTTAAGGGAGATAATTTACTGTTATAATGATCCTCATTGGGGACTAGGATCATGGGAGGTAGTCCTTGAATTTTAATAATCCATATTATGAACATGAATTTTGGGATAGGGGGATAGAGGTCCCCCTATGATGTATTTTATTTTATTTTCTTGAGATAGAGGGACTAGGAAAGATTCCTTTTATGTGATGATACATGTGTGGAAAACATCATTGATTATAATATAACCATTATAGAGAGGTTACATATAAGAAAACCATAATGATCGATTTGAGATCAAGGATTGTGACTATGATAGCCCAGATCTCACATTATTGTTATTATATGACCTACAGATAATATTTCATTACATATATTCTAAATACCTTTTACATTTATTATTTGATAATATTTTAACAAAATAATAACTAAAAAAATCCCATATTAATGGTATAAAAAGGAATTATTTTCCACTACATGAAATACCACTTAATCCATAATTACCCATAAATATTTCCCATTGATTCTCAACACATGTTATGATAATAGACATATATTTTGTAATATTTTTATTCATAACATGAGTAAATAGAAACATAAGAATGGGTGAACTAAAACAGTCATTAAGGGGAAAGATAAGTGACAACATTAAAATTTCAGAATTTTGAATATGATAAACATATGGGTATTATAAGGTAAGCACTATAAACATTAAGTATTGAAATCATACCAAATGTATAGGATGATCATAATAAAATTACCTTGGTATAAGTAAATAATATTATATTATATTGGAATCATGTAATATGTGGCAATAAAAAAACATGTAATCATATGAATAATTAAATAATAAATTCTATGACTATTATAGAAGATAGTGTCCCATTGTGAATTAGGATAAACCCAATTCCCATAAACAATGTTGAAAAAGACCCTTGGTGGATTAGGTTTAGTCCCTGATCCCATACACAAAATCCTATAAAATTTGAACCTTTACCCAATGTTTTATAGGATTGTATAATATGAGGATTTCTGATCACATAATCATAATATATACTAACATATGTGTTTCATGTGAAGAATAGAAACCATAAATAAAGAACATTTAGGATAAACCCATTGATAAAGATGAGGTTTGCATAATCTTATATGAAATAATGATATAATACTATTTCATAATGATTCCAAGATAAAGAGTAACTAAATTGTTTTATAATTTTTATATTTTAATACTAAAATACATATCCTATACATTTAGTTACAATGTCGAAAAATTTAAGAGAATGATCAAGAAGAATTAAAAATTTACCATATAGAAGACAGTTTTCAAAATTATCATAGGATATTTTAAGGAAGGAAATTCCTTGTTATTCAATTAAGTCTAGAATTAAACTAAAATGGTTTTTTGTATAAAAAATTGGGTTTTAAAAATATATTGTTTCTTTAAAATAGATTACTGAGGTGAACATTTTAAAGAAATAAGAAACTTATAGGTTCTCATTTTATACTTCTAAAATAACTTTTTTTTAATTCCACATCATAAAAATAATGGTAAGACATTTTTATGAAAAAATGATAATGGAAATTTGAAGTTCATGTGAGATAACATAAAATTAGATTTCTAATATAAAAGTAGAACATTGATGGGATGTAAAATTAATGACAAGGAGGGGAAACCCAAGTTTAAGATTCTATGAAGTAATCCTAACATAGTAACATTTTAAGAAATGAAAATGAATAATTAATTATTACTATTTGAATCAAAATTTGTTTCCTATATATATTAGGTTCTTGGGGATACAATTACATTCACACACACACACACACACACCCCAAACTCACAGGCTGAAAATACTGGACATACCTCCCAAAAGGATAGATTATCCCTCAAACCTTATTTATTTCTCACATGGTACATTGGCCTAGTGGGAATAAAGCCTGTAACATTTCCAGGAATCCTAGTGTAGAATCATGTTTGTATAATTATTAATGTTTCAATACCTATATACATCATCATCTATGGCACCAACATTATAGTACTATAATAATACGTGTCCTCAGTACGGATACATCCTAGGACCTACCTAAAGCCAAGAAGGACCATTTACTACATGGGTATACGATCATTGGAGAAAATTGATATCATAATATAGAAATAATGAATATAATATGAAATAAACCATGATGCTAAATCATAAGCATTATAACTCTGGAAAACTGCTTGAGTTATGAAAACCCCTTATATTATAGTGAAGATATCAATCGAAGAACATAATAATGTAATATCATGAATCAAAGTAACATTTTGAGATAAAAAACACAATTAAGATATTAAATATCAAGGGTTTCTTAGTTACATCATAAAAATGGATACTAGTTCATGATATAAAATCTTGTTACAATGAAGGCTGATAGAGATAATAAACCATACAGTTAAGAAAACAATTGATTTGAAGTCTATTTGAAAAAAAGTCCTTGATTTGTCTTAGTATAACCCATGAATTAAATATATGTAAAATATAAAACAATTATGGGATATTAAATCAAAAAAAATACTAAACAAAATGAAAAAATGTGTATAATATGTAACTTGTCTTATGGAATCAGCATTGAGACAAAGAAAACCCTTACCTTACATACATAGACTATAACATCATATATAATAGTAATAAATATATTAACTAATTATTTAATAACCATACTCATAAATATTACCACTTATAACCCTCATTTATATTTTTTCTTGAGATGTATATCAGTATGTTTTTATATATTTTATATATTAGGTGTGAGTAATCTTGGTCATTTTCAACTGGCTTCGTAATAAAAGTTACATTATTTATTATTTTAGAAAAGAGAAGCATAATATGAACATTAATGATATTATAATTTATAATTTATAATTATTTATTATATTATAATTTAATTAAATTGGTGTATCAACTATAATCATAGAAGGTGATATTTTCAATGACATAGTTTCAAAGATTTTCAATAAACAAACAATGATATCTTAATTAATGAATTTAATATCATTTTTAAAATTCTCTAAAAAATTAAATTCATTATTTATTGATTTTTATCATATATTAACAGTATTAAAAAATCCATATTCATCAAATAAATTATTTTATATTATTGTTTAAGTGTGTGGTAAAAAATAACTAAACAAAAACATAACATAATTTAATAGATGATTCTAAAGTGGATAAGTTGTAATATCACTATACCAGAATCATTATGATATTAATTAGACATTATAAGTGTTATAATTAATCTTTTTAAGGAATTATAAGGATAATATAATTTATATAAATTCCTTATTTAGAATTAAAAATTCATTTCTTATTAGCATGCTTATTTTGAGATAGATAATATGACTAAAATTATTTATCATTCATAACACTAATTGGATATTAAATTGTACCAACCAATAAATTTATATTTATATAAACATAATATTTATAGTTTAAACCAATTCATAAATACAATTATTAAAGGAGTAAATTAAAACATAATAAACTATTCAATGGAGGCGGTATTTTACACATACGCATGGATGATGATTTTTTAGAATGGGAGAGTGGAGTAACATTGTTTATCATTTTGAAATATTAAATAATTTATAGTTATAATTATTGTCTTTTTTAATTCCCTTTTTTAAACCATGCTCGTTTAGTATTGAAGGAAAAGGAACACATTATATCATTGATGAGGTATTTCACATGTACAAATGATACATATTTTTTCATAATTGAAAATGGAAAACTGTTTAACACTTATACCATTATAATAATTACATAACCTTATAATAAATATGATGACATTATAATTTAAATTTGGTTTAATGGAATTTTAATAAAAAAATTGGACATAAATAAATAAGAATGTGGAAGACTATAACCTCTTTAGCATGTCGTGGAATGTGGAGGATGGGTTTGGGTATATTTATGGATAATCTATGTGTGTTTTTTGTGAGGGTAAGCGAGCAGTGGATTTCATCTTTTATAAGTGAAAAGAGATTGGTTTTTGTAATTCATAAACCTTTTAAATAATGGGAAGTGTCTCTCAAGGAAATTGGCGAAAAAAAATTAAAAATAATTGTATGTTTTATAGATATGTCTGATTTAACATCAAACAAAACATTCCCTAAAATGTATTAAACATTTCTTCAACTCATAACCATAAATTTTTTCATTTTTACAGCTTTTTATTACCATAGCAACTAGTCCATAACTAAGGTAAATTTTTCCTTTTACCAAAAAATAAAATTTCCATATTACACAAATTTTAGATAGTAATTCCAAACTAGAAATCTATTTCATTTGGTTAATTTTATAAAAGTGCTAAAATTATTTTTAAAACACTATATGTATAATGTATCAAAACAAATATAACATATGTTTAAACATGTAAAATATGGGTTAGAATATTATAACCAACTCTTTTATAATTATAAATTTCATTTCAAAAAACATTTTTTGTCTCATAAAAATGGATTAATGAATTTTCAATTCAAAATTATATACTAATAATCTCATAAAATTCAGGTTATTTATTAAAATGATATTTTACATATTCACTTGAAAACAATCTTTTTTGAAAAAACCAAAAAGTCATTTAAATCTAATAATGAATTTCTAAATCCCAAAATGATGTTTTTTATCATAAGTTTTATTTACAATTTTCCATTATAAAGTTTAAATAAAATCACAAAATAAAAAAAGAAATTTTTTTGTGAATATATATTTTTAAAATAATAGTTATTATTAATCTTAATTATTATAATATTATAATTATGATTGAATTCAATAATCAATATTTTATTTTATTAAGATAATAATTTAATAATAATACACATTATTTTCATTAATAATAAGAAAAAACATAAAAAGACATATTCATAAACACAATAATGAGTTAAGTAAATTTATATAAATTAAAAATTTAATATATATATATATATATATATTTATTAATTTTCTAATTCAGTTATTCCTATAAATTCTTACTAATTAAACAGTCATATTTTAGTATTTTACCATATTATGGGTTTTTTAGTTCATTTTTGCATGTGGAGTAAGAAATCGAATATATTTGACATAATTTGAGGACAACATATATTAAAATTCAGGGCTGTTTCATTCTATGAAAGTCAATTAAATTTTTCCTTATAATCTTTATACTAATATGATGGACTTAAATTCTATAGGGAGATTCTAATTAATCATTCACTTGTAGTTGATCAAGGATTGATTTGGAATATGAATAGATATTTCTTTATATGAATTTAATATATAGTACCTTTATAAAAAATGATAGTCAATTCCTAACAAAATCTAAATAATTGAAGAACTGATAAATCCATAATAAATAATTTCATAAAACATTGAATAAAATCTTTATATAAAGGATATAAAATATTTTCCACAAAATGTTTTAATTTATTATTCAATATCTAAAAGGCTAAAACCTACATGACATAATAGATACATAAATATAGTCTATAAATAAATTTCTTCTTCAATAGAAGTAATTTTTTAGGATATTCCATATCACTATAGACTAATTAATTAATTGGGACTATTTTCATTATTATCAATTTGATTTTGGAATTATTTGTCTGAACATCCAATTTATTTACAATTAAAGAAACTATTTTTTGAATATTCTCTATCTCCATTTAACTTTTGAGTTTTATGGATTTCTTCCCCATAATTATAGCATCTACTTGTAATTTTAAGTCTATTCCCAATGATTCAATCCAAATTTTTGACATGGTGGGAATCAAATCTGTTTTCCATAATTATCCTAATCACATTTACATTTAGGATACAAAATCCTTCAATTTTTTAGCATGTTAATGACTTCAAATCTGTAAACATTGGTAAAAAATTTTCTTCATAAATAGTTTAGCATAATCACACTATTTCTCACATGATACCCCATTTTGATGGGATTATTAATTAATTAATCTATAAATTATACCTCTCACTCATGGTTCCTTATAATTACAAACATTACTAAAACAAAAAGGGGTTAAAATGAGTGATGAAAAATTAACATTCTAATCTTATTATCACAAATACTATTATGAAAATGTAACCATAAGATGTTTTCATTTTTTATACCATCACTATTACCTATAGTTATTTTATTTCAACCTGTATTATTCATAAATCCACCTCTATCATTCATTAATCAATTGAGGTTACATTAAGTTGATTTGTCTCATACTTCTTAAAAAATACAATAAAATATCTATGAAAACAATCCTTCATAGTTTTTCATAAGGAGGATATTGTTAACTAAACCATAACACCCATGAATTTCTAAGTAGGTTATTCATGGGGCCAATTTATCGTGCATATTGTGATGATCGATTTATTATGTAATATTCCCTTTTCATGTTTATTTCAGTTAGTTACCCATTTTTTAAAGCCCAGATCCATATATATTATCCGGATAGGGATTTTATTTACACTAAAACCACATACTCCAAACATGCCATATTTTTGTGATTTTATCCAAAATTTAGACTTAACAAAAGGGTTTAAATTAATGTTGTATCCTACTAATAACATAAATATTCAATATTACCTCAACCAACCTAACATTTTTCTATACATTTGAAATAATGATAAACTTTTTCTTATAGTCCCATAAAGTATCCATAACTAACATTATTACTTCAAATTTTATCTAAACCCCACTCAGTTACAAAATATGATATTACAGACCCAAATATCTTATAATTAAAATAATTAAAGAAAATATATCATTAGATACATTTCAATGACTATTTGGTTTAAAAATTTCATATAATTAAAATAAAACAATAACTAAAAATTGCATGTCCTTAGTATCAAAGGGAAATTTTTTCAACTTTAATAATTCATTAAAAAATATCCTAAAAAATAATCATTAATATTATAATATTATAAATATAATGTATAATACTTTTCTACACAACCTTGGAAAATGAAAACATAAAAAGGGGTGAGATAAAACTCTCATTACAAGTCACCAAAATTGATAATAATAAAATATTATAAGTTGGAATAAGAAAAATGTATAGGTATGATACTCTATGTAAAAAATATGAACTGGAAATATAGAATTCATTCCCAAAAGAGAGAGTGATCAAAATTTTGGAAATAAGACATATTTAAATGTTATAATCAGATCATAGAATCATTGAATTTTTTTGAAACAAAAAAATATAAGAAATCATAACCATATGTCAAGGATTAATTCCAAGACTATCATAGAGGAAAAACTCCCATGTTAGATTTGGATTAATTGCCTTTCTCAAAAATATAGTGTACAAAATCCCATAGTAGATTAGGTTCACTATATAATCTAATACATATCATATTATGAGATATAAAAAATTAACCAATTAATTTAAGGATAGTATATTAACACACCCACCCATCACATATTTATAATACGTGTATGTGTATACATGTCTATAAGGGAAAATAACACTTAGAAAAGTTCTATAATTATAAAAACTATTAGAAAAATAAGTGGTTATTATAATATTATATCAAAAAAATTTAAAACTATATCATATGGATTCCAACAATAAGGATTAATTAAATAATTTTGCAATTTTAATATTTTGATAAAGAGACATAGGTATTAAAGTTGAGGTCCAATGTAGAAACATTCCTAAGATAGATCGAGGAGAAATAAAAAATGAGCAACAGAAGTGATGATGTTCAAAATTGGAACATGATATTTTAAGAAAGGATATATTATATTATCATCATTTAGGCCAGAATGGAATAATTATGGGTTTTAAAAAATAGGTTCTCAAAATCAATTCATGGTGAGGAAACTTATATGCATATGTCACGTATCATGAAATAATTAATTAAAAGGTTCCATTTTTATGTTTTACAAACACCTATGATAAGAATATGTTTTTAAAATTGTAGAAGAGATACATGAAGGTACTAATAAAAAATATAATTAGGTTTGTTGTGAAAAAAATACATTGGTCAGAAAAGAAATATTCCACATGGAGGGGAAACAACTGTTTAAGAGGATGGGAATTATTATTAATATAGTGGAATTTTCAAGTAGGAAGAGAACTAATAAATAAATTTGATTTTAGTAAAAATTTATTTTCCAAGATATAAATAGCGTATTCCATATGAATTTAATGATGAATCTCATGGAGAAACATTGTAACTCAAGAATGTAGACTGATTTAAGAATAACCCTTATATTGTAGGGATCATATCAAACATAGTCCACTATAAACCAAAGCATGAATGTAAGTTAATTTTTCTTATTCAATAATAATGTATGATATTATAATTCAAGGTATAGTTGTAAAGGTATAAAAATGATTATTATTGTATATTATAAAATTATGCCTCACTAAAGGGTGATTGAGATAGAAATCCTTACTACTAAGATATAATATGAGGAAGACTCTATATGGATAGAATTAATTGATTAAGATAATTATATAAAATTAGTTAATAAGAAATAATTTATAAAACTTATAATAGTACGTAATTCAATAGAACACCATACAAATGGAATGAATGTGAATAAAACAAAACATGTCTCAAAGAATCAGAATTGAGACCGAGGAATGCCTAACCTTTTACCTTGATTTATTTTATCATTATCTATAATTATTTATAAAATCCATAAATATATAAGTTACATATTTCACTACATTAATCGTAACAATTATTATTTATAACCCCCAATTATATTTGTGATCTACTAGAATATTAGTTATTTTTTACCAATTCTCAATATCTGGAGATATTAATCTTAATCACATTAAATATATTCTTTAGTAGTTGTGTTTTTATAATTTACCTAAGGTTAATAATTCGTATATCATTATAGGGGCCCCCTAGATTGTGTGGGTGCACTATTGGTGCATGGTTTGGATAACAGTGTGGCCAAAATATGTGACCTAGTAAATATAGGTAATATGACCCTTTTATGCCAAATTTTTTAACCCATATTCAATTCCCCTTACCATCATTTCTAGAGAACTTCATGTTGGGGAACTCCTCCACCTATCCTCATATATATTTTTGATTCTCCCTCATACGACCTCCAAATCGTTCATTGACGTATGCGTTAGACTCCACATCATAAACTATATGATCATAACTCTTCAATTTCTCATGTATCTTCTCCTCAGTTGTGCTATGATGGTGTGACCTCATTTGCCTATTTTAATGTAATTTGATGATTCTTATGATATCTCCTATTCGAGCTCAATTCAAGAGCCAAATATGGACAAGTGGCCTTCTATTAACCTAGGGTATTTATCTAGCTTCTTTCCCTATGTTTTTTTTTCATTTTATAAGGTTCACCTTTGTGAATCACTATAGAACATAAGAATGGAACCCTTTAAATGTTTTATTAATTAATTAAATTGACTTTGGGGTTATTTTTACCTCAGCAATCTCATAATGAAAACAGTTGGTTGTTATTGTTGATGGGAGCCATGCCTTTTGTCGTGTCATTCCTTATGGGCCTAAATCCCCATTTAGTATAAATTTTTATTCCAACATGAGCTGTTCCATTGAGATAAATATTTCAAAGCTATGAATTGAGTGATTAATTTAACGTCCCTATGTATGAATTCATTCTTTATAATTTATGACATATTTCATATGATTGATTCTTTGTAATTATTGTCTTATGGCTCGAGATTATTGCATTTCCCATATTATTAGGTATAAATAAAATGTATTAGATAATTTTTTTGGCATGTTTTTATTACAATGATTTCATTAGGAATTGTGTCTATGATTTCTTAGCCTTAACTATGCAAGAGCTGGGAGTGAAAATAGGTCCCGACTGAAGGAAGATGTGGAGAGGCTTGTCATGCTCAATTTTTTGAAACTGTTGAATGCACTGGGAGATACACTTGGATTTTCTTTGATGGGCTCTCTAAGAGGATTATTTATACCCTTGAGTGACATTAGGTAACTTGTGGAGGCATTGTGTAGTTAATTGTAGTCAATATGGTTATATAATGTTGTTTGTGATACTTAGTCCCATTTGATTGATACATAAGAGTGGATTATAGAAACATTATTACACCATATCGAGAGTGATATGAGGGACTCTCTTTATGGATAACATTGTATAGGCATTAGGTGTTGGGTATTTCACAAGATCCTATAGAGACTCTTGGGATTCCCTTATGGGTCACATTGGATGGGATTAGGATGACCATACTGGATTAGATGACTTCCTTTCCTAGATTACATGGGATATTTGATTATAAAATTGTGACAATGATTAACTAATGACTTAGGTACACATTCTCCAAGCCAAATCACACAATTGGTGTTTATCTACACTGGATTGTTTGTTTCTAATGTCCCATGTACACTCCTTAATACCTTAATATAGGTTTTGTTGCTAAAATACATTTGGTTTTCGCCAATGTAGGTAGTAGTGGATATGTACCCAGGTGGAACCTAGAATTTCATGTTTTATTTATTTGTTGTATTTTATTTTATATTTTCGGTAGAAATATAATTTTATATTTTTCATAATATATTGATCTAGAAAATATTTTTGGTGAACAACTGAGTATATCTCACACCCTTAATGGGCCACCCTTGGTACCCAATTAGACTTCATTGTTGAAGATATGGATATAGGGATGATTCCATCTTCTGATTTTTGATTTTATGTTCTATGATGGATTATGAGAGTAGGGGATTGATACTATGCTCTTGATGCTAGTAGTTAGAGAGTTTTCCAATTTTTTAGTTTTTGTACAACTTGCAGTATATTGTTGAATCCCTTGTTTTTATTTTTCCCTACATTCTATACAACTAGAATACATGATCATTATCATAATTTTGTATCAATCATTTATTTTTTATATTTAACCCATCATTTATATTGAATGGTTTATTATTGTTTTACTGATGTAGTTTGTCTACTACTACAACAACCATTATTTATTATTTATTAGGAATTGTTGTGCTCTACTCTAATCTTTGAGTGAATAGTCACTCGACGGATGAACCCTAGGTCCTCGATGCTAGTGGGGAGCCTCTATGATATGGGGAGGTTTTCTTGAGGTCTTGTAGTGCACCATCTTAGGTCACCATAAATTTGTTTTCAAGGAATGATACAAGAAAGTGGTATAAGAGCTCTTTTCATTTTCTCTTACTATTTGGGTATTAGATAGGAGAATAGGTTGTATTTAAAATTTTAACTATGAATATCCCTTGGAGTAAAATATAAACATATAAGGGAAACCCAAATTACTTGGGATAAGTTATTTCTTCTTTTAATTGTGCATTTGACAGTTTCATTGATTTTACTATTAGGAGATAGACATGTTGTGTGAGATTAATGTTTTTTCTGTTATTGTGAGGATTTTTATTTACCATAGAATAATGATAAGAGGGAGTTTATTTTCATAAATAATTCAATACAAAATAGTAATTAAATTTCATGAATCATTCCATGCAAAATCTATATTTCTTCACATATTCCTTTCATTTGACGTTCTTGTTTGGGAGCCTTCTGTTTCTTGTATTTCATTTTTCTAGTGTTCTTACTAGAATCACATAATTGGATTAATTAAAGAGAATAAATCAATATAAATTATATTTCCCCCATATATTGATCATGAAACCAAAATTAACTAATTATTCCTTGTTTTAGACATGAGTTAGCAGTTCTATGGGCTCAAATCATAATTGGTTTGATTAGTGTATTTCAATAGAAATTTAATGTGGAGAGTACTTATATAAATTTGAAATTGTAGTTCATGCAATCAAATTATGGATATATCATGATAGATTTTAGATAATTGACATTCAAATTTCAATTTATGAAGAGTATGTTCCTTTATAAATTTGGAATTGGGGATTTAATTAACTGTATTGTGATTTAAATATCCAAATAAATAAGAGTAAATTTGAATAAATTATAAATTAAAATTAAAATTGTTATAGCTATATGGGGATTCCAAAAGAAAGGTAAAGGGTGTTTTACACTATACCATTCTTTTGACACTCCATATACCATAAACTCTATTTAGCTATATAATACCTTGACCCAGACGTAACTATATTAATGGTTTGTGGTTCATGTGTCCTATGATTCATTATAATCTTTCCAATCTCCTAGAACTAGCTTTAGGATCATGAATATATGAGTTAATTTCTTTGTTGATAGCCATTTTCATGTTCCATCATTTATCACTTTCCATATTTTCTTTTCAATTTTATCTGAGTAGTGTGAATGGAAATTATAGAAATATTCCATTGTAATTCCTTCAGATTGTACGACAAGAATGTGGCGATGAGCATGCTCTAATGGTGGTGGGGCTTGTTCGACCAATGGAACCTCCTACAGTACACCCTAATGAACATCCTTGTGATCATCTATTTTGTGACGATGCTAAGTTATGTAATAGATTCTCATGCTATATGCAGTCTGTATTGGTTTCTCCCTGAGCTACAACTACTATAACTGGGAAGACAGTAGTGTTTTAGTTGTATAATACTATCAACCTATTGGGAGATGGTGGTCCTTAGGATATTGAGTCGAGGATGGATACCATGCTGCCTATCTTTGACTATATTGAGATCCCACCAAATCTGAGGGCCAATTTCAGTACATATAATCTCTTTGACTCTATAAAGTGGTGTATTGGATGTCATTTCTAAGGGTGATCATCCATAGGGTATGTTTTATGAAGACTTCAAGATAGACTTATACAATCACTTCTTCCTACATATGTTGGGAGAGGACCACACTGGGGAGTTTATAAATATCTAGCGGGCTGATATGTCCATGTTATATTATTATAATCTCTTCATCGAGATTCAATATTTTTCTATGAATCTAAACTGGGAAAATTTCACAGCTACGATTTGATTTAAGGATGGTATTATATATTTTGACTTGTTATAGGTAAACAACATCTGATTGAATAAGATGTTATAGAATGTGAATCGGTACCTTAATATAGAATATAATATAGGGAAGCTGAGATTGTGATCCAAGGTGTTTTAGTTTTGAAGTTAGGAAGTGTTTCATATAATATTATGAAGCATCATTTTGAGGGTTCATTTGGGGAACAACAGCTAGATGAAAAAAACTAATATCCATGTGGTGTGTCACTAGTGGAAGGCCAATCCATAATATGCTTCAGGGCAAGAGGAAGTTGATTGAGTTCTGACCTGGAGGTAGGATCGGTCGCCGCTAATGCTTCTGTCAATATTTTCCTCCAGCTTCTAGTGAGAGGTGATATGTATCGACATCGATTTTATGTGCAAAATCATAGACAACACATCAAGATTGGATTTGGTATTCTACTATCTGATTTGGATGAGGAGGTGGCCCGCTCCTACGTAGTCGGACCATAGACATTCAGCATCAGTAGAACGGACCTACCTACATGAGTCCGTCATCATTTTAGGTCCACAGATGGTTCCAGTTTATTAATAATATCAAATTCCTGAGGATTCGAGTCTAAGGACTTATAAAATATGAGGTATTATTCTAGTAGACTATAATTTAGTTTCTACCCCTTTTTAAATGGGTGTATCACACTCTTTTATATCATCTACACTTGTTGATAGTCTGGTCCTTGCATTTTACCACTTCTGTGGCATTATATTTCTAAATAAAATGTTATTGGTCTGATAAAATGGAATACGCTAGTTTTAGGAATGTCCCCTTGAGATAGGTGGGTGTTGTTTCTTGTGAAATTTCCATATTCTCGAGATGAATAGCCTCAATGTCATTCTTGATATAGACTAGATAGATCTTTACCATGCCTGTGTGGAATTCTATCATAGGTGTGTGTCATTTACATCACCCACGGTAATAACATATGTCCATATGGTTGAATGGGTTATCCAAGATAGTCGAACTAGAACATACAGTGCAGGGCTAGGTAAGGTGAAATCTCCGATGGATAGTCCAATTTTGTAGGATTAGCGTATGTAGTTTTTGGAATTCCCTCATATTTTGGATCATTTCACAGACATCTTACATGACTATTTTTCTATCTTTCTTCCTACGATATAGGTGGTTTTCCACATTAACATAATTCTTAGTGTGAAAACAGTATCTATTCTTGCATATAATATGGATCTTACTGAGCCTTATAAACTAAAGAGTTGGAAGATCTAGTGGAAAAGGTTTTTACATGACCTATCACTTATCCTTGTGTTTCACCCATCCTCCACATTAATAACAAGGATGGTACCCTCTATTTGTGTGTGGATTACCAAAGACTTAAATATTTTTTATTGAAGAACCTTTTTACACATCCTAATAAAGATGACCTCTTCGACCATCTCGAAGGAGTGATAGTTTTCTCTAATATTTATTAGAGTGATGTCAATCGTCATGTGTGTGTGATTATACATACAATATATAGCATTCTAAAGTAGGTACGTCAAGTACAAGTATCTGTTTTTTTCATTCAGACATACGACCATGCCATCAGTCTTTATGTCTCTAATAAATTTAGTTATCCACCAATACATGGATTCATTTTATTTGTAAATGACATCTTTTTGTATTCTCGCACTAGAAAAAACAATGCCAAGCATATTTCTATCATTCTAAATACAATTAAATAGCATCAAATATATTTGAAGATCGTAAAATGGTACTTTTGGATCAGTAAGGTTAAATTATTTAGTCATATCATTTTAGAGGATAGAATATCTTTGGTCCAAGAGAAGGTGAGAAAAATGTTTTGGTGATAATATAAAAAGAATGTGTTTGATAAACACAGTTTCTTGGGGATGGATGGCTACTATAGTAGATTCATAATTGATTTATCATTCTGGATAGTGCCTCTTACTTTCTTGATTAATAGGGGTGTGAAATTTATCTTGAAAAAATCTTTTGAGATAGATTTTTAGGATTTCAAAGGGAGACTGAATTCAGCACCAATCATGATTCTACCAAATCCCGGCATAATCTTTACAATTTACCGTGATGCTTTGGGAATTGGATTAGAACTATTTTTTTGTATGGTAATTGGTATATAGTGTAAGTTTCACACCATCTAAGGCCTCATGAGTATAATAACCTTATGAACAACCTTAATTTAGATACCATGGTTTAGGATATACATTATTGTAGGAATTATTTACTATGTGAGTGGTTCATTATTTACATGTATCACAGATGTCTCACATATATCCCCACATAATGAGGCATGAATATAAGTCATCCTAAGTGTGTAGAGTACCAATAGTCATTCAAATATTTCCTTGATTATAAACCCAGGAAGGACAATGTTGTGGCTGAGGCCTTGATCCAAAATTAATAGACATGGGACGTTCAGGGGACTAATGTGTATCACATTTGATGGAACTATTTCTTACGATATACATGGAGGATCAGGAATAGAACAGAAAACTAGTTTTAGCAGCTCTAGTAGTGACTTCCTACCATTTAGAGTGGTTGCGGATGGGACAACTATCTGATTATGAGGGCCTCAACTTGATGGATAACATCATACGTGAGAACCCACCACAAGGTTGGTTGTTGATGGGAATGAGACTATATGCTACCGTGTTCAGGTTTGGATGACCTCAGATATATAGGAATAGTTTATGAGAAAATCACATACCTTTTTTGGAAATTCCACGGTAGTCTTACTAATATATACTAAGACATATGTCTTCAGTACTAGTGGAATGATATGAAGAGACATATTGATGGTTTTATCATGATGCATTCCACCCATCAATAGGTGATGGAAGAGCCCCAACAACATGCAAGTATTTAATAGACTCTATCCATTCATGAGTGAAAATGGAATGATACCAACATGGATTTTAGGATATGATTTTTGAGATATCCTTTAGGTACATATATATTATGGGTGATCAAAGATTGGTTAACCAAGGGATCTCTCTTCCTACCGATCTGCGAGACCATCTCAGTTGATGAGTTTAAGAGGCTATATATTTTTGATATTGTTTACCATAAAGTCATTCTCCATTATATCATGTCCGAACAAGATTCTTGGTATACCTCACGGTTATACAATTGGATACATATGACATTGGGTTCATAGGTTATCTTGAGTAAAACATATCGTCTCAAAACAATGGGAAGTCTGAGTGAATGATATGGGTATTAGAGGACATAATAAAGGAATGAATCCTTCATTTTGGAGGTTGAGGAAAAAACATATACCACACATGGATTATAACATAAATAAAATAATCTATGAAATGAATCAGATGGCTCTATATGAGGACCTTTTTCGATATGTCATTCTATTCACCATTATGCCAAATAGAGGTAGGTGAGTTTGTGCAATGAGGTCTTTATAACATTTAAGAAAAATTAGAGTATGTAAAACTAATTAAAACACATTTTTCTATATCTTAGTTTATCAAGAATACTAATTTTAATATTTATTACTGAAATATAGAGTCTGAGGTGGGACATCATGTATTTTTGTATATATCGACTAGATTAGGTCATAGAGGAATTCAGATATATAGATAGTTATTTCAACATTATTTCGGGACATTCAATACAGTAGTGATGTTTTCATCAGTATCCTATCAGTTTCTGTTATCTCCAATGTATCGTTTCATAAACAACCTCATCCATTTATCACAACATCATTGGTATAATGGAAACCCATCTCATTATTATGACACTGAGGATATTGAGAAAGAAGTAGATGTATGCATTGAGGATTATCTCATACGTATCATTTATCAGAGAAAAAATTATCTTAGGGTAAGTTCTATTTAAATGGGTTTGGTGATATGGTAACATGAACACATATAGGGTGATACCTGGGAGTGGGAAGCCTATGTATTTGATCAGTGGATAGAAATTTTCTAATAAGATGTTTTTCCACCATAGAGGGGAATCTCAGAGATGATTTCTTATAAAAAGGTTAGGCTATAACTTCCAAACATTTCATATTTGAATGTATAATCTAATAACTATTAGATACATCTATTTTTATGCTTATTTTGGGATATAAATGCTATGTAACGGTTTGGAAGAGTATTGGGATAGTTAGGATATTAGAGTTATGGAAGATGGGAAGGCATACAAAGCAACACCATTAGAAATTAGTTACTAAAAACCATGAAACTCAATTGTATGGGCACTCATTCTGAATTAGGTGGCCAAATGTTTTTTCTGTAAAAATGTGTGATGCTGGAAGAACCATGTAAATTTTCTAGGAAACATAACAGATCGGTTTTTCATGGATTTATTATGGTTAGTCAAATTGTATGCTAAGACCACATGAGGGGTCGCTTTAGATAGTGTAGGAACATGGTTGGTTCATGATTGGTTCACAGTTTTTCCAATAGCGGGGAAAAATCTTGTGGCCCAGTAAATGAAGGGAAAATGACTTTTTCCCATTGAAATGTTTTATCCCAAATTTCTTCCTCCTTCTTATCATTTCCTAAATTACACATGAAGGGAAAATCATCTTATTCTCTTATAATGGGTTTCCTTCTCGCAAATATTATCTACAAAACTGTCACTTCTAGAAGTGCTAGACTCCACTTAGTATGCCATATGATCCTTGTACTTCTATTTCTAGTTGAACATATAGTCTTTTATGCCATTTTGGTGTGACCTCATTTTCCTATTTTACTCTTATTTGACTATTCATCATATATCTCGCATTATAGATAAATTCATGGTATGAAAGTAGATAAGAGGACTCCATAAAACCTAAGGTAATTGTCCTAGTTCTTTTCATAATCATCCTTACATTTATAGAGGGTACCATTGTGTTGTACGACAGACCATACAGATGAAGCCCATAAAATGAAGGATCGACTAAAATAAATGGGTTTTTATGTTTATTTTTACCCTATCTTACATCAAATCAATAAGATTAGTTTTTTACCTTGATGGGACCCACCCATTTGGGTTCACCATTCCTTAAGGTCCTAAATTCCCCTTTCTGATAAGAATTTATAGCTCTAGGAGGTTATCCCTTGTGATAAATGTTTTAATGTTTGAAATGAGTTAAGAATTTATTTTCCATGTATGTGGCTAACTGATTTAGGCTTTATTTAATATACCATATGCATAGTAATTTTTTATTATGACCTTACATATTTGGTTTTTTCCATTTACACACTTTTATGGTTTGAATAAAATGTCTTGGATAGATTAATTAGCATGTTTTTATTGAAATTACACGATCTGGAAATGTTTTCATGATTTCTCATCCTTACATACCTAAGATCTAAGAGAAAATAAAGGTCCTCAAATAAGGACATTATGGATAAGATTTTTTTGCTCTATTTTTTGGACTATTGGGATTCTATGGTGTGCCACTTGGCTTGCCTTGGAAGGGATCTCCAGGTGGATTATTTAAACCCATGAGAGATATTGGTTCCCTAAGGGGGGAACTGTGGGTGATATTTTTGTAAGGATATATATACCATGGCTCGAGTTATACATGTTCCCCTATGTAAAATACCAGGGAATGGCTGAGAGATTCATACATGAACCATTCCGATAGTGATGCAAGGGAATCCTTTTTTATATCGCCAAAGATGGAATCTATGGTATTGGATATTTCAAGATATCTTAAAAAGACACTTTATATTCCCTTATGAATTACCTTGGATAGGCTCAGGATTCCCATAATTTATTCAATAGTTTCATTTCCAATATTACATGAGATGATTTGTAATTAAATTATGAGAATAATTAACTAATTACTAAGGGACATGACCTCTAAGACAAATCACACACTTGGGGTCGGTCAACACTTTATTCTTTGTTTATGATGACACATGTACACACCATAACACTTTTTTATAGGTTAATTTAGTCAGAGAGAAATCCATATACGACATAAGAAGGTATTGTTGGTTAGATACTTGGGTGGTATCTATACCATCATGTTTTATTTAATTGTTTTCTTAAATTTACTATCATAGGAACTCTTCTCATTTTATATTTCACATATTTGATTAATCTAGAAAACATTTTTTGTGGCCTATTGGGTATGACTCCCACCTTATTTGGTATTCACTTAGCACACATAAAGTCTTTATGGTTTCATGTATGGATAAAAGGAATCATCCTGCTTTCGATTCTTGATTCTATGTACTTGGATGGAGTATGGGAGTAGTGGATTGAGCCTAACTCCTATTTATAGTAGTTAAATGTTTTATCACATTTTTAATATTTTTGTATAGAATTTGTTAAATTCCTAAATCCATTATATCCCTTTTATGCTAGATTTTTTTACTAAGACATCGAAATATCATCATCATTATTTCTTATCTAACATTTATTATTCATCTTCTTTATATTATTTATATTAAATAGTATATTATTGTTGTACTGATGTTCTCTTTCTGTTGTTACTGATTCAAATGTTATTTATTTATTATATTCCAATGTGATCCACTCTAATATATGAGGGAATATTCTACCCATGGATACAACCAAGGCCCTCACTACGAGTTGATAGCCTCTGGCATGTATGGAAGACTCCTTGAGGACATGTTCCCTCCATATTGGTGGATAATTAAGTGGTCCCGGGGTGGGACACTAAAATAAAAATCCTAAACCATCAACTGATGTTGCTAAAATCTCATATTGATCTTCAAATAAATCCCATTAATTTAAGAACCTCAAAATAAAATTTAAATAACATTATCTTTGTGGATGAATAAAATATTATTGAATTGAATTTATTCTTGTCATATAAAGTAAGTTGATAGAGAACTCTACCTCCCCTTAAGGTAAAAACATCCAAAATTATCCAAATGTAAACCATGATACCATTTTCAGTCACTAGAAGTTTTCCAACATAACCATGATTAAACCCATAAAAGGGAAACCTTGAAATCTAGAGAATCATCAAGCTAAAATTGATTATAATCGGTCTATCCCTCCCTAAAATATAATCCTACTTAACTTAAAAATGTCATTATTCCCATTATGAGATATGAAATATACTCTACGATGATAGGAATAGATCTATCCTACGAATGTAGTCATCCATTATATGCCAATACTCAGATAAAAATTCTATAGGTCATGGTCTAGAAAATCCCACAAAATTACAAAATCTGAAATCACAACCTAAAACATTGGACACAAGAAGCCCTAGACCTTCCTTTTTACCAATGGATTAGAGATATCAAAAATAAATTACATCAACTCTGGTCATATCCCTGAATAATCATTTAATATGAATGAAATTATTTAGTGGCATGCACCCTGGATCCTCTAGTATGAGGTGAACACGTCCTATAACTCGAATAGGGGAATATGTGTTAATATTGAAAATTCCTTAGGTTCCCCAATTAATGGAATTCCCTTGGATATCCCTAGATGATATTTATAGTATATCATAGAATCCTCGATATCATCCCAATATAGTCCACCTTGAATATGATATAGATGAAAATTTCAGTTATTTCATAAAATTATTACAACATCAGTGGCTATACTTTTGTTTCCACTTTTAACCTGAGGTAAAACTCTTATTACCCCCCATAGAAATAATTGTAAAACTCGTACATGTCCAAAAAAATATAATTATTAATCATTTCAACCATTTCCACCACTTCTACATAGGTTGGTAGATATGGAGGGATTAATCTTAATTAGATCTCCAATATTAAACCCATTATTAAATTTTAGCGTACAGATAATTATTAATGAGAAACATAGCTGAATGATAAACCAACTCACCAAAAAATATTCTGTATTCCATGAAAAAATAGTATTTCTACTTGAGTGTCAATATTTCTTTATATTTGGAAACTCCAAATGTCTTGATATAAAATATAATCTTGGGAATATAATTTTTCATACTCCAAGAAATATATTCGTGGATCTTATGCAATTCAATTGAGTCCCACCATATCTGGGAAGGACCTTCTTGAAAATTTATGGAAAACTATCCTAGGAGGTCTTTGGAGTCTGTAAAAATTTACAAATCAATTCAATATTTTTTATAGTTCATAACACCCTTGATTATGTCAAAATGATGATATTATTTTTGAAATCTTGAGTAGGATCCACCATCCATGATAACCCAAGCTCAATACCTTACCAAATATATTGGATAGATAAGATAACTAATTCAATTTCATGATATACATTGGGAAATTTAATTATTTTTTCATCAACATAGACTCCTCCATGTAATTATTAAAGGTCCATCTAGTAATAATGGTGTTTGAAAAATGAGAAATAAAACACAATAATTAGAAATTTCCTATCCCAATTGTCAATATAATCACCAAAACTATTTTAAATTATAGCGACCCATGATTTACATACATGGTTAATACTTAAAAATTGAATCATACTTATTACAACATATAACAAAACCATGAAAGGACCATATAGGTATAGTGTCTTTAGAAACTGGGAAACATAAACAACTGGTTCATAAATCATCTACACGGTCTCCCATTTATTTCATTATATCTATAGTCCCTTTTTGGCATATATTACTTAGTACCCTTATTCCTGACCTTGGGAAAGAAAACATACAAAAGGGTGAGCTCAAATGCTCAGTAAGGGTAAACAAAAGAAATATCAATTAAATCAAATTCAAAAGAACATAACATTTTGAAAATCTTATTCTGAAAAAGAGATCATAATTTCATAACATGGGATAAATCATGGTTGTGAAATGTAATCCCAATAATTATAACATAAAACATGAAACTATGTGGAATAAACACGTAATCATATAGAATCATTTCTTATTAGTCAAGACTCATTGCCAAGACTATCTTAGTGGACAAATTCCATTTCTGAACCGAGTTCACTCCTCGTTTCAGTCCTGTTTCACTGAACCGGTTTAACCTGCCATTCCAGCCATGTCTATCTCATGAGATATAAAATCTTTACCCAATGCATTGGAGGGAGATATAGGTACCACCCATCTCAAAATGATACCATTTTTATGTGTGCCACAAAATCATAAATCATCCATCATTGCATAACCCATGTAATAAAAATGGGATTCTTAAACATCATGACATCATAAAAAAATTCATATAAGATAAAGGAATTCATAAAAATAATTCCATCACAACATAATCAAATCAATTTAATAATAGGGATATAAATAGAACCCTAAATTATCTTAGATGGAAAATAATTTTGATAAAACACTTGAACTCCATTCTTGAGGAAAATATCCTTTCTACTTTAAAACATTTTTCCTTACTTAACATGTCATACAATTTTAAACTAAAGGAAGTTGATTTAATATAAACTCGAAAACTAGTAAATGAATATTCTTGGAAATAATTTTTTGAAAATCCATTCATGCCGTATAAGTTAAAAAAACATTCTTCTCGTACTTTTGTCGTAAAAGTCAAAAAGTACCTCATACGAAAAACGAAAAAAGATTCCTTTCATATCTTTTACGAAAAACTCACTAATGGGTAAAATTGGATATAAACTATTGTATAAGGATATAAATATTACATATTGGGGAAACATGGATGTGGATGATAAATATTACCCCTTAAATTTTGAATTATAAACAATCTCGGATAAAAATTTTGATTGCGAGATTGTACCTTACCTTTGGTCTGATTTTCTTCGTAAGTGTCCGAAACTCCTGTATAATGATTTAAATAATTTTATTGACTTATTCCATAATCATATATATTTTTATGATATCATATATGGTCATATTCTTAGCTTCTTATTAGTAATATTTCATTACTACTTGTTATTTGGGTGTTTGTTACTTTTTGTTCTTATGCGTGTTTTGTCGAATAAATTCTTATTTTTCTTTTTAGGTTATAGATACCTAATTTCCAGAATGTTATTAGTGTAATATATATCATATTCATTCTTTCAATTCATTTATATAATCATTATTCAATGAAGATCATGTAGAAGGAGTCGCATCACATCGTGGAGACGGTATTCCGTACGTATGCACGAGCGATGATATTGTTCCCATGATCGTGGAATTTTATTGGATTGTATGTATACTATTTCATAATAAATATCACTTTACAATAATCATATATAGTCATTATTTACACCATTATACCCATATAAGTAAGGTGATGGTGGAAAACAGTTTACACCACGGCGTGGAGACGGTATTCCGTACGTACGTACGCGCGAAGATTTCGTTTTCCGTAGGTTGGATAGATGGTGAAATAGGGTTGTTTCATACTTATAATATCATATAAGTATACGAGTGATACTGATGTTATTACTTCATAATGAAGCAACTAAAGAAGAATAAGTGGAAGAGGAAATAAAGTTGAAAGAATCGGTAACGGACATTACCCCCTCTTTGAAACGCTTCTTTGAGACCTCCTTTTAGGGCACTAAAATTTGTCTTTGAAGAAGCCCATGACCTCTAAAATGTCTCTAGGAAAGTGGATATAGGGAAGTGGCAGGGGTTGGCCGAGCTTGAAGGCTCAAAGTGGTGTGAGGAAGAGGGGAGGAGGTGCCCTTTTATAAGGGAGGAGAGGTGCTCCTTTGGAAAAACTAAAAATATTATTTTATTATAAAGACAAATTCGGTTTCAAATAGCTCCAAATTGATTTATTTAGAAGCTAAGGTGGGGATGGGTCGAAATCATATCATAAAATAGAATTTAGACAAGTTTAAGTTCCTATTTTAACCTTATAATTTATATTTAACTTTAAGTTAGATAATTTTACTTTTACCGTGTCTTTTTGTGTTCTTACACTATAAGGTTAATAAACTGACTATAACAAGACAAAATAACCCCAAGTTGTTTATTAGTAATATATATAACCTTATCTAAGTCATTTTTCCGAACAGTAGATTTTTCGGAATAAAATAACAATTAATAATATAATCTTTGTTTTAAAAACTATTTTATGTCAATTTTGAAACTATTTAGTATTTGATTTTTGTGAAAATCATAACAGAATTATTAGTTCGAAAAAATTTAATTAAATCAATACTAACATGTCATATTAACCTAGAAAATTGGTGGAATTCATAAAAAGTCTCAAATTACATTTATTTGGGTATTTATAACATCAATTATGTCAATATTTCATTAATATGATAATTGCTGCATCATATTTGTGTCATATATAAATTAAATTATTTAATGTCTAAAAATAAAAAATAAAATACCATTATGTAGGAAATATTTTTATCTTTCTAATTAATATTTATAGTCCAATTTATCTTATGTATAAACCTGTATTAAAAATTATTTAGTTATTAATCTTTCATTTTAACTATTTAAACCCTTCTATAAATAAATTAATAATAAATATCCTAATCTAATCCAAGTAGGAATAAATGATCATATTGTATTTCTAAGGTTGTTTTTGGTCTAATTAAACTTATCCAATAGAATTAGTACATGTGTTAGGGTAATAATAATATCATTTTTACCCTTAATTACCCTATTTACTTTTAACCGTGGTAAATAAAAGTAAAAAGTTACTAATCACCAAAAATTATTTTCATCTTATTGAACCACATTTTAATTACTGACATCAACCGTGTCTCTTGGATTTTTGAAATTCCACTCACAAAAGTGGTAAAATTATGTTTTATGTAAATTTGCAAATTCTCCTAGGAGGTGGGTAAAAGACGGTGAAAAGTTCAATAAAATTTTTATATATCTAAAATTTTTATAAAATGACTCCAATGAATTGAATTGAACTTATATAGGTATTACATATCAATTTTTCCCTAAAATGAATTTAATTAAAATAAATAATTATTTAAATAAAAAGTCGGGTTTTAAATAGTAACCTAGTGTTTTCACTATTCATCAAAAATTGAAAGTTTTCAGAAAAATACCAAAATCTCACCCTAGGCTAATTTCGATATTCCGAATCCAAAAATGAAGTCCGTTTTGATAAATAAAATTCATAAAATTCAAAAAGTGGTTATTACTATTCATAACGGCTAGTTTTAATAATATTTTAAAAGCATATCGCTGTTTAGTGAAACTCGATATTGCGTACGACGCAAGCTATCGAGGAAGGTCGTGATTGTGTGTAAAGCAAGCCAAGCAAGTGTTGTGCATAGTGAAATATTCCTTTGATGATTTATATAACATAAAAAAATATTTCTCATAAAAGTCTCGGGTGTTACATTCTACCCCCCTTAAAATGAATTTCGCCCTCGAAATTCGTCACTTTGTAACAAACAGATGAGGATACCTCTCCCTCATCATATCCTCAAACTCCCATTTAGCTTCTTCTAATTTCTGGTTCCTCCATAAAACTTTCACCAAGCGAGTGTTCTTGTTTCGTAGGACCTTTTCTCTATGATCCAGAATCTCTATCGGTTGTTCTTCATAAGAAAGATCTTGCTCCAGCTGTACAACTTCTGAGCTGAGTACATGTGAAGGATCAGGTATGTACTTTCTCAAGAGAGATACATGGAACACATCGTGAACTTGAGGGAGATTCGGTGGAAGCTCCAATTTTTAAGCTACCTTCCCAACACGATCCAGTATTTCAAAAGGACCGATATATCTAGGGCTCAACTTCCCCTTCGTTCCAAATCTCATGACCCTCTTCCAGGGAGATATTCGTAAGAACACTTTATCACCCACTTCAAACTCTAGGTCATTTCTTCGGTTGTCGGCATAACTTTTTTGTTGACTTTGAGCTGCTCTTATGTGTTGTTGAATAGATCAGACCTTTTCTTCCATCTCATCAACAATATCAGGTCCTAATAGCTTTCTTTCCCCAACTTCATCCCAACAAGTAGGAGTGCTGTATTTCTTTCCATAGAAAGCTTCATAAGGAGACATCTGAATACTGGAGTGAAACCTATTATTATAAGAAAATTCCACCAAAGGAAGGTGTTGATACCAACCACCTTTGAAATCCATAGAGCAAGCTATCAACATATCTTCTAGAGTTTGAATTGTTCTCTCAGACTGACCGTCTGTCTGAGGATGATAAGCAGTGATGAAACTCAACTCTATATCCAGAGTATACTGAAGACTTTTCCACAACTTTGAGGGAAACCTCGGATCCCGATCATATATAATAGAAAGTGGTACTCCATGCAATCTTACCACTTCCGTTACATATATGCTGGAAAGCTGATCCAGAGAGAAATCCTCTCTAATAGCAATGAAGTGTGCAGACTTTTTAAGACGATCAACTATGACCCAGATAGCATTATTGCCTTTGGATGTTTTAGGAAGTCCTGTGACAATGTCCATAGTGATGTTTTCCCATTTCCATTCGGGTATTGGTAATTGTTGTAACATCCCCTTAGACTTCTGTCTCTCAGCTTTAACATACTTACAAACCAAGCATCGAGAGACATATTCAACAACATCTCTTTTCATGCCATCCCACCAGAAGTACTCTTTCAGGTCCCTATACATATTCGTGCTTCCAGGATGAATGGAGAATGATGAAATATGAGCCTCATCTAGCAGCTCCTTCTTTAATTCGAGGATGGGAGGAACACAAACACTATTCCTGAACTTTATTATCCCATCACAATCAAGGTTGAATTCAGGAACATTTATCCCCTTCTTTTGTAACTCGACATCTTCTTTCTGTGCCTCTTCAATCTTCACATGTATAGATGGTTGAACATTCATTTGAGAAAGATATGATTTTCCCCTTACATTATAATTCTAAGATCCATCCTTTGTAAATCCATTAATATTGGATCTTTTGTGATCCTCATCATGGATAAGCTAGCATGGTCTTGTCGACTTAATGCATCTGCCACTTTGTTTTCTTTCCCAGGGTGGTAATGAATTGAGCCGTCGTAATCCGTAATCAGCTCCAACCATATACTTTGGCACATATTCAGCTCCGTTTGTGTGAAAATATACTTTAAACTTTTTTAATCAGTATAAATATCACACCTTTCACCATAAAGGTAATGCCTCCAAATGTTTAATGCAAAGATTACTGCAGCTAACTCCAAATCATGACTTGGGTACTTTTGCTCATGGATTTTCAACTATCGTGAGGCATAAGCTATCACCATATCATTTTTCATAAGAACACAACCCAATCCCTTCTTGGATGCATCACTTTAGATCACATACCTTTCTCCACTACAAGGCAGTGTGAGCACAGGTGCACTGGATAACCTTCTTTTCATCTCCTTGAAATTATCTTCACATTCCTCTGTCCAGACAAACATAACTCCTTTTCGAGTCAACTTAGTGAGTGGATTAGATAATCATGAAAAATATTTCACAAAACGTCGATAATATCCAGCCAAACCAAGAAAACTTCGGATCTCAGTTACTGTTGATGGTCTCAACCATCTTTCGATAACCTCTATTTTTGCTGGATCCACAGATATCCCCTCTTTTGAGATTATGTGACCCAAAAATGAAACTCTTTGAAGCCAAAATTTACCCTTGGTAAATTTGGAATAAAGCTTTCCTTTCTCAGGGTCTTCAATATAATTCTCAAGTGATCTTCATGTTCTTCCTTGATCTTTGAATATACAAGAATATAATCTATAAAGACTACCACAAACTGATCAAGATAGTCTCTAAAGACTCTATTCATCAGATCTATGAAGATAACAATGGAATTAGTAAGACCAAATGGCATCACTATAAATTAATAGTGTCCATAACTTTTACGGAAAGACGTCTTTGGTATATACTCCTTTTTGACACTTAATTGGTGATACCCTGAACGAAGATGAATCTTGGAGAAGTATTGAGCTCCACATAGTTGGTCAAATAAGTCATCAATGAGCGGGAGAGGATATTTGTTCTTGATAGTGATCTTGTTAAGTTCTCAATAATCAATGCAGAGTCACATTGATCCATCTTTCTTCTTAGCAAACAGAACATGTGATCCCCAAGGTGACGCACTAGGGCGTATGAATCCCTTATCAAGAATATCTTTGAGTTGCTTCTTCAATTCCTGGAACTCAATTGGGACCATTCTATAAGGTGTCTTTGAAATAGTAAAAGCACCCGGTATGAGTTCTATTGAAAACTCAACTTCACGATTTTTTGGAAGACCCAACAATTCCTTCGAAAAGACATCATCAAACTCCCGTACAATGGGCATATTATTAATCATTAGTTTCTCACCAACCATTTGAGATAAATAACCTTCATTTAGTGGAATCAAGACCCATAAGATGGAATAAATTTCCACTGGAAGGTTATGTTCATCATTGCATCGATAGACGATCATAGATTGATCTAGAATATGAAACGTGACATCCCTTCTTTTGAAATTGATATGAGCTCCATATAAAGAAATCCAATACATGCCAAGAATCACATCAAATTCCACTATAGGAAGGATCACAAGATTCTCAGGAAGCAATTTCCCACAAACTTCAATCGGAGAAGAAATATAAGCTTTTGATGCGACTATTGTGCCATAAGGGGTTGTCAAAGCTAACTCTACGTCTAACTGTTGAGGTAATACTGTGATACCCTTAGAAGATTATTCATAAATAAAAGAGTGGGTGGATCCAGAATCAAATAAAACATTTGCTACTTTAGAGTGGATGGTAAGTGTACCTTTCACCACATCTTTATCATACTCCACATCGATGATAGAAATTGCATGTGACTTTCCTTTGTCTTTAGCCTTAAAAGTTTGTTGACATCGACCATCATCATCAACCCTTGGATTTGGTCATTGATTGGCATAATGCCCCATCTTCTTGCATTTATAACATTGAAGTGTAGGAGGTGCACTCTGTGTAGCCTTTTCATTGTTCGCATCAGTAGACATCTTCTTCCCATCATTGCGGCATTAAATTGCCCGATGAACTTCCTTTCCACATTTGAAACATTTACTTGTACCTTTAAGACAAATCCCTCCATGTTTCTTTCCACACTTTAAGCATAAGGGAAAACTCATCTTCTTTTCAGTGTGCTCTTTAGATTTTGTTTTGAATTCCATTTTCCTCTTCTTATCAAACCCATATGACTGATGGGTTACTCCAATATCCATCTCGACTTTGAGAGCACATCGAATGATTTCCTCGTAGCTATTGAAGTCCATTATGGCTAAAGCCCTTCGAAGACTTGGTTTTAAGCCACTAAAGAATCGATCGATATTAATCTTAGGTTGGATAATAATACCAGAAGCGTACCTTGAAATTCTTGTAAAATTTTCTTCATAGGTACCAACAGATTCATCATCCTTTTTCTTTAATTCAAGAAATTCCTTCTCCATATTTGTTCAGAGAATACGAGGGAAGTACTTATTGAAAAATAAGTTCTTGAACTCATCCCATTCCATGGACTCAATTTCATCTCTTGGCCTCATATTCTTGGTAATATTCCACCATTTATCAACATCACCTTCCAAACGATACACTGCTAAGATGACTTTATCATGTTCAAAACATTGAAGAACTGAAAATATCTTTTCAGTAGTACTGATCCATTGTTCAGCAACTAATGGATTAGCAGACCTGCTGAATGAGGGTGGACACTTCCTCATGAAGGATTCAATAGAATGCTCCTCCTTCCTTTGCTCGTTTGGAAGTCCTGCATGATTCATATCTTGAGAAATTTGTGTGAGCATGGCTACAAGATTTTGCATTCCATTTCCCATATCGTTTGGTTGCTCAGGGGGACAATCATTGCATTGCCCGTCGCATTCCGCATTAATACGGTTCCTTCGGGTTCTATCCATTGACTAAAACCAAGAAGAATAGTGTGAGCAAAACTAATTATAATAGGAAAACCACATAATTAAGAATAAAATTTCACACTTAAGGTCTTATCATAGGTTGTTCATGGCCATTTCTAAAACACTAAGATTGTGTTCTATGGTTAGACTTATCCTTGGGGTTCTTACAAAGGCTTTCACATCGTAGTTTCTAAAGGATGACTATACCTTTCCTCTTATACCAACTATAGTGACCCATATTTTACATACATGGTTAATAATTAAAAATTGAAGCATACTTATTACAACATATAACAAAACCATGAAAGGACCGTATAGGTATAGTGTCTTTAGAAACTGGGAAACATAAACAACTGGTTCATAAAGCATCTACACTGTCTCCCATTTATTTTATCATATCTATAGTCCCTTTTTGGAATTTCTTACATAATACCCTTCTTCTTGAATAAGGGAAAGAAAAAATAAAAAAGGGTGACCTCAAATGCTCAGTAAGGGTAAACAAAATAAATATCAATTACATCAAATTAATAAGAACATAACATTTTGAAAATCTTATCCTGCAAAAGAGATCATAATTTCAAAACATGGGATAAATCATGGTAGGGAAATGTAATCCCAATAATCATAACTTAAAACATGAAACTTTGTGGAATACACACATAATCATAGAGAATACTTTCTTATTAGTCAAGACTCATTTCCAAGAATATCTTAGTGGAAAAAGTCCATTTTTGAACCGAGTTCACCCCTCGTTTCAGTCCTGTTTCACTGAACCGGTTTAACCTTCCATTCCAGCCATGTCTATCTCATGAGATAAAAAATCTTTACCCAATGCATTGGAGGGAGATATAGGTCCCACCCATCTCATAATGATACCATTCTTATGTGTTCCACAAAATCATAAATCATACATCATTGCATAACCCATTTAATAAAAATGGGATTCTTAAACATCATGACATCATAAAAAAATTCATATAAGATAAAGGAATTCATAAAAATCATTCCATCACAACATAATCAAATCAATTTAATAATAGGGATAGAAACAGAACCCTAAATTATCTTAGATGGAAAATAATTTTGATAAAACACTTGAACTCCATTCTTGAGGAAAATATCTTTTCTACTTTAAAAACAATTTTCCTTTCTTTACATGTCATAGAATTTTAAAATAAAAGAAGTTGATTAAAAATAAACTAGAAAACTTGTAATGTAATCTTCTTGGAAATAATGTTTTAAAAATCCATTCATTCCGTATAAGTTAAAAAAACATTCTTCTTGTACTTTTGTCAGAAAATTCAAAAAAGTACATCGTACGAAAAACGAAAAAAGATTCAAATCATATCTTTTACTAAAAACTCACTGAAAGGTAAAATTGGATATAAACTATTGTATAAGGATATAAATATTAAAAATTGAGGAAACATGGATGTGGATGATAAATATTCCCCAGTAAATTCTGAAGTATAATCAATCTTGGATAAAAATTGAGATTGTGAGATTATCCCTTACATTAGATCCGATTTGCTTCGTAAGTGTCTGAAACTCCTGTATAATGATTTAAATAATGTTATTGACTTATTAGAGAATCATACGTATTTTTATTAAATCATATATGGTCATATTCTTAGCTTATTATTAGTAATATTTCATTACTACTTGTTATTCGGGTGTTTATTACTTTTTGTTCATATGCGTGTTTTGTCGAATAAATTCTTATTTTTATTTTTAGGTTATAGATACCTAATTTCCAGAATGGTATTAGTGTAATATATATCATATTAATTCATTCAATTCATTTATATAATCATTATGCAATGAAGATCATGTAGAACGAGTCGCATCACATCGTGGAGACAGTATTCCGTACGTACGCACGAGCGATGATATCATTCCCATGATCCTGGAATTGTATTGGAGTGTATGTATACTATTTCAGAATCAATATCACTTTAAAATAATCATATATATTCATTATTTACACCATTATACCCATCCAAGTAACGTGGTGGTGGAAAATAGTTTACACCACGGCGTGGAGACGGTATTCCGTACGTACGCATGCACGGTGATTTCGTGTTCCGTAGGATAGATAGATGGTGAAATAGGGTTGTTTCATTATTATAATAACATATCCGTATATGAGTGATAATGATGTTATTACTTCACAATGAAACAACTAAATAAGAATAAGTGGAAGAATAAATAAAGTTGAAAGAATTGGTAACAGACATTACCTCTTCTTTGAAGCGCTTCTTTGAGACCTCCTTTTAGGGCACTAAAATTGCTCTTTGAAGAAGACCAGGACCTCTAGGATGTCTCTAGGGAAGTGGAGAGGAGAAAGTGGTAGGGGTTTTCCAATCTTGAAGGCTCAATGTGGTGTGAGGAAGAGGGGGAGGAGGTGCCCTTTTATAAGGGATGAGAGGGGCTCCTTTGGAAAAACTAAAAATATTATATTATTATAAAGAAAAATTCAGATTTAAATAGCTCCAAATTGATTTATTTCGAAGCTAATGTGGGTATGGCTCGAACTACTCTCATACAATATAATTTAGACAGGTTTAGGTTCCTATTTTATCCTTATCATTTATATTTATCTTTAAGTTAGATAATTTTACTTTTACCGTGTCTTTTTTTGTTCTTACACTATAAGGTTAATAAACTTACTATAACAAGCCAAACGGACACAAAGTTGTTTATTATTAATATATATAAACTTATCTTAGTCATTTGGCCGATCCTTATATTATTAGAAATAAAATAACAATTAATAATATAATATTTGTTTTAAAAACTATTTTATGTCAATTTTGACACTATATAGTAATTTATTTTTGTGAAAATCATAAAATAATGATTAGTTCGGAAAACTTTAATTAAATAAATACTAACATGTCATATTTACCTATAAAATTATTTTAATTCATAAAAAGTCTCAAATTACATTTATTTGGGTATTTATAACATCAAATTATGTCAATATTCCATTAATAAGATAATTACTGCATCATATTTGTGTCATAAATAAATTAAATTATTTAATGTGTAAAAATTACAAATAAACTACCATTATGTAGGAAATATTTTTATCTTTCTAATGAATATTTATAGTTGAATTTATCTTATGTATAAACCTATATTAAAAATTATTTAGTTATTAAACTTTGATTTTAACTATTTTAACCCTTCTTTAAATAAATTAATAATAAATGTCCTAATCTAATCCAAGTGGGCCTAAATGGTCATATTTTATTCCTAAGGTTGTTTTTGGTCGAATTACACTTATCCAATAGAATTGGGACATGTGTTAGGGTAATAATAATATCATTTTTACCCTTAATTACCCTATTTACTTTTAACCGTTGTAAATAAAAGTAAAAAGTTACTATTCACCAAAAATTATTTTCATCTCTTTGAACCACATTTTACTTACTGACATCAACCGTGTCTCTCGGTTTTTTAAAATTCCACTCACAAAAGTGGTAAAATTATGTTTTATGTAAATTTGCAAATTCTCTTTGGAGGTGGGTAAAAAACAGTGAAAAGTTCAATAAAATTTTTATATATCTAAAATTTTTATAAAATGACTCCAATGAATTGCATTGAAGTTATATAGGTATTATGTATCAATTTTTCTCTAAAATAAATTTAATTAAAATAAATAATTATTTAAATAAAAAGTCGGTTTTTAAATTGTAACCTAGTGTTTTCACTATTCATAAAAAATTGAAAGTTTTCAGAAAAAACCAAAATTTCACCCTATGCTAATTTTGATATTCCGAATCCAAAAATGAAGTCCATTTTGAAAAATAAAATTCATAAAATTTCAGAAATTGGTTATTACTATTCCTAACGGCTAGTTTTAATAATATTTTAATAGCATATCATTGTTTAGTGAAACTCGGTATTACGTACGACACAAGCTATCAAAGAAGGTCATGATTGCGTGTAAAGCAAGACAAACAAGTGTTTTGAGTAGTGAAAGATTCCTTTGATGAGTTATATAACATAAAAACAAAATATTTCTCATAAAAGTCTCGAGTGTTACATAAATACTACTAAAAAAGTAACAAAACCATTTTGAAAAATTAAAAATACCAAAGGTGTTAAAAAATTAAAAATTTAATCATTTTCTCACTGTGCAGGCATCAGATGCAAGGTCTGAAGAATCACATGCTAACCATGTTAAATGGTAATTGAAGGATTGTAAACATCATCACATGTGTTCTACATTTTTTCTAATAACCATGCGACTATTTTTGCCTCCCAAATTTCACCTCAAAACACAAAATTTCTCAATATGATTCATAGACTCCTCTCAAAAAAATATTAAAAATAAAAAACATTCAATATCATTAAAAAAATCAGACCAATGATCAAATACAAGACACTTCTCCCAACAAATGATGGTAACTTATAGTTTGACAAGAATAATAGTTGTCTAAGAACTACCATAAATATAAATCTCAATATCTAATGTTATTACTCTATACTACCTTCACATGCCCAATAAACTTCTAGATCATACTCAATTTTATAATGAACTAGCCTGTGTCTACTTATTAAAACCAATGGGAAACATATCTTCATTAAAAATATTTTCCATAACATAAACACTAAATCTCAAAGATAATAATATAATACTAATAATTAATGGATTATAGTATCTGAAGAAAATAAACATAAAAAACTTATTTTTTGATATATTTAAACATTTATTGACAATTCATCCACATTATAATCCCTACTATAATTCTCAAACGATATAATCATATTAATAACCTAGATAATGGAAATATTAAAAAATGTGTGAGACAGAATTCTCAGTAAGAGGAAAATATCAACAAGGGTTAAATAAAAAAAATTATATATCACAAGAATATATGATAAATATCTTATTAAAATAATATCTAATAATAATAGTTCCCTATATTTTAGGAAAAATTGACTTGTAATCTCAAATAAATGGGTATATACTATGGAAAAGAGTGTGATATGATAAAAATATATATGTTGAGCATAATAATGGGGATCTCAAAATAAAACATAATATTTTATTGAATCATATAAGAATATTTAATTATGGATCAAACATAAACATGTAAATATATTATATTGTAAAAAATCAATGCATGTCCACCATTTATATTGTGAACAAATCAAAGAATTTTCTCCATTTATGTTGTGATCAAATCCAACCATGTCCCCACATTATATTGTGAAAAAATATAAACATATACACCATTTAATTTTTTAACTAGTCCAATCATTTCCATAAATTATTATTTTATCAAATCCAACAATTTACAAGCACTATTTTTTGAAACAACCAATCAAGTCAATGATTCATTATCTCATGATATATTAAATCATAACCAATGCATTTGAGGGCGATATAGACACCTCCCACCATCATCCATACATATGATTACCATAAGATATTAATCATTCAATATTTTCATGAAACACCATGGTAAGAAAAATTATAACATTCTTCACATTATAGGAACCCATGGAAGGAAAAATGGGTTTCACAACATTTCTATATGGTCTCAGTAAAACTGACCTCAAGAATATAAATGTTTAATTATAAAAATTAAATCATTCCAAAAGATTATTTCATCAGAAAATTTAACAGGTGATTCATAAAAAGTAAAATCCATGTATATAAATAATATATAGTTAAAAAATATTACTGAAACTAAAAAAATAGTTTCCGGAATATGATTTTAACTTTGATGAAAACAAAGATGTTACAAATCATATTCAAATTCCATTTTCAATATGAATAAATTAAATCATTGAAAATATAATTATTTCTATAAAGAAGATACAAAAAGTAAACCTTGAATTATAGTGGTTTTCAAATTTAAAATTAGCGGTTGAATATAAACCATTTGATTATAAATGGATAGAATACCTTTTTAATATTTTTAAGTACCATTTCTTAAATCCCATATCCTAAAACGAGTAAAGAAATTATTTCATGAATAAATATAATTGATATTTGAATTTCACAAGATATAATACAATATTTTTTCCCACAAAAATTATTAAGGTTACCAAAAAAAGGTAAATATTTATAATGAGGGTAAATAAGAATAAAAGAGTGAGGGATTTATTCTCAACAATTATATACTTTTGAGAAAAAAAATAATCAAGGTAAAGAATTTAATTAATAATTTTACCTGAAATTGAGATATAATGATAAGTATATTCATTATAGAATATAATAATACCATATCACTAATCCTTGGTAATAAAGGAATCACAATGATCTAAGAATATATGTAATGTTAAAAAGAACCACTTACAACACAATTATCTTTCAAACTGAGAACCAATAAAAGTTATACCATGAGATGGATTATTAAATCCCATTGATTTTATGGATAATTATGATAAAATAAATCCATGAAAAAAAAAAATATATAATAACTAAATAATTGAAAGACATAAATCAAATCTCAGATAGGTAAAATTTACATTAAAACCAACTAATGGAAATAGTAACATAAAATTAATAAAATATAAGAGGGATACCATAAGGTGTATATTAAAATATCAATAAATGAAAAATATTAATTATAAAAAATAAATTTTGAAGTTTGTACACCTTATATTATAAAAAAGGTGGATAATAACAAAATGGTTTCATTGAAATGAAAATAGAGTCAAATAACACTTACAACCATGGTATCTCTCAAATAAATAATTATTCAATGATAAAAAATGGACTTGATATTAAAACCCCAAAAAATAAATGAATATGATAATATTAATTGATTATGTAGTAATCACATCATATAAAATATATTAGGATACACAATATGAAAAACATTTTGAGAAATAAAATTTGAGATAAAGAACCCCTTTTGTTAAATAATGTTTAGTCAAACATTATCTTGCCTCTAGTAAAAAGAACATATATTTCATCATCACTAATTTCAATGACTTATTTCATGTCATTACCATTTTGAAAAATATTTTATAACCATATACCTCCATTATATTACTTTTTTATTATTTCTTTTTATCATCATATGTTAGAACTTTTCAATTGATTGTTTCATACAAATTTTATGGTGATGGTGTTGATTATCACTTATTGGTTCAAAGTAATTAATTACAATATTATTCAAGATAGAATAAAAATTTCATAAAAAGGATAAAAAAGTATTATTTTGTTATGTGAAAAACTAGGATATGGTTCTTGAAAAATTAATGTCTAATGGACACTTTTAGACCTAATTAATGATCGATGGGTGATATATTAATACATATATTAAATATTAATAGCACATTTATAGAATTATTAAAACAACTTAAATGAAATAATATTACAATATATTATTCTTATATAACATTCCTGGATCATTCATGATATAATCATTATAACATCATTCACGTAGGTGGTAAAAATGACCAAAAAGAGAATGTTAAATAATGTTTTAAATATAAATAACATGTTTTATGTAATTTTGATATAAAATATATATAAGTTTAAACATATCATGAATATCATTTATCTTAATTATGTTCATTATTAGAAACATTTATATGGGGTGGTGATTAAAATGAAATTCTTCATTCATGGTGGTGATAGGCTACACATATGTGTGGTTAACAATTCAATTTCCCAAAAATGGGATGGAATGAAGTTATATGATAAATTACCATTTATAAAAAATAATTTTGAATCATTAAAATTATTAATTAATTACAACTATAATTTTTACTAATTATAAAATTTGTTGATGAAAAATAAACCACATCTCTTCATGGAGGAGGGTGACTTGACTTAAGCATAATCAAGGTTGTTTAAATTTTCATGGTGGTTGGAATGTATTGAATGATGATATCTCTGTTAATATAATTAAATTTAATTATATTAGTAATAATTATGTCATTATATTTTGGAGTAAAGAAGAAAATTTCCACACAAAGACTAATAATAGAAGGTTGACTAGGAAATAAATACATTGGTAACATGGGATTTACAATGGAAGTATGTTTTTAATGGATCCATAGGATAAATAATTGAGTCTAGAGTCTTATAAAATTTTTAACGGCGAATATGGGATAAAAATGAATTTTTTTAAATATGAAAAATGAAGGGATATTGGTTTCACCTCACTCTCTTAGGTTATATTAATGATCACAACACAAACTTATGTTTATAAATGTTTATTTAGGGATTTTAGAGTTATATATATTTTATATTTTTTACTATGTAGTTATCAAATTAAAAAAAAGGGCTCAAGAGGAGAATAGTGGATTTTTTTACCCACATATAGGTATGTGTTGCTACCCATTTGAGTGTGTTGAATATCCTATGGGATCTATATAGATCTGTAGTTACATCTATGTGACAAAGGTAACCTAGTTCCACACATCACCTATTGTTTTTTGTCTAGATAGGAAAAATAAATATTCATTTTTGGCAGATCTTGATGCCTTTATTAAACTCTAGGCTTCTCATTATGACCCTCAAAGGTTCTAGAATGCTCTTAATGCTATTGAAGGCTATAGATACAACCTTGAGGGTCCTTGGATAATTCAAATTTCAGTCAAGATCATTTAATATATCCATTGTGTGATATATTTTTTTCTCTCTTTCATTATTAAATTTTTCTCATAAAATAAAAATATTATTTTATATTCTTGTTAGACCAATGTGATTGTGAATCAATGGGTTTTCATATGAAAAAAAATAAATTCTCTATTTTCCAAGCTACTCACTGCCATTTAGTGTGAGGGTTTGGATACTTGATATTGTTGAGTGTGAAGGGATTGGTTCACAATAGTATTAAATGATTGATAAATTAGTTATCTATCCATAGCCATTAAAATTCTAGTGTTTTAAAAATATTTCATTACATTTCTGCTAAAAATAATGGGTCTTCATCTTTGAAAATGGATTTATTATCTACCATTGAAAATATATGGTAATAAGAACTCAAAATATATTCATAAGATGAGATTTAGGAATCCATTTATGGATTATTATTGAACTCCATTTTCAATATCTTATTCATTGACTTTTATTTTATATTTTCATAGTGATAAATTCTATTATTTTAATTTTTTTTGTTAATTATTATAATTACAACTATGTTATTTTATTTTTTAAAATGTTTTTTAAAAAATAAAATTAACCTCTCTACTATATTTACATGGAAGAAAATTGGTAAAATTGTTTTCCCTAATTTGAATCCTTCAATCGTTTTCAATGAATGGTCATTTAATATTATCTTATATCTCAAATACCCAAGGATTTATGTAAGGACATTTATACGTGTATAAATACACATATTGATTGATCAAACTTTTGTTTTTGGAAAACTAGGATGTATATGTTTTATAGAATCCTATGATATTGGGGGGTGGAAAATTTTTATGCATGGTATGACCCCACAAAATAGTAAGGGGAAAAATGAACCCCAAGTGATATAATGGCTTTTACACTTAATAGAAAATTCATGAATTATCTACATTGAGGGGTGATAAGAATGTATTTTATTGAGTTTTTGTTTCAAAATTTGATCCTGAAATTTGATTTTTTTTATAAGTTATGAATCAGGTACTGATAAATTAAATGATACTTATATTGATATGTATCACTTTGATTTTTAAAGATTTATTACTAATCCTAATGAGTCTATAACATGAATTTTTTTCCTTTTCAAAGTTATTTTTAATAACATAATGTATTTATATGGTGAGGTTATAATCGATGTACCTTCTACAAATATCATTTACATACTTCCTAGTTCCATGGGACCCTAGGTGATGAAAAAACAAGAAGGAAAGGAAATAAAGAATATGTCTATTATATATATTATTGGTCCTATCATGACATATATGATTATAATGAAGTGGATAGTTTATAAATAATCTAAGGTGGTAAAAAAACAGAACAACATTACCTTTAACAAGAAAATGATGAATCTTCTAGAAGTTAATACGATATTTCTCATCATACATAATAGATGAATAATTTATTCAAGATAAAAAAGGAATACCACAATGAAAATAATTAAAAAAGATTGAGTAAGATATAACTATGATGAATTCAGTGTAACAAAAAGGGTCAAATAAAATTTTAGTTCCCCACAATCAAAAAAAATAAAAAGGAGTAGAAGGAAGAAAATAATTCATTCAATGTGATAACATAGAGTATAATTGTTGACTCACTCTCCTTAGCAGGAAAATGTGATTAAAGTGCCAATTGCCTTATGGAAGACATTAACAGGTTTGAAGAGGTAAATTCATCTAATTATTAGTTATCTTCATTAAATTTACACTATGAATCTATAAGATAAACTAGAGAATAAATATAATAAATTTTCTTGAATATTCATATAAATTCAATGATCTTAAAAAATTCATTATTTTTATGAATGATTAAGATAAATTTTCTATATAAAAAGAGAATATAAATATAAAAATGATAAATCCAATGTCTTTAAATAAAAATTGATGAAACTGATGAAATAATAACTAATTTCTTATTGGAGGAAACAATATATTTAAAAATAAAATAAATAAAATAAAAAAATAAAAGGTTCTATTTTGAGGACTAAATCAATATTAAAAAATTTCAAAATACTATTATATTTATTATGAAATATCTTGGAGAGTTTACCCTTAATGTGTAGAATTTGATTTTGAATTTTTGTCCCCAGTAACATGGAAAATATACTAATGGTATTGGTTACTCTAATCAAGTATGAACCTCTATAAATTATAAAAAACCACTCTTTTTTTTAAAGGCTTATATCAATATCAATTTTGTAATTTTTTTTAAAACTGGTACCTTGATTTATAATTATAATTTAAAAAACTATCATTATCTAAGAACCAATCCATTTTTATTTAATAAAATTACTATTCTTAAAAAAAATAATTGAAATTACTGGTTCCAAAATCTCATTTGGATAAAATGTTTGGATCCATATTTTTGTGAACCAAAATTGTTATCCACCAATTTTTTTATGAAATAAAAATGACTCATGGGAAATTATAGAAGAGCTATATGGTATATATAAAATGGGATCTCAAGAATATGTTTGGAGAAAACAATGGTTTTAACAAGATTTTGAATCTTGATAGTGAGTATGTTAACATCGCCACTGAAAAAATGTTTTGTTGTTGGTTTTTTTTTCAATTTGAACATCTGGTTTTAACTGATGTTGATAATGGTGATTTAAAAAAATAGGGTTTTTAGTGTCTTTTTCTAAATACTGGCACCAAAAAATGATTTTTTGGAAATTTGAAAAATGTTTTAGTCATCGGTTTATATTTGAAACTGATGCCTAGAAGGACCTTCGACATCAATTTCTAGTAATAACTAACGCCAAATGCCCATTATTTTTGGATTTTTGGATTTATTTTTAGCATCAGTTTCGTTATTGAAATTGATGCTAAAAAGGGATTCAATGTCCCTTTATAAAAAAATGATGATTCTCTTGCATATTATTTTTAAAGATTCAACATAAGGTTTTATGAAACCTATTGCTGAAAGAGGAAAAATTTAGAAAATTTCCAATATTACAACACCCAAATAATCAGAATCCCAATAAAAACACATGAAATTGTTATTGAAGAATAAAAAATCATTTTCTACACTTTTTTATTATAAAATAAAATTAAAAAAATAATATATAATAATTTTAAATATAATAACATGAAATTGTTGTTGAATAATTATATTAAAATATAATTCTTAAACACCTATAATTACAAAAAGAATAGTTTTAGAACACTTTTTATTAGAAAAATGTAATATTAATCTAAAATATAAGAATTTTCATACCTTAAATCATAATAATACGTAACAAATAGTTCAAAAAAATATCAATGATGGGTAAGTTCATATTTAATATAAGGCTCGATATCATTGAATGTCTACTATAACATTGAATGATATAAGATTAAAAAATATAATACTATGATATAAATTATAAAATAATTTTATAACCAACCATATTAAATTCAGCAGTCACCCCAATTTTGATTATCTAATACATGAATCACAGATCTTAGTAAAAAAATTAAATGATTCCTTGTTGAAAATGACACTGTGGTTATAAAATATTATGTTGATAAAAAAACTACTATATATATATATAAACAGAATAAAATCTAGTGTAAATAATAATTACCCTTAATTTTTCATATTGGATTGAATTTGGATTCTTTATCGACAAGTGTTATTTATAAAATTTTATCCATAACCTGAACTTTTATATATTAATATAATAATACATTTATATATAATATGATTTAAATATATTGAATTTTTAAAAAGAAGAAAATTTTCTTTTATGATAAGGTGAAATTTTTTTCCAACAACACGTCATAAAGAGAAAAAGTAATATAAGCCATATCTAATTGGGAATAATATTCATAAGATCCAATTCCTACTACAATAAAAAATGTTCACAATTAATGAAATTATAATGAAAATTATTTCTTAATTATGTGTGTGTTATTAAAAATAATGAATTGGAAAAACCCAACACCCAATCTCCATATTTACTAATCTATCATATATATATGTTACTCTATTAGTAGTCTTAAAATATTGCACAACTATATAAATGATATCTAGATATATAAAACCATAAACTCTTATGGTGTCATTTTAAATAAGAATTGTGTTTAGAATCCTATTTAAAAAATGAATATATTTAGTCAATTTATTCCATCTTTAATTAATGAAATAAAAAATAAAACAACAATTCACATACTTTAAAAGCAACAGAAACACATGCCTATATATCTATTAAAAATAAATTTGATCCATGATACATTTTATAAATATTATCAACGTATGGTCTCTTCAATATATATATAGTGTAATCTAGAAATCATTGATATAACATATGGAAGAATAATTTTGAGATAATCTTCATATCCCATCAGATATATCAAAATTATCTACAGTTTTTTATGAAACCTTTTGTTTCTTTTGTGTAATTTCATTAGATTTTAGATTATCCTATATAATTTAAATATTGCAAAATATTATAAGTGATTTTCAATTGTAATTAATTAATATTAAAAAAAATGAAAACATCATATTAATGAAAAAGAATAAAGACATATTTCCAAATTTCAAAATGACCCATACAATCCCAAACACTGTTATCGTTATTAATGTGAAATGGTAGTATAATAGTAGGATCAATTATATTATGTACTGATAGTCTAAACTGAATCATATACATAGGATGGTGATGTACAAAATCCCCACAAAAAATGTATGACTCTAAACGCTAAGGTATGCACATGAGGTTCTCCAGTATAGAACTCACACTATAAGGCTGGCTCTGAGTGAGGTGGTGTAGGATCTGAGTTGGAATGATAGAAAGGATGGTCTGACTAGGAGGGGTGTATAGGCTGTGTATCTAGTTGAAAAGGCTAGATAAAATGGAAAGGCTATTCAGACTATAATTGTGTCTTAAATTGTTCTAATATAGCTTGCAAAATTGATTGAATTTGTTGATCATGGAATGTTTCATATAAATTAACTTAGATTATATGAATTTTATTTTAGGGTCACTTGATTTCTTAGATTGATGACCAAAAATACTCTAAATACATACACCCGCCTCATATACTCTAATGTAGCTAGGGTGTTCTGTATTTCCTAAAGCAGTGGATAAGATGTAAATTCTACTCTTGTGGGATTAAGTTTCCCTGTGTCGATTGTTCTTTATTTTCATCCTTAAATGAAAAATTAAAATAATATATTGGAATTGTTAATTTATAAAATATAAAATTTTTTGAATGATAAAAATTATTCAATTACATCTCTTTTAGCTACTTCCTTAACTTTATATGTAATATACTTTTCATTTTTGTTTTTCTTACTCTTTTCCATTATTCATGGTTCGGGGTGGTGATGGAGGATCAAACTAAACCACATCAAAACCACTAGTAGACAAAGCTCTCAATGCTTCAAACATTTCTTCAATCATTTTCCCCCTAATAAATGATACCCTATACAAGATAATTCATGATGATAAGTATTATTCAAAATGAATGTATTGATGAGATTTCATCGAGTGATATTATATAAAAATCAAACTAAGAAATATTTAGGTATATATATAATATATTTTAAATTATAATATAATTTTTATACTAGAAAGCCTTCATCATGTGAGCTAGAAACAAAATCATTCTGTGTATTTGCATCTAACAACATGTACTTGAAGCATTGGTTTTAATTTGTTCTCTTTCAAAAAACATAACCTTTTGTAATCTTTGTCTTCAAATCTCTTCATCAAACTACCACTAAATAAAGATATCTTTTCTTAATTAATTTTGTTTTATAAGAATTGAATTCAATCATTAATTAAATAAAATATGTATTATTCATTTAAAATATATAAAATTTGAAAAATTTTATAAAATAAATCAGTTGATATATTATATCGTTACATACTCCCAAAACCATCCTATCAATATCTTTTCGACTGCCTTCCAATCAATATATAAAATGACAATTTTGTAATGTCTCTCTAACGAGATATAACAACTAAAATGTGTTGCATTTGGGCTAGTTTCACTGTTATTATCATCAAAAGTAATATGTAATCTCTCATCTTAGCATACAAGTGACAGTTTTGGTAAATTTGTAATTCCATGTTTACTAACTCAAGAACTCAATTTATTAACAGTGAAAGAAGAATGCTCCACTACTGAAGTCTCATCAGTAGTCCTGTAATTATTTTTTGTAAATTAAAAGTTTTTTTCCATTAAATATTTAAATTTCAGGATATTTAATAATATGAAAAATAAAAAATACCTCAGTACATTTTCCCTTATTATTTTTATCTCTATCCATCATTGACATAGAAAAATATAATGAAATTCTCAAGCAGCTATATATTATTATACATGTGAATAATTAGCGAATTGAAAGAATAAAAATATGTAAATAAAAAATGGGGCACACGTGTGTATATTTTAAAAATGATGTTATGATTTATAGCCATAAAAAATATACCTAGTAAACTAAGAAATTAAAACACTACATCTAAAATGGTAGAAAAATTTATAAATTTAAATATCAAAGTTCAAAAAAATATGTTCTCATAAATATAACATTAACTATTTTATAACAATGTAAATTTCTTATTTCAATGGAAAATGTGTGACTATAACCATATAATTTAAAAATTTAATACAATAAATCATATAAATAATAAAATATATATAATAAAATATCAAATAATTATTAAATAATATTTTCTTTAATCATTTCATTTTCTAAAAATAAATATAATATGAATAATTAAACGATTAATTAGGAGAGTAATTTGCGTTTTCCCATATCCCTTCAGCAAGATCATTTCATACTGCATGCACTATGTCTGGGTTGTAGTAATTGTTTTCTGGAAGTCGCATAATAGACAACGAATCCTCATATAAATCAATAAAATATTAATAATCCTCATCCTCATCACACAAATGGTTTCCTTTCCCTTAAAATTGATGTACCACTAACCATTTGATGGATCAATGGCATAAAATATTTTCATTCCACCCACTTCCATGATAAATGGTCCCTCACTGAAACAAAATCTTGTCAAATCCAACTCTTTGAACCCATATTCATCATTTTTCACCCACTATTACATGAAACACATATACACTTAAATATGGTGACTCAAAATTTAGTATAATAAATTTCCCATATGTCATCAAGGACATCAAAATATATCGTTGATGTAAAAATTGGGTTTTTATCTTTTCCACTCGAAAAATGATGTTCTTGAGTTATGATCATTACTCTAATATTTTAAATTTTACTAATATCATCAATATTTTTTTGTAAAATGTGTACCCATTAATATCAAAACAAGACCATGTGATCACATTAAGAGACAGTCCCCCTACCAACCATTACAATATTTATGATACATATATATCTATGATGACCTTCTCTTTAACACATGAAACAAGTTCCTTTTTATGATCAATCATCACCCACTATTCACTTATTTTAAGATATCACACCTTTCATTCAAAAATATGTGATGATATATATTATTGAACCTTGTCTTTTTTTTATTATGTATAAATGTTTGTGCATCACTTCATCGCACAGAATAAACATTACCTATTAAGCCTCAAAACCCTCTAATTTTACTATCCACTATCATATTTTGTGATATATATGGGATACCGATATGTCCCACTTTATTGAAATAACATGTAATGAACTCAGTCACCTATTCTGAAACAAATTTATGAAAAATGGAGGCCTTTTTTTGATATGTATTTTTAGTATATCAATTTAATATATATATATCTTTCAAAGGGATACATACATGTAAATAAACAATCACATATATTGTTATCTCACACACTAAAGGAATCAAATTATGATCCATTACATCAAATAATTAATCTGGGAAATACATCTTGAGTTGAATATTTATATTATCCAATTAATAATCCACTACATCTTAAAAATTTTTATCATCGACACTGCTAAAAATGGATTTGAAAAAATTATATAACATGATGATAGTCTTTGTGATAGCTATTGGAAATATACCACATAGTGCGACTTGTAGAATTTGTTTCATCAATACATGGACGTCATGGAATTTCACACATATTAATTTACAATCCTTTAATTAAATAAAATTATATACATTTCAATAATTTCCATTTGGTACTTTAGTACCATGAAGATAGTAAAAATAACTACTCTCAGTCTTTTATAATATGTCACAAACTAGAGTTAAATATGTTTTTTCCATTCATTATCAGAGCTAACTCAAAACTTATTTTAATTGATATCATGTCCAATATTGAATTAGAACAATATTTTCTACTTCATTTTATATCTAATAATTTTCCAATAAAACTATCACACATTTGTTTCTCAACATGCATCAAAACAATGTTATATTTATCTCAAAAAATTACCATTCAACTAGATTGAAAAAAGATATACTATTTCGTCAAGATATGTTTTTGAAGGCCATAAAATCTTTTCTTTTTCACATATCGAATCAATAATTTACACCATATTTTAATATTCATCAACTAAAAATTATTGTATGAGGGAGAATTTATTAGTTTAAATCATTAAACACTTTTCAATCTATGATAAAGATGACCTATTCAAAAAAAATATTCGATGTAACATTTATATTGTATTAATTCCATTTTTAAATTGATAATATTAGGTATCTCATTCACAAATTATACATTCTTTGCCTCCCCCAACATTTTATCCAAATAAGATTCCATGTTTATTAAACTCTTCTATACTAAAAATTATCATATCATGCAAAAGATAATACTCTTTCTTGTATGCATCTAAAAATTAAACACATGTCTCCCAGAAAAGTTTTAAATAATCAATAAATAGTCACAGATTAACATTAATATCATTACCTTGCTATTTTGTTCCATAAATCATCAATCTCATCATAAAATATTTTTTATTTATATATATTTGTGGGGAGAAGTTGTAAACTACCAAAAAAATATTCTATGAAATATGTTTGTTGTTGAGGATCCGATATGGATTTATTCCATCTATAGAAACCCCATTATGTGATTTATAACATAACTTCCAAAATCAGTTGTTTATAAAATCTATTTAGTTGTTATGAATTAACAAGATATTTTATTTTACAATCATATATGTTCTCATATTAATTTCATCATAACCTTTTTAAATCAATTTAATTTGAAAATACACTCTTCAAACAAGGAATTTTTTGAAGGTACCAAATTACATTATTAGAAGATTTGATTCTGGTATCTAGTAATGAATAAGAGTTCATTTATTGGAATTTTATTAACAGAATATTAGCAGGAATTAATTTATTTAGCATAAGGGTATATTCCAGTACATGAGAATGAATTTGAGTTGACCTCTTCCACTAGCTTGTAACGTGATGTCTCACATATAAGACATTTTGATAAATATTCATAATCATTCCAATAAAATAAACAATCATTGGGGAAATATTTAATTTTTATACACCAATACCATTGGGAATAAAAAAATTCACCTCATTATGGAAATTTAGTAGTCTGTTTCTTTTTTCGAAGTAGCTCATTTAAATACTCAAATAAGATAGATAATTTTATCACTTCAACCATTTCTTACATTAATGTTAAATACTCTTGAAATATATATAAAAAATTTTATTTATTATAACCTGTGAATAATGGTTTCTTAGAATCTCCAAAAAATCATTCAATAGATTCATTTTTTCGGTGGTTTCAACACTTAAATCATGAATTAATTCTCTCACACCTACCTCATTATGATTTTTTTCATCGACATTGGATATTGAATTTTTATTTCTTCCACCATGATTGATCCAACATGTATATTTAATGCTAAACCATATAAAATGATATAATCCATGATTTCTATAGAATTTTAATTTCTTCTAATCAAACAAATCACATTAAGAAATAAAATAAAATCTATATTTTGAAGATTTCATTTAGAAAACTCAAAAAAATCATTAACTCCTTTTTAATATTCACTGGGGGTTCTTCATAAATATATCCCATAGTGATCCATTCAATACCAAAGATCCTAATATAACAGGTGAATATATTAAAATATTTAAACATTAATATATATATATATTTATATAATTTAAACATAAAAAATATAATATAAAAAATATTCAATCTGATAGAAATATTATTAATTATTAGGAATAATATAAAAACTAATATACTAAAGTTTTTTATTTTTATTTTTGAAGGGTGTCATGATAATCCAAAAGTATATAATATTTTTATAATCAAAAATGAAAAATATCATAAGTACTAATTTCAACTCATATATATAAATATATACACACTCACATATATATATATATATACAATAAATATGTATATATCATTTTGGGAATTTTTATTGATAATTTCATCAAATAAAAAATTTATCAAAATAAAAAAATATATTAACAAAAATTTATAATTTAAAATAATTAATATACAAAAAAATGAATCAATAACAAAAAATATAAATAAATGATAAATAAATTGTCTTCAAAATTAAAAATAATCAACCAAAATTTATAGTTCAATATGAAAAATTGATCTGAAATCTAAATTTTCTCTCCTGAATTCAATGGAAGAATATGCACATCATGAATGTTTTTAAAAAAGAAGGATAAACAAGAACAAAAAAAAATTGAGAAAAATAGTTTCCAAAGAAAAAATACTTACGTGGATGGTCAAAAAAATATAGAGGAATAAAGAATAAGGCACAATGATCATTAAATTATTATTAAAACCAGAGAATATTTAGAAAAATCAACGTTTAAGTCCTCAGATAGTCGTCAAAGTTATCGTGAGTCAAGAGAAACAGTTTTTTTATATCTAAAAATGAGGGTTTCGTGGCACGACATTATTTTAAAATGTTTTTTCATCAGTTTTTATATGAATTAATGTAATTTTTCTAAAAAAAATGTTTCCATTGGTTTTTAAGGATATAGATGCCAAAAATGTGTTTTTTTAAATTTATTACATCGGTTTTCTTAAAAATTAATTACAAAGATGAAATTTGTTGTGTAGGAATTATAAAAAAATGACACCAAAAAATAGAAATATACATTTTAATCAGGGGTTTTATAAAAAGCTAGTTCCAAAAACTCTATACATATATTGTTTTCACCAGTTTCTTATGAACCGACATCATATTTGTGATGTTAAAAACAAAATTTCTACTTGTGAATTGCTAATAAATCAAGGAGTATAAACCTATTTATAGGTAAAAACTTCTTTAGAAACTCTTATAATATTGAAAAAAAATAATATGCTAAAGGTTTCAAGCATAATTTTCTTACAATTAGTAAAATATGATATAGTGTTTTTAAAATTTATTTTCAAACATATGTTTGTAAATTTTTTGATTCCTATAGAATGATTTTATTTCCCATGTCTATATTTCAAAATACATGTCATTGATTTTAAATACATACTAACAAAAAAATTTAAATGATTGACAACACATGATAGTTAGTTATGAAGATGATATAAGAAGTTTGGTAATTTTATAATACACTTCTAAAACAAATAAAAAACATCTAGTATGAAATTATAGAAACATTCTTTAAAAAAGTATATTGTGTGTAAGCTATGAATAATAGGTAAAAAAATGTCACTAATTAAATATAAAAAAAATTGTTGACCTCTAAATCCTTTTAATTTATACACTAATATATTTATAAGCTAATCCATTTTCAATCTATAGGAGGTAAATCATTATAATTTTTAATTTTATTTAATTATAAAATATTTAATTTGGATTATTTATTAATAAAAAAATCGATCCACATAATGTCTTTGTTATATATACCTAAGAATTCATAAATATAAAATGGTATATAATCATTTCCCTTAAAAATCAAATACGGTTGAGTTTGATCAGAATGATTTTTATTATTTTCAGGTTTCATAGGGTCATCACAATTATTTTTTTCTCTAACTCCAAACTAATGGGGTTTCTAAAATATAGAATTGACCTTTTCAAGAAATTTCTCAATCTTCATTTAATGAATTAATTCTCCAAGAATATTTTAGGGTTGAGACAGTCAATACAGTATGTTGTACTATTAATCACGTAGTCATCGAAAAAGTTTTTAAAACATATCTTATGATATTTGGAAAGGTATATTATGTAAATTTGGTTATTTTATAATTTTTGTTTGTAAATGATTTATTCCAAAAACTATATATAATCTTGGAAAATTTTACCCTAAATTGGATTAAGGTATTGTTATTTAGTATTCCAACCTAATTAAATCAAAAAATAGTTTTAAATAAAATGTCCAATACCATTGAAGAGTTAAATAACATCGAATTTGATTAGAATTTTCACAAGAATCAACATGAATTCGATAATTTTAAGGTATACATAGTTAATATTACCATAAATAAACCTAAAAATCCTATAGATATTATGGTTGAAAGAGAACATATCCCTATAGAAAAATAAGAAGTTTAATTTAAATACAATCGTCTTGAAAATATTATCATTCCTTTATAATATGGCACTTTTATAGTTAAAACATTTCCATATGATGTAGAATATTTCACATATATTTCATTTCTGGAGCCCCAAAATTCGGATGTTTCTATTAATGATGATAGTTAGTTTCTTTCCCTAAAATAAGAATTATATCAATTTACCCAGAATAATGTTTGAACACTTTTGGATAGGGCCAATAATAATCCTATTATTTGTACAATTTTTGTTACTATAATTAATTTATCTGCATTGTAATATCTCCTATAAAAATGCCTAACTATTATCTAATGAATTTACTCAATAGTAAGGAATTGAATTAGGTGTGAATTTTTACCCTATCTCTAGGGTGGAATCCATTAGAATCATGTAGTCATTCACCAATCAATTTATTTTTATTATTTTTAAAATAGATCTTTAAATTTATTCTAAAATATTATTTACCATTGAAAAATGAAATATGGAACAACCAGTAGGTTTAAAGTGATCCAAAAAAATTTATCATGTTTTCATGACGACCAAATCACATTATGGATTGAAACAAGACCCTCAATCATGGAATGAATGGTAGTATATTTTTTTTAGAAAACAATTTTATATTTGGAAGGGTAAATCCAACTATATATTAAAAATATATTTCAAAGGATAATTTAATTATTAAAATCTTTTTTATTTATGTAATATTGGGTTCAACTAGAGAATTTAATTGCAAATATTTTTTTGATTAAATGTGTATGAAATTTGAAAAGGGTATTTTTAGAGAAAAAAATTCATTTGTTCCCAAATTTTTCTAAATTAGTATGTAACATTTCTTATTGGATGAAAATAAAGAAATTATATTTTAAATAATTACATCATGGATCCAGTTGATGTGACTATTTCGTTAATCAATACCAATTTTAAGATTACTTAGGACACAACTGGTAATCTTGTAGATGTTACGATTTATAGAGGTATTAATTAGAGTCATATTTATATTTATATTACTAGACTACAAATCAAGTTTAGTGTATTATATTTTTCTTTTTTTATGAAAATCCAATTGAATCATATCTAATATATCTCAAACGAATTTTCAATAGTTATATGATACTAATGATCTTGGTTTGTTATATCTAGAATAAACGTCTTTTTATATTATATGTTTTTATTATGGGAATTTTGGAGGCTTCCAACTAGATAGGAAAACTACAAGTAGTAATTTTGACGGGCTAAGAAAATCTATTGTCTCATTGTGTTTTAAAAAGTAAAATTTGTTTTCTCTTTCTACAGGTAATTTATAATATACTTCAATGGGGATTTATCTCTCCCAAATTAGTTGGATGAAACATAATCTTTTATATTATAGATAAAATTAATATATTTTGGCCATTAAGTGTATCAAAAAAAGGGAAATTTTGTTTTCCAAAAATATTATTTAAAACTCTTAAAATAAATAAATAGACCATAGACATTCATTTCTAATAGACCATTTACAAAAGGTTGTATCATCATAGATTTTATCGATAGTAATGTTCAATTAGATAATATCTTTGGTTGGTGTTTTTTATTTTGTTATAGATAAGTTAGGAATTAAAAGCATGTAATTATTTTAATTAATTTTAGAAATCATAAGGACTCCTCTATCTTTTAATTTTTACATTGATAGTTATCAAACTATATGCTTTATTTTTCGTTTTGATTTATATTCATATAATTTATTTTATTAAAATATTCATGTTATTGGTCTATTTATTCCACACTCTTTAGTTTTTTATTCAACTCTTCATTTACATGTTTCTAATGGAGCCTTAAACATTTAAAAGTGTACAACTATTGATGGGGAGATAATCATGTTGAGTCAATAAGGTTTCCTTATGACCTTTCCATTCCTTCTTGTTTTGAAAATCACAAACACCTTATCTTTAAGGAAAATTGCTTTTATAAGGAAAATTTCTTTTATAAGGAAAATTGATTTTATAAGGAAAATCCCTTTTATAAGGAAAATTTCTTTTATAAGGAAAATATCTTTTGTAAGAATAATTATCCTTGTCATATTTTCATCCATATTTTTCTTAAGTATAAGATTCAGATTCATTTCTATATTCTCGGAATTGTTTGAAACTTTGATATGAAGTATTCTGTTTTAGGATCTGAATTCTGGTTGAGAACTGTAATAAAGTTTCCCACCGAATTCCAGACGAGAACTGTGATAAAGTTTCATTCCGAATTCTAGACACGAACTCTGATTAAGTTCTACTCGGAATTCAGGATACAAATCCTTATGATGTTCGACATCGAATTCTCATTATGAATTCTGATGAAGAATTCTCATTATGAATTCTGATGACGAATTCTCATTCCGAATGCTCATTCCGAATTCACCTATTAAATAGAATCTGATCATCTTTGTTTTATACACTCCGAACTTTCACTCCAAAATTTTCAATTTGACTTAAAACGATGTCATACATTCTGTTACACTTGTTTTGTTATAAAACGATGTAGTCTATTCTGTTTTAAAGTAACCGTTGTTTAAGTTACACGTGTACAGGTCCCTCCGATTTTCAAGGAAATTATGACCGTTGGAAAGGAGGTCGACCTTTCCTATAAATAGGAGCTCATTTGAAAGAGCTCATAACTGATGGATAACTTCTTCGACATCATGCATACTTGTTGTTGATGTGATTTCTAGAGAGAGAGAGAGAGTCTATTATTAACTCTGAAAACTTCATGCGACTCCGAATGTTGGTGATTACATTCGAGGACTTCCAGGGATAGGAAGACAGAGGTTTCCAACACCTTGAAGTTGAGGGCTTCCTTGCTGAGGAAGACAGAGGTGACCAACTACCTTTAAGTTGAGGGCTTGTGGGGATAGCAAGACAGAGACTCCGATCTTCGTATCGAGGGCTTACCCTGGTGTGGGTAAGAAAGACTTGCTTGAAAGTATAAATGAAGGGACCTTTATCCAAGGTTGTTTGTTACCCTTCTATTTGGGTTAAAATACTTATATCATGTAACTTGTAGTTTTACTACTTGATTGTTTCCACTGCATTTTGTATTTTAAGGAAAGTATAACTTTCTTATACTTACTTACTTGTACTCTGTTTCATTTAGATTCTATACGATTTAAGGTAGAATATTGTATTGTAATCTTTTGTTAAGTTTCGATTTCCAGAACCATATTTCTGGAACCTAATTTTGGAATCTCTTTCCATGTTTTCATTTGGTATTAGAGGTGTTGTGAATTTTCTTAGTTTAAACTTTGTTAAACTTATCCCTTTCCTTTTCTTGAGGAAACCATAGTTATTCGTAACTAACTTTACAGGTTCTAAAGGAATTTTAAAAGTATACAATTCACCCCCCTCTTGTATATTTAGCATCTACATCATTATTTCGATCCTACAATTGGTATCAGAGGAGGTATCTAAAATAACTATACTCATGGATAAGTCTTTCTTACTCTTTTTCTTTATTCTTCACAATTTCATAGAAAGAACTTTGTCATTCCGAACTTTGTCATTCCGAACATTATCATTCCGAACTTTGTTATTCCGAATTTTTTCTACTAATAAGTTTGTGTGCCGAAGGTTATTTTAAGTATGGCAGGAGTAAATGTTGGTTCTATTGATAATATAAATCCTACAAGACCACCAATCTTTTATGGTAATGACTATGAGTACTGGAGAGATCGAATGAAAACTTTTTTTATCAATACTGGAGTGGACATCTTTGTTATGCTTACCGGAGATTATAAAATTCCTGACAAGGAAGTTAGAACTTTTACTAACCAGGAAAAGCAAGAGTATCAACTTAATTATATGGAATGAAATACTCTACTATGTTCAATGGCTAGAAATATATATAGCCAAATTTCTTCTTGTGAAGCAGCTAATTGTATCTGGAAGAAGATAGAGGTTACACACTTTGGAACTTCTAATGTGATTGAGACTAGGAGAGCTATGCTTTGAGCTAAATATCATGGCTTCAATTTTCCTTATGGTGAACCAATCTGTAAAGTTCAACAGAGATTTATGAATATTGTCAATAGTTTATAGTCTATGGGAGAAAAAGGGTTAGATGATGAAGCACTTGTGGATAATATAATTGATATCATGGCTAATGAGTGGGAATCCAAAAGAACTGCTATAGATGAGAATAGAAAGGTCACTCAAATTTATCTTGATGAGTTATTTGGAACTCTTCTCCAACATGAAACCAGAATGAAGAGAGATGATGACAACATCAAAAAGAAAAATGGAAATGGTACTGTTTCTTTTACAACAACATCAAATAATATGAAAGCTAAGACTCCTGAGAGAGTAACCAGATCCAAGTCTAAGAAAATGGTAGTTCAATCAAATTCTAGTGAGGGAGAAATATCATAAAATGAATTAGCAAATCTTTCTTGAAGGATGAACAAGATAGCTGGTCAGAGAAATTTCCAATCCAAGTATAAGAAAAATGACAGGAAAGATAAGAAAGATGGAGAAGTTACTTGTTATGAATGCAAGAGAGCTGGACATATTAGACCAGATTTCCCTTTTCTCAAAAAGATAGAAAGGAAAGAAAGCCATTCAGACAGGAACAGAAAGAAGTATTATATAGCCAAAGCTAAAAAAGTGTTGAAATCTAGTGACACCTAGAGTGCCAGTGGTGGTGATTCTTCAGATGAATCTCTTGATTACGAATCTTGAGGACAGAAGAATCTTGGTCTTATAGCCAGATTACCTATTGATAATCATTGTTTTATTGCTAAGGTACGAAATGCTGAATCATTGACCAATGTTTCATTAAATTCTAATGATAGTAAGTATTATAACTCTTCTGATGAAGAATCCTCTTCTGATGAAGAAAATACATTACCTACTTATGAAGAAGTTTATAGGTTTTCTGAACTTCTTGAGATTGAGAATTCTAAACTCAATAAGAAACTTGATAAAGCAAACTCTCGGAATTATATTCTTACAAAATAGATATCATATCTTTCTAAAGATCTTGATAGGAAAAATGATTATTTTGAAAGTATTTCAAAAAATCTTGAGGAAGTAAGTTCTGAGAATAACAAACATTCTAAAGAGTTAGAAAAAGTAATTTCTAAGAAAAATGTTTTTGAGCCTAGCTCTAGTTCTAAAACTAATGATTTTGAGAATAAAAACTTGGTTATAAAACTCAAGTATGAAATTTTGTCCTTAAAGAAGCGTTTATCAAAATTTACCCATGGTAAGGAAAATTTTGATAAAATGTATTCCCAGATACGACCTTTAAGAAATAAATCCGGATTTGGTTATACCCATGCAAAACCATTTTTTAGTAACAATTTTTTTGTTCCTCAAAGTGCCCCATTTTGTACTAAGTGTCAATGTGGTGGTCACTGGGCAAAGAATTGTTCCTTAAACAAAACCCAATCCTTAGGATCTCACAAAGCTTACTTTTCCAAGAAGATGTGGGTACCTAATATTTTGTTATCTAGTAATCTCAGATCCAAACAAGTTTGGATTCCGAAAGTCTAATTTTCTTCTTGATTTCAAGAAAATAAAGAGAGTACCAGCAACAATACATGGTATATGGATAGTGGATGTTCCCGGCACATGACTGGTAACAAAAGCTATTTTGAAAAGATTATCAAAACTAAAGGAGGAAAGGTAACTTTCGGAGACAATGCTAAGGGAGAGATTGTTGGTATTGGTAATATTGTTCTTTTAGGAAAAACTTTGATTTCAAATGTTCTTTTTGTAAAGGGTCTTAAGCACAACCTCATTAGCATAAGTCATTTATGTGATGAAGGATACCTTGTGAATTTTAGGAATTATAGGTGCTTAGTTCACAATTCCAAGGAAGAATTTATTCTCTCAGCTAATAGGCAAGAGAATGTTTACACTATGAACCTAGAAGACCTCAGGATCCAAGATTTACCTTGCCTAAGTGCAATGGAAGATCATTCCTGGTTATGGAATAGAAGACTAGGTCACTGTAACCTTAGAAACCTATGTATACTCTCTAAGAATAAACTAGTTAAGGATCTACCGGAGCTTAGATTTGATTCTTCTAAAGTTTGTGATCCTTGTCAATATGGAAAGAAACATAAATCTAGTTTTAAATCAGTCGGTGAAGTCTCAACAACTGATGCATTACAGTTAGTGCACATGGATCTTTTTGGTCCAACACAAACTGAAAGTATTGGAGGAAAATACTATGTGTTTTTTCTAGTTGATGATTACACTAGATTTACTTGGGTCTATTTTCTAGCAAAGAAATATGAATATTTTTCCTATTTCAAAAGTTTTAGAGCTCAAGTTAAAAATGAGAAAAACCTTCCATTGAAAATGATTCATAGTGATCAAGGGGGAGAATTTCAAAATTCTGATTTTGAAACTTTTTGTAGTAGAAAAGGTATTACTCACAATTTTTCAGCACCTAGAACTACTCAACAAAATGGTGTAGTTGAGAGAAGAAATAGAATACTTCAAGAGATAAGTAGAACCATGTTGTGTGAATCTTCTATAGCTAGACATTTCTGGGCTGAAGCTGTAAGTACTGCTTGCTATACTATAAATCAAGTTTTGATTAGACCTTTTCTTAATAAAACCCCTTATGAGTTATGGAATGGTAGAAAACCAAGACTATCCTACTTCAAGGTTTTTGGTTGCAAAGTATTAATTTTGAATACTAAATATAACTTATATAAATTCGCACCAAAATCTGATGAAGGAATTTTCTTAGGTTATTCCACAACATCTAAGGCTTATAGAGTCTTTAATAAAAACACTTGTACTGTTGAAGAAACAGTGCATGTAAAATTTGATGAGTCTGATCCTTTTCTTTCTAAACAATCCCAGCCTACATCCTCGGATGTGTTTTCAGAAACTGATTGTCAACCTTTGATAGAAGAACCTTCTGATAAGGAAAATGTTCAAGAAGATACTTCTGAAATATTTACCCCAGAAGACTTTCTACCCTATGTTGATGAACAGGATTTTCAAAACCCAAAGTAGGTGTTTCTTAAAAATCATCCCAGTGATAGTATCATTGGTGATGTAAATCAACCTATAAGGACTAGAAGTTCCATAAGAAATAAAGTATAAAATCTATCATTTCTTTCCCAATTAGAACCTAAAAGCACTGATGAAGCTTTAGGTGATGATGATTGGATCAAAGCCATGCAAGATGAACTAAATGAATTCGAAAGGAATAATATCTGGACTTTGGTTGAAAGACCTAAGGAAACTTCTGTAATTGGAGTAAAATGGGTTTTCAGAAATAAATGTGACGAAAATGGAGTCATAGTAAGAAATAAAGCTAGACTTGTTGCTAAAGGATATAATCAGCAAGAGGGAATAGACTATGAAGAAACCTATGCTCCAGTGGCTAGACTTGAATCTATCCGTATTCTACTTGCCTTTGCAGAATTCTTTAATTTTAAACATTTTCAAATGGATGTGAAATGTTATTTTCTTAACGGTTATGTTCAAGAGGAAGTTTTTTTTTGAACAACCTCCTGGCTTTGAAGATACAAAACATCCGGATCATGTTTTTAGACTTACCAAAGCTCTATATAGTCTTAAACAAGCCCCACGAGCTTGGTATAATAGAATTACTGGATTTTTGCTTAAAAATAACTATGTTAAGGGAAATGAATATCCAACCCTTTTTATAAAGAAAGATAACTAAAATGTTTTGATTGTTCAAATTTATATTGATGACATCATATTTGGTTCAACTCAGCAATCTTTAACTGATTATTTTTCAAGTTTAATGAAATATTAGTTTGAAATGAGTATGATGGGTGAGTTAACATTTTTCCTTGGTTTTCAAATTTCTCAAAAACCAGAAGGAACCTATATATCTCAATATTAGTATATTAAAGATCTTCTCAAAAAGTATGGTTATGACAACACTAAGAGTATAAGTACTCCCATTGGTACCTCAAACTCTTTAGATCATGATGAAGCTGGGAAACCAGTAGATCAAACATCTTTTAGAGGTATGGTAGGAAGTTTACTTTACTTAAAATCTAGTCGACCAGAATTAAGGTTTTCAGTATGCTTATGTGCAAGATATCAATCCAATCCTAAGGAATCTCACTTAAAGGAAGTAAAAATAATTTTTCGCTACCTTAACGGAACCATGGATTTAGGATTATTTTATACTTCTAGAAATGATTTTGTTCTAAAAATCTTTTCTGATGCTGACTTTGGTGGATGTAGAATGGATATAAAGAGTACATCCAGAACTTGTCATTTCCTAGGAGATTCGTTAGTTTCTTGGTCTTGCAAGAAGCAACATTCTGTACCACTTTCCATTGCTGAAGCCGGATATGTAGCAGCTGGATGTTGTTGTTCTCAAGTGTTATGGATGCAACACACACTCACAGACTATGGCTTGAGTTTTACTAAAACTCAAATTTTGTGTGATAACACAAGTGCCATTGCCCTTAGTAAGAACCCTACACATCACTCTCGTGCAAAACACATAGATATTAGGCATCACTTTCTTAGGGATCACACACAAAAAGGAGATATTATTCTTCAGTATATTGGAACGTAAGATCATCTTGCTGATATTTTCACAAAATCATTTCCTTCTGATAGATTTGAATACATTAAACAGAAGTTAGTAATGATAACCGTAAGGTAATCTTTCTTAATTAACTTTCTATTGAAAAAGTCTCCTTACTGTAATAAACTCCCTTTTATAGAGGGAGTACATTTGATTGTGAAAGTAATAAAATTCTACAAATATAGTTATTCAAACTTTTCGGAACTAAATTTCCGGAACTAAAATTCCCAGAATGGATATGTTCGTATAGAAGACTTCTGGAATCAAAAACTTCATATTGAACACTTCCGGAATGGGAAATTTCGTACTGGTATTTCCATAATGAGATTTTCGTACCGAGTCTTTCATAATGTGTTTTTCATACTGGAATTATTATAATGTTTTTCGTACTGAGTTTTCCGTACTAAGTTTGTTTTTCATCGTGATTTTTGCGTATTTTTAGTTAATTTTTCTTCAAATACTATCCATTACGAATAATCCTCCTAAGCCAATCTGAAAGGTATGATTTCCTTACTCAATTTTTTCATAGTCATACTTTACTTGCTGTCATTTTCTTATATTTTGGTTTCATATTATAATTTTCTTAAATCTTTGTTTTTAATAAAACCTCAAAATATCAGATTCAAGTTTTCATGAGAATTGGTTTTTGACCATTAGATCTGATCTCAGCTTGTCACAACCGTTCGATCAACTGTGGAAGTTGAACCGTTTTATCGTTGCCTATATAAAGGGAACCCCAAATGGTTGTCCCACATCGGTTTTCAAGATCCAGCATCTTGAAGCTCCGCCTCTCCATTTTAAATCCGTTTCGAACTTCAGATTTCTCCTTTCCGAACTTCTCAGAGGTCTTCAGATCCGAATGTCTGTGGAAGTAGCTTCTCAAGACATGTATTCCTCTAAGCCAATTTCAAAGTGGTTAGTATATAGAGAAAGGCTGGTTCATCCTGATTTCTTCAACAAGTATGACTCTTTTATATCCAAGAATATTAACCTTAATGGATGGGAAGATGTTGCTGTGTCGAAACCTGGGAATCACAATGAAGTATATTCAGATTTTCTTACAGAGTTTTATGAGACACTCTCCTTTCTTAAGGAAGATGGAAGAGAAAAGTTGTCTTTTACGTCTTATGGTAAGACTTATAAGCTTTCATATTCCAAGGAAGCTAGCTTGGTTGGGCTGAATAATGAAGGAGAAGCTGAATTTATATCTCATGTGTTTCCAGATTCAAAGGGTAGCTTCGACAAGGAAAAATCATTAGAAACTCTCGGACTGGCAGATGACTAGGCTCCGAAGATTGTTAATTTATCTATGAATTTTCGAATTCTAGAATTAAGGGTACAAGGCCTTATCATACAGAGAAAGGGTGACAAAGATAGTTTGAAGAAGAGTGAGATCTACATCCTAGATTTTCAGATAAATCTGAGGAATTTTAACTTGATGATGCACATTCTCATTACTCTTGAGAATGTTAAGAAAGGGAATCTGAGAGCTCAGATCATAATGTATCCAGCAATCCTCTCAAAGTTGATAGTTCAGTGCCTTGAGTCTTTCAAGGAGGCTTGAAATTCTAAGACAAGAGTTTTCAAGATTATGTTGGTGAGTGATGGAACTCTCAAAAGGATGGTTGTAGCCTTTGACAAGAAGACTGGTCAGCATATTGATTTACCTGCTCAAGAAGAAGCAGTTCCGAAAGTTGCTGATCCGGAATCCTCTAAGCTAGTAAGGAAGAGAAAGTTGAAAGAAGTTGAAGTTCAAGCAGAGAATCCCAAGTCTAAGGAAGTTCATTCCACACCTCCATAACCAAAGAGAAAGAAATCTTACCCAGATGAGGTAGTTTCTAAATGGAGGGAGATCAAAGAAAAAAGAGTGCAAGGGGAGCCTCAGTTTGGCATGGATCCTGTGGAGGCAAAGGCCATGAAGGAAAGAACTATGGATGAGCTAGAAAAACAAGTAAAATAAAAGAATCTTAAGAAGAAGTTGTCTAAAGCAGAGGTAGCTCAGGCATTGTTGAAGTTCAATGAGATGGTTTCAACAAATATTCCTGTTCCGAGATCATTTTCCTTGGACTCTCTTTCTGAGACTCCAGGAAGAAATTTCATCGCTCCAGAAGAAGCTGTTGCTAAGACTGCTGAGGAAGTAGAGAAAATTGAGCGAGTGGAAGAGGAAGAAGCTGTAGCTGAAGGAAGTGGTGAAACTGGAGATGTTTTGAAACAAGTATATGATTATAAGGGGACACCTTCGGAACATCTGTCGCTCCGAACTTCAGAAGCCACATCTTCGAAATTAGCCACTCATGGAAATGATGAGCAGCAAGGAGAAGAATAAGTAGCTTATCATGCAGAAGAACAACTTCTACATGATGTTGCTCAAATGGAGAACGTAGAGGATGTAGCTCAAAAAGTTGCTGATGATGAAGACAATATTATTTAAGTAACTGATAGTGAAAAAAGAACTTCAGAACATGATTCTATTCCGAAAAGAGACAAGGGAAAGAAAATTCTTGCTGATACTCCGTGCTCAATAGTGGTGAAGAGAAAGGAAGTTTGTAGTACTTAAAAGATAAAGCTTGACCTTGTTGAAGAAGAAAATTCTCCAAGCAGAGTCTCGGATTCGGAGTCATCTTCATTAGGGCATGAATTTGTTGTTCAGTCTTTAAAGAAGTTAGTAGGTTCTATTCCGACCTTCTCAAGCATTGATTCAAGATGTCAGATGCTCCAACATGCTTTGAATCAGAAAACAGACTCCGTATCTATGGTTATGGATAAGTGTGTTGAGATAGAATCTCAATTCAAATCTTTCTCTATCGGCTATGAAGCCCACAAATGATATTTCAAGAGGATGCCCAGTTGGTCAAGGAAGACTGTAGAAGAAATGAGGCTCTTTTATGAATTTCAAGATAATGTGAATGATGCTTTTGAGACTGAGGATAGGAAGATAAATGAGCTAACTTCTTCCTTTGAAGAGAAATTGACAAATGAAAAGAATTTCCAGATTCAAGAAGTCAGAGATCTGAATGGGAAGCTAAATTCTGTCTCTCAAAATTGGAAGTATGAAAGGGATCATCGGATTGAGTTTGAAGAAAATTGAAGGCTCAGGAAGAAAAGCATCAAGCCCAGGAAGAAAAGATTGAGGCCCGAAGTGCAAGAATTGTTGTGTTAGAGAACAAAGCTGAAGAAGATCATAAAGATTTAAAGAAGATAAAGACTATTCTAAAGGGTCTCATGGCGAAGGAGAAAGATTCTAAATAGACATATCCGATCTTTTGTTGTACCTTAACTCTTTTGTTGTTGAAATTTTTAAACTCAATAGAAATTGTGCTTCCCCATTTTTTTTCTCTTGTTACTACTAATTTTTCATGTACTATGTTATATTTTCCATTCCCTCGAATTATTTTTTAAAATCACAAAGGGGGAGAAGGAAAAGAACTCTAATTAAAGGGAAAAAGAATCTTAACAAAGGGTGAGAAAGAAAACAAACTCTAATAAGAGTTTCTCTAAGGGGGAGTTTCTCATTAAAGAAGACATTCTTATTCGTAATGAAATATCATTCTGGAAATCTAGAATACGATCCTTAGAGTTTCAAAGTCTAAGCGGGAGTTAGTCATATTCATCTACATCCATAAGCAAAGGGAGATAATCCTTATTGTTTTCTTTCTTCTTAAAATTTCTTTTTCATAAGGATGTTTGTGCTTTCCAAAAAGGGGGAGATTGTTGAGTCAATAAGGTTTTCCTTATGAATTTTCCATTCCTTCTTGTTTTGAAAATCACAAACACCTTATCTTTAAGGAAAATTGATTTTATAAGGAAAATTTCATTTATAAGGAAAATTTATTTTATAAGGAAAATTGCTTTTATAAGGAAAATTGCTCCTATAAGGAAAATTGCTTTTATAAGGAAAATTGCTTTTATAAGGAAAATTGCTTTTATAAGGAAAATTAATTTTATAAGCAAAATCGCTTTTGTAAGAATAATTATCCTTATCATATTTTCATCCATATTTTTCTTAAGTATAATATTCAGATTCCTTTCTATATTCTTAGAATTGTTTGAAACTTTGATATGAAGTATTCTGTTTTAGGATCCGAATTCTGGTTGAGAACTGTAATAAAGTTTCACTCTGAATTCCAGATGAGAACTGTGATAAAGTTTCATTCCGAATTCCGGATACGAACTCTGATTAAGTTCTACTCCAAATTCAAGATACGAATCCTTATGAAGTTCGACATCGAATTCTCATTATGAATTCTGATGATGAATTCTCATTACGAATTCTAATCACGAATTCTCATTTTGAATGCTCATTCATAATTGAGCTATTAAACAGAATCTGATCATCTTTGTTTTATACACTCTGAACTTCCACTCCGAACTTTTTAATTAGACTTAAAACTATGTCGTACATTCTGTTACACTTGTTTTGTTATAAAATGATGTTGTCTATTCTGTTTTAAACTAATCGTTGTTTAAGTTACATGTGTATAGGTCCCTCCGATTTTTAGGGAAATTATGACCGTTGGAATGTAGGTCGACCTTGCCTATAAATAGGAGCTTATTTGAAAGAGCTCATAACAGATGGATAACTTCTTCGACATCGTGAATACATGCAATTGAAGTGATTTCTAGAGAGAGAGGCTCTTATTAACTCTCAAAGCTTCGTGTGACTCAGAATGTTGGTGATTACATTCGAGGACTTCCAGGGATAGGAAGACAGAGGTTTCCCACACCTTGAAGTTGAGGGCTTCCTTGCTGAGGAAGGCAGAGGTGACCAACTACCTTGAAGTTGAGGGCTTGCGGGGATAGCAATACAGAGACTCCAATCTTCGTATCGAGGGCTTACCCTGGTGTGGGTAAGACAGACTTTCTTGAAAGTATAAATCAAGGGACCTTTATCCAAGGTTGTTGGATACCCTTCTCTTTGGGTTAAAAGACTTATATCTTGTTACTTGTAGTTTTACTACTTGATTGTTTCTGCTGCATTTTGTATTTTATGGAAATTATAACTTTCTTATACTTCCTTACTTGTACTCTATTTCATTTAGATTATATACGCTTTAAGGTAGAATCTCATATTGTAATCTTTTGTTAAGTTTCGATTTCCGGAACCATATTTCCGGAACCTACTTTCGGAATCTCTTTCCAAGTTTTCATTTGGTATTAGAGGTTTTGTGAATTTTCTTAGTTTAAAAATTGTTAAACTTGGCCCTTTCCTTTGCTTAAGGAAACCATAGTTATCCGTAACTAACTTTAAAGGTTCCAAAGGAATTTTTAAAGTATACAATTCAACCCCCCTCTTGTATATTGAGCATCTACATCATTTTTTCGATCCTACAAATCATTTTATCTATAAAATGATCCAAGGGAGATTTTTGTTTCAAATTAATAGTTGATATTTTTAATCATTAAATATATATCTTAAAATAAAGAACATGTGGAGTTTAGTTTTTATTATTATTTTGGATTATTTTGAATGATTGAAATATTATAAGTTTTGAATATGATTTTCAATGATTTCTATTAAGGAAATTGTTGTTTTATATTTTTGAATAAATAATATTTTTCTCTCTTTAAAAATTTAAATAATGATGGTCTTAATAAAATTAAAATATATTTTATTTATCCTATAAGGATCTTCTATAATAAAGGTATTTCCCCTGATTATATTACCATTTTCGAAGAGTTTGTTGATCATATAAAATGGGGAGAAGAATTTGATAACATTAAACATATATTTATTATAACTAGTATTTTGTTTCAAATATATATTTATTATATATTTCCCAATTCTTTTGAAACAATAATTATTTTAATAAATTTCAATTTTTTTTATTTTATTATTTTGAGGGTTTTTGATAATCACAGTGGGGGAGAAGAACATGGTAAGGATTATATTGAAAAAATGGAATAATGTTTTGAAATTGGAAAAATATTTTTTTAAAAATGAACTCAAATCAGTTTACTCTTAAAAAATGAAAATGTTATTAAACTATTATATTAATTTCATTATGAAATATCAAAATTCCATGAAGTTGTATTGTTGAAAAATTCAATATGCATGTATATATGTAGATAATTTTCAAACATTGATTAATTATAAAATGGGGGATAATGTTGTATGTCAGTCTCTTATGTGGTTTCAATGATCACAAAAACATATATTGTTTTTTATGGAATTCAGTGCATATATTTTGGAAGTTTGACTATAGAGTTTTTAGACCAATGAATGGATAAAGAGATTCATGTAGGTAACATTTAGTGTCTTACACCTATAGGTACTAGAGTTTACCCATTATAGTGCACCAGATAGCCATTGACACCCCCAGGCTACCAAATGGTATCCAAAAATTCAAAATTAAATGTCTTTTATGGTGTAAATTGGTGACTTAATTTGACTCCAAATGTTTCATTATGACTCTCAAAGGGTCAGTAAGGTTTTGAAATCCACGAGATGCTATAAATTCACATTGTTTGGTTCTTTGTTGATATTGTTTACTTTTAATATAAATTTAAATATCTATTCTGTCCTTTTTTCTCATTATCTTTCTCTCTTAAAATTGTCTTACTCCATCCCTCTCTTTTTATTAACAGTTGTTTTATGATTTTGAGTGGTATTCATTTTGTTTTAATAATACAACCACTTATTTTTTCTTTTTTATGGTAATAACTACCATTGAGTGCGAGGATTTAGTTCCTCAATACAACTTAGTGTGATGGGGTTGGCTCACATTTCCATTAAAATTGTGTGAGATTGGGTTTCCAGCCACAAAAACTAAAATTATAGCATTGTAAATGGGTTTTTGGATATAACTAATAAAAATAAAGCATCTTTCATATTGTAAATAGGATTGTTTTCAATCAATAAATACCAGGGTTAGTGGGAAATCACTATAAATTTTGGAGATAATACATAGGAATTACTTTATTTATTATTGTTGAAACCCTTTATCAATTTCTTGTTAATTTTCTTATATTTTACATTTCCTCTATTCTAAAATCTTTTTCTTATAGTTAATTAAATTAATTGTTTAAATTAAAACTCATTTATTTTTAATTTAAAAATTTTCATTAAAAGAAAATACATCCTCTCCCCCTCTTTTCATATATACTTAAACTAACAGTAGATGTGTAATGAAGTAATGGTAGTGATCCATTTTTATAAATAAAGAGAATGTAAATTTTAAAGTATGACACAATTAAATCATTTAATGAAAAAAATTGAAAAATAATTTAGTGATAGATAGGTTTTATTCGTATAACATTTACACACATCGAGGCATGTAATTTAAACTATTTTGGTCTTTTACACTTAGTAAAAATCTTCATATACATTTCACATTTACCTTGATAAGTTATTTTTTAACATGTTTATTTAATTATAATAAAAAAATTAAAATTGAACTCACTTTTTAATTTCAACATGATGATATAAATTATTAAAATCATTTTATTAATAAAATTTATAAATTAAAAAGGATAATTTTAATATTATCACAACTAATGATTTAAACCATTTTTATAAAAAGTGTGTTTTTAAAAATAAAATTCATGAATAGTATAAATTAACAACTACCTTTTACGTTCATGATATAATTTTTTTTATAGAATATCATCATTTGAATGTCTAATAAAAAAAGACTAAAAATATTTGCTGTATTAAAATGAAATGTTCCTTATTTAATAAATTGTTAAATGTTGGTTTCTAAGATTAAATTATTATTTTAAAATATATAACATTACACCATAAAACCATATTTTATCAATTAAAATATTTTATAATCTTTCAGTTCTTACTTATATAATAATACAGACATAAAATTTACAGTTTGGCTAAAAACAATATGTTTCACTATTTACTTAAAAATTATTTATTTTAAAAAGGTCACCAAAAATAATCGTAATATAATGTGGTTATTATAATTCAAAAAATGAATGTAATTTTTTAAAATTAAAATTTTAAATTGCGATAATTTAATTATTTAATAGATATATAAATAAAACAATTTTTGAACAAAAATAATTTGAAAAAATTATAAATGTCATTTTTCTAATTTCTTATCAATTACAAGTTAGATATATGTTAATAAATTATTAATTTAAAAATTATATATTATTTATCATATAACTAATTTTATAAAATAATGAATATAAAAACATATTAAAAAAAGATATTCTAAAATAGTAAAATGATCCTTTTAACTTTTTCATTGAATTAATTGTAAAACATTGGTTTTATTTAATTGAAGAAAATTGAAATTTAAAAAATACATAATTTAAATAACTTATTAACATAATAATTATATGTTTATATAATTTAAATATCATGTAACAAAACCCCCTCTTATCTAAGTCTAGCATCTATGTATATGGTATTATCTAGTGGTAGCCAAAGGCGGTGATCCTACTAGCATTGATCTTGCGGAAAATTCAATGAGATTGAATTTCACTTTAATTAATTTACAATAATATCATAATTGTTGGATTTTTTATTGGGATTGGCCTTGGAAAAACCCAATTGATGATAACCACATTTTAATATTGAATAAATGTGCATCAAATTGGATACTTATAATACATGTTGTAATTTTTACATTTTATTTATAGCTTTTATAATATGGTAACATAATTTTATGCTCATTGATTAGAAACTATTTTATAATATTGAAATATTATTTTAATATATTACATTTTTATTTTATTTTGGTGTTACATTTTGAAAAATATTATAATATTATTTTTATTTAAATAAATACAATGTTAAATTTGGGGTTGATACATTCTCCCCACATAAATAAAATGTAGCCTAACAATTTTAAGGATTCATAAGTGATGAAATAGTTAAGGGTGTATATAAGATAGAAACAAATTCTGATTTAATTTCTAATTTTGGTACATCCTCAAGACAATTGGTATAACTAGTAAACTCAATTTTCCTTCATAATTGAACTATAACTAATGTTGAGTTTCTATTTAAGAATTTATAATAAATACTCCAATACAATTAGAGTAATTATTTATTGGGGGGTTATAGTAATAATTATATTGATAAGTGATCCCTGGTTAAATTTTAATTGGTATTTTTATATATTGGTGATTATCATTTTCAAAATATACAATCAATGAATAATATCTCATTAAATTTGGGTAAATGAAGGATAATAGGATTTTAAACTAAACACATTCATGTAAACTAATATTATATAGGAGTTATAAAATATAGATATAAATATACCACTAGAAATTTTTATTAATAATTTATCATCTTGCCATCAGGGTGGTGATTTTATGTCATTAGATACATTATAGTACATTGAAAAGATAAGAATATGAAATTCACAGTCCTTGAGTGATTTATTAGTATCCCACATTCCATATAATGTTTTAAACAAAAAATTGTAGTTGTAGATGGATAATATATCTATTATATTAGAGGTTATAAGTGCTTATCATCAATGTTAGACCTTGGATTAGGGAATTGGATAATTCCTATGTACCTGACATTTAATACATTTAATTATTATTTGTACCTATAGATAAACTCTATTTCCAATCACCATGTCCATGGATATCTTCAATATTTATCATGAATTAGTTGCATTATACACTATTTTTTCTCAAATAAAATATATCCTGGTTCCTTTGATACATTCCAAATTTTTATTTATACAATATTTTTTTACACAAATAAAATTGAATTGTATTTCAACAATTACATCCGTCAACTAAAATTCCATGAAAACCAATTATTAACTTCTTTCATGTGTTTCTATACTCACTATGTTCACATTGTTACTCATAATTTTTCATATTTGATTTTACATAATCAAAATATTTCTCACTCTATGTCTTATCCTATCATGTTTCTCATCGGTAAAATCTCAACATTTTCCATGGAATTCATTATTAAATTTGTTTCATCAATATTTATCGATGACTAAAAATAAAAAGGGTTGATCACTAAAAATGAAAACAATATTCCCTTAAGCTAATTATTTTATAAAAATTATATGAAATATTTAACCTTAAAATGTTTTACTCTTAAAAATTATTACATTAGCATTAAATAAAACCTAAATCACTATCAATCTAATCTAGGTTTATTTAGTTTGTGTTCTCTTATATCACATAATCTAATTTTTTAGCATACCAAATCCTTCATAATTGATTGAATAAAATATTACTAATCAAATAATATCCTCCAAGATTTTTTATCTAAATATGAAGTCTTAATCTAGCTCATCATTTATTAGTTTGAATATTGATTTGAAACAAATGAAAAAACATTACAGGGAGGCATATGTGAATATTTCTTAATAATTGATCCATTATAAACACCCTTATAGGCTTATTATATGATATAAATATATTTATAGCCTAGAAAATGGAAACATAAGAAAAAGGTGAGGTCTAATGCTCAGTAAGGGGAACATATCATTAACATATCAACAAGGTTTAGATCATAATCATATGTGAATTAATTATAATGAGAGAAATATCTTATTAAAAGAACATGGATTTATAATATTTCTCCATAATTCATAATAACAAGATATATAACGTCAAATGATGAAACATATTCCTTGGAGAAATAGTTTGAGATGATAAAAAAGAAGGCATCTATCATAGTTATAGGAATATGATATTTGAACATCGAATTTTCTATAATCATAGAAAATAAAAGAATTGTGTAATAACATAATCACAAAAAAAATAATATTCTGAAAAAAAAAGAATGAAAATCCTTTATATAGTAAAACAATATATTAAATTCCTCCATTTATGTTAAAACAAAATAAAATAGTATCCATTGTATGTATTGTGAATAAATCCTTGCATGTTTTTCTTTTATGTAGTGAATAAATAAATGCATGTCTATAAGGTTAAAACCATACAAATTATATAATATCAAGTTTTTATTCAAGGATTAAGTTTCGTACAGACCTAAGGAGAATTGAGGTTTATATTTTTAGATAATTTGGTCATAAATGTTACAATATAATCCCAAAAAATACATGTTGTACACTTCCTCTCGGTAATACTTTTTCCCTCAATAAAAATCTTTTTAAAATAAATATTTTATTTTTTATGAAATATATTTAAAATTTTCAACAAATATTCTTAATTTTTCATATAAACCTTGAAACCGTTGAAAAAATTCCAAATCCTGTAATATGAAAAAATAATTCATAAGGGATATCAATTAAAATTAAAGAATCTTTGTTGTCCGTTTTAAAACAATGAGACCATAAAAAAATAGTTTTTATTTCAAATTTAAACTCAAATGAAACTGTATTTACTACCCAATGTTTTTAATAAAATAATTAATCACAAAACATAAGTTTAACATAACCATGATTATCTAATATAAAATTTGAGAACCTAATTAAAAAATCGTAAAAAATTCATTTTTACACTAAAAGTGAATCATCCTTCCTTTAAAGTGATTATTAGCTTACCTTTTTAAGTGAAATGATTTATATGAATAATCATTAGAAATAAAAAGAAATTCATATAGGTTACACGGTAAATAATATTTATATAACCCTTATAATTGAAATAAACATATAGTTGACTTCCAATATAATTATCCTGATAACACAATAACTACCCATGTATTAGAGTGCTGACTGTATTCACCCATCGTATATGTTTTATCGGGCTCACCCAGCATCATGTGTAATATTAGTCTCTCCCATCATTTTTAAAAATTTATAAGGGCCATATAATGAATAATTTTTTATTATTATTTTACATTTTCATCATAATTCCCTTGACAAGAACTTCTAAACACATAAGCAGAACACTATCGAATATCAAAATACTAATTATTTTTTAAAACAAAATTTCCAAAACTAAAATTACATTAACAAAAGTGAAATTATTTTTTTATTAATAAAAAATTTAATATTGTAAAATAATCCAAAAATCAAATATTTTTTATGTCAGCAAAAAATTCTATTGTCTTCACGTACATTAAATTTTAACATTAATTTTTTTTCCTTTTGTAAAGAATGTAAAAAACATTACTTATTTAATATATAAAAACAATCATTTTTAAACCCAATTGGAGGATAGTAAAAAGAGACATAAAATTTAATTTATAATTATTTTTAACATATAAAAACATAACTACAATTATTTTAAAAAAATTTATATGGAAGAAAAATATTTATAAAATAAGTATTTAAAAAATTTATAACGAATTTTAATGAATTAAAGTGTCCGTTACCTTGATTTTCACTCATCAATAAAATTATTTTATTTTATTGGAAGATAAAATTATCCTAATTATTTAATTTATTAAAATAATTGTTCACGTTTATTATTCCTTTTTTCCTTATTATAATCATTTATTTAATCAATCATGTTCACATAGTATGTTTTGATGATTTTCAACTAAAATGTCCAAAATGATTTCTGTAAGTTGACACTGTCGAAATACTAAATAAATATTTCATATAAAGAGTAACAATAATTTAATAATTGTTAAATGTTTAGAAAAATGATAATTTTAAAACCAATATTGAATTATGGTTATAAAATAATTAACTCTATTACAATCATTGAGTTGGTTGGTCATACCTGTGCATGAGTAACATTTCCAATTTTCAATGGTCATTATGGAAAGAAGTAAGTATTATATTAAATAATGATATTAATTTAATAAATACTATATTATTTATTTATATATGTTTATATATATCTTTCATGGGATGTAGTGATGAGAAACAAATCACATCCCGTCATGGAGGTGGTAGTCAACACATACCCAAGAATAACGTTATCATTTCATAGTGAATGAAAATTTTATAAAATAGATAATATATTAGTTTTTAATAATGATAAATAAGTCATAAATTTAATTTAAATATACCAAATCTCTCATTCAAACCATTCATGTGAATCTGGAAAGGAAAACTCATAACATCATTTATTGAGAAGGTAGTCCACCGTACACTAAAACAATGGATTAATTTATCATTTTATAGATGAGGGGATACATATAGTTCATTAAATAGTCATAATAACATATCAATATATATAATATACTTATTTGAAAATTTCAACATGTTTTAATATGGTTTTGATGAGGTATAATAATAAAAATACAAAAAATCGTGATTAAGAACTTTACATCCTCTTCGGAGAACCTCTTAATGTTTAAACAAAAATCTTTCCAAGGGTGGTTTTATAATCAATCCAAGGATAATATGATATGGTTATGGGTGTAGGGAAGGGTTTTGGTAAAAACAAATTCCAATGTTTTTTTGAAGTGTGAATAAAATAGGATAAGATTGTCCCTTTTACCAGTGCGGGGGGGGGGGGGGGGGTCCTTGAGATTTACTAATGTATTAAATTAATATATATTAATTTTAATATTAAATTGATTAAAATTTGATAAGACGATAATATAAGATAATTATGAGTATAAATCACCTCATAAAATGAAAATTTAACATTTTTAACTAATTTTTTCACCCTTTTAATTTTTTTTACCCTTCTTACAAATTTTGAAAAATACCCGAGTATTAAAGTGGTTACACATTTAGGGTCAAAAAAATTAATATAAAAGGAAAATTTGTCCATTAATGGAAAATAGTGGATATTTTTAATCATATAAAAATAAATTAACTGAATATAGAATTTTTTTAATTTTAAAAACATTTAATTATATATTATTTATTATAAAATAACATTAATATCATTTTAAACACTTTTAATTTAAATTTATTATAAAAAGGCCAATAAAATATACAATTTAAATATAAACCTTTAAAAATTACCAAACATTTTATATTTATTTATATAATTTATGGAAAAAAATTCATTTAATGTATATTAAATTTAACACTATTAAAATAATTACTTTTATATTCCAAAAAATTAAATAATTAATGTGTCGGTGTTTCATAAGAAATAAAGGTAATTATTTCATCATTATATATTATAAATAAATTTTCATGATAATAAAAAATAGTAATCATTCATATAACCATTTATAACCATAATATATTTGTTTTATTCCTATATCATAAATTTAAAAATCATAAAATCAAGAAAATCACATTTTTTACTCATCATCACGTAAAACATTACAAAGGCCACGACCTTGGACATAAAAGAATAAGAAGTCATATATTTTAATATTTTAGTATTATTGAGGATATATACTTATACATAAATTATGGAAACTACTTTTGTTAATTTTTAGCCCTTATCAAATCATTTTTTCTATAATTAACTCATTTTTCCATTATCATGGAAAAATATTAACCACTAATACTATTAATAATAACCAAAAATAAAATGGGAATATTTAAAAAAATTAATCTCATAATTATATTTTTGGAATCCATTTTTCAACATTAAATTCATAGAGGACAAATAATTTAATTTAAAAATAATCCTACAAATCATAAAGAAAAATATTTTTTTAAGAAAAATTCTTTTTATGTATACAAATTTTTTTATACAAATATTCAAGTATAAAATTCATTCCAATGCAATAATTGGATAATTTTTAATGAAAACTAAATAAGTAAATTTTAAATGTAATTCATAAAATAAGTTTACTTTTTAAATACTCGGTTTTGATTAATTTTCATAAAAAATCAGTTGTTTCACTATTTGTTGAAAAAACCAACTTTTCAGAAAAATGACATAATTTAACCATAAGATAATTTTGATATGTTGATTTGGAAAATTATTTTTTATTAAATATAATATTAAAAATTTCCATTATTTTATTATAATATTTTCTCACAAAAGAAACAAAAAACATTTTTGATGAAAATTTATTTTTCAAGAAAATTACATCAAAAACAAATTGAGCGATAGTATCGTCTGATTTTATAAATAAATTTATAATGAGTTTGAAATTTGTATATAATTCATTAATAATTTAATTATATTAATATTATCCAATTTAATATCTAGGTTATAACTATCATATTTACATAATATCATTTCCTGGATTTTTTAGGTGTGGAATCATGTGTCGTATAAACTGTGGAATATAGATGTGATTTTAGAAAAAAAAATTATTAAGGTGTTATTTTCTCCACCACCCCCAATGCTAAATAAAATGAATCCTCACGATTTTATTTTTATATCTGTAATTAATGGTTTCTATATGAAAATAATTTTTTTGATGTGCCACACCATAAAAAAACGAAATATAAAATTTAATTTTAAAAACTGGGAAAGGGGAAATGAAGGTCATTTTGAATAAGACATAAATTTCTTTCTAAATATTAGAACATTGGTGGGAAGTTAAAATTTGGACATTGAGGGAAAATATAATGTTATAAAATTATATAAAGTGACATAGAACATCGAACCCAATAAAGAAAATGATCATGAGGTATTTTAAGACCAAAATAACTTAAACCAAAGAAGTGTAAGAAAGACCATAAATCCATATATAATAATGGTAATAGGATATCATTTTTTTAAGATCTATTTCCTAGAATTTAGGATTCACTTTTCCATCTAGACTAATAACATAAGTAAATATACTTACTTAAAATGTTTAATTTCATCATTTATTTATTTTTCAGAATAATTTCATGTGGTTATCCAAATGATGAGTATTAAAGAAGAAGTTTTTATACTTGAAGTAATTAAATCAACTTCTAACTGGTATCATAACTGAAAAAATAATATAAAGTTATTTAACCAATATTTAAAATTTATTCATAATTCCAATGGTTATCATAAGGTAAAATAATTCAAAAAATGAAAAAACCATTATATAACAAAATAATTCATTAATCTCAAAAACCACAATAATAACACAAAAAATTAAACATATAACATTCAAAAAATAACTAACAGTAAAATTTATCAAAAGTTTCTTGGCTAATATTGAAATATTAAAATCATAAGGGTTTGATCACATATTCTTCTATGATAAAAATAACATTTATCTAAAAATATAATTACTACCTCTTAAAGTCAAATACTAAATAATGATTAATTCCTAATAATATAATCTTCAAAATCATATCTTTAATTCCATAAATAAAGTGAATCACCATAAATCCCCATTAAAATAAAATTTTATTCCAAAATATATTTAATCCTTTTGTCCAAAAATAGAATATATTAGTATTATGTTTACCATAATCATATAATGTTCTAAAAAATAATGATGATTCTTAAAAATATGATTAATCATTATATCTCTTTTTATTCTAAAATTGTTTTATATAGATAATTTTTCAAAAAAATAAAATAATCTTAATTTATAATCATTTTCTTAACATATAGAACATATAAACTCAACGTTTTATTTATCAAATTATTATATTCCCTACAATGAGTGTCCCAAAATATTATAACCTTTTTATGATGCAAATTTTCATTGGTACAGAATTTATGTAACATATATTATAAAATATTAAAAAACTGTCTTCCCAAGAATAATCCTTAGAAGTTTCATGGTTGGAAAAATATTTAAAAAATATCCTAATATCATTGATAAAAGATGACTATATATTAATGATGAAAACTAAATAAATGAACATATCCTTAATTCAATTTCCTTCTTAAAAAATTGATCATTATTTTTCATTATTTTACTTAATACATTAAATTCTAGTAATCAAAGATATAAAATTTTTCCATATGTTTTTTCAATATCACTGAAATAATGTTTTATAATTAAAAAGTAATAAAATATTTCATACTTGTAATATTGGAGCTGAGGACTTGTATTATGGTATCTATATCCAATTTATCTTTCAGCATGGATTCTGTATCTCCAGAAAAGAAATAGTTGAGTCCTTAGTGGTATTTTCCTTTCCAAATGAGATAGATGAGTTATGATTTTGAAAGAAAATAAAATATATAACATTATCAATAGAGATTTTATAGAATTTAATTGGTGAGGTATAGATCAAATATTTTCATAAATGTGATTCAAATGTTGAAAAATATTTTAAAATAATTTTAATAGTATTTATCAATGATAATGATGATTAAATAATCAAGAAGGGATATGTTGGTTTTGTGAGATCCTTTTCCTTTCATCCTGATAAAATATCTCTAATATTAATAAATATATAAAATTTAAACGTGAAATGAATTATATCATGTGAAATTAAAATGATCATTGTGAAGAAAATATCTATAGAAACTATATAAAACTTTAACCTTCAAATTCTCAATAATAACCAATATAAATTCAGTATTGAAGAATGTTTTAACCTTAATGGAAATATGCTAAAATTATTCTTACGTCCAAAAAAATTTAACAACATTATTCTAAAATAATGCTTCATGTTAAACATAAAGGCTACATATACATCAATGTAATAAAATTTCAAAAAAATATCATTAATCAACATAAAATATCATCAATTAAAATGAAAAAAAATTCAATGAATTTGAAATTATGATCAACATTAAACATAAAAACACACAATGGAATCCAATATTATAAAAACATTCTAACCTCCAAGGTTATTTATATCCTACATCTGATACCAGATATAAGGACCCAACCTTAAATATTATAGAATCATTAGTTCCAAGTCAAGGATTCATTTTCTTAAATACCTGAGGACCTTTAAGGTTTAATGTTTTTAAGAATTTTTTCATAACCCCTTCATAAAATAAATAAAAAAAAATTTGGACACTTCCTCTTAGTATTAATTTTTTACCAATAAAAAAATTTTAAAATTAATTTTATTTTTATTTCTATGGAAAATATTTGTGATTTTCAACCACAATTATTCCTTTTTTCTGCCTATCCATGATCCTGAATGAATTTTTTATATTTTTTCAGATCAGCACAAAAAACATTGCAAGGTACATAAAATAAAAATAACTAAACTTGTTGTTCAATTTTCAAACCATGATATCAGAAAAATAATGTTTCATGAATCTTTGAGATCAAATGAAATCATCATTACTACGTATAGTGTTCTTTAAAACAGAAATTAGAAACAAATAAGTGAAAAATCAATAACCCCTTGTTTCAATATAAAACATGAGAACCCATGAAATGTATATTCACAAATCATCACTTTTACATTAAAATATATCATAAATTCATTTAAAAAGATCATTGACAAAAATTTTGAAATCAAACGATTCCCAAGAAAAATCATCAGCATGCATCGAAAAATCATGTAGGTTCCTTGGGAAATAATATTATTATAACCCTTATAAGAATCATTAAAATTGAAGTCACCATATGGTCAAATACTATATAATTCGTCAGAGAACATATTCGTTACCCAATGTATTGTAGTTTTATATGGACACAACATCCATATAAGATATATTGGGATCATCCTTTATCATGGGATACTTTAGGATTAAACATCATAATATAAAATGGATATGGGTTTTATTAGGAATAAAACGTTGTAGTAATTAAACTTTTCATCATAAAATCCTTGAAAACTCCTTTTAACACAAAATAAGAACACTTTTAGATATGAGAATACCCATTATTTTTTATAAATAATTTTGAAAAAACAATCCTAGAAGAAAATGTAAATTGGGTTTTTATTTGAAGAATAAAATAAAATATCATAATGGAATAAAAACAACAAATAATGTTCACAATATTGGTAATATTCATTTTCATTGTATATGATAAAATATAACATCCCATTTTCCTTTGTTAAATAATATCCAAACACTCTAGATTAAATACTTAAAATATTCATTTTAAAAATTCATTTGATTAAAATAAAATGTGACATAAAATGTTGTTCATACTTCATTTATTCCTATATAAAAAATTTCTATATAATTATTTTAATAAAATGTACACGGAATAAATATATTTACAAACTAAATCTATAAATCATTTAAAATGAGGAATTATAAAGTAATTTTTCCCTTACCATGTAATTGACTAATCACATATGTTATTTATCTTCTTGAATAATAAAATCACATTAATTAATTTCATTCATAGGAAACACTTTCAATTATATTATTATTCTTTGCATTTTATAATTAATTACTCAATCAATTATGTTCACATTATATATTTTAAATATATTCATCACATCAAACTAAAATGAATTATGTGGGTCAAATATGGTCAACAAAGTAATTAACAAATCATATCAAGAATAAAAATAATGAAATAATTATAATTTTTATACATTAATTATAATGTTAAAACCAACAATTAAATATGATTGTGAAAAAACTATTACGTTACAATCAGTGAGAGAGTATGTCATACATACACATGGGTAACATCTTAATTTTTCAATGATCATTATGGAAATAAGGTATGTATTATTTAATCATTTCATAATGATCATAATATCATAAATAAAATATTATTTCATTATATATACTTATATATATATTCCATGTGATGAGGGGATGAAAAATGAATCAGATCACTCTATTGAGGTGGAAGTCAACATGTATAAACGAAAGATTTTATAATCTTTCAATGAATGATATGTTGAGAAAATAAATAATATATTAATTCTAATGAATTATAAAAATTTAATGAATTTCATATAAATAAAATAAATCCATCACTACAATAGTGGTGAGAAGTGGTGATGGAAAAATAATTGCATCAGTTCATAAGGTGGTTGTTGACCATATACATTAACCAGGTTTTGTTTCCCATTTAATAGAAGAGGAGATGAATATAGGTTATTCAATAAACATAATAAATTCTAATTATTTAAAATAATATTATTTTATTATTTTAGTACGTTTTTAATATGTTTTAATGATATTGATGAAGAAATAAAATGTAAATACTAGATTAAGAACTATATATCTTCTCAAGAAAACCTCTTAAGATTTACAAGATAATAATTTCAATGTCAGTTTTATAATCAAAACAAGGCATATAATACATGCATGGGATATTAGTAATTTTTTTGGAAGGTTATGGATAAACCAAATTTTTTTTTATGTTTGAATTAAATAGAATAAGAGGTTCCCTTTTATAAGTGAGTGGAGGGCAAGACTTGAAATTTGGTAAAGTATTAAATTAATATTATTTAATTTTCATTGTCAAATGTATCCAAATTGATAGTGTATCAATATAAGATAATTATGGGTCATAATACGTTTATACCAAAAATATTGGGCATGTTTAGGTAATGATTTAACCCTTATATATTTTTGTATACCCAAATTATAACTTTTTAATAATTACCCACGTGTTTATGTTTTCACTCTTCACGAGTCAATATAGTAAGTATAAAAATAGAATTGTTATATGTATGGATTATAGTTGATAATTTAAAATAATATTTCATTAAATTCCCCAAAAAATAGTATTTTCCTGAAATTTTAAATCACTTAATAAAATACTATTTATTATAAAATAATATTAATACGATTGTTAACACTATTAATATAATTTGATTTTAAAAATCCTCAATACAATTTTGAATTGGAATATAAAACTTAATAAAAATTCCTTGTTATTTTTAAATAAAATATTTATGTAACACAATAATTCAATTAATTTATATCTCTTTTAAAAAATTAAAAATCATTTATTTTGGTTTCCAATTAATTAAATAATTAATGTTTCGTCATTTCATAAGCCTTTAAGTTATTTATTTTATACGTAAAATTATAAATAAATAACCATGATAAAAAAATATTTATATTTAAAATAAACAATTATAACTTCACATACATTCTTTTTATCTTGACTTCAAAAATTAAAATATAATAAAACAATGAAAATGATATATTTAACTAATCATTACATAAAAAATTATAAATGCTATAATAATGAAAATATAGAAATAAATGGTTATATGTTATAAGGTTGTACAATTATAGGTTAAATATAATCAAACAATAAAATTTATTATTGTATTTGGGTAACATTATTATCATTATCAAATAATTTATACCCTTAATTAACTCATTTTATCTTTACTATAAGGGTAAATATTTACAACAATTACAATTCAAAAAAATAATTGGGTAAAATTTAAACAATTTATAAAACCAAATCATAAATAAAGAATCCTTTTTTAAATATTGAAAACACATAAGTGGAATAATTTAATTTTAAAATAAACCAACAAAACCAGATGAAAAACAATTTTTTTTAGGAAAATTCCTTTTTTGTATTAAAAAAACACAAAATTCAAGTATAAAATTCATTCAAAAGCTTATAATTGGATTATTTTTAGATGAAAAGAACTAAATATATATTAAAATTATTGTAAAATATAATTTAACTTTTCTTAAATAGAAAATACAATCCTCGATAAAAATAATTTTTTTAACTATTCATTGAAAAATAAAACTATTCCTAACAAAAAGAACTCGCTATATGATAATTTAGATACTCTGATTACAAATTTCTCTATTTTATATCAAATAAAATTTAAAATATTTTCCGAAATTAATTATAATATTTTCTTAAAAAATAATAAAATCCATTTTTAAAGAAAACATACTTGTAAATTATAAAATTACATGACTATAATTTGAGTGATTAACTAATATAAATTTATCTAATAAAATAATATTTATAATGACCTTAATATATATATATATCATTATAATGTTAATATTACTCATTCCTACCAATTTTATGGCTAAGTTATAATGGTCACATATAAATAATTATATTCCATGGTTCATTTAGTCTTGTTGTTTTGTGTAATATACATGATTTTGTGAAAATATCTATGGGGGAAAATATTTGTTTCTATTTTTTGAACAAATCCATGCATTTCTATGATTTATGTTGTGAACATATCCAAGATTATCCATGCTTTATTATTTGATCAGATGTAAAACCAAACCAATTCATTGGAGGGTTATATAGAACTCCACCCATCATAATTTATATATATATATATATTCCATAAAATATCAATCAATAAATATTTAATTATAACCCATGGAAAAAAATTGGATTCTTTCATCCCATCATAAAGAACCCAAGGAAAGAAAAATGCGTTCCGCAACATTTCACGATGGTGTCATCACAATTTTTATTAATAATTTAAATAGTTGATACTAAAAATTCAATCTCTCAAAATTATTATATCATAATAAAATTAGGAAGTTTATTGATGAAAAATTATTTCCTAGGTAATAATTCTTTTAGTGAATGAAAATTAAAATCATTGTGAAACTATAAAAACGTTTTTTTGAAAATGTTTTTATCATTTTCAAAAAATATGAAGTTACGGATCACAATCAGACATCACTTTTAAATAGGACAATTTAAAACCATGAAAAACATTTTTTTCAAAAATAAAAATAAAATCATGATCCTTGAAAAGATATAATGGATATAAAAATGAGAATGATAGGTGGAAGAAAAAACTTTTTTTTATAGATGAATGCAAAGAAATATTAATATTTTCATAAGAATTTTTTGAAGACCGACCTGAAAATAGTGACATAGATAATTTTTTTATATAGTAGAAGAGAAATATTAATGTTTAGTAATATAAAAGTGGATTAATTTTCAATAAAAAATCTATAAAAATTATCAAAAATGGAAATATTTAAATTTAGGGGAAATCATTGTTAAAGATGATGTGAATTATTCACAACAATGATATACATTTGGGAAAAAACCATGTTAATTATTTGAATTTAAAATTCCACTTTCCATAGAGAGATAAGGAATTATATAATCATCATAGAAGAAAATAATAACATCTTTAAAACCCATGGTAAAAATGTAATCATAATGACTAAATGAATTTATTTATGACAAGAAGAAATTATTACATCTTCATCTTATTTTGAATCGAAATCCCATAAATTTTATAACATGACATGTATTTTTAACTATAGATATTTAATAGATAATTATTTCAAGACAAATACATTACCAATATATACACAATATGAAGAAACAGTTGATGAAAATGTATGATATCCCAAAGAAAACATATTGAGGTGAAAACCCCTTAGGCAAATGGTAATATATAAGAATAAAAAGATTATAATAGGGATACCATGAGGTGGGAATTAAAATATCATGAAATAAAATATATTTATTATAATTCAAGTAAATACTATGGTGAATACTCCATATAAGGAAAATGTGGTTTGAAATTTGAAACATGTCTCACAGAATTGAATGTATAGACCATCAACCCTTACAAACATGGTATCTTATTAATTGATAGAAATTTAAACTAAGAAAATGATATGGGTACTAAAAACCCATCAATTTAATTAATATGGTAATGTAAATTTATTATAATGTAATCTTACCATATCAAAGATATCATATTATCAAATATAGAATATGTTTGATTAAATTTAATTTGAGAAAAGTAACCCATTAACTTAAATCATGATTAGTTGAATAAGTTATATATTCTTATACAATAATAAATTTCATCCAAATCAATAATTTACTATACTTATTAAAATATAATACCTTTTTTATATATGATTTATAAACATCTATCACATATATGTTACCATGTTATAGTTAATTTTATTCATCGGAAGTTATGTTTTTTAGATTTTTTGTTCTATACATGTTTATTGGTGATGGGTTTTATTCACACATATTAGTTAAAATTTACTCATTTATGTAAAATTAAATATATAATAATCATTTTATTTCAATGGTACTGTAATTTCTATTTCATTAAGTGAAATACATGGATATGGTTTTTGAAAAACAAAAATGTGTTGAAATATTTTGGTATGTTAATAAATTAATTAAATTTTAATAAAAAAATTCTATCATATTCACAATAACGCACATGGGAGACTGTTATAGATCATGCAATATAGTCCTCACTCTTATCCATCATGCATTTATGATCAACCTAACAAAGAGGACATAAAGTATGAAATCACATTGGGGTTCACATATAGGGGAGATAAATAATTCTAGTAGGCCACCTCAATGATGAACCTTTATAAATTATTTCACAAGTTCAACCTCATGTAATATATTTATCCTATTCGATAAACAATTGAAATGAGAAAATCAAATAAATCATTTGAAACCATATTCAATCCTTTGTTCGGGGATACTAGTCAACTATGTGATGATTCTCCATTTAAATATATATATTTATATATATATATATCCATTAATATATATATATATTTATAAACATGAGTTTTGTGAATGAAATAACCTAAATCAATAGTAGTCGATCCTGGGGAATATAATATTGATCAATTTGACATCTTTTGAATAGGGTATTGAGATGGATGTTGTACCACTCAAGCTATTTATAATTAAGTCAATCCACCATCCCACAATCATAATTTATAGTACTTACTTCAGTTGGAAGCCAAAACTTTTATGAGAATTATATATCACTAAAATAGGATACATATCATTATCATGGGTTCTCCTATACTTCCCACTAATCACTATAACAAATAATTTCATATATATACCAACATAAAATCCTTTAAATGGACACTTAAATGGAATCCATAACACCAATTCCATGTGAATCTAGTTTCATGGATAAATTTGAAGTCCTAGTCTATAGAAAATCATGACATTAAAACTCGTATAATCCAAAAGGGGATATCCCTTAGGTGATCTGAAAATAGAATTCTACTAAGATCCATGTACATGCTCTATATCCATTAATATAAATTGCTGAAAAACAACATCACTACAGAGTGCTTATGGGAAATGATGTAATTTTGTATCCTCCCAACACTAGGCATCATCCTTGGCATCACTCGATAGTGCTTGATTATCCTTGATTATATGTCACATCAACTGTGAGGTGTTCCATTTCCACCACCATGATGAAGTAATCAATCATTGAGAGTGTAATCAACCCCATCACTTGGGAGATTATAATCACTCTCAGGTATTATAGCTAACTGGGAAACCATTATAGAATATCATAAATCAATATCATTCCATGCCCAAATATCATAATTAATGGGACCTCATTCCATAATAACATAATAAATAGTTCTCAAAATTAGTATCCTAAGAAATATTTTTTTGAATCCCTAAGATAAAAATATTTAAAAAGTAAAAATCCTAGAAACCAAACCCCATGAAATACATATGGGAATCCATATTAGTGAATAATAGGGATTCGTGGAAGAATTTCTATGCATCCCAAAGTTAAATTTTTCATCACTCAGGCACAAAAAACACAAACAAGGAATCACCTCATGTAGTCATCACTACATCAGTATTACAAAAGTGAATGCATAAATAAAATAGTGAGGGTTTCCGAATTAAGAAACCCAAAAATAATTTCATATCCTCTTGGACTAAAAGGTTTATTATGGTTTATAAGGTGACACTCATTACCGTATCTAGCCAACCCAGATGTACTTTCATAGGTTCGGTTAAACATTGGGGAGACTTCTAGGTCCCTAATGTTAAGACACTATAGAGGGTTATTACATTAGACTCTCTATGTCTTCACATAAGCAATGGAATCCTACTATGGATCAATAGAACAATATAAAGGATGAAATTTCCTGCATAATACCCTAAATAAAAATAATAAGATAGTGGCATACTACACAGAACAAATAGGTCAAAAGATGTGATAAAAGTTTATACCAAAAGGAAATATCCTTGAATAACAGTATCGGGATATGGATCATGTCTTATCATAGATGAAGGGTATCACTCTAAATAAATATTTTTATTTGGTTACTGGAGCAATAACCTCTCTACTTAGTAAGAATCCCAAAATGCCACTGAGTAAAGCACTTTTTACACGTGTTACTTTTTCCAGGATAACTTATTTTCTAATGCAAGTAGTTAATTTATATAATAGAAGTTGAAGTTCAACATATTTTGTAATTTGAACATGGTTATTTAAAATTTAAAAAATATTATCAAATAAAATTTATAATGGTTGTAAAAGTTCTTTTTAATATTAATCCACAAAATGTGTAAAACCCATTTTCAGATCAAGTGTGTTTTTATGTTAAAAATTTAAGAGTACTGTACTTTTATCAATAAAATTTAATTCCATGATATAAATTAATTTATTATAAAACAAATTTAATTTTGGTGGCTTTGAAATAAAGATAAAATGGAATATCACAATTCAAAATTTTAATTAAAAGTAAACTCCAAATAATTAAATAAGAATTAAATGTTACTTATATTTTAAAATGGTCAACATTGGTTTTCAAGATTTAAGATATTATTTTAAAATACATATTTTTAACCATTAAATGAATATTTTATCAGTTAATTTTTTTATAAACATATAGCTCTAAATTATATTAAATTAAAGATATCAAATTAATAATTTAGACAAAACTATAATATCATTGTTCACATAAATATCAACTATTATAGAAATATATCAAAACTTATCCTAAGACAATACTATTATTGTAAATACAAAAATGATGTCATTTTTTCCAATTAATATACTAAAATTTGAGAATTTAACTTTTAAACTGAAAACTAATGAAAACCATTTTCATAGAAAAATGCCTTTTTATAGTTTCATCTATTATTATTATTATTTCTTATCAATTATTAATTAGAATTGTGTAAAATAATTATTTATATAAAAAATATTATAGGTAAATGCAAAAGTTCCAAAATAATAAAATTAATTTGATAAATACATTATTAACTCAATAATCACATTTTTATATTAACCTAATTTCATGCTATATATCCTTTGACAATCTCTTTATAATATCTAATAACAATGTATGATCAGGTTGTAGTCAAGGGTATTTATTGTGATAGAATAGATCTTGTGGTAATTTTTATGATCATAAACCTCTATAACATTTTATTTATTTCACATACTAATTATTTTAGTCCTTCATGGTTGTGTTTTTGGGAGAAACCAAGTGAATCCTACTTGTTTTTTTATTGTACAACTGAGATTTATAAGGGATACTTCTTCTACTGGATATTATTTCATTCCCATTTATTTCACAATAGGATACTTCCCATTATACCCACTCATCTAACAGATATATTATTTTGGTCAAATGTTATTTTAATATATCAATGTTTTTTATTTTGTTTTTATGTGTAGAATTAGCTATTAACATAATATTAATCAGTGTAAAAATTAGAGATAAATTTTGGGTTATTACTAGTCTTTTACCTTCACCCAACCCAGTTCACCACATGGTCGAAAGAACATGCCTGATAACCATGGGCTAATGAAAATAACTCGGGTATCTAAATGAAACCATTGAAATTTTTTTTCACCCATAAAATCAAACATTTCTAAAAAATGGATTCCTCTAAGAATCCAACATGACGAACCTATAATTCAATCATTTTCACCATTAAATAAATAGTGTCAAACAAAAGGGTATAAAATCAATGCCTAAGAGAAATACACAATTAACTATAACTCATAATAATCAAAGTATTATCATAAATAAATAATAACCAACATCAATATAAAGAAATAACTAAATGTGTTCAAGGCTCTATATGATGATACAACAATACTGAAAACCAAAGAGGGTCTCAAATTCTCCATGTAAGCCCAAATCCTTAAGACCCTCGGTCACCCCAACCATGACATCAAATAATAATAATGAGTAATCAAAAAGAGCCCCAAATATACAAGAAACCAATTATTTCACCTAAATCACATTAAACCAAGTCTTCATATTCTAATTGGAATTTGTAGGGTGTAGTTTCCAATGTAGTAGGATATTCCTATGAATCTATATAACACTTTTCACAATAAAAATCACATATTCTCATTTCAAAAAAATTGAAATACATTCCTATGATACCTTTGGTTATATAATAATCTAGCATTATTATTAATTATATGAAAATAAAATATATTGAATGAGGGTAAAAAAATTAATCTTATCATCATAAATAATATATAAGTGTCTATAAATAAAAATAATTAACACAATCAAAAACATAGGAAATATGTTAATAACTCTAACCAATATGTTCTAAATGAATCAGGGATCAACCTATGTGATCCAAAGAATGTAATTTTTTATATAGCTTTGTGAGGCCTCAGAGAAAATAAACCCTATCCATTTTACACATAAATCTAAGGAATCCCCTATTTGGCCACTTTCTTTCCAAAGGTCTCTTATGTTACAACATAATTAACCATTGATAAATTAATATTAAAATTAAAAAATAATACCCCATCACAAACATGTTAACTATAAATTAAATATTCTTTTCATAATTTTTTTAAAAATAAATTAAAAATAATTAAATCCTATTGATCATTTTTATAAAAACCATGTATTTAGAAAATTGTTTTAAAAATGAAAAATACAAGAGAACCCATTGTTCATGCCAACACATGACAATGTAGATCCAAACTATATTTTTTTATTTTCAAATAAATCACTTTACAGGTGAGTGAGAACATAACAAAAATCACTTTGAGGCTATGTGAGAACCAAAACAAGAACCACAAGTAACGCAGTGTGTCCAAGGGGATCCACCATTGAAGACACATAACATAACCAGACCAAAACACCCAAAAAAGGCAGAGGATGACCAATGGAAATATCATCGAACCACTGCAAAGTCACCACCATGCCAAAAGAGAACCCCCAACATATCCGCCTTCACCGAAGCCACCAATACAATCCAAAACATCATGGAATCCATCGCACCCATCCAAGATGGGCTCATGTGAGAATGAGAACAATGAAATGGAAGAGGAAACAAGGATAATCATAACCATCGGGCCATAAAGAAGCAACAAAAGTATCGGAGGACAAACCAGTAGGGAATTGTGAATCCATTTGGTGAGGAGAAGAACACCGACACTGAGTGTTCCTGCGACGACCATCCGTGTCCACGTGCAGGCCCAAGTTGTCGATGATGACCCTACCACAACACATGACAATATAGAACTGAAACCACACACACTAGAACTAAATAATTTATTTCAATCATATTTCATAAATAATCCCAATTTATATCTCAAAAACATTAGATATGCCAACTGAATTGTCTTGTTGTGTAGGTATTTCTACTAAAATAAAAATGGAACCTTGTCACCTTTGCTAAAAAAACACTAGTAACAGAATAATGGGATCCCCAAAGGCATCTAAAAATAATAAAAAGTTAATAAAAAAAACCATAAACCCTAGCCTCATACCTCTATGGCATTTAGGATATAATTTCCATTATGGAATGAGAAGAAAGTATAATTGGAGGAATAATAGATGGTTATTTCAAGAAAAATAAATTTTTCCCCAAGAGAAGTTACAAATTTAAAGGATATAGTACCCAATAACACAATGAGAAAACAGTATCAATGTAAGAGGAGGTAGGTATGAATTAAATTGAGGAGTCTGAGGAGGGTAAAATATATTTGAATAAATGAAGATTTTGAATATATTTTGACATTTTACATAACAGGACCATACCACATGGTTTTCCAATAGAGTTCTTTGATCTGTGCACCAACCATTTGGATCACCTATCATTTACAAAATTTTCAAAAATATTCTAGAAGAGTGTGAATATTTATATAAAACACACAGAAATCATTAAAATCATGTATTATCTCCCTAAAAACTCACTCACATGATTATGACCATTGATAATATTACAAATACACCAATATTTCATGGTATCAATATTTTTTTGAAAAAAATTACATTTTCAAACCTCTCATTAAAATTTATAATTAAATGAAATGAAAAAAATTCCACAATAAAATATAATAGTTACCAATTGAGTGTCACATTTTTGTTGGTTTCACAAAGTTAAATTACTATCCATGATTTTAATCTTGTAATAAATAATATTTTAAACTCTAAAATTAATTATAATAGGTTTATAATTAATTAGAATGTATTTTGATGGTGTTAGTGGCTTTTATTTTTAGAATATGGCTCAATAAAATCCTTGTTGGGGCATGAAACTGGCTTAGTCTAGGGTGTGTAGATCATTGAAGGGGTTACTTAGGGGTTTGGGTATGTAGTACCTTTAATATTAAACCATATTCTTGTTGATTACTGATTCTATATTCCAACATAAAAGGTAGTGGTTATATAAAATTTATAGTGATCAAGGGATCTTGGGAAATTAAATATGGTGTCATTGAACCTCCTAGAGTTTTAGATGGTTCTAATTTACACTTTTTTGTTATAGAAGAATATAGTGACAACGTCCCCAAGGGAGAGAAGATGTGTGTTAGGTTGACTAGAGGCTTAAGGTTTGTCTCAACATTGGGATTATATGTGGGAATACATGGTTATATCTTCTATGGAATTTTGGGTGGAAATTAGAGGCCTGGGTATAATATTGATCGATGAAAAGGTATTACACCCCATGTTGGATGAGGAATATCCTCTTAAGGGTGAATTAAATACTTGGGTATTACAATGGTTGAAAAATTATCCCTTTAGGGATCAATGTAATATAAAATGGAGGGTTTAACCATGATTATAGTCTTGAAGGTTCTTCTGATGGGGTTATGATAACTGTCTTGACAACATGGCATAGGGTGTAAAAAGGTCTTTGTGAATGTTTTCTCATGATGGTTCTGAATTTTTAGGACTTGGTTGTGATATAGGTTTTGAATGAGAAATTGGATTAGTCTATTGAATCCATGGTTAGGTAGTTACTATGAGCTATCATTTCACCATGGGGTGTCTTATACAAGTTATAATCAGTGAGTGGAGATTGGATGGGTCTATGGAACCCAATGGATGCCTTTATAAGAAATACAGGAATACCTATGGGTTCATTATAGTGTACCTTATATGATTGGATTGGGAATGGAAAGTGTAACCTATGATGTATGATGAATGATAATACATTCTTCGATGAATGGTTCTATGTCTCAAATAACCAATACTTAGGTCATGAGTTGTTGAGTATGTGTGAAAGAATATATTTTATCGTTGTCTTTGTGTGTGTTTGTTCGTATGTATGATTAATGATGTGATAGGATGTCATTATTTTCAATGATCTGTTGGTTACTAATAGGGACCAACCTAAGTCAAACGGTATCTGTCGAAGTTATATTTTTGAGACCTACTATGAACATGGGGTGTATTCAATAATATAGTGTCCACTAAATGAAATATTATAATTAGGTAATACAATATGTGATTGGGTATGTGTCCCCCAGTTATTAAGATAACAAACCATGGAGAGGTTGGTGGTCAATTTTAAGTGACATGGGACTACATGTATAGCCCCACTTTGAATGTGAAATAGTGGGAAGGGACCACCTTGAGTGAGAGGGAACTTTTCCACGAGGTGTTTTGATGTGTGTAGTTGGATTTGATGTGATGGTGATAACCACCCTAAGTGAGAGGAGGGGTTTACAACATGTGGTGGTATTAGATGAGGTATAGGCTAAACCCTATGTAAGAGGATGGTGGTGTGATTATATTTTAGGATTGGCTATGTGATCATGTTTTTTTATAGGACCCTTCCATGGGTAATATGGCAGTGGTCATCATATGGTATAACAGCTGATCCTGCATCTTCAAGTATTGGCTATGGTGTTTGGAATGTACAGACATATTATCTTCTATGGATGATCCAATATGGTTCTTCTATTTTGGTGGATATGTGAAGTTACTTTAGAGTTTTAGAGGGAGTGATTATTAGTTTTAATTTCTTTTCAACATTCCTAATGATGTTTCAAAGGTCGATGAATAATGTTGAGATGTTTCCATGTGGTTCAAGATGAATTTAATGAATTTTTATGATTAAATTAATCTTTCATAAATTTTCATGAGTTTTTCATGTAACATCACAGGTAAATAAATAATATGAATTTTTTATATTTATGAATTTTTTAATTAAATATTAATTTTACTTCAAAAGAGTTGCCATATTCGATAGCGTACCCTATACGCATCAACAGGTTTCATTGAAATCAAACGTTGTACACTAATAATATATTATTATTTTAAACGGTAGTTAACTCCTACCCATTGTATTAGTATAAATGAACGAAACTAACTAAAATATGGTTATACATGTATTTACATTTATCCAATCAAAGTTAGAGGCTTAAAATGTGAATGAATATAATTTTAAGCATAATTTACACTAAAATGCAGATTTGTCACCTTTTAATGGAGAAACCTTTTTAAATCTATATTTGGTCACTTTAATACATTATATATAACCAAATAAAATCCTTATTTATAATGGGGACAAAAAAATTTCTTTGTGTAATTTTTTTTAATTTTTCGGATAAAGTTTGTTTTTTATGAATAGTGAAAAGTATTGTATTCTAATTCAAAAGTGCCTTTTAATATAATTTATTTATATGGTTAGATTATCTTTTTAATTTGTTTTAAAGTGAAATTAAAATATATTTTTACCATTTTATCCAATTTTGTCATTGGAATTAATTTCACTTTGAAATTGGACACAAACAAGTATCAATCTTTTGATAGTTATTGTTTCTTAAAAACACGCTATTTTTTTATAACGAGAATTAATTTTAAAATTAATAAATGCCAATTATTTGAATTGAATTAGGAAAAGTAGACATCATTTTTGAATTCTTATTATAAAATATATCTTAGGCTGAATGTTTGGTATTTTTCTGAAAAACATCAATTTTTGATGAATAGTGAAACCACTTGGTGTTAGTTAAAAAAACTGACTTTTTCATTTAAGTGAAATTTTACAACTTCTGTGAATTGAATTTCCAAAATACAACATACATGGTTGTTATTAGGAAATAAAATGTGGTTCATTAAGATGAATTTTTTTTGGTGAATTGTAACTTTTGACTTTTATTTATCGCAGTTAAAGGTAAATAGGGTAATTCAAGTTTAAAAGAATATTATAATAATTCAAAATTTCATTATCACTTGTCCTAAACTTATTTTATGTATAGTGGACAATCATGGTCATCATTTGGTTGATTTTGGGACACCATGGAGCCACTTATGAAAGATAATGACACTTTAGATTAATTAATTTAATGTAAAGAGAAAATTGACATTAACAACACATATTTTAGTAATTAATTTTTATATGGTGTTATATAAGTCTTATTTTCAACTATAAATATTCTTTGGAAAGATAAAAATATTTCCTACATCATGTTATTTTTTTTATAATTTTTGGACATTAAATAAATTATGTTATTTATGACACAATTACGATGAAATATTTACCTCATTAATAAATAATTTAAATAAATAAGATTATAATGATTAAAATATTATCCAAAACCTTTTCAATTCTTATTTCATTATTTCCTTTCGACCATGATTCATCTAATATTCATCTTTAATGATATTTGGACATTTTGAGACCGAATATCATTGTTTAAAAAAATAATATTTTCACACTTTCCTAAAGAGCCCCTCCTCCCTCTTATAAAAGGAGACCAGTTCTATCCAATTACTCACACCTCTCAAGCCATTTGGATAGTACCAAATCTACACAATTAAGCTCCCTAAATCCCTATCCTCCTCCTAGAAGCCTTAACATAGGAAGAAGTCACTTCAAGTGGTCCTTTGGTTCAAACCAAAGGGAGTTACGTAAATTAAAGGTAACAGTTTCTCTTAAATTTTTTTCTTTTATTTTACTTCTCCAACCCCTAAACACTTTTTATTCATTTCTATTGTAAAAACACTAGTATCAAAAATATACTAGGATTTTTTTATGAGAAAGATTCGAAATACACTTACACACACCTCCATCTAATAGATGAAGATCATAATGTTTCTGTGGATGGAAAACTAACGCCTCACGAAAAGATGATTGTCCAATTACATCATACTGCCTCCCATGGTGGACATTATGATGGCACTGTATTTATATTTTATATATATTATTTTTATGTTTTCTTTATGATTCATTAATTTTTATTGATATAATTATTTTATGGTTTCCATTATGGGTAAACGCGATGATTTCATTTGTGGAAGTGCAGACCACCACCCCCTCAAAGTGATATGACTCGTTCATAAAATACGTGGTATGTATAAAGGATAGATTTAAGGATAATATATATGATAAAATAATATAATTATAATAATATTATGTATCATTATGATTTAATTCCATTAAATATGAAATAGAAATGGAAGTAGCATTCATGCGTACGTACGGCTTACCGTCTCTATGAACGGTGCGTTTCATTTCTTACCTCTAAATGTTATGTACTATTATAAGATCATTAATATACTGGATATATAAGATGTAAATGATATCTACATCATTATTATAATTCTGGATATAGTGGACTATTGAACACATGGACAACTTGTAAATATAAGGTGTTCATTTTTTACTCAAGTAAGAAATACCGACAAAACGACCATTATTAACTTAAATTATTACTTAATGTTTATAACATGGTTATAATTGATATAAAAGGAATTAGAAACTTGAAAAAGGTTCTTTAGAAAGTATAAATTAACTTTAGTTTATTATTTAGGTGATTAAAGAATGATCGTGTCAACTCAGACACGAGGTAAGAGATTTTATTATCTCACTTTTAATCCCATGAGATTTCCATTGTTCGCCACATATTTATTGCATGTGGTGTACTGTATACTTCCATTGATATTATTATCTTGAATCTATTTATATTCATGGTATTGTGTGATTCATTTTGTGTTTATTATCTTTTGGCCATACGACTCGATTGGTTACAACGATGTAAGGGTTTTCATCTCACTTTTATTTACGTGATATTCATGCTATATTGGACACTATTTCCTTTTGTGTGGTATATGTACTGCCCATGATTGTAATGTTTGTGTAATATAATTTCATTTATGAGTATTTACATCTTTATTATATGATCCTTCTTTCATGTGGTGTATGTTTTTTATGTTACCAAATCGGTAAAGGAACCTTTCACCCTCCTCTTTTTAAAAGACTTCTTTTTGTTATGTCTTTTAATTTACATTATATTATGTTGGGATATGTTATTATATATCCTTATTGACATAAACTTTTTCTGCAAGTGATTAGATACCCTTTTTATCTCATCAACATATTTTTCTGAATTTTGATGTGACGTCGTTAGGCTATCGAATTTTTACAAGGGAACTTCTTAACCCAATTTCAATTCTTTGGGTATAACTTGTACTTATTGAATATGTAATCCTATTAATATGTGTGAATGACCTCTAGTCATTTTACACTTAATATCCACTTATATTGGGTGTATTTTTATTTATCACACATAATTATGTGATTGATTTATCCTTAATATAAGGATAAGGTCTTTACATGTGATTTCATCTCAATCTATATTTCCATTGAGACTTCATTGTTGTTATGCACCAATTCACTCTTATATAGTGTATAAAGATTCCTTTGTCATATTATATCATGAATACCTTTATTATAATGATATTATAATGTTCTGATTAACTATTATTCGTCAATTATTTGTATTCAAGCGTCTCTATTTTTATTAGAAAAACACTTTAAGTAAAATATCATTTTAAATGTTTTAACGAATTATTATTCTAAATATTTCTCCATAATGTCAGTGTTTTCAAAATGGGTTTTAGTATTTATTTATATGTTTTCAAATGATAATTCATTTAAAATATTCAAATTGGTATGGGAAATTTTGATTCAGAAATATCTTCTTTAATGGTTTATGAAAATGGATTGATTATTTCAATATCTTGAAATTACTTCTTGTGACTTCAAATGAAATGTTATTTGTGAAATGTTTAAATTTTCAATATTTTATGTGTTGTGATTGTATTTGGACATTTGACGGGTGGTTACGTGATAAACCATATGATGGGTGGTTACATGAATACCGGGACAGGTGGTTACATTATAACTTCCAATGCATTGGGTATGGAAGTCAGCCATATGGCTATTCCATTTAGTGATATGTGTGGATGTTGACCGTATGGTTATTACATCTAAGTATGTTTATGCCCCAAGATACCTTTATATGTTATGTGTTCTTTATATGGGTTTTATAGAAGTCATTTGGTTACAAAAGTGTAAGTATTGATCTTTTATTCAGTGAAGAGTATTTACTACTTAATAAAGGTGAAAAGTTATACTTGTGATAATGTATTCATGGTTTGCTTGTTGTTTTGAAAAAATAATAGCTTTCATTATTTGTGAATTCCTTACTGATATTTTTATGCTCATCCAATGTTTTTGAAATGTTTTTCAAAAGACATAATGTAGAATAGGGACAAGGATGGGATCATAGAAAATTCATGCTGTCCTAAACATGAAACTAGACATGACCCTATTTTATAAGACTTCATGTTTTGTAATAAAACAATGGAAACTATGTAGAAGTGTCTACATTGTATTTTTGAGATGTAATAGTTATGGATTAATTCTCTAAGACTCTAATCCTCAAAATAAACTCAATGTGAATTATTAATTTAATTCAATATTATGTAATGTTTAAGGCCGAGTCATTATAGTTGGTATTAGAGGTCGGTTTAGATAACTTTAAAGGTTAGGGTAATCTTTAAGCTTAAGTGACATTACCATAATGGTTAGGATTTCAGAAGGAGTCATAGTTTTTTTAGATAATGTGAATGAGTTTAAGATAACATGAATAATTATATCTTAGTATTTACCCTCCTCATAAAATATTATATGATGATTTTACGGATATACTCACACTTACCTTTCTGGTTTTATTCACTGGTTGGATCTAGTAGGAATCAAAGTAACAATGGATGTGAAGAAAACTCTGATGATTTTCTGAATGAGCAATTGAATAAAATGGGACCTGCAAGGAGAACTCTTGTGGTTATTAACAACCATCTATCTAGAGTCATGATTGACCACTTGAAACATGGTGATTTTTATTAGGCATCATATTTGCGAGAAACCAATCCTGACGAATGTTTAGGTAAAAATAACAAAGGTATGTATGTTCAAAAACTTGTGTGTCAAGGATGTGGAAAGAAACGCATAGGAAAATGTTTCAATGGGATATAAAGATTCTATAGATGTAGAAATAAAGGTCATAATGCAAGAACATACCATGGAAAAAGGAAGGATCCAGTTGACTCTAGGAATGAGAATGAAGTTATTTCTGAGGGATCAATTGAATGTTTTAAATATGGTGTGCATGGTCATTATACAAACACATGTCCTATGAAGGATTTTTAGGAATGTGATCACCAAGATCGTAAAAATATTTGTTTACCAATACCTAATTTCATTTCGATTGAGGATGAAGAAACTGACAATGAACAATGAATGGTTTGGATTATTTCTTAACATATGATTTCCTATTATTGAAATCTTAGGATTTGATTCATGATTTTGTTTGTCGAAAAGAAGTATTTCAGAATAAGTTTGAAATGAATGGTTAATGGTTCATGAAGAATGTTTAATGAGTAATAAGTCAACATATAAGGTATTTAAGAGCTATAATAGATTTTTGGATAGTGAAATGCTTAAAAGTTTTAAGGCTCTTTTGAAAGATGGGATTACATTAGAAGACTTTTTATAGTATGTGTAACCCTAAAGTTTGATATGTGAAAATTTTATTCAAGGATTAATTATCTTTTCTTTTGTGGATATAGTAATAAATAAATATTGGGTTTATATGATCCTTGAATTTGAAGAAATTATAGGTTAATTCATTTTTGGGATGAAAAATTAATGCTATTAGAAAGAAATTCATGGTTAAAATATGTTATGGTTATTTTTGATGAATTTTTCTCTTTTTGGAAATTTTATAAAATTGTGTAGTTTATAAAAAGGGACAACACGCAAACCATGTGAAAACCAATCGCATCAGACGAAGCTGTGGGAATCGAACCCACAACCAAAGTGCGACTGATAATTATCGCCTACCATTGGACTACGTGAAGTCCTTAGTTAGTATGACTAATTATTTTTAGTTATATGATCTTATGAAGGAGGAATAAGTTGATTATGGGTTATATATGGAAATCATTTACCTATTAAGGAGGATATGTGATTATGTTAATTACTTTTCTGTATGAGACTTTAAGAGTAACTGATGTTATTTAAATATAAATGTTACAATTTACCTTGGAAGACTATGTGATTAAATCCATCAGAGATTTTGGTTTCAATATTAGTTTGGATTACATTGATGAATTTTAAGGATAACTGTTTATTTAATGGTCCTTCTTGAACCTTGGGTTCTTTTTGTTGAATTTTTTAGATTAAGATTAGTATTTATTTTTATAAAGGATTATCCTTTTGGTGATTATCTAATCATGTACTAACAATCTTGGTATTATTTAATGTCTAAATACAAGGGAAATATATAGTTCTACTTTTGTGGATTAAGTGATTCTCTATACGATGATTCTTTTGCTTTTGTTCTGACCAAGTCTCTTTGAATGCTTGTCGTTTAGAGAAATGATTAGTTTTTGGTAGAAACTTATTAAAGGATGAAACTCTACTTGAAGGTAGGTATATTTCCTTTTGTTTTTATTCTATGTAGATTTGAATTCCTCAAAATTATGAAAAGGAACGTAAAACCAAAACATTGTTGGTTTATGTTTCCTATTGGGTAATCAAAGACTGTTTACAAACATCATATGTTTGTAATTTTCTTGTGGTTAACTTTCTCCTAATCATGTTTGCTATCACTCTCCATCAGAACATGACCATATTTTTCATCCATATCCATTTTTTCATGGAATCTTAGTATCGGTTAACTCGGGTGACCATTTCACTTCTCTTTCTTTCTTTTAATGTGATAGTTTTACTAACTCATTTTTCTGATATGGGACTTTTAATAAAGTTTCCGAGACCAAATTTTAAAATTGAGAGTATGCAATTCCCAAAAGGGGGGAAGGATGTAACATCCCAGGTAAATAAAGAATATGACTTTTTATTATTTATTAATTTTTTAATTAAAAATTTATTTACTTCAAAAGGGTTTCTATGTTCAATAGCGTACCCGATACACATCAACGAGTTTCTTTAAAATCTTATGTTGCACACTAAAAATATATATTATTATTTTAAATGGTAGTTAAATCCTACCAGTTGTATTGGAAGGAATGAATGAAACTAACTACAATATTATTATACTTGTATTTACATTTATCCAACAAAATTTATAGGCTTAAAATATGAATGAATCTAATTTTAAGCATAATTTACATTAAAAGGGCGATTTATCACCTTTTAAGGGAGAACCCTTTTTTAAATCTAGTTTTGGTAACTTTAATACGTTCTATATGACCATATAAAATCCTTCTTAGAATGGGGATATCAAAATTTACTTTGTGTAAATTTTTTCAACTTTTCCGAAAAAGTTCATTTTTTTATAAATAGTAAAAAATATCGTATTTTAATTAAAAAGTTCCATTTAATCTAATTTATTTATATGGTTAAATTATATATTTAATTTGGTTTTAATGTGAAATTAAAATATATTTTTTCCATTTAATCCAATTTTGGTCATTTGAATTAATTTCACTTTGAAATTGGATAGAAACAAGTATTAATCCTTTGATTGTTATTGTTTATTAAAAACACGCTATTTTTTTTGATAATGATAATTAATTTTAAAATTAATTAATTCTAGTTATATGTTTTGATTTTTTCAAAATAGAAATCATTTTTGAATTCGGAATATCAAATATTGCTTAGGTTGAATTTTTTGTATTTTTCTGAAAAATTTCAATTTTTGATAATTAGTGAAACCACTTAGTGGTAGTTAAAAAAACTGACATTTTCATTTAAATGAAATTTTACCACATATGTGAATTGAATTTCAAAAATCTGACATACATGGTTTTTATCACGAAGTAAAAATTGGTTCATTAAGATGAAAATAATTTGTGGTGAATAGTAACTTTTGAATTTTATTTACCGCGGTTAAAGGTAAATAGGGTAATTCATGGTTAAAAAATAATATAATAATTCAAAATTACCTTAAGACTTTTCCTAAACTTATTTGATAAGTATTTTCTGAACATGAGAATCCTTGGGTCAATTTTGAGACACCATGGAGCCACTTATGAAAGATAATAACACTTTAGGTTAATTAATTTAATGTAAAGAAAAAATTGACATTAAAAGAAATATTTTAGTAATTAATTTTTATATGGTGTTATATATGTCAGATGTTCGACTATAAATATTAATTGGAAATCTAAATGATTTACTAAATCATGATATTTGTTTTATAATTTTTAGTCATCAAATAAATTAAATTATTTATGACACAATTACGATGCATTATTTACCTCAATAATAAATCATTAAAATAAATAAGATTATAATGATTAAAATATTTTACAAAACCTATCCAATTCTTATTGGATTATTTCATTTAGACCATGAGTCATCTTATCTTCATTTTTAATGATTTTTTGACCTTTTTAAACTGAATATCATTATATAATAAAATAATATTTTCACACGTTCCTAACGAGCCCCTCCTCCCCCTTATAAAAGGAGACCACTTCTAACGAATTACTCACAGCACTCAAGCCATTTGGCCCATCCAAACGTTGCCCAATTAATCTCCCTACATCCCTATCCTCCTCCTATAATCCTTACATTTGGAAGAAGGCACATCAAGAAGTCATTTGGTTCAAACCAAAGGGTGTTACCCAAATTAAAGGTTACAGTTTCTCTTAAATTGTTTTCTTTTATTTTACTTCTCCAAACCCTAAAATCTTTTTAGTCCTTTCTTATGTAACAACACCAGTATCCTCAATATACTAGGATGTTGTTATGATAAAGATTCTAACTAAACTTACACACACCTTCATCTAATGGAGGAAGAACATAATGTTTCTGTGGATGGAAAACTAACACCTCACGAAACGATGATTGTTCAATTATATCTTACCACCTCTCATGGTGGCAATTAGGATGGAACTGTATTTAGATTTGATATATATTATTTTTATGTTTTATTTATGCTTCTTTAATTTTGAGTTATAGAATACCTTTATGGTTTTCATTATGGGTAAACGCGATAATTTAATTTGAGGAAGTGCCGACTATCGCCCCCTCAAGGTGATATGACTCGTTCATACCATATTTGGTATGTATAAAGGATATATTTAATGATAATATATAAGATAAAATACTAGAAATATAATAATACTATATATCATTATGTTTTAATTCCATTAAATATGAAATAGAAATTGAAGTAGTGTTTATGCGTAGGTACGGCTTACCGTCTTCATTAACGGTGCATTTCATTTATTACCTCTAAATGTTATGTACTATTATAAATAGCTGAATATACAGGATATATAAGATATATCTGATATATACATCAGGATTACAATTCTTGATATATTGGACTATTTACCACATTGAAATCTTGTAAATATAAGATGTTCATTTTTTACTGAAGTACCAAATATCGACAAAACAACCAATATTAACTTAAATGATTACATAATGTTTATAACATGGAATAATTGATATAAAATGAATTATAAATTTAAAAAAGGTTCTTAATAAAAAATAAAATAACTTTAGTTTATTATTCTGAAGATTAAAGAATGATCAAGTCATTTTGGACCTGAGGTAAGGGATTTTCTTATCTCACTTTTAATCCCATGAGATTTACATTGTTCGCCACTTATTTATTGCATTTGGTGTAATGTATACTTCCATATATATATATATATATTATCATGATTCTATTTATATTCATGGCATTGTGTTGTTAATTTGGTGTTTATTATCTTTTTTTCATATGACTCCATTGATTTCAACAATGTTTGGGTTTTTCATCTCACTTTTATTCCCGTGAGATTCATGCTATATTGGCCACTATTTCCTTTTGTGTGGTATATGAACTACCCTTGATTATACTCTTTGTGTAATATAATTCCATTTATGAGTATTTAAATAATCCTTATATTATTCTTCTTTCATGTGGCGTATGTTTTGTATGTTACCAAATCGGTAAGGGAACCTTTCACCCTCCTCTTTTTAAAAGACGTCTTTTTATTATGTCTTTTAATTTACAACTTTTTATGTTGGGATATGTTCCTCTATATCCTTATTGATGTAAAAGTTTTTTCCAAGTGATGAGATACCGTTTTTATCTCATCAACTGATTTTTATTAATTTTAAAGTGACACTGTTAGGCTGTCAAATTTTTACAAGGGAACTTCATAACCCAATTTCAATTCTTTGGGTTCAAGTTGTACTTCTTGAATATGTCATAATATGAATATGTGTGAATGAACTATGATTGTTTTACAATTAATATCCACTTATATTTGGTGTATTTATATTTTTCACACATAATTATGTGAATTATTTATCTATAATCTAAGGATACCGTCTTTATAAGGGGTTTCATCTCAATCTACTTTTCCATTGAGACTTCATTGTTGTTATGCACCAATTCACTCTTATATGGTGTATATACATTCCTTTTTCATATTATATCACAAATCCCATTTTTATCATGATATTATAATGTAAAGATTAAATGTTATTCCTCAATTATTTGTATTCAAGCGTCTCTATTTTTGTTAGAAGAACACTTTAACTAAAATATCATATTAAATGTTTTAACGAATTATTATTCTAAATATTTATCCTTAATGTCCATGTTTTCAAAATGGGTTTTGGGATGCATTTATATGTTTTGAAATGACAATTCATTTAAAATCTTCAATGTGGTATGAGACACTTTGATTCAAAAATATATTTTTAAATGGTTTATGAAAATGGATTGATTATTTCAATATCATGAAATTACTTCTTGTGACTTCAAATGAAATGTTATTAGTGAAATATTTATATTTGAAATATTTTATTTGTTTTGATGGTATTTAGACATTTTATGGGTGTTTAAGTGATAGACCATATGACGGGTGGTGCCGTGAATACCAGGATGAGTGGTTACGTTATAATCTCCAATGCATTGGGTATGGAAGTCGGCCGTATGGCTATTCCATTTAGTGATATATATGGAATTTGACCATATGTTTATTCCATTTAAGTATGTTTATGCCCCAAGTTACCTTTATATGTTATGTGTTCTTTATATGGGTTTTATAGAAATATTTTGGTTACAAAAGGTTAAGTAATGATCTTTTATTCAGTGAAGAGTATTTACTACTTCCTAAAGGTGAAATGTTTTACTCATGATAATGTATTCATGGTTTACCTGTTGTTTTGAAAACATAATGGTTTAAATTCTTTCTGTGTCCCTTACTATTCTTTTTATGCTCAACTAATGTTTTTGAATTGTTTTTCATAGGACATAATGTGGAACAGGGTCAAGTATGGGATCAAGGAAAAGTCATGTTGTCTTAAACAAGGAACTAGACATGACTCTATTTTTCAAGAGTTCATGTTTTGTAAAAAACATGGAAACAGTGTAGAAGTGTCTACTTTGTATTTTTGAGATGTAATAGTTATGGCCTAATTCTCTAAAACTCTAAACCAAAAAAGATCCTCAATGTGAATTATTCATTTAATTCAATATTATGTAATGTTTAAGGTCGGGTCCTTATAGTTCATGTGTACTATTGAATTCAATGAAACTAAAAAATAGAAAACTATTGAAGTTTAAGGATTTTTAATCCTTATATAAATATTTTAATTTTTATGTATAAACCATTGGACACTCATAAAACATTGTTCTAAGAATCAGTACTTATCAAAATATTTAATTGTAAGTCTTTGTTTTATTATCTTTGATGAATCATATGAGTTCTAGATGATATATAAAAATATTAAAGGCATAAAAATAGGCTTTTGAATCTAAATGAAAGTCTTATTTGTTTGACTGTACGAATATTAAAAGAAATAATTTCCATATGTAAGGATATATAGTTCCAATTATTAAACATCAATAATTATTAAAATTCGAAAGATATTGGATAAAAATAAGTACATAGATTTGAACAAGAATATTTTTCATAAGGCATCATGGATATATGACATTGAACTCTTAGTATAAGGATTCAATACATAGAGTGTTTTTATAGTAATATTTTTAGTTTAAATTAAAAGTTTCACACCCCTTTGTTTTGTAAATAAAACAAAACCTATGATTCATAAGATAATATACATGGTTTAAAACAACAAATCTATTATTTAATAATAGTTATTATTATTCTTATCTAATTGAATATTTTTCATTGTTTAATTGAGAAAATGTTGTGTTGCTCAATGCCAATGATTCATATGAATAATATGTAGATTTTGGATCTATATTTTTATTATTATGATGTTGTGTTGTTTCTAATTTAAAATAATAACTAGGAAATGAATTTTTAGTAATTATTTATGAGAATGAATGTAGAAGTGTTTTAGAAATGTTGGTGTCATACTGAGATATAGTCCCACTCTAATCATTAACTCTCTAAAGAAGTTGGAATTCAAGTTTATTTTACTAAGGAAGAAGAATTTGGTATTTCAGGAATTAAAAAATTCAATATTTTTGTATGATAATATTTATTACGAAATGATATAAAATATTATGGGACAGTTTTTTTGGGATAGTGAGAATAAATATTGATAAATGAGTATTTACATTATTGATGTATAGTTATTTATGATGAAGAATGTATAAGAGATCATGGTGTCAATTTAATATATTAATAGGAAGTGGAAATGAATTATATCATGATTTTTAATTCCTTTTAGATGGTTTAAGAATTCTGAGCTCTAAAATGATTTATCTAATGTATCAACAGAATTTATTGATATTTTATTTGGTTGAGAAGTATTTATATATAATATTTTTTATGAATTGAGAAGCTAATCATTAATATCTATAAATACTCATCCATAAATTTTTACTTCAACTATTTCTAATTTATCCATCCATTCTAATATATCTATCACATCTTGGTTACATATTCTGTATGAAGGTAGTTTGAAACTAAATTTTTTGGTGTAACTCTTCATAGGCATAATGTGACTCAATTTCATCATTTTAATATTCTAATAAGTTCAGTTTATATCAAAGAATATGTTTTTAGGGGAATAAACCATCCATGTAAAGGAATAGATAACATGTGTAGGGGTTGAACCATGTATATGTCCATATATCATTATCGCTTTTTCTTCAACAAATTTAAGTTAGTTTGATACTCTATTTGAGTGATTTGAATATTAATATTTTATAATTGTTGATTTATTTAAAATGAAATTATTAAAAAACTTTGCTCTATGGATTCATCCCTACGTTAATGAAGTAATAAGATCATAGTCAATTAAACTAGTACTAAAGAATATATCCCTTGATATGATTCATTCAAGTTATTATAATGTATAATATAAATGTAGTTAATAAAAAGTCTACACTAATATTTTCTAGAAAAAAAATTCATATTTGAAAGAATCAAATGTTTCTATATCTTTTATACAATGGATTAGAGGCTAGAGATATTGTCTCTATTGGTTTTCCACCAATTAAAGAAATTATTGAATTAATATATTAGATAAGATAAATATGGAGAATGATGGAAAATATTAAAATGTTATTCTCACTTCATTGGGATAAAAATTTTTATATAAAAGTATTGGGACTTAAATTAGCTAAATAAATCTATGATATGCTAGAAATTTGTTTTGTAAGGATTTTAAATTCAAAGTTACTAAATGAACAATCAATAGAATCATGTTTAAGGAAATCAATATAGTTTTGAAAGAGGATATTGATGAATATTTCACTCAGGGAAATGATGTTTCCAGTAATATCTTGTGATTTATTGAAAAAATTTGGTGACTCAATAACTGATTAAAAGATTATGAGAAATTTTCTATAACGATTTGAAACTAACACCCCTAATATATAATATAATGATTTTATTTCCTTGGATAATCATGAAAAGGTTCTTATAAATGAAAAAAATTCATCATGAAATAAAAATTTCAAAGAAAAAAAATGGATTTTGAGGACTCAGAAAGTTGAAAATTAAAGAACTTGCTGACATATATTATTCAGCTGACTCTGAAGATAAAGATAATAAATTAGATTTCAAATAAGTATTACTCTAATAATTAAAAGATAAAAAAATTAAAAACAATAAGGTCAATGAGAAATATAATTTATGATGCTATATTTATAATGGTTATGTTTGTTTATTCATTAATTATCCCCAAAGGTAACCAGATTTTAAATCAGAAGATGATGATAATAATTTCAAAATTATGTGGAGTGAGTGTTCCAAGGAATCATCAAAATCATGAAGGATTTAAAAGAAATATTTTTAAGGGAAAAAATAAATTTCATGAGTAAATATGATGGTTCTAGATACTACTATAGTTTTGACTTTGATTGTGAGTCTAGTGAGAAGTTTACCAATTTCACGACCCATTTTTGAAAAATTTCATAAAAATTATAATACTGAAGAAGATTATTCAGAACTAATAGACGTCAAACATATATTTATGGATGAACTTTAATCATGTCTTGAACAAACATTATGGTGAAATGGTAATGAAAACAAATTGGTGATATATAAAAAGGATATAAATGAAGAAAATAAAGATCATGAAAGGAAATAATTAACCCATGTTGAGCAAATCAAAAAAATTCTGGTTGAAAGATTCTAAATAAGATAATTTGATGCAATATATTGAAAAAAATTATTTTTAATGAGCAAGAATTATCTATGATATTTTCTACATGTCTTGAATTTGAATATTATCTGATGAAGTTGATAGAGGATTTAAAAAATTATATTAAAGTCAATTTTCAATCTTTTTAATCAGAAGATATTTCATTACCCAAGAAGTAGGTTAAATATTGTAACGCCTTAAATGTTTTATATTTCTATATATAAAAATTACATTTTGGAAATCTTATTTTACCCTCAACACTGAGATTATATGACACATTGTATACTATGAAATATTATTATTTGATGTGAAATTTATCTCTAAGATACATTCTTTGAGAGAATGAATATAAATAATTAAATTAGGAAAAATTAAAGGTTAACATATGTATAAAAAATCACATATGGTTATCAATTTATTTCGAATGAACATAAAGATATTTTTTATGTAAAAGAAATGTTTTTCTGAAAAAATATTTTTATACATGCACTATTTTTTAATCTTAATAATATAAATGGATCACTATTGTTGAATAATTTTAAGTAATTTTGTATAATACATATATAATGAAATTTTTTAACATTTTTAGATTTTTTTCGAGCCATGGGACTGGAATAAATGTAGTTTTATGATCAATTTTTTTTTTTCTAAAAAAGGGGTTTCATTATATATTTCGCACATAAATTAAAATTAAATTATAAAACATATTGAATTTAAATACTGAATAATAGATTTATTGTTTGGAATCAGGATGTCAAAATTTGTTAAATATACCCCTTCAATTTTGGACAATATTAATTATAATTGTGGTTAAAATTATCACGTTGGTAAATGTTAAATCAGGTCAACCTAAGTTAAAAATAAATGTTTTGTTTAACATTTTTCAGATTATTTCTTATTATATGAAGTGAATTCACCCCTTATTACCATAGGATTTAAATTTAATTGTTTAAGGGACACTTTTCTATGGAAATTACAATCATATTATTTAAAATTGGGGAAAATACAATATCACTTTATATTCCTTTTAAATGTATATTATATGTTCATAGTGGAAGAAAAGAATGTTTATAATGAATATTTTTGGTCATTTTTGTTATAATATATTTATTTTTATGATTGTAATATATTTATAAATTTTAAATATTATAAAATTACAATAAATTTCTACATGACATCAATACTCTATTTCATTAATTAATAATAAATTGAATATATAAATTTAAAAAAAAGAAATTTAATATAATTTATGGGATTTATTGTATTTATTTTATTTTATAGATGAATATGAAATAAAAAAATTAAAATATTATATTTTAGTTTCACCATTTTCTTTTTTTTCTATAAATTCAAATTTAGTAAATAGATCCAAAATTGACATTAATTGTAATTTATAATAAATAATATTTTATAAAATGATTTAAAATTCTCAAAAATCTTATCTACTCTGATGTGAATGTAATATGGTTATAAATATCATCCTTCTTCCATTTATGACTCACTTTTCCATTAATGTTAAAATTATTAAACATTTATGATTGAAATAATTATCACCATACTTAAGGATAAAAATAGTTAAAAAGGGATTCCTAAAAAAGTGATGGATTAAAATTATACCAAAACCTATATAAATTTAATTATCTAATATTATTTTGATTATATACAATTTTTATTTGAATTCATGACCATCTGTATTAATTTTTTTTAGAATTACTTTGATATATTTAATTTTATGTAAAAAATATCATGTGTTCTATATCCCCCCCATATAAAAGGATATCCCTCTTTTTATTGAATAAACCACTTTGATCATTCTATCTTGAACATCATCATAATAATTCTATTATAAACAATATGAATTACATTCTAGAGGTTTTAGTCTTCAAAAGTCTAAATTTAGGATCCTTAAGAGTAGATCTAAATGAGTTCTATCAAAGATGATCCACTCAAATGACTGAATTTTTTTTCTTATTATGTCATATACCCCTTTTAAAGGGTGGGGGGAACCGAACATGACCTAAAAAACATAAGACATTAAACTATTCCTCAATGTATCAAAATCTATAAAACCACATCAAATAAACATGGGTTTCCCCACCAAAGCACTAAACAATACGTTTAGCTTCCACCATCACAACGCTACTCGGCTAGCTGTCCCATGCTTTGATTCATGGGCCCGACATCAATGAAAAAATTCATATAGTCTCAAACGTCCGATTCCAAATAGCCATGATCCGATAAAAACATTCATCTCTAAACCTCATCCAAATCAGCCCCTTAAGAAGATATGGAAACATAGAACCTTTGACCTCTTAAGACAAAGTAGAATACACCTCATAACCAAAAACAACCAGATTCGCATATCAGATTCACAACAAGAAGAATAATCATAGAACAAGTAGAAAATCACATCATGAAAACGATCACCCAACATAAAACCATTCCATGTAGACATCCATCATGAATCAAATTTTCAACATGATTCTATGAATCTCCAGTGCATCGATCTACGGCCACCATGGCTGCAGAACAAGCAGAACACAAAGCAGGATGATCGCATCAGAGAGGGAAAACATCGACAAACCATTCACACCAAACAGTAAACCAAGAAAACAAATTCCCATCACTCCCCGTGTTCAGCATTAGAGATAGAAAACTACCAAAATCTAACCTGTAAGGAAGCTACAAGAAGACCCTCCCCCCTCCGTGCCCCACCGGGGCCAGTGCTGATCCTCGACTGATCAATCCCGCCAGGCCAAGGCCACATCTGATGTCCGACTGAGCTCCATCGCGGTGAAAAGCCGGATCCACACCTCGAATCTCCGACCAAATGGGATCAAAGCTAGATCTAAACTATCAATGGGATAACGCACCAAGAAGGTGAAGCTAAAGCTGACGCCTGAACGTTCGCTGAGCTAGGATCCAGAGATGTCAAATTGGATCGCAGCCAGCCACCTTTGCAAGTTCTAAATGAGTCACGATGACAAAGATCTGAGGAAGAAGACACTGACACTGACCCACACCGCTTCACGCTAGAGGAGGGGAGGGGGAGTAACCAGATAAGAAACCCTAGCTCACATCTTGGAGGGAAATGTCGCCGCTCAAGGGTCTCCAAGATGTGTCTTCTCGATAATATATTATTATATTCTGTAAAGTAGATCCACACACCCTAACCGATAACTTTATTTTTTCATATTTTAAATACTTTAAATATGTTTCATTTTTGAGAATATAATAAAATTAGTATTCAAAATATACTAAACTATTATTATGATTATAAAACCATTATTAACCACCTTTATTCCCATCAAATATTAATTTAATGTACCACATATATTAATATATAACCTACGATCCCCACATCGGGATACAATTCATTTTTCATCACCATCATATATTTAGTGGTATTATAAAGGGTTTAATATTTATATACTATATTTAAGAAATAAATTTTTTTATAGAATAATAATATCAAGTCTTCCTTGTTTCCTTTGGATTTATAATAAAATGAAAAGGTCTCTCATATTGTAGTCAGTGCCCTAAAAACAACTTCTGTGTAATTTATGACAATTTATATTAATTGTTTTGTATATTGATAAACTCCTCGTCAAATCATGGTTATTATTATTAATTATATATAATTTCTTATTTTCCTAAGAGTAGTGGTCACACTGAAAATTTATATTAGTTCCCTTCTATAAACCGTATAGTGAAACGATATTATTCTTATATAGATGATCTATATTCGAATGAAATCATTTGAGGGACACGAATTATACAAACTATTATTTTTATTAATCATAAGAAATTAAAAATAATTTATAATATATTCCCTTGTTAATATTCACTTTTGGATATTATATGAATGATCCCCACTAGTATAAAATCCAAATTTATTTGTGTCATTTAATATTCCAATATACAAATGTGTGTATTAATCCTTAAACTTAAATGTTATTATTAAATAGTCTTATAAGTTGCATACATTCATTTATTGATGAAAACTATGATGAAATATGTTCTTTTAGGTATTGAATATGATGGGTGCATAAGGATTAATATATTATAAATAAAAAATGTGAGAAATGATTTGTCTATTTTGTTCTTTCGCAGAGGTTTATATCTTAGGACCTAAGATTTAAATGATATAGCATAAATAAATCTTGGTCCATGGATTTATTTTATAAAATTCATATTTTCTAAAATTCATAGAATGATACATTGAGAATATAGGTTTATGGAACTAGCATGAAACAAGATTAAATGGAAATATCATGATAGAGAGATTATATTACACAGTAAGTGTCTGTATATGGTATTTTTTCATTGAAAAGTTAAATTTTCTATATATGGGTTTTTTAGAATGTGTAAAGAATATAACATTGAAAATTTAGTTGCTTCACCTAATTCCATCAAGAAAGATGCCTAGAGGGTCACACAAAAAGTTTATCCAAAATATCAGCTAACAAATATATTAATATTTTTTAATTAATAACTTGAATAAACATTACTCTTGATTGTGGTTTAAATTTTTTTTACTGATCATATATATTTCATAACCAGTTATTTGAGATAATTCTATGGGATTAGAATATTTAATAAATATTTATGCTATATTTAGTGAATATAAAATTTATTTATTTATTGAGAAATGATGTGGTCATATTTATTAATTTAATAAATAAACATTATTGAAGGCTAGATAAATATTTTAGGGGAATGGGAGACCATGTTTAATGGTTTAGTGAGAAATAATATATATTTAATATTTTTTAATAAGTAATATTTAATTCAATTTTCATGTTTTACACTTGTTATGAAATAATAGTAATAATAATAATAATATAATTATTATGAATATGGGGTTGTGAAGAGATTACAAACATTATAATCATTCATATGAAATTATTATTTTATATCCCAAGAAATATACACACCCCATTTTATTATTTTTCAAGAGATCTAGTTCATTTTTTGTTCACAAAGAGATCTGGATAGAATCCTCTCGAATCCCTAAAGGGATCCCTCTTTAAGAAATCTCTCCTGAACGGAGAAAAATCCTCCCCCACCACAACTATAATGTCTAGATAGGTCGTAGAAAACCCTTCGATGAATTTATTCTCAGAGAAACCAATAAAAAATGATGCAATTTTTTTGGTATTAGAGCTAGCACCCATAGTTTGATACACCGACGTTTGGGGGTTTGTGAAAAAAATGTGGATACCCCGCAATGAGGGGTCTATTATTGATTCATACAATGTAATTATGGTAAGACATATATATCTTATAATGAACATGGCTCTATATGCATAAACATTACATCATTTCTACTGAATATCTATTTGACTACATAAACAGAGGTCTGTGAACTACAATATTTTGTGCCTTTGGAAGCATGGAAACATAAATACTATTCTATAAGTGAACTGTGTCTTCTATCACTATTTTATACACTAATAGAATTATTCTTAGAAATATAAAACATAATACATATCTTAATAACATGGGGAAGGAAAACATAATAAATGGTGATCATAGATGCTCAGTAAGTGGAAAAAGGGAGATACGTAAGCATAACATATTTATAAGTCTATGAGATCATGAGAATAACATTTAAAAACCATACATTCCATATCAATGATCATAATGAGGTGTCACAGAATAAAGATTGGTATTTCATAAGATAGTATTCACAAGTAAATAAATGAATATGATACATTATATAATAATATAAGGAATGTTTGGAGTATATATAATCCTGGAAAATCATTTTTCAAGGCTACCCAAAAATACTTTCATAACATATTATTCTTGGACTAAAAACCTGTGTACCTATATTAGTAATGGTTTCCCAGCCATGTAGCCTCCTCTTTGGTCTTGTTCATACCACCGAAGTACCCTCCTCTTTGATCATAGGATAGACATTTGTATTCCCTCATATATGTCCTTGTGATAAACACCAGGGTACCCTCATCATTGGGCTTGGGATAAACACCGATGTACCCTAATGTTTTTTCTTGGGATAGACACCCATGAACCCTCATCAATGTTATTAGATAAAACACATGTGTAACCTTTTTTTGGGTTTGGTATAACACTCGTATACTCTCATCATTGGGTTTGGGTTGAACACTAGTGTCCCTCTGAGATCAAATAGAATTTATCATTACCCATTGTATTGAAGCGCTATATGGGAAAACCCATCATTTAATCTATAACAGGATCCACCTGATCTATATAGGGAGACCTATTATAGAATATATGATGGCCTTACCTAGCTCAATTTGGGATTTCCCATTGTATATGTAATTTCCAAGAACCAAAACATGACTAAAGTACAAAGAGCTTGCATAAAACTCATAAAATCATCCATTGTTACTTTTATAACTTCATAAAATATTGGAAAATAAATGGGTTTCATGTAAATATATTTTCAACATATTTGAGTGAAGTAAAATGAATAGGTTCTGTAACAATATCCTTGAAACATGATTAATCCTTGGAAAATAAACGGTTTTCCATAAACAATATTCCACTAAAATATAAATCATTCAGAGAAAGAATATGATTGGTAACCTTGGATCATATCCCCCATAAGGAATACGTAACACCAATGGGTGTAATGTTACCTATAAAATAATCTTTAATGTATAATTTAAAACATTTATTGAGAAAAATATCATTTCCCCTTTGAAAAATGATTTAAAAAACAGAAATCATTTTTAAAAAATTTTCTTTTAATATAACCTTGAAAAATATTAAAAGAATAATTCAAAATAATTTAATGGAATTAAAAATTTTTTATAATCCTTTACCTTGAAATATATCTTAAAATATTATTAAAAACATTTTTTAAAACTCTTTTAGAAATTATTTTCTTGGGGAAGACATATTTCTGACCGAAGTGATATATAAAGTCATATTTTCTTAAAGACAGTTTCATGATTATATTAAGTACCAAATTGGGAAAAAATTGTAAATTTACAAGAAGTTATCATGAATAAAAAATTTATAATAAAATTAATGATATTTATTGATAAGTAGATAATAATATTTCAATATTCGAGACATGATCAACAAAATATCAATAAATGATGAGATTGTATGATAAAACTCTTAACCATTTGGTAACCATAAATGACAATCCCCATGAAGGAATTAAATTAAATAAAACATAAAATAGAATTAGAATTAATAAATAAAAATAATTAAATGTAAAATAATATTTATGTACACCTAGTGAAATAATATTGGTGCATAACATAACGTATGTATCAAAGAAAGAAAATTGAGATAAAAATCTCTTACCGATTCAGTAACTTTTGAACTATAAGACTAATGAAAGATAGATCATAAAATGGATATTTAAATAAAAATAATTTTTATTATATTTATAATTAAATATATTAATGGGGATTATATACACCATATAAAATAAATAGTAGTTGAATATAACATGTTTCTCGTGGAAGTAACAAGTGAGAGATAAATCCCTTGCAATAAGTATTTACATCCATCACATAGATTAAAACCACATGTATAATAAATATAATTTAATTATAAATCATATAATGAAACATCCTCATTTATATCATACCATATATGATTTTATTATGATTTTTTATTACTCTTTTATTAACAATACCATGTGAAAGTCACAATCGGGTTAATAACCTCATTATTTTTCATAGTTTTAATTTTTTACATTTTACATTCTCGTACATTAATAATTATTTAATAATATCCATAATGATATAAATTATATAAATATTATATATATTTATTCTATATATATTTATAATAATATATAAATGATTGAAATATGAAATAAAATTCTCCATTAATAGAGACAGTAGGACTTACCTATGCATGGACGTTGTTCTCATTTTCATTTTTGGTGTATTAAAACAAAATTATATGACATATTATCATTAAATAATAAATTATATTATATATATAAAACATAGTATTATTAAACACAACATTTATACTTTCTATCTATAGTGTGAATAAATCTCATTGCTTCGTGAGGTAGTAATCCTCCATAAACACGAACAGCATTATCGTATTCGTACAAAATAAAAATCAAGATGGTATGTGTGATATAGAATTTATATAATAATAATAAAATAATATATATCATATATATCATATATAAATATTATTTCAATCATTCATTACAATATTGAAAGGTGGAAATGAATGAATGAATGATATCTGTTCACGAGAGAATAGTATGATGTATACACGAACAATGATTTCGTAACCCATTGGATGGAAGTGTTCATGATTTTAGGTTATAAACATAAAATAAAAACATATAAGTATATTTAATATAAATATGTTATTATATAATAATTATATAAAAGTAATTTAATGTGATTGAGGATAAAATAAATCAAATGTGTTTGTTGTTGAACGTTACCTTCTCTTCGGGTATCTCCTATTCATTTTTACAATAGGAGTTCCTTGGTATGATTTTTGACCAAAATAAGGATTATAAGTATAGAGGAGGGATTTTTATATGTTATTTGGGTATTTATTTTCATATCTAATTTGTTTTTAAGGTTTCTAGTGGGAGGGATAGAGGGTGGCCTTTTATATATGGGGGAGAAGACAAACCTGGAAATTATGAAAAGAAGTTATGTGTACACATTTTTATCTAAAAATGCATAAATAATGCTCAAAGATATATCCATTAAGTTTTAACATCAAACAACTTCCATAAAATGGGTATTTTATAGGATTCTAGGTCATTTTTCACTTAATTTTAATTTGTATCCACTTGGTAAACACATTTTTCTCTTAAACACCGTGATAAATTTTAACTATTTTCACTAAAATATTCTGTCATAAATTAAGTTCGAATTATTTTAAATGATAAAATATTATAATTCCTTCTATGGAATACATTTTTAGAAATTCAATTAATATATTTTCATGAAATAAATTTAAAATTAATCTCATAGATGTGTCGAAAAGTTGGGGTTTCATGCCCAAAAATGATCAACATTTAAAAAGTTTTTATATTAAATTTTAGTATGAAATTGATAAAAATTGAACTATATTTGATTTATATATTTGTAATTGTCTTAATTATAACCTATAACTAATTTAACATATAATATCACAATATAAATAATTGGAATAGAAAGGAAATATTAAATTAAAATTCATTATTTTTTCACTATTCACCAAAAAAAATATTTTTGAAAAACACCAACAACTTTAAAAAGATTATTTTGATGATAAAAATTTGAAAATTAGATGTTTTTTTCAATTATTCTTATAACAGTTTCAAAATTTTGTTTTAAATAATGTGTGACATTAAAAGGTGGTAAAACTGCATTTTAGAGAATACATACTTTTATTTATAAAATTGGATTTGTTATTACCAATTATCTAGGTAAAAAATAAGATTAATGTTAAAAAATTAATTTATTATAATATATATATCAATAAAATCATTATTTGATATTATATTGTTTAATTTATTGATATAAATATTATTTATGCATAGAAAATTATTTTTCTGAAAAATAATGTCTTTATCTTGAAATAGTTCCCACATTCATATATAATTAATTGGTCACCAAATAATTATTTTTATAAACATGTGTAAAATATTTTTTAATAATTTTTTCAATCATTTTTATACCCCGCTTCCAATTCCTAGGTGGTGACAGTAATAATATTTTCCTAGTATTTCAAATTTCATTTTAACTCAGTGTTTCATGTCATAAAATATAAGGTTGATGTTGTGTGAAATAAAATCTAACATTGTATTGAATTTAATACAATAAAAACAGACTGTTGTGTTTACTAAAAGCTAACTCAATATTTCATTTTTCGTAATCTTAACTTTAATTCAAGTTTAATTCAATCCATTAAAAAATATTTATTCAAAAACATTATTAAAAAAAACTCAGGGTGTTATAGACATTGTCAGATCCATCAACTATAAAACATTTATCACAATGTAATTCATTAATTTCAAAAATTATTTGTAAATAATATATAATTTTCCTTTGGTTTGGTTTTATATATTTTCTATTTTTTATATTCTTGGATTCAATTCTTTTGATCAAACAATTTATCCTCATGTAAATCTCACATTAATCATCGGTTATGGAAAAAGGAAGAGTTAGGCCAGACCCATCGGATGCTTTCGTTACACCCATAACTTACAAGTGGTATTAGAGTGCTCACAAAATTATATAAAATTATATAAATATTATTGATTGATTTATGCATTTTTCACCAGTTTTCAATTCATTTTTAATCATTCATTAACATGAATTGTCATATCTCATTTATTTCTCTTTGTGTCTCATAAAAATAATCAAAACAGTTAATTTTATTAATGAAGTAAATTTGAAGATCATATATATAATAATTGAGGAGTCTGGAAGGGAAACACAAGGGAATAATCAATGTAACCTCGTGGTATATTTCATGTACCTGTATTTAATGAAATGTGTGTTAATTCAGTATTAATTCAAGCCATGGGAATTTATTGAACATAAAGAATTTAATTACACACCACATGTTATCTAGGACAAGCTCGCTCTCAATCAACTAGGGTAATATCGTGTAACTTCTATATATGATTATAAGTCCTTCATACACAGACAAGACTTTTATGTTCTTACATGGAATACATTAATGTTGACCATAATACTCATATACCACATTATATAAACACCAAGTACACATTTTGTACTCTATTGGTTTTTGTTTCACAATTACATGCTATGTCCCAAGGTGTGTGTCACGGATAGGCTATTAGAATAGTATACGACATTTATCTACAACATACACACTGTCTACATTTTTCAAATATCAAAAAATTAAAAATTCATGTAATACACTATTTAAACATTATAAAAATGTGTTTCTTTTGGTTATTATGTAGATTGTAAAGGCCTTGTGATGGGTCCTATATATAAGCTTCTAATTAATATCTATTTAATGTTCAGATCTTCATATTGGGTAGAAGATGTATTATTGTTACTAGTCTACATGAATTGAATCATAACACTCTAACAAATTTCCACTTATTCCATGTTTTCATTATGTTGATAGTACACACCATGAAATTATTTGATAAGTCAAATATTCCACATGTCATAAGTGTAAAGGTACTTGGCTATAATGCACATTGGGTAGTTTGGACTTGTATTCAAATTTTTGCATCCGGAATACATTCTTTTGTATTCAGTTAATTTTAAATAAATTTAATGAATTTATTTAAAATTGTGATGTATGAGAATATCATGAAAATTTATATTATAATTAAGATAATATAACTGACTCATTGATGAATATAATAAATCGATTTGAGTGAGATTTATCATAAATAAGTATAATTATAATTTAATGACAATTTTATTAAATGAAAATCAAATTTCATGGATGTGGATGGTCATGAACATACACTATTCAATTGTATGTGATTTTTTTCATTTAATTTAATATTAAGATAAATTATTGATCTATGTGTCATATCACCACACATTATGTAAGGGATTGACTTCCAATGGTTCCTTTTATGTAAACCCCTTAATAATCCTTTGGTCATCTCAACAACGTTTGAGTAAAAGAATATGTACGTGATGGATATCTAAAGATAAAATATGTGGTTCAAATTTGGAGCTAGGCTGAATCTAATCAATGGTAGATACATAGGTGGATAAATGAAAATATGTCACACGAACCATAAATGGTGAATGATGTTTTTTCCTATGTCAATTTTTAGTTTACCATCACCTTGATAAACTAAACACTAGTACAATCTCATAATCATACCACTTTATTATATTATATCTTTTAAGTATCTTAGATACATCATTATATATTTTTTTCATGATCACATGAATTATTTAATTTTAATTTATAAAAGATAAAAAAAAATTGATCTATGCATTAACATTATCAAAGACATTATTAATCACTTAATTAAACCAATTTAATATTTACAGGAATGCAATAAATGTAATAATTGTAAATCTATCCTTAAAATATAAAATCTGTTAATTATATTTGTTATGATGGTATATCCTTCCATTGCCTTAGTTAAAATTGAACTGCAGTTCAATGTTCTTGACCAGACAATGTTGTGTTGTATTTAATTATCAGGGAATTCAAAAATGAATTTTTTATGTCTTAACATAGTTAATATCAATAGATGTCTACCATAGTCGAACATGTTATAACTAGGAGACATAGATTAATGAAATCCAATTACAGGATTTTAGGATTTGAGATTCCAATCAACAGATTAAGGAGTTTTGATTTAATATAGTTTTTATTTGGAATGTCTGGCTAAAACCCATGAAATTGATTGACCAAAAAAATTCATTGTTATGCAAATGGGAATATGGAACCTTTCCACTAAAATTTCAAAGTAATGGGAAATTATGAAGCCAATGGTTATCAGTGTTTGGTTTCATTAAAATAGTGTGATATTAATAAAAATAATATATATTTTTTTTTCTAAATTTAATTGGATAAAGTAATAAAAATATTCTCATCTTATTTGAAGAAACTCCAAAAAAAATAACATCAAAAATATCATTGAGATCCATACTTGAGAGTAACAACCCTCTCAGCGGTACAAATTTCCATGAGTGGAAAAGGATCTCATGAGTTATCCTATTCATTGAAAGGAAGTTGTCTGTATTGGAAGATCATGTTTTTGATGTTCCTGGTAAAGAGCCTAGTGATGAAGATTTATATCTCTATGAGAAAATATTGATTTATTACATATATGTTTAGTGTTTAATGCTATCATACATGACTAATTATATTTTTAAGAAACATGAGGGATTGGATGGGTACTGAATGATGTCTCACCGTTGAGATTTATATCAAAATACAGTTTGAAAAGAGAGAAAAAAATCATTAATTCTCTATTTAAAACTAATATTAAAGTTTTTATAGAAGTTTTTCTTCATGAAGTCAATCTTATTAGATAAATTTAATCCTAGAACATCTCATGGATTAAATTTCCATATGATTTTCATAGATATCTCATAACTTCCTCACTACCATGGACCTTCTTGAGTTTTTTTTTCTACATATAACATTATAAATAATGAGTAGAGTCATTTGGAACTTCTTACTCTAATTCTCCAAGTGGGCATGGGAAAGTATAATGAAAAACCTACATTCATAATGGTTAATAACACAAGAAAGAAAAATCTGATAGAGACAGAGACTCAAAATAATTATAAATCTCTCGATAACCTTCTTTCTAAAAAGTGGAATATTTATAGGTAGGGTAATGAAAATAAAGTAGTATGTTTTTCATTTTCCATTCAATTCCACTTGAAGAGTAAATACACCCAAAATAAAGGGGAGATAAAGGTTTTTTCATTATCGAGTTTAATATTTCAATATTTATACATTGGGTATTATATACATCTTGTAGTTCTAACATCTTTACCCAAATTCAAGAACCAAGAATATTCTAAAAATTTTCAAGAGAATATTTTGATTTTTGAACTATCAATTTTGCAAGGATGACTGTTCTATCCATTGGAAAGAACCAACATTTGTTTCCAATAAGCACGATATAGGTTTTAAGGGATTATTATTTTTTAAAAACAGTTACCAAGAACATAATTTATATTTCATAACTAGATACATATTGTTTTATTTTCAAATGTGTGAAAAAAGGTATTTATTTTATAATGACAAGAAATTTTATGTTATATAACATTTTAATAACTCTATTTTTTTAAGAAATAATAAAAATCACATATTTTTGTTAGATAATGAAACATGTTCCCATGAATCATATAACACCCAGCTATGGAATCACCATATGTATCTTGTAAACCAGAATCATTTTCAAAAATCCCTACAAACATGTCCATTTATAATCTTTTTTGTTAAACCCACTTGAATAATATCCTAATTTTTTACAATGAAAAAATTACTAAACAACCATTCAATAGACCAAGTGACAGTTCCCTAGAGATTTTAGGTTTGGTACACAGAATTGTATATCAACCATTAACAATATAAGCTATAGGTGGGTGTTCTTAAATAAAAAAATTTATTAATTAATTTAGTATATATGAGTATGTCTAGTTAATGAGGTATAAGTGTGACTCTTGGAAAAATTAAAAGATTTCAAGAATGAAGTAGAGAATAATCATGGAATGAAGGTAAAAAAGATTCGATCGGATCAGAGTGGTGAATATGTTAAACAAGTGTTTTGTATTTTATATTAACTCACTCCGCGTTAAACACCTTATTTGAATAGTATTAGTAAATTGAGGAATTTAACCTTCTTAGAAATGGAGAATTTTATGATGATTCATGTATATATTCCATTATCATTTTTTTGATTATCATTACGAACTATAGTATAAACAATAAATGAAGTGCCAACTAAAGTGGAAAATAAAATTCCCTTTGATTCATGGAGTGGAAATAAAATTTTTTTGTTGCATACACATGTATAGGGTTGTGAGTCATTTGTTAATGCCTTATCAAGGAAAAAAGTGCATCACAAGTTAGAAAGTGTATCTTTATAGGGTCTCCAAACAAAATAATGGGATAATATCTATAGAACCTCTAAGAAAATAATGTGATTGTCACCAAACAAGTCATCTTTCTTGAGAAGGATAAAGTCCTAAAATATGATAGTGGGAGTACGATTATCTTCAGAAAAGTTGATTCTTATGATTTATATGAGTTGGTATTTGAATAGATTCCATATTACCTCATGGAGGAAATTGTTCATAGAAAAAAAGTACTTAATATGATCGCAATATTGGTAAAAGAAAGATAAATATATGGTTTTACAGTCACTAAATATGGTGAATCATTATTGGTTGATAATGATTAACCTCCCTTATACATTGAGGTAGTAGATATCTCATATGCTACAATATGGAAAAATTCCCGGAATTATAAAATGGATACCATGTATCAGAACCATGTATTGATTCTAGTCAATGCACCCATTAATGAAAATCATGTTGAGTGAAAATGGGTATTCAATAGAAAAAAAGACACGGAAGGTAAATGAAATACCTATATAGTATGGATATCAAAAAATGAATTTAAACAACATAAGTAATTGACTGTGAAGAAACCTTTTCACTAGTCCCCATTTTTAAAAATATCAAAATTATAAATGCTATAATAATTTAACATGACTATAAAATTTGGAAGATGGATTTCTAAAGAACTTCCCTTAATGGGAAGCATTATGAAGATGACTACTACAAACAAAAAAAATTATTTTTTACTCTAGGGGATTCCAAATGAAAATTCAAGTTGAAAATATACATTATGGATTGATGAAAGCATCCATTCTATAGAAAATTTGATTCGATGAAGATATAAAAGATTTTTTTCATTATGAAATAATTTTATCCATTTACTTTCAAAACTTTTAATGAAAATTTTCTTGTTATACTAGTATTATATGTTGATGAAATATTAATTATTATAAATGAAATACTAGTACTATGATATTATAAGGAATAATTAATCATGTTTTTCTCTATGATGTAATTAGGGTAAGTGGCCAATATTATATGGATCAATCATTTAGGATAAAACCAAGAGGATTGTTGGAAGAATTAAATGTATATACATTTACCAGATACTAAATAGATTTAGTATGAAATAATACTAAAGTGTATTTTTTCTAGAGTCACATGGTATATATATTTATAGGAAAATGTCTCATTAGAAAAGATTCTAGAAAAAGAAAATGAGTATGATCCTATAAGCTTGGATGATAGGATTAATCATGTCTTCCATGTTGTGTACTAGCGAAGATATTTTATATGTATTGTGAATAGTAGGAAGATATAAAGATGATCCCAAAGAAAATAATTGGTCTCTTATTTAGGCTATTCTTAACTATATTAGAACTATGTAAATTTTTCTAAGGTACGAAGGATATGAGGAGCTAGTCATCAGGGGTTTTATAGATGATAAATTTTTAATAGATCATTATGATCTAAAGTCACAATCAGGATATGTATTCTATCTTAACAGAGGAGTTGTGAGCTGGGAGAGTTCAAAATTTCTAGTCTTCACTGATTCTAATATATTGTTCGAGAATATAGAGGATTTGAATGTAGATTGAGAAGCCGTTTGGATAGAACAAAATCAAGCATATTTATGTGGTACCTATAAGTAAAGACCCTATCTCATTTCATTATGATAATATTATAGTGATGACTCTTGAAATCAATCCAAGGTCATGAAAAAGGACCAAAAACATACTATGGAGGTATCAAAACTCCAAATACATTTCTCATAGGGATAAAAATGTGGTATATAGAGTTATCACAAAACATAATTTTGGATACCCCTTGAATAAAGTCATATCTCTGTAGAATCATGAGTATCATGTGAGTGATAGAGGACCGTATATTGTTCATAGTCAGCTCTAGTGCATGTTAGAGTCTGTTGGAGATGGATCTCTAGAATGAACATACTTGTACATTATGATTAATTATATTAATTTTATAATATTAATAAAGGTCGTTTAACATAATGATTGTTCTACTGAGTGACATTATTTGTTATAATTTTCTAAGAGTAACTCTTTCTCTAAAATGTCACAGTAGTTCCCCAATATGAACCCATAAGTGTCGTGATAATATTATTAAATATATATTTTTATAGTAGGATGAAATAATTTTAGGGACACAATTTTAATAGGCTGTCAGGAGTGGAGAATCATATGTCTTTGAGGCACCTTCTTATGGGGTATCCTCTTGGTAATATCCAATATAAGATATTATGATAATGAGACCCACCAAAAGGAAATCCACATTTATATATGTTATTGGATGTTACAATCTGTTGAAATGTTTATTGATTCTTACACATTAATAATATTTTAAATGAGTATTATAACGCTTTATCTTTGATTAATTGATGAATACTAGGTTGAAATACTTTCATTATGAGGTAGTGTACATTGATTGAATCATGTTTAATAATCCAATTTTTAATATCATGAGAATGGATTTATCCCATCAATTATTTAATTAAAGTTGACATATAATTACATTTAATGGAAATAATATAGCCTAAATAAATCCATGGCCATGGTTTTCAATAGAAATGTATGATTTATAAAAATTAAATTACAGATACATCATGAACAAAGGTTGATTCCACTAGCATAGAACCTACTTAATTTGAGATATTATGATAATGGGACTATATTAAATAGTAATCATTTTTATGATGTATTATGTCATTATTACCTTAAATAATTTCTCTATTAGTTCCTTGGTATGTTGTTAGATGATATCCTCGGACTTCAGGCTACTTTACCTAATTTCAACAAGAAATATGCCTAGAAGTTCAAACATAAAGGTATCCAGAATCATAGTAAAATAATATGTTATTATTTATTATTTAAGAAGTTGAATAAATATTATTCCTACACATGGTTTAATATTTATTCATGTTTTCTTTTTTCATATACTCTATCACCAATTTTTAGAGATATTTTTATGTTAGTAGAATATTTAATAAATATATATTTTATATTTAATAAAGGTAATATTTATTTATTTCTTAGAAAATAATGTACAAATATTTATTTCTGAAATAGACATTCATTATTCAAGGCCTAGCAAATACTTTGGAGGAATTTTGGACTGATTTTAATGGTTCAGAGAGAAAAAAATATAGTGAATATTATTTAAAAAAATTATATTTTTTTATTTTTGAAATTTACTACATGTAAAGTAATAATAATATTATTAATATTATTATAAATATGTGGTTCCATCAGATTTAAAAAAATAATAAGGATTCATGTTCAATTATTATTTTCTAACCCTAGTGTATATAAACCAAATTGTATTATTATTCTAGATAGAAAATTCATTTGTTGTGTGTAGGGAGCTCTAGAGTGAATTATATTAAATACCTAGAGAGATCCCTCTCAAATAATTCTCTCATGAATGTAGACCAATCATCCTGCTCTATAAATCTCATGTCTTGAGAGATCTAAGTAAACCATTAAATTAAATGCCTCCTATGGTGATGAAATATGAACAACACAAACATTACAATCTATCAGGATAACAGTTGGTGATTCCTATGGTGATGTTTGGTGGATGTTGGAACACAAGTGGATCACCACTAGAGGTAATATATTTTTAATTACTACAATTAAATGAATATATTACATAGAAAAATATTCATATTCATCATTTATAAACTAATTTCTCATAACATATTTATTTTCATACTAAAATTATTTATAAATAATATATGATGATCATGTTCATCGGTTACTAAATTTTTCTATTGAATATATTATTTGATTAAATTATATTGATCATGAAATTTATTGGAATATAAATATCATATTAGTCATCAATCATGATAAAAATATGAGTTGGGAATTCCCTATGTGACACATCCTCGACAGCCAAAACCAACATCTCATCCGTACATATGGACTACCACCTCCATGAAGTGAGGTGATTTTTATTTCACTTATACATTACATGGATGGTAATAAGGATGGATTAAATGAATATATTTTTCATCTATGATATTATATTGACTCTATAGTGGTGAATTATTATTTACTTTTATTTTGTTTCATCCATTAAAAGGTGAAGACAATGCCCATGCGTACGTTGTACCTACCATCTCTATGAATGATGCCATTCATTTTTAACATCTACTTTTATGTATGAATATTAATATATATATATATATAATTATTAAATATGTATTCATTTTATTTCATTATTAAAAAAAGAATATAATTTTACCGTGATCAAAGTACAGGGGACAAAACAACGAAACTGAAACATACAGAAAAATGAAGCAGTTATCACCCAAATCAATGATTTTAACAAAAAAAATAAATAAAAGAGTAATAAAAGTATATAATTAAACTAAATATGGTATTATACATATGATTATGGTTATATAATATATTTAAAATAATTTTATATTTAATATATAGTAGATTCAAACACATACAAAGGAAGTCTAACCTAAAGCAAGGGATTTGAGTTACAATCTCGTTATTTAATCAGGTTCTTTTATTAATATTAATTAATGAAATGTGGAAAAGGGTGTGGTAGGTTTGAAATATACTCCCCTCCCCATTTGAATTTTGTGTGTTTCAGACCCCTGCCTACAAAAATTACCCTTTCTAGGTAACTGTTTGTGGTGGCATGTTCTCTGGGGGTGTTCTTCACAGTAGGGGGAAGAATTATTTGATTGTATGGGATGCATCTGATGTTGTTGTTGAAATTGGTGGATGAGTAAAATATAAATTCGGGTCTCATTGGAGAACCATATATTGCTGGATAATACAACCTCTAAAGAGAAAAACACTTCAGTGTTGGTCGTAGTAGTTTTTTCCATATATGTAAAAGGACTGCATACGATGCAAACAAAGAATTTAGTCGAAGGTGACTATTGTGGAATGATGAACATGAAATGGTGATGGCACTACTGACCAAAGTAGTATTTCAGGGTAACACCAGCACCAGGAAGTGCGATGTTGGGTAATTTGTTTGGTGAGACACTATTGGAGTATTCCAAGAGAGTTGACGTGAACCGGGGGTATTTGACTATATGGATATCAGTTTTGTGCCACATGTGATGGGTTTTATACCCAATCCATTTTAATAATAGAAATTTGTAGTTAAATCCTCCCTAACAATAAAAATATCATCGATGGCATATTGTTGTATATATCTCAAGAATCCCTTGAATTTTGTTACGATGTGCATATTTTTTTAAATTACATGTCTTCCTTTCATTTTACCCTCTTTAATTACTCATGAGAAAAAATAATTATTTAAACAAATTTATATTTACATCTATCATAAGTAGAAAATCCTTCATATTACATTATCATGTTCTCTAAAAAATATTTAAATAATTTTTTATATTATCCAATTATTGATTAAATTCAAATTTTCCCATATTTAATAATTTTAAATAAATTAAAAGGAATGTTCATTTAATTTTCTAGATGAGGTAATTCTGAATGCTTACTGAAAATGTGAATAGAATATTTGTTTCAAAATATACCATATTAATATAATTTCCTAACATCATGACCCTCAATTATTATAAGATTAATTTCCATGTTTAAAAGGTCGTTTTCAAATATTTTTTTTGAACATGAGGGGGATTTTTATTTTAAATAGAAATGTGTATTTTCATCAAAAAATATTCCAAGTAATATTTTAAAATATTTTTCCATCTATGATACCAAAATTTTATGTTTCCTATAATTTATTAGGTATATGATGATATTATAGAATCCTTAGAATTTCTCTCGAAGGTTTATTATAATTATGAATTTTTTTTATCAAACTGTTTCTTTTCCATAGGTAGTGCTATGATGAAATGTTTATGAAAAGAGTTTAATTTTCACTTTTTATGATTCTATAAATGTTTTTTTTGGATATTTTGGTTAATTTAGATATGATTTTATTAATGTGATAAGTGTGCCAAAAATTATATAGATCTCAAATGAACTTGGTAAGATAGATATCTAAAAATTTAAAATGGACGGTAAGAAAATACCCAAGATAGAATGAAAGAATAAGGTCCACATGATTCTTAATAGGGGATTTTTTTAGACAAGTGTGTCACCTCTAGGAGAATCTATTCTATTTGTTAAAATGAAATATGGATCAATAAAACTTTGAATTGGTTATAGTGAACTTAATAAGCAAACAGTCAATAATAATTATCATCTTCCTTGCATTTATGACTTGTTTAATCAACTATGTAGAGAATAATACTTTTCCAAGATTGATCTCCATTATTATTATCATGAATTGAGGTTAAATAATAAGAAAATAACTAGGATAGAATTTCGAAATATGGTATTGAAACTATGATTTTATAGTGATTCCATTTGGCCTTACTAATTCCCCAGCTATCATCGTGGATTTAAATAATCATGTCTGTAGAAATTACCTTCATCAGTTTTTGGTAGTCTTTATAGATGATATTATTATATATTCACTGAGTATGTAAGACTATTAAGATTATTTGGGAATTTTACATAACATCCAAATAGATATGAAGCTAAATGGAAAATACACCAAGTGTGAATTTTGGCTACAAAAAGTTTCAATTTTAGGTTATATAATCTCAAGTGACGGTATATTGTATTTATCCATCAATAAAAGAAGTTATTAAACAACGGACCAGAACAACCACTATGACTGAGATCTATAGCTTTCATGGTGTGAAAAGATATTTTTTATCCTTTGTGGATAATTTATCATGATTATCAAATCTACTCACCAACTTAACTCGGGACAGAGCTAAGTCCATTGAACATCTAGATTAGAAGAAAATTCCAATTAATTGAAGAGAATCTTAGTCAGCACACCTATTCATTCATTAATCTATAGTGGGTAAGGGTTTCTAATCTATATTGATGTATCCAAAAATGAATTGAGATTTGTTCTCATACAGATTTATATGTTTATAGATTATTCCTCATGAATAATGATGGTTCATGAGAAAAAGTAAAAATATAATGATTTGTATATTCCTATGGTAATTTTTATATTAAATATATAGGGTAATTATTTTTATGGAGAAAATTTATATATATATATATTGTATATGAAATTTTATAGTAAATATTCAATCAAAGAGAACATAACACTCACCAAAGAAGATAGTTTTTGTTGATTAAAGATTATGACTACTCAATACATTACCGCCATATGAAATGAATAATGTGGTTAATGCTTTGAGTTCAAAGGATCATGCAAGATTATCAATGATGAGGGTAAAAAATGATCCAATATTTATAAATTATAAAATTATATACATGAAAACCATGATGTAAGGGGAGAAATCTTATCTTTATAACTTGTGTTTTCAACCATCCATCTATGTGAAAATTTAAGCGGAACAAGAAAATATATTGAGATATTTTTGATGCCCATATTCTTCATTGAAAACTTTTCCAACAAGGAATGAGAAGTTTATATCCAATGAAAATAAATTTTTTATCATTTTTATGAAGGATGTAGAAGTGGAATTCTTGATGTAAAATGGATGGGAATCAGTAAATTTTAATAAGGGAATGGACATTATTTTAACCATTCTACGTAGATTTTTATTTTTAACCCCTCCAATGTTCTGTTATCTAAAAAATTGGCTATCTAGGATAACTAGTCAACTATCCAAACCAAGAAAACTTTTTGGACATGACACAACCATGCCTTGGTAGATAGATTCATATCCAATCTAGTAGTGAGAGTGGGTGAGCATAGTTCATGTCATACATGAAAAGAGTGTTTTCAGGTGTGATGTTGTCAACCGCATAATCTGAGGGTGTAGTAGATGAAGGTGTGGTGTATGTTTTGTAGGTCTTGACTCCACTAAAGGTTTGATAAATTGATGAAACAACCATATTTATTAAGACAAACTAGACAAGTTGAGATAAAGATGTTGAAAAATTTGTGATTGCAACAATGTTCCTCTTCCTTAAAAACAAACGGAAGTAAGAACCACTGTATGATAAATGTTCTTCATGTCCTCTGATCACCTCATGTGATTGTCTTATGACTTGTCCCACATACCACACTCCAGTTATAATTGGTTCAAAATAGTATATCAAACTTGATGCCCACTCAACCATAGTGCTCGATGACCACCACACCAACCTTCTTTGACAATAAATTTGAGATGAAGGTTATATAATCAATCTCTTAGGTCCATGCATGTGACTTTTTTCCATGAATTAATTCTTTCAAATAAATCATAAGTATTGCACAAATATGGTCACGTGAATTTCATGAATCCATCATAAGAGTATCTATAGATTACATGACGAGATGATGACAATCAAAGGAAGCTATGTTGACATTATGAGCTTCGTAATAAGAATAATATAACTTCTCTTTGAATTAATCTCCCATAATCTCCATGATTATATGAATCCAGATGAAGGATGGTCATGAGAATTCATTAGAGATCTCAGAAAACCCTTATAGTTTTTCTACGAATATATATCATAAATTAAAAATTATTAGGATATGCCTCTAAAATTTCATTGTTAATAATTAGAAATTGTCAAGTATTTCATCATGTGAAGCCATATTGTGGTCACATGATATTGATCATGTCAATCCTCCACCACTTTCATCAAGTGTATGCAGTGTATTCCCTATGAAATGTGGATATAATATTATTCAGCCTTCACCAATATAAACCCCTTATCCTATAAAAAATACATACATGATGGGGGTGGGAGAACAATGGAGAAGAATTAATAAAAAATGATAAAAAGTGGGGGGATTCTGGATTTTAAAGAGACTATCCATGTAATGTTAAGGCAAATTGTGTGATTCCTTAATGATTATGCAATAAAATGAATAATTAACAATAATTCAATGAACATAGGATAAATCCAATTAAATCATGTTATACCCACAGTCAGGTGATACAACATAGGTTTCCTGACACATCGATGCAATCACATATCAGTGTACGAGACACGAATATATAAACTTCATCTAAAGTCTCTCAAGCGCCTCTCATGATCTCATAGATATCATGAGTTATAACTCTGATCATGCAATCTATTTCATGAAATATACATGTCAATATCAGGCATGTTCCTCTTCACCATATTGATTTAAGAGGAAAAACCTCTAGTCTCATGATTACTTTATCCAGACATGTGATATATTCTCTATGATATGCATGACATCCATATTAGTGTCTATAGAAAAAAATGGAAATACAACATTTACATGTAGTCTTAGAAAAGGGGTCATGCGTAACTTTGGTCAACTTAATAATAAAACCCTGGGTCTTGTGATGCTTTCATGATACCCTGTAAGTCGATTCCTTGACATGAAACACCCCTACATATCCCCTATCATGCTAAGGATTCCCCATTAATAAAAACCCCATCTATAAAAATGGGTTGAAAATCCTTGTTCGAGCACCCTTTTCCATGCTACAACTCCAGCATGATGTCTCTACATCAATCAATAAAACCCATCATAGTACCCACATTGAGTTCATCCAAATAACATAAGAAAATGATATTCATGTGAATCCTTGATGTGGGAAATCATTGGAATATTTTAGGCCTCATCATGTATATGAACACATTAATAGAATATCCTCTCATAATAAAATCCTCTATTTGTGTGGTCCTATCATAGTCCTTATGACAAAAACTCATACTTCCATGAAAATGTTGTCCATGAATCATTGTGGTGTGATCTATTTCAATATGTGACATCCACACATTGACAGTTATATCATCCTAGAAATATTAAAAATACTATATTTTGTAACTCTCTTAATACCACATGATTTAGAGTCCACTCATTGGTCTCATGATGCCCTCATGTAACCCCATAAACTCCATCATTTTCAGGTGACTGTTGCTTGAAATGTCATCATTATCATGGGATAACTTGAGGAAAATCCATGTTGATCATGCAACAACCTATGGACTAGCTAGTTGATCATGAAAAAGACCGTACACATGTTTTTCTTTATAATGTGAAGGAATTTTAGATAAGTATCATTGACTATTTGATAGTATATTGAAATGTCCACCTTTATAATATGAATACATCATGGAAAATTCACTTTGATCATGAGATAGCATAATGACATTCCCTCGATGATCAAACGAAGGCATCCCAGACAAGTCAAAATATCAAGTGGAAGACCCTAGACAATTCTTCCGAGGTCATTTGAATATATCCTTTACAACTCACCTTCATCAGGAGAAAATATCATAAATGAGTAATATGATAATTAAAAACACCATGAACATGTCAGTTTTGATTATATGATGTATATTGAAAATTCAGTTAATCTCCTTAGATGTGTCTTCCATGTAATACCAAAAATGTTCAGTGTAAAATCAAATCATTTGAGGAAAGAATCCTTAGACATGTCTCCCATGTTATATTGATGCCATATACATCTCTCATAGACAATCAAGAAATGTCCATCAGGATGTGAATAAAATTTCAACAGACAATCATGAAATGTTAGGTAGATCCCCTAGGATATGTTAACTTCATCCGAAAGACACGTTCAAAATTACAACATGTGATCCCACAGCTTGGAACCTTCAGTGAAATTCTCCCTTTACAGGGGGAGAGTCCTTAATGAGTTATGGTTATAGATTCATGTGACCATATTTGTGTCATTTTATTGGGAGACCCCTCATTGTTGTCCCAATGATATTTAATAGACCTCACACATTTTTCATCTCATATTTTCAATTAGATGATTGATAATGAATATAAAACATCGGAATCCGTAATATTATAATCCCCATTTCCTCCCTAAAACTCAGGGATAGAAGTAATGTCATTGAGTGTGATCACCCACCCCAAACCATCAGTGGGTTATAGGTAAACTAAACAATAGGAACTAGGATTCCTAACTAAGTATGACATGTGGGACACCTTCATAAGTCTGTAGCTTCAATGGGAATCAATATAGTTGTATCCTCCTCCATGTCCCCAAAATTCAAAACCATGGTACCCAAATATCTTATAGGTTAATCTCCCTACCTTATCCATCATCAAATTGAGATGGCAATCGAACTATGATGTCTCTAATTCCTAATATAAACATGATACATATGAAACACTAATAAGGCAAGAACATTATAACATATCCTCCACAAGATTGTTGACTATACTTCTCTGGGTTTATTCCATATACAAATATACTCTTATGTAATGTTTCTGATATTCCTTTATATATTTTCTATCAAACTTAGCATGGATCATGTGGTCTTATATATCTGTGAAGATTATACCAAAATCATAATAAGGATAACCTAGTGTGGGACATTCATTGGGATATAATTATGATTACATCTCAACATCACACAATGGGTTTCACTCACAATAAGGAAATAGTGGTATGACTTATGTGAATAAGCCCCTCTCAAGGCCTCTATTATCGCATCTTTTAAGATGAAGATGCTCGTTACAAAAACTACATAGACTTTGATTCAGTTATTAAAAGGATATGTATGACATCTCCCTGAGGCCCGAGCCAAATATTTAAATACTTACTCATATTGTTCAATTTCATGGTATAGTCTCATCATATAACCTAAATATATGTCAAATAAAAATCTCATATAGAATCATATTATAAAGAGGATACATAGGAAGCCTCATAAATGTTCAATCCCATTCTCAAAAAAACAGTCACCTCTACGGATGGATGTAAACAAAAGAGGGAATGGATGTACGGATTCAATATATAATTCATTACTCCTTGCTATGTAATAATAGGAAATGTTGGGAAAGGATGATGATCCTTAGATATATAATGATGGACTCATTAATGGACACCCTATACACATGAATTGATTCAAACATGACCATTTTTTAGGGTAACCAGTCCCATATTAGGATTTGGATGATTGTATGGAAAATATCTTAAATCTATAAGATTGTAACATTGTAGGTAATAATTCCCCCTAAAGGCTATGATGAGTCAAACCTACCATCCTCTCGACTGATGCATGTTACAAAGTTTCATTTGGTCTAAAACCCCAAAAAATTTCCTTACATTAGAATGATGTTATGTACTCAGTTATGGATGTGGGAACTGTTAGGTGTTTCTAATAAGGTCAAAATGGGTGAACTCAATGAAAATGATTGTACAAACATGGAACAACACAATATCCATAGTTGGGTGAAACTGCACATTATTTTCATCGAAAACTAAAATGGATTACCTATAGTGAAATATTTTAGTTGCTTCATTCCATTAATATGTTTAAAATGATATATTTCTTAGATCCTATTGTGTCATTTTATTTCAAATTTTTTGAGAAGAAAAATGGTGAAACCGATAAATTTTTTAACTATGTCGAACCTCACACAAAAGAAGGTACTACCTCTTAATCCTTTAATTGTGAAAGTAATTCATCGAACTTGTACTATACAATATGATAATACATTGATAAAGTGTCTTGTTAATTATTAAATATTTATCAGATTGTATACAATAAAAATTACATCATTTAATGTGCAAATGGATTCTGAGACCACTAAACATGATGTTTTTACCCTGAGGGATCGACACATGCTATCAATAACACAACACCACCCATGCCGATTTTTGAACATCTTGTTTTGGGAGTACCACATCAACAGATCCATCGAAAAATATTATTATCCTCATGAAATCTTTCCAATGATGTGTTATCACAGGCCTTATATCCAATGATAGGCCACTGAAGAGGAATTGTCCCATCTTTCCACATTCAACCACTTTGGAAGCTTATCTTTAGAGTGTATCAACACATAACATCCCAGCATAATGGAGGTGGGTGAGGAAATATACCATGTCAAATATATCAATAAAAATATTCATGTGAGGGATCCCATAAATTCTATTCATCATCATTGACATTTGACTGATATTCCATAAGGCGCTGAGAGGAAGTTGTGACTACCCCAACCATTAAAATTGGAGAATCCAATAGGATAGCCCTTTTGGGGTATCCAAATAATTCATCGATGTAGTAGGATTATATCCCTATTACTACCAATCCATCTATGGCCATCCAATGTATCATAATATTATCCTAGATTAAAACCCAATTAATCACTAGAAAGGAGATTTTGATTTCATCAAAGATAGACTTGGTGGTTGTGGAATCCTAAAATTCACCCCCACCCAGGAGTCTGGGGGAATTTTTATCATATGTTACCTTGTGATGATATTAAATACTGGAAAAAACCCCCACCAAAGGGTACTATGTCATTAACCTACCAAATGGTATAGTGGGCACAGAAACAACAAATTGTACAATGAGCATCATCCGACCAAAAAAAATAACGGGAACTGAACTTTGAAGTGACACCCTCTAATAACAATGAAAAACAGACCCCTTATGTATCTATCAATAAGATATCAACCATATCTAATGAATTCTCATCAGATCTATAAAATAACACACTTAGAAATAATAATCATTCCCTCAGAAACTCATCCACGTCATAGTAGTTTATCCTACCTTCTGCCTCATGTATTTGAGAAAAAGGGATTAGAGGAACATTTAAGAACTTATAGAAACTATTATCGACTATGTTGGAATTTTATAGTGAAATATTGGTGGAGAATATAGCCAGTGGAAACATCATATTTAGTCTCTATGGTCCACATTTAAACTGCTATAGTCATCCACTTTCCCTTCCATTAATAGGGGAAAGGGAATTTTCAGGGCTCCAACCAGTCATCACCTTAAATATTTCAAAGCAATTTTTGAAGTGGAATAGATCACTTCACTCCAATTAGAAAATAAGGATCTCAAATTGAGTAGGTTTCATGCAAGTTCCATCAATATATGTGCTTAATTATATCTTTCTTTGACTTTATAGAAATAGAACATTCATAAAGAACACCATGGCCATAGATTTAGTTAGGTTTTATCATTTCAATCAAAGGGAATAAGATATTAAATAATGATAATTTATAGAAAGGATAAATCCTTTATTGCATTATTCATTATTGTAACATTACTCATAATGCACCCACTGTATCCTGTCTTGCCGCGAAAAATTGTTGTCACTAATTTCATCAATACATAAATGTATGAGACTCATAATATTTATTAAGAATAATATATATTTATAAGGACCAAAAGACACATCCATAGATAGGAACATCCAATTACACGTATAAATGTGGATTTTCTATCGGTGGGTCCCTTTGTCAGAATATCGTACATGATATTACCATGGGCGTACACTATAAGAAGGTTGCTCAAAGTCCAATGAGTCTTGACCACTTATAGTGTGTATCAAAAATTTCCCTCAAAATATACCATCTAGTTATAGAATATATATACATGAATAATGTTGTAGCACTTATGGGCTCTCATCATATCAGGGAACAAATATGACAATTTAGTGTGACTTCCCCAGTTAATACATTATAAAATAATATTTCAGACAAAAGAACAATCACTATGTTGTAAGTAGTTTATTAATAATAAAAATATTGAAAACATATTTATCATAATGTATGTAGAAGTTGGTTGAATAGAAACAACTATAATAGACTCCCACTCGCACTAGAGATAAATACTAGCAACCATTAGCCCTATATCTCTCACAAGATTTTCCTGATTCTATAGTGATATTCCTTTATTCACAGGGTCTTCCATGTTCTCCTCGGTGGGTACTCTGCTCATAGAAACTTCACCCCTATAATAGAAATCCATCATGATTTGATACTTATGGAATATATGATTTTTCCATTTGTGTATCCCTCGATATTTTTCAAGAGTCACCACTGCGCACTTCTGTAAAAGGTAATCTTGTAGCAGTACATTTGTGATGACTTCCCATCACAGATAATCTTTAGCGACGGGGTCCCGTCGAAAATGGCCAGTTTTAGAAAAGGGCATCGTAAATATTACATTTTGTGATAATCCATTGTAAAAAGTTATTATTTGTGACGAGTAGTAGTGCCGTCACAAAGAGGATCGGAGAACGTTTTTAAAATCCTATTGCAACTGATCGGATAACCATTGAAAATATTTTCTTGATTTTTTAAAAACGCTTTTTGTGACAGAACGTCACAATTTTTAATTTTGACGAGCCCCTTCTAAATTATTAGAAAAAATAAATAAAATAAAAAAACATTAGTAATAATATAAAATTAATATAAATTAAATATTAATATTAATATTAGTATAATAAAATTAATTATAAGAAAAATATTAATAATAGTAATATAATATTAATATAAATTAAAAAATAATATTAAAATTATAAAAATGAAATAAATTATAAAATTTTAAATAATATAAAAAAATATTATTATTAATATTAATGAAATAATAATTTTAATTTTAGTAGTATAATTAAAAGTTTAGTATTCAGAAAAAGATAAGAATAAATAAATTATTTAAATAAATAATATAATAATAAACTAAATAAATAATAAAAAAATTAATATTCCCAAAAATATAAAAAAACAATTTAAGACATTAAATAGATACTATTACAAAACAATTGAATTCAAATTATTCATTATAAAATAACAATATATCACTAAGGGAAAGGATCCATTAGGAGAACTGGAGGAGATTGTGAAGGGAAATCCATCCCTAAACTACACGCCAAATGTTTCATCTAATCCATATACTCTTGATCCTGTTGATGTCTCTATCAACACATCTCATCCTGCAACTCTTGTTGTTGCTGATGCTATTGTCATAAGAACTCTTGTTGCTGTTATTGTTGCCACTAATGCATCTCCTCCTTCTCCCTACTCATAGTCACCAGAATCTCACTCTGAGCTCACAAATGCTTATGATATTTTTCAATAGATGAAGATGAATCTACGAACTCTCTTCTAATGTTTGATGTTTACATCCCAATCATTCCAAAAGAACTCATAGGGGTCAATCGTGAGCTGATATAAAAACATAGCATTTCTCGAAGGCATACTGTATAAGGACCCGACCTTAAACTTTACTTAATCTTGAGTTATTACAAGATTACACATTGAGGGTCTTTTCAGGTTTAGAGTTTTAGAGAATTAGATCATAAATCATGCATTACATTCCACATTTAAACAAGGTGGTTACATAAAAGACAGTATTCATTTTTTTCCCATTAAAGGAAACATATTTAAAATAAAACATGGATTCTTTCTTGACACTTCTCGACACTATCAACACATCATGTACTTTTCCTTTGACCTGTGAAAAACATTTCAAAAACATGGGATGAGTATAAAAAGCTCAGTAAGGGATATAAAATAACGAAATGAAAACATTAGTCCATGTACGGATAAGAATTAATGAAATCATACTTTACTAATAAGAATTAATGAATCCATTCTAAAAACCAATTTCAAAACCATTTAAAACATTTAATAAAGATATTTTTGAATCAAAGTGTCTCATACCACTTTGAATATTTTAACATTATAAACCATTAATATCCATATAAATAAATCCTTAAAACCATTTTGAAAACATGGATATTAATGAGAAATATTTATAAGAATAAATCATTAAAACATTTAAAATGATATTTTTGTTAAAGTGTGTTTAAAAAAATGAGAGACACTTGAATACAATAATTAAGGAATAAAATTTAATCAGAACTTAATAATATCATGATAATAAAGGTATTAATGATATATTATTCCAAAGGACAGTATATACACCATATAAGAGTGAATTGGTGCATTACCACAATGAAGTCTCAAAAGAATTGTAAAATGAGATGAAATCCCTTATAAAGAAGGTATCCTTAAAGTAAGGATAAATCAATCTCATAATTATGTGTGATAAATATAAATACACCCAATATAAGTGGATATTATATGTAAAACAACCAGAGGTCATTCACACATATTCATAGGATGACATATTCAATAACTACAAGTTGAACCCAAAGAAATCGAAATTGGGTTATGAAGTTCCCTTGGTAAAATTCGACAGCCTAACGACGTCACATTAAAATTCATAACATTAGTTGATGGGAGAGAAAATGGTATCTCATCACTTGGAAATAAAATTTACACCAATAATAATATATAAGAACATATCCCAACATAAAAATATGTAAATTAAAAGACATAACAAAATAAGTCTTTTTAAAAGAAGAGTGTGAAAGGTTCCCTTACCGATTTGGGAAACATTCGAAGCGTACACCCCATGGATGAAGGGTCATAAAATGAAGATGTAAATACCCATAAATGAGAGTATATTATACAAATAGTAAAATAATGTGCAGTACATACACCAAACAAAAGTAAATAATGGCCAATGTAGCATTAATCTCACGGGAATAAAAAGTGAGATGAAAATCCCCTTCTGAAAATTCGACAGCCTAACGGCGCCACATAAAACTTCCGAAAATGGATTGATGAGATCAAATAGGGTCTCTCATCATATTAAAATAAAATTTACAGCAAGAGGAATATAAAGGAATATACCCTATCATAAGAAAGATGATCTTAAAAGAAGTGTCATAAAGGAGAGTACTAAAAAATAAAGAGAGAGGTTGGATCTCTTACGAAAATTCGGCAGCCTAACGGTGCCACTCAAAACTTCCAAAATGGATTGATGAGAAAAAATAGGGTATCTCATAATATGAACAAAAAAAATTACAGTGAGAGTAATATATAAGAACTTCCCAATCATAAGAAAGATGAGCTTAAAAGGAATGACATAAAAGAGTGTACTTTAAAAGAAAGAGAGGGGTATGATCCCTTACGAAAATTCGGCATCCTAACGGCGCCACTTAAAAATTATAAAAATGAATTGATGAGAGTAAGAGGGGGTAACTCATCATATGAAAATAAAAATCACAGTATGGTTAATATAAAATAACATCCTCCAACATAATAACATGGAGCATAAATGAAATGACATAAAAGAGGGTACTTGAAAAGAAAGAGAGAGGTCGGATCCCTTACCTCGTGTCTGACTTGACTCGATCATTATTTAATCTCCTGAATAATAAACTTGAGTTAATTTATAATTTCTTAAAAACCTTTTTCAAGTTCATTATTCCTTTTATATCACTTATTACCATGTTATGCAAATTATGTAATCATTTAAGTTAATAACGGTTGTTTTGTCGACACTTGGTACTTGAGTCAAAAGTGAACTTCTTATATTTACTAGTTGTTCATGTATTAAAATATCCATTATCTAATGAATGGTATTAATGATGTAGATATTATATATACCACATACATATCCAGTATATACATGCATTTATAATATTACATACTCATTTAGATGTAAGAAATGAAATGCACCGTTCATGGAGACGGTATGCCGTACGTACGCATGAACGCTACTTTCATTTATATTTCATACTTTAATAGAATCAAATAATAATTATATAAAGGTATATTATAATTCCAGTGTAGTATCATATATAATTTCATTAAATTTATCCTTTATACGTCCCACATACGGCATTAACGAATCAAATCACTCTGAGGGGGCGGTAGTCCGCACTTCCTAAAATGAAGATATCACTTTTTACCCATAATGGAAACCATAAAGGTATGACATAAATGAAAAATACATAAGATTAAGGAAAAAATAAACATATTATATATCATATATAAATATAGTGACATCATAATGGCCACCATTGAATGTGTTAAAAGAATATTGAACAATCATCATTTCGTGAGGCAGAAATTCGCCATCAACAGAAACGGTATGTTCTTTAACCATTAGACGGAGGTGTGTGGAAGTTGAGCTTGAATAACTATTATAACAACATCCTAGTATATTTAATATACTGTTGTTGTTATAAAATAAATGAATAAAAATATTTTAGGGGGTTGGAGAATCAAAATAAAACAAAAGAACATTAAAGAAAACTTTACCTTTAAATCGTGTAACTCCCTTTGGTTTGAACCAAAAGGGGTTTTTGAAGAGCATTCTGTCAAAGGTGAGGCTCCAATGATAAATAGATTTATGTGGAGAGATTATATTTGTAGGGGTTGGCTGAGCCAAAGGCTTGAGAGGAGTGGGTAAGGAGGTAGAGTTGGGGGCCTTTTATAAGAGGAGAGGAGGGGCACTCTTGGAAAGTCAAAAATGGTTACATTATTTTCAAATGATTTTAGGATTTTAAAGGCCCCATATTGATATAATTAGAGGATAAGGTGATAAGGGTTTTAAATCCACCCATCCAATAGGTTTTTCACATATCTAGGTCTTAGATTTTACATTATCTTTTCATTTTATTTGAATCGTTAAATAATGAGGTAATCGCTGCATCATCATGATGTCATAAATAATTTAATTTATTTAATGTATAAAAATTATACAAAATACTATGATGTAGGAAATATTTTTATCTTTCCAATGAATATTTATAGTCAAAAACTTGACTTGTATAACCCCATGTAAAAAATGTTTTAGTAAAAAAATAAAGTTTTGTGTCATTTTTACATTTGCTTTAAATAAAAGGCATTAATGTCATTATCTTACCCAAGTGGCTCCATGGGGTCCAAAAAATAGACCCATGGGTTTTTTTGGTCGTCCATGACACATAAAATAAGGTTAAGACACGTGTCAAGGTCATTTCATATTATTAAAACATTATTTTTACCTTAAACTACACTAATTACCTCTAATCGCGATTTAAAACATAAAGGATAATATTAACCAAAAAATTATTTTAATCCCATTGAACCACATTTTACTTAATAATGAAAACCATTTATTTAGGATTTTTTAAATTCAAAACACAGAGGTGGTAAAATTTCATTTAAACGAAAAATCAGTTTTTTTAAGTACCACTTAGTGGTTTCACTATTCATAAAAAATTGACGTTTTTCAGAAAAATACCAAAACATCACCCTAAGAAATATTTTATATTCTGAATTCAAAAATGATGTCTATTTTATAAAATTAAAAACATGTAAGTTACAATAATTAATTTAATAATTAATTCCCGCTGTCAGAACAAATAGTGTGTTTTTAAGAAACAATATCTATCAAAAGATTGACACCCGTTTATGTCCAATCTCAAAGTGATATTAATTCCAATGACCACCATTGGATTAAATGGTAAAAATATATTCTAATTTTAATTTAATACCAATTAAAAAGATAATCTATCTATATAAATAAATTAGATTAAAAAGAGGTTTTGAATAAAAATACAACACTTTTCACTATTCATTAAAAAAAAAGAACATTATCAGAAAAATTCCAAAAATTTATAAAAAGTAAATTTCAATGTCTCAATAATAAAGAATAAGTTTATTTTTAGAAATATATCTTATAAAATTGTTAGAAAATAGATTTAAAAAAATGGTTCGCCATCAAAAGGCGGTAAAAAATCTTTTAAAAACATTAGAGTATTTATTATTAAAATTGGATTCATTTGGATTTTAAGCCTCTAACATTTATTGGATAAATGTAAAAATATTTAACAAACATATGTAATCATTTTGTATTTATTTCTGTTCATTCCCTCCATTACAATGGCTAAGCGTTAACTATTATAATATTATTATATTATTAGTCTGCAACGTATGATTTCAAAGAAACTCATTGTTGTGTATTGGGTACGCCATCGAGCATAGAATTACCTTTAAAGTAGTATTAACATTTTATTCACAAATTTAGATAAAAATTAGAATGTAATATTATTTATTTACCTGGGATGTTACATAATGTGTCGCGTGCATCCATATTGCCTCATCAAATTGGGGGGCACTAGTGTGACCTCCAATCTTAGCTTGCATCTCACTATGTGTCTGAGACATCACAGACTCATATTACTCCTTTTATTACAATTTAAAATCAAAATATTTATGATATTATTTGTAGTTAAATGTAAAACTAAAAAAGAAATTTTTTTGACCATAATCTGATGCAGGCGAGAACCTACAATCTATCAAGTGGCTGGATCATTGTATATCCTCCTATAAATGATTCACTCTATAATATCAAGTTCTATGACTAAGTATATGAATATAAAATAATCCATTTAAATTTTAAGTTATATACTATATTTTAAAAAATTTACTTACCATATGATTCTTATGTGTACAGAATGTATGACTACCGGCTTGATGTGTCACCATATGTCACTCCCAATTTTGTCGATCTACTTATGACCTACTCTAAAACTTCCAAATCAACTAGTGTGTAAATAATCTATACCAATACTGATATGATATATAATCAGGTCATTCGATGCGACATGTCTTGCAAAACTGTGTCCCTACTACTTTCCCCATTTCTTTCATTTTCATATTGTGAAAAACCTGAGTATAACACGGATGCATAGCTCCATATCATGCCTTCCAGATAGTTTCACGCATGCTCTCATCAATGGTATACCATAATCCCAATAAATATTTTATAATATTATGTTATTCATTATATTAATTTGGAAATAAATATTATTTATTTATGTTCCAGCCAATGCTCAAACATGCGGTGTTGAACATCAATAGGAATAAGATCCCATGAAACCCTTGCCTCAGAAAAATAATTGGTCAATATAGAACTCCACTATCTAATATATATATGTTTAAAGCTATCAAAAAAAGAAAAATTAATTAAATAATTAGAATATAAATAAATTTATGAAAAATAACTAAAATACATAGGATAAACTGTCACTAAGTGCTTTAATCGGACCCAAGACGTGGGCGTCACTCAGGGAAATGGTCGGGAATCATTAGTCATGAAAAACCACGCCCCCTCAATGTGATCCCTAGACCGCCAACAGTCTAAGGGTCAGATTGCCTGACATCCTACTCATCCAAAGGTAGATGCGCCTCATGCAACATACAATACAGATCCTCATCTATCTGAAACACAAAATTATTATTGTTAAAAAAAATAGTTGAAAGAAACTATAATATATATATATTATATAATATATGATTATAAAAATCATTTAAATATGTCAATTTCCATATTTATCCTTATATCTATATCTATCATTGTCAATATCATCATCTTCTTCCTCAGCATCATCAATTTCCATGTTAGTTTCAGTTTCATAATCTCTTATCATTTCAAATTCCGTTGTAACATCATTAACATCATCATCACCGCCAGACCTTAACTATGGGGTGTCATTAATGATACTCATGTCTCTTCTTGAAATAGATGTATTTGGAGGGGTCTCTTAAAAGAATTCAATTCCTTCCACTTCGGCAGAACCAAATTCACTTTCATTAAAGTGATTTTCTCAAGATTTAATTTTTATTATGCTCCACCAATCACCCAACACTATTGAAATAGCACAATAACATTCATTATAAATTTTATGTTCATGATGAGAGATTAAAATGGTTCATTAACTATAAGAAGACATTTATATATAATATCAATGATTCCACTGATCAGATGAACATGAAAGCCTCTCTTAGAATCCCACTAGTGAAATTTAAACATCATTATGTCACGTTTTCCCTAATAACACAGTTCAAAAATTTCTGCTAGCATGTTGTAAAATTCAACATCAATTTCTCAATGATGAGATCCTCTCAAAAAAACACCACTATTGATTGTTTTTTTATTCCCCATATGCATGTGAATAAAATCGAAAACAATTCACCACAAATTCATTAGAATATTTAACAATGTTGGATGGTGGGATACTCAATACAAACAAATGATTATTAATTTTATCAGTATTTTGAGATACCTAAAAATTTGAAAAACAATTATCACTGTATAATGTGTTAAATTTATTTTTTATATGAAACCAAAAAAAATTATGTTACCAGTTTTTAAAACCAATAGGATTTTTTACGATTTTCTTCTAGAGCAGCTAATCAAATTTGTGGAAACTATTTCTTGATATGATTATCATATAAAGTAAAAATAAAATAATATTAATGTACTCTTATAAAAATTATAGAACAAGTGATAAGAGAACTCATAGTAGAAATGGTGTCATTTTTTAACTATTGAGTAGAATATGTGTGTGATCTATGTGATTTTAATAATCTGAAATCCATCATTCATGAACTCCATTGAATCCATGATCAGGATGAGTGAAAATTGATAATTGGTTTCTCGTATCATCATTAGTATTTCCACTATTACGGACCATGGGTTTTTGTTCTGAGGGATATTCAGATTGAAAGTATTGAGAGCTGAAAAAAGAAATTTCCTCTTCTAAATATGATTCTGCAATTGAGCCTTCAACTATTTATTTGTTATGTAATTTTTTAATTAATTTCTATATACATCTCTCAAATGGGTAACTCCATTATAACTATATCAGACATCCACATTTTTTTTACATTTTTAAAATGTAATTTCAAATGTTCTATTGAGTCAAAAAAGTAGGTGACATGATTTTTTGCGTGTAAATAAAATTAAAAAGACATATTCTAATAGTTTTTACTACATAATAGACTATTGTTGATGTGGAAATGTCTTGAAAAAAGTATATAATTTCTGTTATCCCATCCAATATAATAGGATTTAATAAACCTCTTAATCCAATTGGTATAAGTAATTCCATTAAAACATGACATTGATGACTTTTCAATCTATTAATATGACCATTTCTGACACAACTGCAAAAATTGGATGCATAACAATATAAAAGTATGAAATATTCATTTCACTAAAAAAATTATATGTCACCTTATTTGGATAAAGTATAAATTTCTTTTGTCATTATTATCTTCTATGATCTAACAATTTGAAATTTTTTAAGTTCCTATCGCTTGTAAATTTGGGAAAACTGTAATTGTGACTTTACATTATATTTGGTCTTAACTGGTGTATCCAAAACTATATGATATAAATTATCAAAATAGTTATTCTCAATATACATCACATACAACATGTAATGGACAAAAAATCATACCAATATGGAAATTCCATAAAATGCATCGTTTTATCCAATTGTGCTCTTTTCCAAACCCATCAATTTTTTTATTGTTAGTCCAAATGTGACGGGAGGTAATGAAAAGAAAATTTCTTTTCACTATATTCTTGAGATCATTGTTGGATGTCCATCTTTTTCAACTATACATTCTCTGAAATGATATTAGTTTCTTCGAAAAGGATGATAAGTTGGATGGAATCAATAATGAAAATAAATAGAACAAGAAATTTTCCATTGATGAGTATAAACTATTTTTTGTCTAAAATACAATATAGAGATAATTTTGTACCATGTGTACTCTATCCAGATAACATGGAATTTTTTGGGAATTACTAATTTTCCACATCAATGCAGCTTTCAGTATGAAATTTTGTTTTGTAGTCACATCATATTAAATGAAACCATTACTCCATTGTGAATTTAACGCATTAATAATTGGTTTCAAATAAGCAACAAAATTATTTTTTAGATGACCTAGAATTAATAAGGTCAAAACTATATATGGATCCCTCATAAACTTCCTTGTAAGTAAAATTTTATGAAGTTATAAAGATAGGACAACGTGAATACTGACTACAGTAATAACCAAATGGACCGAAACCGTCAGTATAAAGATCCAGTCGCATGTTTCGGGATTATAAAGAAAAATTCAAATGTAAATGGTCAAAATGTTCAATGAATTTCCATTAGAGGGATTATTTATGCTTTTACAAGTTGAAATATTGGTTTTGGGCCACGAAATCAATGTTTTTGTGTTCTGAGACACAAATAAATTTTGTAATTTTGATGTGAGGGGGAAAATATGATTTTTTTATAGGAATAAATCCATAATACCTTGTTTGAGCTTATTTATACCTTGATTTTCCACCTGTAGGAAAACAATCCAATGAATCATTTTCACCATAGTATAAGATGAAGTCATCTGATGATTCCCGAATCCTCTAACAACAAAGACCGATATTATGAACCATCCTCATTCTCTCATAGAAATCTATAGGTAACACATTTCCTTCTTGTATCATTGTTTTTATCCAATAGAATATTTGATCAAAACAACCATCTAACATTCCATTATCAGATTTAATATACATAAATTTATAAACAGGTTGAAACTTTCTTATCGTGTAACCATGATATCTGACATCCTTAGAGGACCTCAATATCTCATATAAATTAGACGGTTCAAACTCAGGTGTTAAATCAATATCATCCAAAGTTTTAGTTTCTAGAAATGATGGACATGCCACATCATTTACAGAAATTTGATACTGTGAAGGATCCAGAACAAAATTATATGTATATTCTCTGGAATTACATTCACCATGTTGATACCAAAAATAATAATCTCATTGAAAACCAAAATGTAATAAATGACCGCCAGTGTTGTAAAATGTGATATACATCCTCAGAGAACTTTTTTTAAAAGGACAACTAATTTTCCCTTCAATTTTTTTTTGTTTTGCTGATGTAAATGATATAAATTATTGAACACTGTCAATATATACAGGATTTAATCAAGATCCATTTTGATTCTCGCACTGAATTATCCATGAACGATCATTTAATAATGACTGTTTTCAACATAATTGTTCCATATTTTTCTAAAAAATATGGAATAATCAGTTATTTGGTATAATTATATAGAAGATAAAAGCTATCCAAAAATAGAGAAAACAATTATTAATTATTTGTATTTTGTAATAATTATTGGTAATTATCAGAGGCACAATTTCTAACAGATTGGTAGTACCTCTTATACCTGATGTCTTATCCCTTTGAAAATTGCTTCAACCAAAATCACTATGAAAATTCTTCTCTGATGTATGGATATCCATTTTACTATGCACAAGGATGAAGAGTAGAGTGGCCTCCCCGTTCTTCTCTCTATGCTCATACATATGAACATTTTTATTCTTGCGATCAATCATACTTTTCATAGTGATTTCATTCGGAGAAGTTCCAAGGAGATGAGTCGTTGGAAAAAATATCCCCTTTTGTCTGATGACTTCCATCCTTGAAATTTTCACAGAATAAAATCACCATGAAAAATCTTCTCTAACATATTCCCGAGCATAATTTATATACTGATTTCAATGGGATAAATTTCCATGGAGCTGAAGCGTCGATCAGAAGGAATATCGGCAATCCATTTGAAATTATGCTAGTTTATTACAATGCACTCATATTTATTTCAATTTGTTACTAATTAATCATATGTAATACTAATTAATATTATTTGTTACTAATTAAACCAATTTCATATTATTTATTACTAATTATTTCTATTTATTACTATTCATTACTATAAATAACTATTCATTGCTATTTATTACTATTCATTACTATTTGTTACTAATTATTACTATTTATTACTAATTATTAGTATTTATTACTAATTTATCCTATTTGTTAAAAATTAATCCAATTTATTACCAATTAATCATATTTATTACCAATTAATCAAATTTGAAGTTAATTAATCCTATTTATGAGTAATTAATCCTATTTAAAAATTTATTAATCCTAATTAATCCTAATGAATCCAGATTAATCCTAATTAAATCTACATAATCCTAATCAATCCTAATTATTCATAATGAATATAATTTATTACTAATAAATCATAAATATTCTTAGTTATTACTAATTAATCATAATCTTTACTAATTATTCCTAAATATTACTAATTATTACTAGTTATTACAAATTATTTCAAGTTATTACTAATTACTTCTAATTATTACTAATGAATCCTAATTATTACAATTTATTATTAATTATTACTAATTATTCGAATTTATTCCTAATTATTACAATTTAATCCCAATTAATCTTCATTAATACTATTTATTACTAATTATTACTAATTGTTACTAATTTATCCGAATTATTACTAATTAATCCTAATTATTAATAATTAATCATAATTATCACTAATTAATCCTAATTATCACTAATTATTCTTAATTATTACAATTTATTCCAAATTATTACTAATTTATACATAATTATTATGAATAAATCCTAATAAATACAAATTAATCTAATTATTCCTCGTTATTACTAATTATTCATTATTATTACTAGTTATTCCTAGTTATTACTAATCATTCAAAAGTATTTCCAATTATTCTTAATTATTAATAAACATTTCTATTTATTAATAAAATTCCTAACTATTGCTAATTATTATTAAAAATTACGAAATATTACTAATTATTACTAATTAATTCTAATTATTACAAATTAATCCTAATTATTAGAAATTAATCCTATTTATTTTTAGTTAATATTTATTATTATTAATTAATCCTAATTATTTATAATTAATCCCAATTAATTCTAATTAACACTAATTTATTATAATTATCCGTAAATAAATATAATTAAATCTAATTAATCCTAATTAATATTAATTATTACTAATTAATCATAATTCTTAATAATTAATCCTAATTATTAATAATTAATCCTAATTGTTAATAATTAATCCTAATTATTTTTAATCAATCCTAATTATTACTCATTAATCCTAGTTATTACTAATTAATCTAAATTATTTCTAATTATTTATAATTATAAAAATTTATTACTAATTATTCAAATGTATTACTAATTATTAATACTTATTTCAAATTATTACAATTTATTACTTATTATTACAATTTATTACAAATTATTATTAATTATTATAAATTATTAAAAACTATTTGAATTTATTATTAATTATTACAATTTATTATCAATTATTAGAATTTATTAATAATTATTACAATTTAATGGTAATTATTACAATTTATTACTAATTATTACAATTTATTACAAATTATAACAATTTATTACCAATGATTACTATATAATTATATATAATACTAATTATATCCAATTAAGACTTACACATAATTTTTCAAAAATTTAAAAACTTAAAAAACAAATATCTAATTCAAATTTAATTTTATTGCTTCTAATTAACAAAAATTATAAATAATTCAAAAAAACAACTAAACACTTAAAAATAGATAAATATCTTGAAAATGAAGCTTCTCGGGTGTAAAAGCCACAGATTATGCTCTGATTTGAAAGATTAAACAAGAAAAAATTTAGAAGAAAATTTTTCAGAAGAGAGAGAGAGAAGTTGAGAAAATATTAGAATGCTAGAAAAAACGAATGGGGTTTATATAGGTTAGCTTATTTGCGACATGATTATTTGTGACGGGACCTATCACAAATACCTACTAGATAAAAAGTTATTTGCGATAGGACCAATCGCAAGTGGGAACCTGCCGACATACTATTTGTGACGAGACAAGTATCTCATCGTAAATACAAAATATCATTGCTCGGTATTTGTGACTGGACTAGGAACTTGTCACAAATGCTCTTATCATTGTTTGGCACATATATCGAAGCAAACCTTTTGCAACAGTTTTTTACTCCCCTGTCGAAAATATCTATTATTTGCGATGGGCCGATTTTCCCACTGCAAATAACCCCTTACAGTGGGTTTGTTGTGACGTGCCCCTAACGCATAACAAGTAACCCGTCCTAAATGTCCATTTTTTCCTATACAATGTGATACGATGTTTACTACTAGGTTCCATATCAATATAATGGAAAATGTTTCTAATCCAAACGGCTTCCGTGGCTACATCAGAAGCCGTTATATAATCTGACTCTGCTATATAATAAACGAAAATTGGATTCATTGAACTCTTCCAGCTCACAACTGCACCTTTGAGACAAAAAATTATCATCACTGTGACTTCATATCTTTCTGATCATTCTAAGAACTGGCATCTGTATAACCTATGATGATCAGCTCCTCATCTCTTATATACACCAAGAACATATCATTAGTTCTACTCAGATTCTTACGGATTGTTTTAGCAGTAGTCCAATGTTGTTCTCCTATAACTTCTTGATATCTTCCTACCATTATGGATGCATAGGCAACATCAAGTCTAGTATATAACATGGCATACATGATTGATCCTATTGCATCAACATATCATATCATACTCATTATCTCTCTCTCATATTGTCTCCAAGGACCCATTTTCTTAGATTGATGCAAACCATGAAACACAAGAGCTAATCCCCTCTTGGAATCATCCATACTAAATCTCTTTAGAATCTAGTCAACATATATACTTTGACTTAGTCCATGCAGACTCATGGATCTATCATGATTGATCTTGATCCCTAGAATATCAGCTACTTCACCTAAGTTCTTTTTGGATAAACACTTGTTTAATAAGTGCTTAATAGATTATAATACTAGTATGTCATTTGCAATAAATAATATGTCATCAACATATAGTAATAGGATAATGATTGAATTCCCACTAAACCTCTTGTAAACACAAAGCTTGCATTCGTTCTTAATGAAACCAAATTCTGTTATGGATTCATGAAATCAAATTTTACATGTCCTAGGTTGTTTCTTCAATTCCAAAATGGATCTATGAAACTTGAAAATCTATTTGGAATCACCTAGAGTCACCAACCCTTCTAGTTGTTTTATATTGACATCTTCCTAAAGGTTCTCATTAAGGAATACAATTATTACATCCATCTTCTGAATCTAAAAGTTGTGGTAATTTGCTATATCAAGTATAATTTGGATGGATTTAAACATAGAAACTAATGAAACGGTTTAATCATAGTCATTTCCTTGGATTTATATAAACCCTTTATCCACTAGCCTTGCTTTATACGTACTTCTTTACATTCCTTGTATAGTTTCCTCTTGAATACCAATTTTCATCCAACATACTTTACATCGATCAATTCATTGACTAGAACCTAAACATGGTTTTGATACATGGAATCCATTTCAAAATTCATGGCTTCTTTCCAACTTATATCTTCTGATCTCTAAACTACCTCCTTATAGGAGAGTGGTTCATCATTATAATCCAAAAATGAATCACCATCTTCGAGGACTAAAAAACCATATCTTTTAAGTTAAATTACCTCACTTACACTCCCAAATAGTACTTGTGTTTTAGGAACTACTTCTTCTATGTGGTCTTATGGAATCTTATCCTATAGTAAATCTTATTTATCATGAGCATCAACATCATCAAAGTAAATCTTTCTCCAACTATCATTTTTTTGGAGGTACTCCCTCTGCAGAAATTTGACTTGTCTAGAGATAGTCACATTCTTTACTAAGGGGTTCTATATGTATTATCCCTTTGATTCCATGGGATACCTTATAAATGTTCACCTTATTCCCCGAGGTTCATGTTTTTTCCCGAGAAGGCCTTAAAAACACCTCACAACCCAATACATGTGTATATGCTAAAATGGGTTTATTTTCACTCTGTAACTCTAAGGGAATTACATTTTCTACTTTATATGGTACTTATTTTAATGTGTATGCTACATTATGTAATTCTTATCTCCAAAAGGATAATGGAAGATATGAATGAATCATCATAGACCTTACCGTGTCCAATAAGTTATGGTTCATCCTTTCATTAAAACCATTACATTGTTGTTTATATGGTAGAGTGAGTTTATATAGAATCCCAAACTCTCGTAGCAACTCAATGAACTCTTTGTTTTGATATTCACCACCTCAATTTTCTCAAATATGCTTTATCTTATTAACAAGCCAAATTTCTACTTCATTCTTGAATTAATTTAATTTCTCCTAGCAATTGAACTTATACATCAGCAAGAAGATATATACTTAACTACTCAAGTCATCAGTAAAAGTTATTATGTAATAATATCCACCTATGGCTTCGACTAGAAATGGTCCACCCACATCAGTGTGTACCAATCCTAGATGTTCTATATCCCATTCACCATATCCATAGAATGATGTTTTTGGACATTTTACCTTGAAAACAATCATGACATCTACCAAGTGGTTTTATCCCATAGGATTTTAAATAACAATGTTCGTATAGATTTTTCAACCTCTTCTCACTTATATTACCAAGACGATGATCCCATAGTTGGGTGTTACATGAGTCGTGTGATCATGATTCATTATTGATTTCCAAATTTTTTTTCATAATTAAATACACAAATACCTTAATTTAAATTCACCATACCATAACATATGTAGTCCATATAAAAGAAAAATCTTTTATTTAAAAACTTTAAAATTAAACCATTCGTATCTAAACATAACATTAATATTTTTTCTTTGTAACTATAGGTATATAATAAGAATATAATAAAATGAAAGTCATTCTCATTGGAAATGAAAGGTGGCAGTCACCAATGGATAGAGTACCCATTCCCGTACCATTGGCAGCTTACAAATCTACCTCACCTATAGTAATCCTTAGGAATCTAGTTCATTCCAACATTTTGATACAGATGTGTGCCCAATAAGCTATATCTAATACCCAATGTGTAGAAATGGAAAGATCAAACATGATAGAAAACAAACCTTTAGCTTCCCATTGCATTTGGGTATAGTTCCTCTTCCTATGGCCTAGCTTGCCACATGAAAATCATATATCCTCTTTTTTCTTAACATTCCTTTGGATCTTCCCCTTCTTTGAATGGTGGTGCATAGGAGACATAAATTGTTTGTAGGTATTCGTCCCCTTTTTCCAGTTCATTCTTTTCTTATTCACAATAAAGGTCATGTGTTTATCACCCCCATGTCTTTATCCACTTGGTGAATCAATGTCAGATGTTTTGAATGACTCTTCTCCTTATTAATCATATTGTAATTCACCTGAAGGATAGATAAGGTCCTATGCAGTGATTAATGTATCAGATCTATACACAAATCATTTGATAGTTTAATCCCAAATTTTTCCAACTGTTCAATATAGCCGATAATCTGGACTGCATGAGGCCTAGATGATGCATACTCTATAAGATTACTTGTGAACAAAGAATTAAAGATCGCATACCTCTCTTTTCTTTATTCTCTTGATAGAGATCCCAATGGAGAGACATCATTATCTTGGCATCTATGTTCTAATGTTAATTTAAAATCTCATTAGACATGGATGATATCATGAAGCAGAAAAAAAATCCTAGAATCACTAAGATGTTTCTCGTAGAGAAATATCTATTCATCATTTGCCTCATTTGCAGGAAAAACTAGTAAATGTTCTTCCATCGCATACAAATTCATTTCCTGATGAAGTACTACACGAAGCCGCATTTGCCTCTATGGAAAATTTGGGTCGGTGATAAGGTTTTATTTCTTATGTATAGACTACAATTATATGTTTCATGTCATTTTATTGTTTTTTCTAAAAAAATAATCATAATTTTAATACTTTATCTCATAAAATTGAGACATGTAAATAAATAGTATATTTATTAATCTCTCACTATTTTATCAAAACTTAATATCCATCACCATTGTATTTATAATATCATGTTTTATAGATATTCTAGTGCCAAGGATCCATATTAGCCTTCTCATTACCCCTAAAATGGTTGGTCAAACAACTTGAATGGTTTTAGGTAGGATTTCAAAATTACAACTACATTAACTCACAATTCCTTGATCTACTGGGTGGACTCTGTAATCCTAAAATCCTTAATTTGACTTCCTCATCCTCGGCCTCTTAGTTACACCAATTCCTACATTGGAATTCAAACCTTAATTTCAACTAAGTTAATTCAATCCCGAACCTCAAGTTAGAATTCCACGATAATTGAAAGTTCTCAAAAAATTGTTGGTCAAACACTTTGTTCCATGGTTTGATTCTAATCGATTTAATGGAAGGATATAATGACATAATATTTTATTGACTGATTTTATCCTTTTATGCGTAAATTTACAATTATTATCTTTATCGAATTATTTTTAATATTAAGTGGGATTACATAGGTTATTAACCTTGTCTTAGATAATATTTACACAAAAGCTAGATTATTTTATTTTTAGCATTCATTCTCATTAATTCATTAATTATGTCGTCATGACAAGACATCCAAAATGGAATAACCATGAAACTAATAGAAATAAAATAATATGGTATGATCATGGTCTCTTATTAATGGTTGCATAATCTTGATGTTTATGAACTAATAGTTGACCTAGTGAAAAAACACCTTGAACTGAATAAGGTTCATGTTACTGCTTTACACCTACCCCCTTTTTATCTCATTGGAATGGTTTTTCCTCAGCTCCAAAATTGAACATCCTCCACTAGCTTCGGATATCCAACCATTACATGTGCCATTTATTTGAATGCATGTGAGGGGAAAAAAATTTACATAAAAGAAACAATGCGCATGCATTCCCTATATAATGAAAGAAGATATGGCATGCAAGTTGGAAATTTAATTAAATTATAAATTAAATAAAACCAATCAAATACAAATGTTTGGGTCTTTCTCATGATCATCCACATGTATGCAATGCTTTTTTCATTTAATAAAACTTCCATTGAATACATAATCAATCTTAGTTACGATAAATCAAAGTCACTTTAATTAATTACTATATTTAATTAATCAATTATTTTTTCATATTTCTAACATGAATTTCCTTGATATTCGCATCCACTATATTTTTAAACAAATTAAATAAATTCATTAAAAATTAACTATGTACAAAAATATACATTGGTATAAATACATGGAATACCTATCCTAATCTACATGACACATATTATACTCGTATACATATTTAATCTTTGAGACATATAGAATACTCGACCTATTATGTACTTTCATGATGTATACTCCATGGATGATTACACTAATTATATGATTTTTCAGCCACATGTTATGATTTAATGCATGTTTGGTAGTAAATTGTAATATGACTCATACATGATCTGCAGATATAAATATTATGTAGATATTTAATAAAAATTTAAATATTTATGTATATTAAAATGTATCACATGGAGTGTCCTGTCATTATAACCACACAGAAGTACATGTATCAAGGTTTACATAGTAAAATAAATGAATTTTAAATATGTGTAACATGGTATTAGTACATGGAATATAGATCTCTCCTACATGATGTGTACACATCTCACCATGTATCTAAGACACACTCCTAGGGACTCAACATGTAATTTGTGCTTCATAATATTTGGATTACACAACATGTCCAATGGGCCACATTCCATGTGGACTCTGAGTTACACATTCACCCTTCAGGAAGACCATGTATAGAAGACACAACACATCTATGGCTCAAATGGACTACACTCCTAATACATGGTCTATACAGAGTGTAGTATAACTAAACATGCACTATTATATTCTAGTCAACATGTGGTGAATTAAGTGTGTAATTAAGGAAATAATCAATAAATATTCTTTTGTTAACTTCCAAATTAATTCTGATGTATTGAATGTGGCTACATGGTGTGCAACTCCAGTTACATGGTGTGTATTTTGGTGTTGTCTGGACAAAAACCGTGGCACCTCTGCATGATTCTTTTTATTTTATTTTAGTCAACCAATTAAACATTTTGATTAGATATATAAAAAATAAAGGAATAAATAGATCTCACAATTTGTTTTAAATGAATGATTAAACATTAGTTGAAATAAAGTACATTAAAATTCATAAATAAACAGTGTTATTAAATAATTATAAATAATTATGTTACCTATATTTGATACCACTTGCCCGTTCTAGGTAAAATGGAATCCTGTGATGGGCGGTGTACAACTTGTTTTCCCATAATCGATGATCAATCCAAGATACGTATGAAGATGAACACTGTGATCCATATAATTGATTCAAAGAAAAATTAAATGAATAATTACACTAAAACTGAGATAAAGGATCATCACATATTATCTATAATTAGTTTAATTAAACAGAGAATTACCTTTATTGGAGTTATTTCTTCATTGATGAACTTGGGGATAGACATATGGCCAGTGGTTGTTGCGTTGTATAAAACAAGTGTTGATTTCCACTAGAATTAATCCAAACATGTTTCTTAAATCTCTAGACATCACTGAAGGAATCGCATGGTTCTAGCCTAGCCGATGCTTGTTCTTTCATCGTCTACCTTTTATCACTTTGATAATTTCTTCAAAATTGTTCTCCTTTATCCATTGTACACAATTTCTCTCTATTCTAAGGAGCATTCTTGGAGAAAGGAGCACCCTAGGCATGAGAGGACTCTCCAAATACATTGTGAAAAATAATGAAAAACTAATTATATTAATGAGAAAATATCAAAACTGATTTTATATTTCACTAGAGGTAAAATAAAATAATTGCACAAATGCCCTTATTTAATTATTTAATCCTAGATGAACCCCATGTCTAATGATAATAATAATATCATTATTTCTCGAAATTCACTTTTAATGATACTTATAATTAAATATAATTTAATCAAATAATATTAAATATTTATTATATCTCACTGAACCTATAAACATGATCCTCCATTCCTCCATAATATTTATCAGACCTTGAATAATGAAAATTTATTTATTAAATAAATATCACAACCTTATTCACTAACAAATAAAAAAAGATTTTACAAAGTAGAAAATAAATATTTATATTTGATCAAGAATATATGAATAATTAATAAACCACATACGAGAATAATATTAATGAAACCTATTAAATAATAAATAATATTATATTATTTAATTTATATTTTTGATACACTTAGTGTGTGACCCTCTAGAACTATTTTTCAGTGGCATTAGGCAGAGTAGCCTAAAGTCCAAGGTTAGTGTCTAAAAATATACCAAGGAACCCATTGAGAAGGATGTTAATGTTGTAATGGATTTTCATCCCATATGGGTGCTTACTATGTAATATAACACCTTTATCAAAATATCTCAAATCAAGAAGGTTATATGCTAGCTCCATCAATTTATATGCTCAATTAGCTATTTCTTTGACTTTATGGAAATATAAATTTCATACAGAACACCATGGACATGAATTTATATAGGATATATCATTTCCATCAATGGGCCTAAGATTTTAGGTTCCATTAATTAATAGAAGTGATAAATCCTTTCTCTCATTATTCATTATTAAAATATTACTCATGATTCACCCAACGTATCTGACCTCACCGTGAACATCTATCAGCATAGTTTTCATCGATACATAAAAGTGAAAACTTGTAATATTCATTAATAATGATATTATAGTATATAGAACAATACACATGGCCACCGATAGGAATGTCCAATGAAATGTATATATATAGATTTCATACTGGAAGATCCCATTATCATAATATCTTATGCGATATTACCAAAGGCAAAAACTATGAGAAGGTGCCTCAATGACCTTTGAGCTTCCACCCTATATAACCAGTATCAATTGTGTCCCTCAAATGATATCATCTGGATATATACTATATATTCAAGAATATTTTCACAGAACTTCTTGGTTCTCATCATAGTGGGGAACTACTATGATCTTTTTGTGTGGTTGCTACTCTTACGGTATTTTCAAACAATACATCGTGAAAAATAACACCAATGATGTGATAATTAGTTTATTAACATTCAAAATAATGGATATATATTTATCATAAAGTACATATAATTTATTTTTATGGAACCAACACCAACAATTTCAACATTATCATGAGATAACCTAAGGATAATCTAGGTGGATCATGCGATAACCTATGGACAAGCCATTTGATCGTGAAAGAGACAATTTACATATCCACCTTGATCAGGTGAAGGAATCCAAATTAGTATCTTTGGTTATGTGACGGTTTATTGAAAAGTCCAACTTAATTATATGATAACATACTGGATTATTCACATAGATAATGTGACAGCCTAATGACATGTCCTCGATGATCAAACCAAGACGTCCATGAAAAGTTAGATAATCATCTAAAATAACCTAGACATGTCTTACATGATCTTGTGAAGTCAACCAGGACATGACACCTTGATCCTATGGAGACATCTAGGATAAGTCATATGATAATTAGAGACACCATGAACATGACTTTTTTGATAATTTGAAGCATCGTGGACATGTGGTTGCGCCCAAATTTACCCTACGGGTAAAAGCGATCGATGTAGTACATGTAGGGGTCGAGTCCACAGGGACCGAAGAAGTAACCTTGAGACGCTATGATTTGGTGATTCTAAAAAATCATTTTTGGTGCAATATTCTAGACATTCAATCCTTGAAAAATAATTTCCCTCTTGTGAATTCATGAAATCAATTTCATCCTGATTTAAATACTCATCAACAATTCCTTCATGTTCTTTATCTTGAATTTCAACATTACCTGACCAGATCTCTTCATTATCCAAGTCTGTATTCCAAGATTTTAAAGTGGGTTCTTTACTAAATTCACATGAGTTATGTGGGAAACAACATTCTTCTATATGTGATGTGGAAAGGTAATCCTGAGTGGGAATGGGTTCTTCATATGTCTCAATGTTTTGTATTTCTAATCTCAGTGATGAAACTTCTGAATTCATTTTAACCATTTTTTCACACAAATGTTCCAGAATTTTTTCAGAATTATGATTGATTGTTGTTTGTACATCATGGACTTCCTCATTATTTATCTTTTCAATCATTCTTGATAGGTATGGAAATTGATCTTGTAAACATTCAGCATCCCATTGATTGTACATCTCATCTGGTGTGGTGTATTCAATTAAGGATTGGTCAATGAAATTCCCTATGTGAGGTGTTTCCCAATATTGATTTCCAACTTGATTATAGCATTGATTTATGAAGGTGTATTTTGGAGGATAATCCATTGGAATTGATTGAAAATTAGTTTTGGGGTTTTTTTGGACACACAGAAATAGAAAGGGGAAAAGAGAAGAGAAATTGGGGTGGGAATAGAGAATTAGGGGTGAGAAAAGAAGATTCGGGTCTAAGGTACTTACTTGGGTCCCCGACAACGGCGCCAAAAGTTTCCATCTTCCTTTGGAATTCATCCATCGGACCTAAAAGATAAAATCTTCCAAACAAAGTGATCAATCATATCCCAAAATTTCAAATTAAAATGATGAATAGTGTAATTTCCACAAGCAAATTATTGAGTGGGCCCAAATTGACATTTTAAGCATGAATTTCACAATGATGGGAAATGAAGTTCAATTTATGAATTGGACTAAAATTGATGTTTATAAACTTTAAAACACATTAATATTAAAAACTTAACAATGAATATTAGCCACTTTAAGTGACTAATCACACCCCCCAACTTGAGTTTTGCTAGTCCCGAGTAAAATAAATTACAAATATGAAATTGAAATCCCCTTTTCCAAAAACATTTTAAATACACATTGCTCACCAAAATATCTAATACCAAAAAAATTATGAAAACCCATCAAAATCATTTAAAACAAGCTAGGTCCATAAGCATATCCCAAGCCCAAGCCCATTCCTTTGTTCAAATTCATCGCCACATTTCATCCAATTCCAATTAAGCATGATAAAGTGTTGTGCATCATAAAAGATATGGGGCCCATTTTATTGTTCAAGGGGAAAAATGGAAGCGCTAGGTGGGAATAACATTAAACCTTAAGATGAGTATCCATTTTTTATTATTATTATTTTTTTAACCACAATAGATATGAAAAGACTAACTCTGGGCAAGACAACTATGGAGTCACGATCCCCAAGTGCCGGACGCCACACATATTGTCAATTTCATGCTCTACAACAGAGATATAAAGCCTAACTCTGGGCAAGACAACTATGGAGTCACGATCCCCAAGTGCCAGACGCCACGTATTTGGACAAAACATTGCTCTATGTGGTCTTTTTTTTGTTGTTTTTTTTTTGTTTTTTGTTTTTTGTTTTTTGTTTTTTTTTGTTTTTTTTTGGATACTCAAATTAAACTAAAAGTGACCCTAGAACCCTATGCTATAATGAAAGGGACCCAAGAACTCAAATTTACACCCACAATCCAAAAGACGTGCATTGTGGCATTTTTATTAAGAGGATGAAAATGTAAACTTTGAAAAATCACATCGGACAACCGCACTTTCCAAAAACTATGCTCATGAACTTAAACTTGCATTAAAATCAGAATCAAGGCATGCAAAATTTATTTGATATCCAATTTTAGAGTTTGCAATGTGTCTTTATCATGTTTATGGTTAATGGAATTTTTTTTCATGCATGTTCTTATTCAAAATGAAAATCATTTTTTATCCCCCCCCCCAACTTAGAATAACACTGTCCCCAGTGTTTAAAGAAAAAAAAACTTAGAAGGGGGTAGGAGAGGAGTTCAAAGATAAAATTGAGAATGAAAAACATGGAACAAATTCACCTGGTTTTTAAAGTTGAGGTTCATGATGCTCCAAATTACTCCTTTGATCTCTTTGGGGATGTAGGCACCTCCTTGATTGAACATGTATCAGCCAAAATAGTTCCTGAACCATAAAAATAAGGACAAAGCAGACAAACAAACAACACAATGATTTATTAAATTCCAAGTACCATCATTTTCATGTTTTTTTTAAATCAAACTAATGATACATTGTCTTCTTTTAAATTTCTGGGTAAGGTATTACTCAGGGATCACACCGCGTGACACGGATGAATACGGTGCTCCCCTTTCATACCCATCCATACTCATAAAAGAAGAACAAGTCAAGAGTCTAGTAATTTTTTTTAAACCTACAAAAACATAAATAAAATAAACTGATGATACATTGTCTTCTTTAAATTTCTGGGTAAGGTATTACTCAGGGATCACACCGCGTGACACGGATGAATACGGTGCTCCCTTTTCATACCCATCCTTACTCATAAAGGAAGAACAGGTCAACAGTCTATATATAAAAAAAAGTAACAAAATTAAGCAGAAGGAAACAAAAGATGATTCCCAGTGATTGGAAACATGAAAACCATGGGTTGCCTCCTGTGCAGCGCTTTTGTTTAACGTCGTTAGCCCGACTTGTACCCTAAATCTATCAATTTTTCTCTGGTTCATATGTTGGCTCAGTTAACTCCTCCTTGGTTTCTTGTTTATTGAATGATTCAATGAATGGTTTTAACCTATGACCATTGACTTTGAAGACATGACCACTTGTGGGATCCTGAATCTCTATTTCCCCATGAGGGTACACATGATGCACTAGGTATGGACCAGACCATCAGGAACTTAGCTTTCCTAGGTGTAGATGAAGTTTTGAACTATACAAGAGCACAAATTTTCCAAGCTCAAAGTGTTTGACTTTGAGATTCCTAGATTGGTAGGCTTGAAATTTAGATTTATTGATCCTTGAATTTTCATAAGCCTCCATCCTAAGTTCCTCGAGTTCATTAAGATCTAATTTCCTTTTTGTTTCAGCCAAAGAAATGTCAAAGTTCATTTTTTTATTGCCCAAAAGGCCTTATGTTCAATTTCAACAGGTAAATGACATGCTTTTCCATAAACCAATCTATACGGTGACATGCCTAGGATAGTTTTGAAAGCAGTTCGATATGCCCAAAGGGCATCTAAGAGTTTCTCGGTCCAATCTTTCCTGGAGGTATTGACAGTTTTTTCAAGAATTTGTTTAATTTCTCTATTTGCCAACTCAGCTTGACCGTTGGTTTGAGGATGGTATGCAGTGGAAACTTTATGAGTAATACCATACTTAGACATGAGTGAAGCGAATGGGCGGTTGCAGAAATGGGTTCCACGATCACTAATTATAGCCCTAGGAATTCCAAATCGAGAAAATATATGCTCTTTTAGAAATCGGATCACAACATGGTGGTCATTGGACTTTGTGGTAATGGCTTCATCCCATTTTGAGACATAATCAATAGCTAAGAGGATGTAGAGGTATCCCTTAGAGTTTGGAAAAGGCCCCATGAAATCAATTCCCCAACAATCAAAGATTTCAACGACTAGAATGGGAGTGAGGGGAATTTGATTCCTTTTGGTAATGGATCCTAATTTATGACACTGAGGACAACTTTTGCAGAATTGGAAGGAATCCTTAGTGAGTTTCGGCCAGTAGAAACCACTTTGGAGGACCTTTGCAGTGGTTTTCTTTGTAGAAAAGTGGCCTCCACATGCCTCTCCATGACAAAATTTTAGAATGGACTCTTTCTCAGACTCAGCAATACATCTCCTGATGATTTGATCCGGACAGAACTTGAAGAGGTAAGGATCATCAAACACATAGTGTTTTACGTCAGAAAGGAATTTCCTCTTAGCTTGGGTCCCCATGAATTTTGGAATGTCACCCGTCACCAAATGGTTTGCTATGTCAGCATACCAAGGGAAATCACTCACTGAATAGAGGTGCTCATCGGGAAATGAATCAGACACAGAGAGGTGGTGTGAGTTGTCTTTTAATTCCATCCTTGAGAGGTGATCAGCTACAATATTTTCAACACCCTTTTTATCCTTAATGGTTAAATCGAACTCTTGAAGAAGAAGGACCCACCTAATCAATCTAGCCTTGGCATCTTGTTTTTGGAAAAGGTATTTTAGGGCTGAATGATCAGTGAAGACAATGATGGGTGATCCTAAGAGATAAGACCTGAATTTCTCTAAGGCAAAGACAACAGCAAGCAACTCTTTCTCAGTGGTGGTGTAGTTTATTTGTGCATCATTTAAATATTTTCTTGCATAAGAAATTACATGTGGAGTTTTCTCACACCGTTGTCCTAAGACTGCTCCTACAGCGAAATCACTTGCATCACACATGAGCTCAAACGGAAGTTTCCAATTTGGAGATTTCATGATAGGTGGAGATATAAGAGTTGACTTGAGTGTAGAGAATGATTCCTCACAGCTTTCTGTCCATAAAAATGGAGCATCTTTTACCAATAGAGCACAAAGTGGTCGAGAAATAGAGCTGAAATTCCTAATGAACCTTCTATAAAAACCATCATGTCCTAAGAAGGACCTCACTTCCTTAACAGTTTTAGGAGAGGGAAGTTGACGAATGATGTCAACCTTAGCTTTATCAACTTCAATCCCTCTACCAGATACCAGATGACCTAGAACAAGTCCTTCCCTTACCATGAAATGGCATTTTTCTCAATTTAGTATGAGATTCTTATCCTCGCACCTTGACAAAACCTTTTCAACATTTATAAGGCATCCCTCAAAAGTATCCCCAAAGATGGAGAAGTCATCCATGAAGACCTCTAAAAAACCCCCCACCATATCCGAGAATATTCCCATCATGCACCTCTGGAAGGTACCAGGGGCATTACATAACCCAAAGGGCATGCGTTTGAAGGCAAAAGTGCCAAATGGACAAGTGAAGGTTGTTTTTCCTTGATCCTCTAAGGAGACTTCGATTTTATTATACCCTGAGAATCCATCTAGGAAGCAATAGAATTGATGACCTGCCACTCGCTCGAGGACTTGATCAATAAAGGGTAAGGGGAAATGGTCTTTCTTGGTACAAGAGTTGAGCTTCCTATAGTCAATACAAACTCTCCATCCACTACTGACCCTTGTTGGAAGCATCTCTCCATCCTTGTTGGTTATTACTGTGATTCCAGCCTTCTTTGGAACCACATGGATTGGGCTAACCCACTCACTCTCAGCTATAGGATAGATGATATCAGCTTTTAACAATTTCAAAAGTTCTTTTCTCACTACTTCCATGACATTAGGGTTGAGTCGCCTCTGAGATTGACGACATGGTTTTGACTTAGATTCAAGAATAATTCTATGAGTCCTGATAAGTGGGCTAATCCCAGGGATATCAGATAGGGTCCATCCAATGGCTTTCTTGTGTCTCCTAAGAACATCTAGAAGCATCCTCTCATGATCGGATTCAAGGGAGGAAAAAATGACAACAGGAAAGGATTGATTGTCCCCTAAGAAAGCATACTTTAGTGATGAAGGTAAGACTTTAAATTCAAGATCATATTGGTCATGACTTTCCATGAATGGATGAGACTTTGTATTGAAATTAGTTTCTTTGTTCAGATTTCTTGACAAAATTGGTTCCTTGTGAACAGAATTTTCATCCACTAAATTTTCCAGAGTAGTGTCATGAATGGCTATGGACTCAATGTTATTGATTTCAACCATGGTATCATTGATTGGTGATTCTAGAAATTCATCATTGATTGGTTGCACCCAAATTTACCCTACGGGTAAAAGCGATCGATGTAGTACATGTAGGGGTCGAGTCCACAGGGACCGAAGAAGTAACATTGAGACGCTATGATTTGGTGATTCTAAAAAATCATTTTTGGTGCAATATTCTAGACATTCAATCCTTGAAAAATAATTTCCCTCTTGTGAATTCATGAAATCAATTTCATCCTGATTTAAATACTCATCAACAATTCCTTCATGTTCTTTATCTTGAATTTCAACATTACCTGACCAGATCTCTTCATTATCCAACTCTGTATTCCAAGATTTTAAAGTGGGTTCTTTACTAAATTCACATGAGTTATGTGGGAAAAAACATTCTTCTATATGTGATGTGGAAAGGTCATCCTGAGTGGGAATGGGTTCTTCATATGTCTCAATGTTTTGTATTTCTAATCTCAGTGATGAAACTTCTGAATTCATTTTAACCATTTTTTCACACAAATGTTCAAGAATTTTTTCAGAATTATGATTGATTGTTGTTTGTACATCATGGACTTCCTCATTATTTATCTTTTCAATCATTATTGATAGGTATGGAAATTGATCTTGTAAACATTCAGCATCCCATTGATTGTACATCTCATCTGGTGTGGTGTATTCAATTAAGGATTGGTCAATGAAATTCCCTATGTTAGGTGTTTCCCAATATTGATTTCCAACTTGATTATAGCATTGATTTATGAAGGGGTATTTTGGAGGATAATCCATTGGAATTGATTGAAAATTAGTTTTGGGGTTTTTTTGGACACACAGAAATAGAAAGGGGAAAAGAGAAGAGAAATTGGGGTGAGAATAGAGAATTTGGGGTGAGAAAAGAAGATTCGGGTCTAAGGTACTTACTTGGGTCCCCGACAACGGCGCCAAAATTTTCCATCTTCCTTTGGAATTCATCCATCGGACCTAAATGATAAAATGTTCCAAACAAAGTGATCAATCATATCCCAAAATTTCAAATTAAAATGATGAATAGTGTAATTTTCACAAGCAAATTATTGAGTGGGCCCAAATTGACATTTTAAGCATGAATTTCACAATGATGGGAAATGAAGTTCAATTTATGAATTGGACTAAAATTGATGTTTATAAACTTTAAAACACATTAATATTAAAAACTTAACAATGAATATTAGCCACTTTAAGTGACTAATCAACATGTTACTCAGACACTATATAGGAGTCTTCCATACCATATTGAACATGTCTTGTTTGAAATAAAAGTATGTTAGGACGTAATTCTTTGATGTGTCTTATATGTCGTACCAAAACCATATACATCTCCAGTAGAAAAACAAGGCACGTAGATCAGGAAATTAAGAAATATCCAATAGGCAGTCAAGACATTCCAAGTAAGTCCCCTAGGATTTGTCAAAATTGTCTAGGAGACACACTAAGACATTCACCATGGGAACCCTCGACCAAGAACCATAGGCTTAATTCTCCCATTATAAGGGGAGTGCCCTTAATGGGTTACTATTATAGATTCATGGGACCATATTTGTGTACATTTCATTTTGATCCCTTGGTGATGTGCCAAGAAAATTAAATATACATCACTTGGTTTTTATCACCATTTTTTCTATTAGAGTATAGAGAATGAATATAAATCATGGGAATAAATCATATTATATGACCCATGGCCATTCTAAAACTTACGGATAATTGTAATGTCAATGAGTGTGATCAGTAACCTCGACCCATCTATGGGGTAGGGGTAAACTAAACTATAGTAACTGTGATTCATGTTTAAAGAGGATACATGGGACACCTTCCTATGTCTTTATCTTCAATATGAATCACCATTGGTGTAAGCCCCTCCATGTCTTCAACATTCAAACCCATGGGACCTAAAATAATTTATCAGTTCATCTCTCTACCTCATCCATTAGTGGGTTGAGATGTCAATAAAACTATAATGTATTTTAACCCTGTAATAAACTTTATACATAGGAAAAATTCCTAAGGATAGTTATCTATACTATATTCTCCCTGCGGATGGTAATTATACATGTCTATATTATTGCCTATTCAAATATACTCTCATGTAATCTATCTGATCTTCCAATATATATATTTTATAAAACCGATCATAGATCATGTGGTCTTAAATATCTCCAATGATTTTACAAATGGAATGAAGAAGATGACCCTAGTGTTGTTCCTTCACTGGGTTGTATGTCTAATTACATCTCATCTCCACTCAATGGCTTTCTTAGATAAGGAAATTTAGGTTTCCCCGAAGTGTATAAGCCCCATTCAAGGCCATTTTTGTCGCATATTTTATAATGAAAATGCCTATAACATGAACTATATAAACTAGGATTCATGTCTTAATAGGATACATAGGATGCCTACCCATGGACTGATCCCAATATTTAAATCCTTACCACATGACTTTAAACCACATGGTTGATTCTCATCCTACGATCTAGAACTATTTCAAAAAAAACTATGTGGGTTTTGATTCCTGTTATAAAGAGGATACGTAGGACACCTCATTTATGTTCAATACCATTATCAACATATTTTTTACCTATATGTATGTAATTGAACTCCTAAGTGAATGGTTATATGGATTCAATATATAATCAGTTACCCCCTTTCTAATAAATAATAGGAAATAGATGAAGAACCTCATATATATACTGAAGGACTCATTAATGGAAACCCCCCCCACATGAATGGATTGAAAACATGACTGTTTGGTTAGGGTAACTGGTACCATATCTGGATTAGATAGATATTCTTGAACATTACTTAAATCTATAAGTGAGTAACATATAAGGTAATAATTCCCCCTAGAAGTGTTTGATGAGCCTAACCTTCCATCCTCTCGACTGATGAAATTTTTGAAGTGTCAATAGGTTTCAAAACCTGAAGAACTACCTTCCTTTGGAAAGAAGTTATGTACTCATTTATAGATGTGGGAACTATTGGGACATTCCACTAAGGTAAAAAGGGGTGAACACAATGAGAATGGTTTTACAATGCTGAAACCTCCGTAAATCAACAGTCATGTTAAAACAAGTTTTTTTCTTCAAAATCAAAAATGGGGAACCCAAAGTGAAATATTTTACTTATTTCATACCATTGATAGGTATACAATGACATAATTCCCAGTTCCTATTAGTTCATTTTGTTCTAAATATTTTTTGAAACAAAAATGGTGATCCTGATGAACCATTCACAAAAGAAGGTACAACCTCTTTATCATTTAATTGTGTAAGTAATTGATAGAATATGTACTCAAATTTAGGATACTACATTGATAAGGTTTATTGTTAATTATTAACTATTTACTATATTATATACAATAAAATTACATCATTGAATGTTCAAATGGATTTTGAGACCACTAGACAAGATTCTTTAGCCCCGAGGCCTCGACATACATTGTCAATAACACAACACCTCATGTCTTAGTTGTTGAATGTATTTCTCTAAGAGTACCGCATCAACATATCAATCGAACAATTGGATCCATATCATGAAATCCATCAGATTATGTGTGTTCATTGGCCTTATTTTTCATAATAGTCCATTGAAAAGGAAGTTTCCCTTATTTCCACATTCAACCGCTTTGGGAGCTTATCCATAGAGCATAGAAACTCATAACTTCCCAACATAAGGGAGGTGAATGAGGAAAATAACCATGTTAAATCAATAAATAAAAGTCATCATTTGAGGGATACCATATATTCCAATCATCATCATCGACATTTTACTAACATTTCACAAGGGTATGTAAGAGAAGTTGTAACTACCCCAACCAGTCAAATTGGGGAATCCAGTAGGAAGGACCTCGAGGGGTTTCCAAGTAATTTATATATAGAAAATGATTATATACATAATACTACAGATCTATATGATACCAACTATTGTATCATAATTAAATCCCTTAATAAAACCCTTTCCCACACTTGTAAGGAGCTTTTGAAGTCATCATAGCTAGCCTTGGTGAGTGTGGAATCCAAAGGATCACCCCAACCCATGGGTCTAGGGTTATTTTTATCATATTTTACCCTAGGATCATCTTCAATGTGGTAGAAGTACTACCAAAGGTTACTATGGGTACTAGACCAGCAAATGGTATTTTGAGAACATATTCAACAAATGAAACTATGAGAATCATTCCACAAAATAGCATACCAAGAACCGACCTGTCAAATGAGATGCTATACTCATGAGGAAAAACAACCCTCTTTTTTCTCTATCAATATGATATCAAAAAGATATAGGGACTTCTAGTCGAATCTAGACAATCACAATCTTGTAAATAATAATCATACCCTTCTACACTCATCCATGTCATAGTAGGTTGTCCTACATTTTTGATTAGGTATTGGAGAAAAGGGATCAACGGTACCTTTTAAGAATCTAATGTTGCTATTATCGACTTTAATGGAATTTCTTAGTGTAATATTGATGGAGCATAAAACCAGTGGAATCATCTTATTTAGTATTTGAGTTCCACATTGAGACTCCTATCATCATAAAGTCACCCTACCATTGATTGGGGGAATAGGTGTTTTTGTGGATCCTTATAAACATACCCTTAAGGATCTCAAAGCAACTTTTGAAGCAAAAAATATCAATCAACTCCAATGATAGAACAAGGATCTATAAGAAATAATTTTTGTAATCCTCATATGATCTTTACCAATGAATCACATATAAGAACCTTCATATGGAGATCCACCATGTAGTGATGTTCATTATCCTTTTAAGATGGTGAATTATCATATTTTCTATCCAAACATTGGGTTATATAGAGAAATTATTCCACCTCACTCCAAACTAATGGGATTGGGGGGATTTTCATATTTTCTAAACCCCATTCTATTGGGTTGTGGGTATTTCCATATTTCTCACCCCCCATGTAAGGTAATCTGAAAACCATCCAACCTCAATCTTTTCCACAAATCCATTAGGAAAATCAGGTTACATTGATCAGTAGATAGTTCACAGATCAATAAATTAACTCATTACTTCATCATCTAACCTATAACCAATATGGACGTGGGTGCTGCACCATAGACTTAGAACACATTCAATTTACCATGATAGTTGAACCGTAGGTTCTACATGGGAGAAGCCGAATGGTTTCCCATATCATAAATATGGAAAGAGAAGTGTATATTCCATTCAATCAATACATGACCCTATATTATGTGATTATGACATGGATAATGGTTTGAAAAAATTACCAATAATATTGAAGTTGAGTGAGGTCATGTTGATAGTCCATGACAATCACTGCCCCTACCACCGATGTATCAGACCCACAATTGGGAGTTTCATTGAATTTAAATACTTTATTCATGATCAGTTGAAAAGGGGATGTGAGATCCACTAAAACATAAATCCCCACTCCATTCATGTGAGTGCTTTCAACAAAACACATATGTTTTTTATCAGATCACGGTCAACATACCTCACAGTGATAGCTGATTTTCATTTAACACAATATTGAAAAAACACTACAGCTTCTAATAAAAGAATAAACCTGGGTATTTTGAGTATTCATTAGATAATTATTTTGTTAAACTAATTTTCAATAATGAATATGAGTGGTGTAGGGTTGATAGACTATGAAAATTACTACCCCTACTAAGAATATATCAGGAACACAATAGAGAGATTCTATTTTTTATGATAGTCTAAAGAAACAAGTGAATGATGTAATGATAGAGTTATAAGATGTTAAAAATATATTAATATGCATATTATCTATCCAATCTCCATAAAAAATGTCTCTCTATGGGAAGGTAATGTAAAACTTCCTAATCTGTTGGAGATTAAACTGCATGAACACATCATATTCACTTGAAAGTTAAACTGCTGAACCACATCCTCATCTCATGATGATTAAACTACATGTCTACATCCTAGATGCATGATGATTAAACAATGAGACCAAGTATTAGTCATGCGATGATAAAGCTACTTGACCATGCCCTCGTTTTATGAAAATTAAATAGTATGACAACAACCTTGTTGTATGATATTAAAGAACATGACCACACCCTTTTTTCATGATTTTGAACATCACAATAATCCTTATCCATAACACATTAAACTATATGAAAATTTCCACACTACTTGATTATAAAATTTACAAAACACGTCCCGATAAAAGGATTGTAAACTATACGAAATATCAATCTTTGAGATATAACTTCAGCATTAGTTGGAAATTATAGTTTCCTAAAGTACCCCAGATGTAGTGCAATCTTGATCCCATAAATATTAGAAAATCACTAATAACCATCAATAACATCTTGTTGGATTTATTTGACAGTACACCTCCCTAGACACACAAATTTGTGTGTAAGGACACCCTGCAAAATATAAAAAGATATAGACTAAAGGGAGTGGGCTCATATCCCTCATAGTTCAGATAATTTATACTATCATATCCAGGTAATATGCATGCAGCAAGAATCGATCCATGCCACTGTGAATAAATCCCACTGGAATATTATGATGGAACAAGGAGGAAAAAAGTCTTCATACATTTTCACTTCAATGAAATACATCAACCAACATATCCAATTAGCTGATTGAATGAAAGGCATACATTTCTATACATACCCGATTGAAGTGTTGGTACTATGTGAAAACAACAGAGGAGATCTACCAGTATATTCTATTGACAATGAAAGAATATGCATATATTCCTATCCCAATATTCAAAGAATCATAATGCTCTAATCAATAATAAAATACAGATGTTTCATATAACATGCACATTATTTCACATTTCCAATATCATTATAAGTATATTCTGGTAAAGGATATGCCATAGATCATGGATCATATACCCATTCTGACTATGGATCATCAATTGAGAGCAGTACATTCCCTAGGATAGGTCTATATTCCTTTCATAAAAAGACTTGTGGATTAATATAAAGGAACATTACAAGGATCAAACCTTGTTTGAACTAGGGATCACTAAGTGAGAGTGACACGTTCTTCAAGATAGACTCATAAACATTTCGAATAATACCAATATAATACTCCAATGGCACTGGACTGGGATCATATCCCAGTTCCAAACGATGATTAATAGGTGAGAGTGGATCATGCCTCGAGGCATGCTCATATCCATTGAAATAAAGCAACTAAAAATATTATAGATTCTTACATTAGTAGGCTCATATCCATTCTCCTATGCCAATATTCCATCGATATATTCCAACAGGGAATTAATATATGAAGGGGGAACATATCCTCACATCAGTAAGGATTAGCTAACATATTCCAACAAACATCTAAAAAAGGATCATATTCTTATCAAAAAAGGAATGATATCACATACATACTCTAAAAGCATCTTAGAAGTGGGAAAATATACCCTTATATTTAGATGTTTATCAACATAGTTCAATAGTTTTCATAGAGAAAAATCATATCCCTTATCAACTCCAAATTGCAGGTCAGCATTTACCATCCATGATGCATAATGAGTTTCATATCCCATGTATAAATAATTCCATTCCCCATGTGGTTGTAAAATTCATATCTAGAACACCTCATGGGTCCCTCGCCTCTTCAACAATAGTTGAATGCGATCACTTCTTCAATATTCCACCTATTATTAGTGCGGAGATAGATCACTGGGACTATACCCTTGATATCCATTGTGGTCAATCTACTGACAGTGATATATCTCTCCTTAAAAATAAATCCTACCCTTTCACAGAAATCACTTTATAGATAATTTCTCAAAACTCATTCATTTTCATATATATATATTTTCTTGAAACATAGGTGTTAACTATACCTAGTGCCCTATCAAACACTATATACACTTTGTTGTGGTTTGAAAGAAACCCAGATGGGAAACCTTTATGGTCTGACCAGGTAAGGACATTTATCCCTAATGAAGAAGAGGATGACACAGATATATGTAGAGAGTTTGTTGGAAACAACATATCAAACATGTCCAGGCCTATTTTCCCCTCCAATTACAAGATCCCAAATTGGTCAGAAGGGGAGTTCAAGCTTAACATTCACCCAAATATTTTTATAAATTATCTTATCTTGGAGGATAGAAAACTACAATATAAAATACATGATGGTGACATCCAAATGACAAATACACACCATTTTTAAATGGAAATAATCATATTTATTGTGTCCTGAGACATAGGATCGGATGATTACAAAAAATTTATAATGTATGTTGTCTTTGAATCATAAAAACTCCCTAACTGGTCGTAAATGTCCTATTAGACAATTATAACTAGGGATGATGAAAATTCATATCATTTTACATTACCTTGTCTCTAGAAATGTGTATATCCAAAGTTATAACATCATGTAATGTAAAAACATAATGAGCATTAATGGGATCACAATGGGTGAGCATTCAATAAAATATTTTCACCCACTCATTCCTTCAAGGAAGATTACTAACAACAGTCATGTTAGCTAAGGTGGATTTATAAAATGAGAGTTCATAATGATTCCCTATTGAGATATGACAATAACCTCACACCATTAATATTAAATTGATTATTCCCTCAATACATTCTAAATAACTAAGGACTTACATGATCCTTCTTCCCCCAGTATGTTCATAAGAGAAAACAATCAGATCTAGAATCACTATGTGATGATTAATAACTTCATAATGAATATGTATGTTATCATATCTTATATTAACTTTAAGGTAATAGAAATTACCCACAAATTTTCCACCATGTTGTAAAATTTCTCCATGCATCCAGAGATAGAAGAAGAAAAGGATGACCTTAGAAATGTGCCTCTCGTATTTGAGGAAGGATTCTACACCACCATCGATTAGCTCAGATAGGTGAATTTGGGAATATAAAATACTGGCAAACAATATTTCATTACTCAATAATTTTGAGGAGTGGGAAGCTTATAATGAATCTATAAAGAAACATTAATATGTGTTCTATTTAATTTATGAAAAATGATCGAGTTGAACCCTTATATGACTACACATACTCGAGGCTTGCATAATGAATAATTAGGTCTATATAAAATAAAAATGATAAGCACTCATATCATGATACATAATCCTGGTCGCATGACGTTAAACTACATGACTATTCCTTGCTTCATGACATTAAACTACATGATGCATCCTGACCAAATGACGTTATGTTGTATGGAATATGTCCTGCAATAAATAATTTAAACTTCACATCAACATTCATCTTTAATACATGACATTAAACTACACAAAAAATGATAGTTTGAAAATGAACCACTTCACATGATCAATATCTATTAAAAAGAAAATTGATGTTCCCTCATCCCTATGTGTGATTCAAATCTTCATTTCACTCATTCAAAAACTACACGTGCCTTAGCTCCTACCATTACAGGAAATCCAGGTACACCTAGATCTTCATATTGTGTCTATATTCAATATTTATTCTTTTATGTTTAGTCAACTTCATCCTTAGCATGATATGTTAAATATCATGGAGGATGACCTCAACACGTGACACTAAACAGTAATGTTTTCCAGAACTACATACAACTTGATTTTCATTCCAATGAGATATCTAGAGATTTGTATATCATATAAATTTTCCAATCCATGAAAATATACAAAAATTACCTTTCATTTGTATGAGATTATTCTATTAAATGTATGAATCCTTTTCCATTCTTTATTTATCTCACCGAGCATAAGCTACGTGGGCTTAGGAACTCCGGTAATGGCTTCCCTACATTATTGAGACATATCATTTCATGATATGGTTATAATGGTTATGGATTCTATACCTTAAAAGTCACCCTACAATTCAATGTCACATTACATTAATGTACTTGGTATATGTATCTATAAGGACATGAAACTATGCATTACTGTGGACCTCTCCCAAGAGGACCACTATCCTTGGTGTTGGCCTTCCACTAAACCTCCATTAAATAAATATTTCTAACTTGATTCATGTCGTCAAAGGTATTTAGTTACACATAGATATCAAATAATGACTCTATCCAAAATAAAAAATGAGAAATATTCCCCCATTTCATATGGGTCATTCCTAAATAGAGGGTTTCAAATTCAAGAACTAGGCATGACTTTATTCCTATCATCACAGGATACATAGTGATACTCTGAGCTCCAATCCTAGGCCCCAGTGTGTTTCTCAATGAGAGACCCCCCCCCCCAATTCGTATAGGTTTGACTTGTATATATATTTTCCCATTCAAAAACTAGATGTAGATTTATTCATATCATCACATGATAAATAGTGACACATGGATTTCCTATATTAGGTCTTGTAATAACAATCAATGGAAAAAATAGACACCACTATGTACAATACATACCTGCGTGGAGAGTTTTCTATTCATGAACTATGTGTGTCTTTATTCTTATTATCACAGGATAAATAGTGATGCATGGATCTGGAATCTTGTTATCGGCCTAAAAAATATATCGGAACCATGTTCGCCTCTGCATATGAGTCAGACATACATGGAGAGTTTCCCATTTAAGTATTATGTGTCCCTTGATTAAATCCCTAACTAGATACATAGTTACAATATGATCTCTAATCCTGGGACGAATTGAAAAAATAAATGTGAAAAATTCCACCTATGTATATGGGCTAGACTATCATTGATGTTTTTCCCATTCTAAAACTTCATGTATCCTAATTCTTATCATAAACTGATACGTAGGGAAATCTAGGTCTCCAATCTATGGTTCAGCTATAAAAGTCAATTGGAAATATTCCCACTATGTATATGGGTTAGACCTATATAGAGATTATCCTAATCAAGAACTACACGTGCCTTGATTCTGGTCATCATAATATATGTAGTGAAACCTGAATCTCCAATCCTAGTTCCAGCCTTACTAATAAATTGGAACAATGCCCCCTCTTCATATGGGTCATACCTATGTGAATATTTTACCATTCAAGCCCTACATGTGTCTTGATACCTATTACCATAAGATTAATATTGATGATCGAATATCTAATACTTGTTCTATCCACAACCTAAAAATCCCCCCACCCGATGTACGGTCATGACATGAACAAGGAGATTTCATACAAGAACAACATGTGGATTGATTCCTTAAGTCATAGGTTACGTAGTGATTCTAGGACATCTATTCCTAGGTTCATCCACAACATAAAAAAATATAAAAAATCAACCCTAAATACATATGGGCTAGACCTATTTAGTAAACCACTTGAGACTCACTCTCTCATAGTTGAGTTTAATACCATGTTTTCCCTTATTTATCAAGCCAAGCATGACTCTTGTGAGCATAAGAAACCTGGTAGGCCTCCCTAGAAAATGTGAATGAGACACACTTCTTATAAAGAACCATTTTCTTACTACATGACATTAAAAAACAACGAAAATATCTTTACTCATAATGATACACTATAAGGAAGACATCATTATTGCATTACATTAAAAATTAATGACAAATACATTCCTACCATATGAAACTAAAATGTTATTGACATCGTATATCATCATTCCTTTCAAAGGACCCCATGAACCTGACAAAGGTCATTTAGAGTATAGGGTTCATTCATCATCTTTTAATCCCATAAACTCATAAATCACACTCCATTTAATAAACATTGTGGGATACTGGAAATCTTTTGAGGCCCTTGGAAATGAAAAAAGAGATCTCTATGTTTGACCATGATAATGATACATAAGGGATTTCAATGTACCCCATGCACACTGAAGCCCCTTGTCTAGAAAAAGTTCGAGTATAGATTATTCACTACTCTTTATCATCATAATGTGTTCACTAGGAAGTGATAATAATTATTAGGTTCTCAAACCCTTCTTGAATATTACATTTTCCAAAAATAAAACATCATGTTTTTAGCGCCTCGATTTTCCATAGACCATAAAAACCCTATTTGAAAGGAAAATAAATCTATCTATTTGAAAGTTTTAGTGATGAATAAGGGAATTGGACTTCCAACAGGATACATATTAGCCTTGTAAGAGGTACTTTCAAATCATTTTGAGCATAGAATCTTTGTGGTAGAGCTTATCAGCTTAGGGTGTTTTTGGTCCTCACCAGCATGGTTGTCCCATATCATTACTCATGAACCAAGAACATTGGTCCATGATGTAAAATATCAATAAAGAGAATATTTTAGATGATTTAACACACCCAATGTTATATCATCATGTATTCTTCCCTCTATCAAAGAAATAATGTGACACTCAATTCCCAAACCTTTTTATGGACCACATTTCATGACTCCAAACCACATGTCATAGGGCCTAAGCCTCCCAAATATAAGTTAAAATGTCATTGGGTGACAGAATCCATCATTGGATGTCTTTCTTCCCCCATCTAACTTCATCATCTAGGTGATTGATTCTCCATAAAACCTCCCACAACCATTGGAAAAAAGGGGGTATCTACTTTACTTCATCATTCCTATAATCCCAATAGTCTCATGCAAAATGGATTTAAACTTCCAAATAAAGGTATCTTCTCCTTGCAGGAAAGGAACACTTATCCTCATGAGCATAATGACACTATGAAACAACTCATCCCATTATAGTGTTTTGGGTAATCCCTTATATGTCTTCCTCATTCTACATTCTTCTATTATAACCCCAATAAATTTAATTTATACAACCCATATTCCAACTATCATGGTGGTATCAATTAACCAAATATTTTATCATCCACCAATACTATCTCTAAAAAAATTCACGACCCTTAGAAAAGAGTAGGGAAACCTCTGTATGGCCATTCTGGTGACGTATAAGGGCTTTGACCAACAAACTCATGGTGTCACACTCTTTATTGGAAAGTAACTTAATTCGTCATGAGCCCATGAAATATCATGGTAGAACCCAATATCATAGGGATTTTTGGGTCATTTATAGTATGTATACCCCCAGTAAATGTTCATATATCATGTTCTTGTGACAATACTATCAAGAATAGAATCATAAGGCTTAATCTAGAAGACTCAATTTTATGAGAAGATGAAATTCCAATCTTGAAGAACCTAAACTACTAAAAATAAAAAGTTCATAGTAGAAGGTCTAATCTGGAAGACCTAAAACTACATCACAACAATGATCTATTTTTCAAGCCCTTAAAATAAAAAATTCAAATGGACATAATGACAACCAATTTTAAAAATCAAAAACTGAATCATGGGAAAAAAATTATCTTCCCTTTGGAGATACACATTTTTTGATCCAAGAAATGGTGGGAACATATAAAACTAAAACATAAAAATGATTTAATAATGAAAACCCATAAGAGGGTAGACATAGAAAATGACAATCCCACACCGACTACGATTTCCTCATATGAATATTAGGAAACATTTAGGGCGATGAAAAAGAAAAAATATAATTCTTATAGGTATCATATTTTTTCACTGTAAAAAATCAACCTATATTTTCTAGGTCCACTAAAATATGTAGAAATTAGAGAATTCTCCCTTCATTGAATATATATTACCCAAATTATCCTTTTAAATTGAGAAATATTAATACAATTGGAGGAGTTAGATCTATGAGGAATCCCATATTAGTGGGAATTCATGAGAATTTATCAAAAAAAATTGTATGTCAAGAACATAAATCCATTAATTTGGGTCGATTTGGTCTTACACAAAGGTAGTGTGTTATTCCAGATCTGTGAAATATATCAACCAAAATATGTGTCTTTACATGGGGTTGTGTCAAAAAATAGTGACATTATTGCATCTATGTACGCTCTATATAAACATAAGGACATTCATCATAGAGTTCATCTTCCATGAGAAAATGTTCCTTATGCATGAGCTTGATCTAAATAGGATTCCATCTCCTAACTCTGTACGAATTGATTCCTATTTAACTAGGATATATATCAACATCTAGGCCTCTTATATTTGATCCAACAAAATTTTTATTTCCATCAAATCAATATTCCATACTGGAATTTATACACATTCTAGTTCAATGTTATATGTACCCCAATACCATGATACATCCAATCTTGGGTTCCTCTAATCACTCATGATCAGAAGTATCCTATTTATTGAACCAAAAATCCATTATTTAATACACTCTCGACGAATCTCATCATAAGAATAAACATCAATGTCGAAGAGAAGATCAAATATATGGAAAAGTGATCTAAATTTATATTAAAATTTCATTCCCTTTATCCTGAAGATTTCTAATTCTAATAGGGTTGTTTTTTTCAACTATAATATTGTGTTAATAACTTTTCCATCAGTGATTTTGGATGTATTTATCCTGGGTAAAAACAATTTGTAATGTTTGTATGAAGAATATGGAGGTGGAATTATTGAAGGATATTCAATGGCAATGGATTCATTTGAATATGTGAATGAAATTATTTATATTCATTCTACTTATTTTATATTTTCTATGTTCTCATGGGTTACCTTAGTAGAAAATTGTCACCTAGGATACCTAACAGGACAACTTAACCAAGGGAACATTTTGGAGTCGCCTCAGCTTCACCTAGGGTTCCATCCAACTAGCCATCCCAGATATGAGAGTGGGAGGGCATAGATCATGAGGTGTGAATACGACGTGTGTGGAGGTGTTCCTAGGTATTTTGGGAAATAGTAGGGTTATGTTAGTGAGTTCGCGGTGCATGTGTTGTGAATGTCAACCTCGGTGCTGACTTGAGATGAGAATGGAACTCCCAGCACTTTTAAAAATGGCCAGAATAGTCAGTTACTCAATTTGGGATTCTTTCTGAGTGAGACTCTATTCCTCCACCATAAAAACATTTAGAAATAAATATCTTCATCTAATAAAATAACTACATGTAATTCAATCACCTCTTATGATTGTATTCAAACCTTCTCCATCCGATCACAATCCCGATGCAATGGGATTGATACAACTAGTCATACCTGAAGCTCACTTGACCCTAATTCTCAATGACTACCATTTTATCCTTCTCTAATGATCAAACCAAAATAAAGGATATATATATGATGTACTATGTCCATTCATGTGACTACATTTTGTATTAATTCCATACATTGAATAAATTAAAAGCATTATACAAAGGAGATCATGTGAACAAATTTTATCCACCACAATTTTTTTAATTTTTAGATGATGAGATGATAAATATAAGACAAATAGTTGTGGGAATCATGAGCTTCAGAAGAATATGAAAAAAACATCTCTTTTAGATAACCTCTCATAATCTGTAATATTTATGAATTCGAATGAAGGTTATTCATAAAAAGCCACCAGAGATCATGTGAACCCCTCAGAGGATATCAAAGAAGACATCACATTATTAAAAGGTGATCATTAAATTCCTTTTAAACAACATGGTGAAGATTTAGAGACTTCCAAGCATTCCATCGCATGAATCCACCATGCAGTCACATGATGTGGATCAGGTGAATCCTCAACCAACATTATCTTTTTCCCACCATCTCTTACCCATGAAAGGTGGATAGAATCTTGAAAAAAATCACCTAAAAAAATTGATTATCCCATATAAATATGTGCATGAGATGGGAGGAAGAAAAGTGAAGAAGAGGTAGAGAAAAAGTGGTGGAAAAGCGAGAAGATTCCACCTTTGGATGAAATTGTCCATTAAAAGTGAGATCAAATGCATGATCCCATTAATATCAAATGATCTCTTTTGAAACTAAATTTTATGTGATTCCCCTAAGAGATCTCCATACCATGTGAGTAGATCAAGAGATCACATGATACCTCACTGGTTTTGTGACTCATCCATGGAAGCCCTTATTTGTGTATGCGACACCAATTCACAACCCAAAACTCATGTCTATAGAGCCCATATAATAAACCCTTAAGGATCATCAGACCACTATTAAGTGATGTATGTGAGAATATTAGACAATCACCTCTTCTCTATGAGTAGTTAAGAGTCAGAACAATTGTCCTCGTGATGCCTCTATTCGGACAACTGATGTAGGATCTCATACATGCAGGTCATCCCAGCTAGTGTCTATGGACAAGCACCAGTGGAAATACAATGCATCTCTATAGTCTTTAATAAGTAATTATGTGAACCATCGGTCTCATGAATCCACAAACATTTTGAAAACTGATGCTTTCACAACGAAATGAAATTGGACGCCTTGACATAAAACACCCCTAGGAATCCCTGATCATGTAAAGGGATAACCATGAATACAAATCCCATGCATAAAAATGGGTCAAAATTATCACTCAACCACTCTTTTACATTCCTTGGATATAATTTTTAGCCTCTCCACATAATAACAAAACCCATCTCAAACACCCTTTGAGGTTAGGTGAATCACATGAGCAGTGGAGATAAGTGTGTCTCCATCATGTAGTCACTCCTCAGCTTGTGTAAGACCGTATAATGAATATAAAACCATGTAATAAATCTTCTATATCCATTAGATCCTTATGATGTGTTTTCTTTTCATAATCACTTATCCATGCACTCCTCCTCCAAGGAAAGTATTTCCCATGCAGTCTTGAGGCATAAACCATTTGTACATGCGACTTCAACACATGGATGTGTGCATTCCCATTGATATATTTGTGAGACCCTACCATGTTACTGGCTTGACATCATGTGATCACAACCCCCTCCCCCCTTGATCTTTTAATTCCCTCATACAGCCTTAGACATTCCATCTTTGTCATGTGAAAATTCATTTACATTTAAACATTATCATGTGATAGCGCATAGACATGCCAGATTGATCATGAGATCGATATGAAGAAGTCATTTGATAATGAGAAAGAACTTGGAAATGTCATCCTTGAACATTCTATGGAATCCAAGACAAGTAACATTGATCATGCGATAACTTATTGACTTGTATTCCTTGATCATACCAATATATCATGGAGAAGTCACTTTTATCATGGAGAAGTCACTTTTGTCTATGAACATGACATGATCCTACAAAGGCATTCCTTACAAGTTATATGATAATCAAAAAAATCATATAACAGTCCTCCTTGATGAGGTGAACACATCGTGGAAAAGTCAATTTGATCATGATATGACATCATGGACAATTACAAGATCATTTCAAATTCCCTGGACATGTTCTATTTGATTATTTGAATAATATTGGACATGTAAAGAAGATTCCCTTGTACATTTCTTCCATGTCATTTCATACAAGATAGATTAAAAATCAAAACATATTAGACAAGAATCCATAGGCATGTCTTCCATTTCATACTGACACCATAGACATGTCTAGAAGAAAATAATCACATGCACAATAGGAAATTAAGGCATGTATAATAGAATATCTAGAAACACTATGAAGTATCCCAAGGACATGTAAACTTCATCAAGAAGACACACTTAGACTTACACCATGTGATCCCTCATTTGGGAACCCTCAGCTAAATGCCCCCTTTATAAGGGGAGTTACCTCAATGGGTTAGGGTTACACATTAATGTGACCATACTTGTTTGATGTTATCAAGTGATACCTCTATGTAATGTTAAGCATATATAACTGAACTCTTAGTGTATTCATCCCTCTTTATGTTTCAAAGGATAATCAATGAATATGAAACAATTTATTCTATCCTGGTATAATCCTTTGGAGTTCCTAAAAAAGGGGATGAAAAAACAATTTGATAGTCTGATCACCCAACCCAACCCATCAGTGGTTTAGGGTGTAAATTGAACTGTGGGAACTATGATTCCTATCCAAACTAGGTATATAGGATTCCTCCCTATGCCTTGAGCTCCAATGGGAATACACATTAGAATAATACCCTCCATGTCTATGATATTAAAACCCATGGGACCCAAACACTCCAATGGGTTCATCTTCCTTCCACATCCATCAGCAGGATGAGAGGTCAGTTTAACTATGATGACACTGATTCCTAGTATAAACAAGATATATAAGATTCCTTACTATGTCTGAACTTACATACTATATCCTTAATCAGACGAGTTATTATACATCTCTATGAAACACATTAAATTGTAATCTCCATACATATATACACTCATGTAATGTTTTTAATCTTCGTTATATATTGTTTCTCATAGAGAGAATGGCTCACATGCGCATGTCGATCACATATGAAAGTACCAATATCATGATTGAGATCCCCCAGTGTGGTGCCTTTTTTGGGTTGTAATTATGATTAAATACAAACTTAACTCATAGGGATAAACTCCTGATAGGTGAATTAAAGGTAGCCTTATGTGCATATTCCCCACTCAAGGCCTCTATTGTCGCATATTTTACAATTCATATTCCTATAATCCAAACTACATGGAATTTTATAGTTTTCTTATCATGATATGTTGGACACATCCTTAGGGCTTTAGCCCAATAATTATGTCCTTACGATGTGATGTTAAACATCATGGTACAGTCCCATCATATTACATTTAACTATGTCCATCAAAATATGTGTATTTTGATTCATGTTCTAAATAGGATATGTGGGAAACATTATAATCTTTAATTCACATCCTTGAAATATTAATCGCCTCCATGGATAGAAATAAACTACACAGTTCCTAGTCATATGGATTCAAAATATAATCAGTTACCCCTACATAAGTAATCCTGGAAAATGGATGACGAAACTCGAATATATATATATGGTCACAATAGTTGACATCGTTTATGGTTTCAAAAATTGATCATTTTCATATAGTAACTTCTCTTATATTGGGATTTGGAATATAAAATCAAACACGTCGTAAATAAATAAGAGAGCCTGAGAGTATGTATTAATTTCCCCCAAAAGGGTGTGATGAGACAGACCTCCCATACTCTTGACCAATGCGATTTAATAACCATAGTTTATTGAAAACCCCCATAGGACAAACTACCTTTGGATTCCAGGTCAATACTCAGTTAAGGATATGGGAACCATTGGGAGTTTCTTATAAGGACAAAATATTTAGACTCAAAATGAATGATTTTACATACTTGAAAAAATGAACAATCAACTATTGAGAACAAAGAGAATTTTTTCATCAGAAACATCTACATAAGATGTTATAAATGTTCCAATATTTATCCTTGATTGTGATGAAAGGATGAAGTTCATTAATTGGATATGTGTTCCATCCATACTTGAATTGATTTATCTATTGTATAAGGCCAATAGTTCAATATTTTCAATTAATTCTAGAAGTATGAATAGGTATAGTTATTTTAAAGAGTATTTTTTGTGGGATTTCATGAAGGGGGATATTATAGAGTATATATCTCAACATATAGTATTTCCACATGATAATGTTGAGATAAAGAAGTCTGAGGTAATTTTACCACCATTTCCTATACCATAATGAAAATAGGAAAATATAAACAACTATATTTTTTCTAGACTGCCCCAAAAACATAAATTCCATAATTCTTTTTGGGTTGTAGTCAGCCTACTTATGATGTAAAAATATTTTTTCTATAAAAGAATATATCTCCCATGGATAGATTGGGAAAATATACATTAAAAAACTGGAATATCATGCTCATAAAGAAGTTTTCATGGAGTTCCACTTTCTGTTGTATCTGATCAGGATCAAAGGTTTATCATATTGTTTTAGAGAAGTCATTGTCAATATCTAGATATAAATTTGAGTTTCAATATGGAATATCATCCTTATAATGATGGATTTCCTACAATAGCCATTCAAACCCTAAATTATATTAACAGATATGGTTGTATATATTATAATAGGTGATGGAATCAATACTATAATAACCCTTCTCTTTATTGCATACTTAAACATGATTTATTACATTAACTTCACTTGATGCAACATAATAGATCGAGAGGTATAGTCTATTTGGGGCTTAGGATCATTACATAACAATTTAAAACATTAAATAAAACATCTATATTGAAAACATCATTTACCACTACATTCCCTCGTACTTAGCATTGCATGGGATTACCTGAGGACATGCATAAGAAACAGGTGAGCTATAAAGCCCAATAAGGGAATAAACGTCGAATAACATGAGTAATACAATACATGTTAGAAAATAGTCATATTAATGGAGCACAAGAGAATCATGAACATAAAGACATGATAAATAATCATAATCATAACATGGAAATATGGCTACAAAACATAACGTTGAATTTAGCGTGATCCAAGGCTCATTGCATATAGAGCATGAGTAAACACTCATTGCACAAGAAACACAAGTAAATCCTAATTCAAATTAATTAGAATGAGTCAACACAGATTTCACGTGATGTATCATGATACTATAATTTACCCAATGCATTGGAGCGCTATCAGGGTGCATATTTCTTAAACATTTAATTTCATGCATAAATGTGCCACATCGATCAAATAACCCGGAATCAATCAACATAACAATTTATTCCATGATTAAGTAATGTGAAATAAATACATCAAAGTACCATTCATCATGTATATGTTCATAAAGGTGAATACCCATGATAGAGACTTGGTTATGGTATTCACTACATTATGATTGGGATTGAAAAAATACAGTGCAATTTCGGTAGCATAACGGCGTGAAATAAGGATTCATGAAAATGGTTGATGAGAGAGAAATGGCTGTCTCATAATATGTACATGAAATTATCAGTAAGGGGGTCAAATATCTATATTTCCCAACAAACGAGTTGAATTTAGATGCATAATAATAAAGAAATTACTTCGATGTAAAAGATGAGAGAAAAATCCCTCACGGAATATCAGCATGGTAAAAAGTTTACATGGGAGGGATTAATTAGAGAGAAAGGGGTCTCCCATCATCCAAACATAAAGTAGGATGTATGGGGGAGGTGAAAAATCAACCCCCAATATTTTTAATTGATAAAAATGGAAGAACAACATAATGAAAATTGAAAAAAATGGGAAATGATAAAATCCCTTAAATGGAAATGTGATCACAAAAGATTTGGAGAGGCTTGAGAGAGGCTTAATGGGAGATTGGGGGACCTTGGTAGGAATCTAGAGAGTTGGGGTTAGGGGTTTGTCGAACTTCAAAGGCTTTGAGTGAAGAGGAAATGGGAGTATTGGTGGGTTTATATAGGAAAGAAGCGGGGATTCATTATTATTTAGGTTCGAAACATGTTGCATTAAAATCATCAAACCCACAAACTAGCCCATAGTTTTTTCTAATATAGAGTGGAAAAAAATATTTTATAAGGAAAACGACAGAACTTCTTAAAATAAGAGGTTTTCTTATGTGGAGGTCAGTCACACTCCCAAGGAAAACAATTTAAAAAGATAAAATGTTTTATAAGCCTTAAAGGGTCCACTAAAGCATTGTAAACTAAATCAAACAAACCGAAAATCACATTATATTAATGGTAAAACATATATTGTCTGAAAATAATGTTTATAGTATTTTATTAAATCACTATTGGGTTATTATGATGTCATAAAACACATTATATATTTAAATGGTATTTAAATTTTACCCAAAAAATCCGACTGTCTACGGAAATTATGAAAAATTCACTTTTGGATAATTTTGACATCCTGATTCAAAAAATAATTTTCATTTTATCTAAAAAAATTTCTAAAAATGTGAATTTTTATTTTTAAAATAAAAACCGACAATTATCCAAAATTCATGGGCTTTGGAAAAAAGTGATTTCAAACCTTAATAAAAAATTAGAATTGCATTCACAAAATTAAATGATAGTTTATATTAAATAAAAATTAATTTAATAATAATAATAATAATAATAATAATAATATTTTATTAAAGTTTTATTTAAATCAAAAATCCATTAATTCATAAAAATAGATTTTTTAGTTGAATATTAAGTAAAAATACTATTTGTGCTTTAAAAACTATTTACAAAGTAACAACAACAAAAAGAGTTATATTCTACATAAAATAATATTGTAAATAATAATTGTACTAGGGTATTATTTCATAACCCCTTAAAAACCCACATAAGACCATATGGTAAGGTGCGTGATGGTGACAGACTCTTGGGGTGTCTCTGATAACATTGCTCGAGTGGTAATCTATATCAACTTCCACTTCTCTCGTACGCCATTCCGCTGGAGCTTAATGTATTCAAGCTTGGCTTGGGCTTTATTAAGAGAAAAGTCCGATGATGTCAACACCTTTTTGAGCTTCGACAAATGGGCATTCTATGGGGTGAGTCTGCTGGATGAGGCCATCGCTTCCTTTGTATGAGTAAATTATATTTGTTAAAGCCCTATATTAATAATAACCATGTGATCACTGTTCAATGGCTATTTTAGAAATGGTCAGAATTCTTGATGGTATTTTAAAATCCAAAACATAGAACCAGATAATTTCATACGTTTTACATAACCATAAGAATATATTTAAATTGATGGAGAGGAATTTTCATTAATAAATTTTTGGGTCGTTACAAGCTTCCCCACTTAAGAAATTTCACCCTCAAATTTTTCTTTTCCCACTCTAAAAAATGCAGGTATCTTTCCTTCATCACTTATGTTGATTTCTATGTCGCTTCACCAAACTTGTGGTTTTTTCACAACACCTTGATGAGGGGAATTGTCTTATTTCATAAATATTTTACTCTATGATCTAAGATCATCACAAGTTTCTCCTCGTAAGAAAAATCATCCTCTAGCTGTACTACCCTTGAAGGGAGTACATGTGAAGGGTCGAGTATGTACTTCCTTAAGGGGATACATGAAATACATCATGTATATTGTCCATGGTAGGTGCAGTGCTAGTTGGTAGGCCACAACCATGACATGATCAAGAATCTCAGAGGGGTCGATGTATTTATGACTTAACTTCCATTTCTTTCTAAATCTCTTGACCTTGTTCTAAAGAGATATGCATAGAAATACCTTGTATCCAACCTTAAATTCAAGGACTCATGGAAGGTTATCTGTGTAACACTTCAATCGACTCTGGGCTGGCTTGATATGATACTCAATGGTTTTCACCTTCTCCACCATTTCTTTGACCATTTTAGGTCACAACATCTTACTCTCACCAAATTCATCCCATCATGATGGTGTTCTGAACCTCTTCTCATATAGGGCTCTATAAGGATCCATTCAGATTCTTGAGTGGAAACTATTATTGTAGGAGAATTCCACCAGTGGAAGATGTTATTTCCATTCTCTTTTGAAGTCCATAGAATATGATCTTAACATATCCTCTAGTGTCTAAATTTTTCACTCAAATTGGACATCCGTTTGAAGATGATAGGTCTTACTGAAGTTTTGTTCAGTATCCAGAGCTTGTTGAAGACTCTTCCAAAACATAGTGTGGAATCTTGGATCTCGATTAGATACAATAGATTGAGGTAATTCATGTAGCCTTAACACTTCCTTGAAATATATCTATGCGAGTTGATCCTTTGATAAATCCTCTCGAATTGAAATAATGTGTACATAATTTGTAAGATGATCCACAATAACCTAGATTTCATTGTTTCCTGTGGATTTTTTCAGATGTCTGGTGAAAAATCCAATAGTGATTTTCTCCCATTTCCATGCTGGAATGGCCCATGGTTGCATCATCCCCTTAGTCTTCCGCCTCTCTGCATTCACTTATTGACACAGTAGGAACATTGAAGTATACTCAACTATCTCCTTATTCATATTATCCCACGAATAATTCTCTCAGATATCTCAATACATATTTGTTTTTCCTAGGTGAATAGAGAAATTCAAACTATGTGAATCATCGAAAAAGTTATTTATTCATCTCCAGAATTGATGGAATACATAGCCATTTCCCCAATCACGGAATTCCTGCTTCATTAACATTGAACTATGAGGATTTAACTTTTCTAATAGCTTTTACTTTCTTCTGAATTCCCACACCATCATTTTATCATCCTTTAACATTTCAAAAAGATACGGTTGAGAAATCACATGTGAAAGTATTGATGATGTTCCCTTCTTTATGATTCTGATGTCCATCTTCATCAAATCGAAGAAGATTTGATCCTTCTCAATACTCATCAATTATTAAGTTGTTGGTTCCTTTCTACCTAGAGCATCTACCACCTTGTTCTCTTTCCCAAGGTGGTAATGGATTGAGTAGTCATGGTCTTTGATCAGTTCAAACAATCTTCATTGTTTCATGTTCAAATATCTATGTGAATATATATTTGAGGCTTTTCTGGTCCATGTATATTTCACACTTCTCCACAAAGAGATAATGCAACCAAATTTTTAAATCAAATATCACCACCTCCAACTCCAGATCATGTGTTATACAATTCTTCTCATGAAAATCCAAATTCCTTGAAGTATAGGCAATGACATTGTTATTTTTCTTCACCACACAGCCTAGGCCCTTCTTTGAAGCATCACTAAATACAACAAAAAGTTTTCCACATGTGGGTAATCTGAGCATAGGCATAGTGATAAGACTCCTTTTCAACTCCATGAAGCATTATTCACATTCTTAACTCCAGGAAAACATTACTCCCTTCTGAGTTAGCTTGGTAATAAGGTTGGAAAATCATGAGAAAATTCTCAGAAATCATTGATATTATCCTACTATACATGAGAATCTATGTATATACATTACTGATTTTTTCCTCGGCCATCCCTCTATTTCATCAGTATTGAAGGGATACATAGATATCCCATTTCTTTTGATGATATGGCTGATGAATGAGACCTCCTTAAACCATAACTCACAATTTTTTTACTTTTCATATAGCTTCTCCTTTCTCAAGGTATCTAATACAGTTCTTTTATGCTCCTCATTTTCCTCTTTAGTTTTGGAGTATATTATAATATTATTTATAAAGACTACCACAAATTTTTCGATATAATATCTAAAGAATATATTCATAAATTCCATGAATATTGATGTAGAATTAGTGAGTCCAAAAGTCATTACTAAGAATTCATAGTGCCAGTATCTTGTACGAAAGGTAGTCTTGTGGATATCTTCCTTCTTCACCCATACTTAATTATATCCCTACCCGCAAATCTAACTTGGAGAAGTACTGTGATCCACATAGCTAATAGAACAAGTCATCAATTCATGGGAGAGGATACTTTTTCTTTATTCTGATTTTGTCAAGCTCGCGAAAATTTATGTAAAGGTGCATTGAACCATCCTTCTTATTGACAATGATGAATGGTTCACCCCATGGTGAAGCACTTGGGCATATAAATCCTTTATCCAGATTCTCCTATAGTTGTTTATTCAGCTCCTCAGGCTCCACAATATCCATTCTATATGGAGTCATGGATATCTGGAATTCCCCAGGTATACGATCAATTGAGAATTCAACATCTCTTCTTGTAGGAAGACCAAGAAATTCCTCTAGAGACACTTCAATGAATTCCCCCATAATAGGCCTTTCATCATGGATGGTTTCCTCTTTAGAATCAATCATTTAAGCCAGATACACAGGCTCATAGGGCAGTAATATCCATGATTGATATGATAAATCTAAAGAAGATTCATCTTCCTACTTGTACTTGTACAGAATCAGTGGTTGATTCTCCACATGGAGAGTGATTTCCCTCTCACAGAAATTTATGATGGCTCTATATAGGGAAAGTCAATACATTCCAATAATTGTATCAAATTCAACAATACGGAGTACGATGAAGTTCAATGGGAAGTTCAATCCACCTATTATTACCTGGGAGGAGTTATATTTAAGGGATGAATGATTTCCCCATTTGATGTACCCATAAACATCTTTACTTCCACGATTTGTGGTGGTGTTGGGATTGTTCTACTAAACTTTTAGGATATAAAATAATGTGTAGAACATAAATAAAAAAGTATGTATTATATTCTTTAAAGAATAATAAGAATACCTATCACCACTTCATTATTATGGTTCACTTCAGCAGTAGTGGTGGAAAAAGATCACCAATGATACATTGGAGGTTGTTGGTTTCCTCTAAAAACCCTTGGCTTAGGGCACTGATTTTCAAGATGCCATGGTTATTTGCAGTTGAAGCATTGAATAACGTGTTGAGTGTCAAATGGATAATTCCTCTCCTCTATCGCAGCTATGGTTTTTTCTTATCAGCACTTAACAGCTAGGTGTCCATCTCTTTCACACCTAAAGAATTTCCTAATCCCCTTCATGATATTTCCTGGGTGCTTCTTTCCGCACCTTTAGAAAGTGGGGTACTGGATTTTAATAGCACCATTGGATTTATCCCCCAGGCCACCATAATTGAAGTCCACCTTATGATTCTTATCCCAATTATACCCCTGTGGTTTGTTGATCTCCATTTCAACATTGTGGGCACATCGATCAATTTTATCATAGCTGTCGATGTCACAGATCACTAGAGATTTCCATAGGCTATGTTTCAGTCCACCAAAAAAGTGGTCAACCTTGCATTCATGAGTAACGAAAAAGCTTGAAGGGTATCATGCAAGCCTTGTAAATATTTCCTCATACGCTCTGAAAAATTCAGTCTATTTTTTCTTGAGGGAATGAAAGTCCTTTTACGTCTTAAACTGGGGGGTTCCCATAAAATATTAATAAAAAAAAATCTTCCAGAAATCCTTCCATTACAACCCTTTGATCTCCTCCTCACGCATCATATTTTTTTTGTTGATGTCCACCATTGATTGGCTTCACCCTCCATATGATAATAAACTAGAAGAACCTTCTCTCGTTCAGAACATTAAAGGCTAGAGAAGATTTTTTCAATGGATTTGATCCACTGTTCGGTGATTGAGGGATCATATGATCCATTAAATGTAGGAGGCCTCTGTCTCAGGAATCTCTATATAGTGAATTTTTATTTCATAGGGGGGGTTGAACATTCCTCTTGACCCATGTTTCAATCCAATTATTTAGTTAACTGAGAGAGTATTATGAAAATGTTCGTGATTACTTCTCCCATCGTATTGGGCAAATCATTACAATAGTCATCACATTGGTATTCACATAGGTTATTATCCTGAGTCCTCATATTATTGACCATTGGAAGGAATAAAAGGAATGTTAGGGGTAACACATAAAGGGTAATCCAAAAACAGATGAATTATAAATAGCTTTTATTGCCTTAACTTATGAATCTATAGGTTTCAATCAATGTTATCCATGATATACTTTTTAACATATATTCTTAGGGGAATTTTTTTATTTCCTTAATAATGGTTCACACTAAGCTTGTGTGTTTTTAAATTCATATCCCCCAAGAGTGTCGTAACCAAGTATGCATCAAGGCACATTGTTGTGTACCAGGAAACCTTGGGACAAGCCCGAAACTCCTCGTTGGGGTTGTCACCCCTAGGTACATCTGTGCTAGAGCCGCCTTTACCTGCTCATATCCTGACAAAGATTTATTTGTTTGATAAAAGATTTACACAATCCCCACCGAAACGTAGGTATGTTTTTATTATACTTAGTCTTGTCTTTATGGATTCACTCGGGTTTTCAAATTCTATTCCCCAAAATAACTAAACCTATCCTCTGATACAAACTATGACAACCCTTCTCTTTAATACATACCTAATATTGATTTATTACATAAAAATTACTTGATACAACATAGAAGATCGAGATGTCTAGTGTCTTTGGGGAATAGGATCATTACATAAAAACATCAAACATGAAATACAACATTTTTTTTGTAATCTTCCTTTACATGACCACTACATTCCCTCATACTTAGCATTACATGGGATAAACTGAGGACAAGCATAAGAAAAGGGTGATCTATAATACCTAGTAAGGGAATAAACATGGAATAACATGAGGAATACAATACATGTTAGACAATAAGAATATAAATGGATAACAAGAGAAAAAAGAACATAAAGGCATGATAAATCATGATAATCATAACATGGAAATTTGGAAACAAAACATAACATGTAATTTAGCATGAGCCAAAGATCATTGCACATTGAGCATGAGTAAACATTCATTTCACATGAAGCATGAGTAAACCCTCATTGCACATGAATTAGCATGAGTCAACACTCTTTTCACATGATGTATCATGACACTATACTTTACCAAATGCATTGGAGCGCTATCAGGGCGTACCCTTCTTAAACATTTCATTTCATGTATAAGTGTTCCACATGGATCATATAACATGGAATCAATCAAAATAATAAGTTATTACACAATTTTTTAATGTGGAATAAATACATTAATATACCATTCAATATGTATATATACATAATGGTGAATACCCTTGATAGAGACATGGGTATGGTATTCACTACACAATGATATTGGCTTGAAAAATGAAGTGCAATATTGGCAGCATAACAGTGTGATATAAATATTCATGAAAATGGTTGATGAGAGAGAAATGGTTGTCTCATTATATGTACATGAAATGTACAGTTTTGGTGTCATATAGATATATTTTCCAACAAAATTAATGGAATTTAGATGCATAATACAAAATAATTACTTGGATGTAAAAGAGGAGAGAGAAATCCCTCACAGAATTTCGGTATGGAAACAGTGGTAAATCAGAAGCATTAATGAGAGAGAAAGGGGTCTCCCATCATAGAAACATAAATTGGAATGTATGGGGAGGTGAGAAATCATACCCTAACATTTTTATTTGAAAAAAGGTAATAATAACTTAATGAAAACAGGATAAAAATGAGAAAGGAATAAATCCCTTACATGGAAATGTGATCCTAAAAGCATCCGAGAGGATTGAGGAAGATTATTTGGAGATTGGGGAACCTTTTTAGGATTATATAAATTTGAGGGCTGGGGTAGGTTGAACTCAAAAGTCTTTGAGTAAAGAGGAAGTGGGAGCTTGGGTGGGTTAATAGAGGAAAGGAGAGGGAATTCTTTATTATTTAGGTTTGGGACACCACACATTAAACTAATCAAAACCACAAACAAAGCCATGGTTTTTACCCATGGTATTTTCCAATGGGGATTTTAAACCAATATTTTATATGGAAAATTTCCAAACATCTTAAATAAAAGGGTTTTTATGTGAAGGTGAGTCATACTCTCAAGGAAAACAATTGAAAAAGAAAAAATGTTTTATAAGCCTTGAAGGGTCCATTAAAGCATTGTAAAATAAATCAAAATAACCCAAAATAACATTATTTTAAAGGTAAAACATATATTTTTCGAACATAATGTGTATATTATTTCATTATATCACTTATGGCTCATTATGATGTCATAAAACACATTATCTATTTAAATGGTATTTAATTTTTACCCAAAAAAATCAAATGTCTCAGAAATTTGTGAAAAATTTACCATAGGATAATTTCGACATCCTGATTCCAAAAATAATATTCATTTTTTCTAAATAATATTCTAAATATGAGAATTTTTTCTTTTAAAATAAAAACTTACATATGTCTAAAATTCATGGGTTTTGACAAAAACAGCTTCCAAGCCTTAATTAAAAATTAAAATTGAATTTCTAAAATAATAGGACAATTTATATTTAATAAAAAGTAATTTAATAAAAATAATAAAATATATTTAAAATATTATTTAATTTTAAAATCCATTAATTCATCAAAATAGATTTTTTAGTTGAATATTAACTAAAAATACAATTTTTCTTTAAAAACTATTTACAAAGTAACAATAATAAAAAGAATGTATATTCTATATACAATAATAAGGAACATAATCGTAGTACTGGAGAATTTTTACATAATCCCTTAAAATACCTACAAAATATCTTAAGGTAAGGTGCACGATGGTGAAAGACTCTTGGGGTGGCTCAGATTACATTGCACAAGTGGTAATCTCTATCAACTTCCTCTTCTCTCATAAACCATTCTACTCGATCATAACATATTCAATCTCGACATGGGCTTGGTCAATAGTGAAGCCCAATGACACCCCCTCATTTTTGAGCTCCGAAAAATGGGCTTCGTCTGGGGTGACTCTACTTGATGATTCCATCACTTCCATTGTCTGATTAAATTGGATTTGTTAAAGCCCTATATTTATAATAATCATGTGATCACTATTCAATGGCTATATTAGAAATGGTTGCAATTCATAATGGTATATTAATATCCAAAACATAGAACCAAATAAGTGCATATGTTTTAAATAACCATAAGAATATATTTAAATAGTCCAAGAGGAATTTTCATTAATTAATTTTTGGTTCGTTACAAATACCATCCTCTAGTTGTGTTTTCCATTGAAATTTTGGCGGATCATTGTGAATTATTATATGGAAATATGTTTATAACTCCAATGTGTGTGTTTTAAGTCAGATAAAGAAATGTATTGGGACCTAACCTTATTGATAAAATGAAATATACTGTTAAATCTATTCAGTATCATATTAACTAAGATCATATTTGATTAAAAAAATTGTTTGCTAATCTACGATGAGATCTAGAGTTTGACATTTTCGATAAGGGGTTTCATTTAATTTCCCCATGGAAAAAGGTTATGAGATTTAAAAAAGGATGAGTTCAATGTATATTCCTTCCTTAATGATTTTGAATCATGTACGGATGATATCTTATCACATGGAACATCCCCCAAACCTCTCTCAAGTTCATTTTATGTTCCATATATCTCTACTAGGGAAATAATTACATTATCCTTTACATGTACTAAACAAAATGGTCCTATCACTGATCTTTGATATTAATTATGAAGATAAACTAGTATAAATCTTGGACCATATAGATTACATTCTACAGAACATAACGAATCACCTGGTTAATGTTCGTTAGAGGAATAAGAAATTCAATAATGCTAATTGGAAAGCTGGTGATGTAATGAAGCACATATATTCTAATATTTAATATTATAGTGGAAAATATTTCATCGTTAAAAGTCATTTTAATTCATAGAATTTATCACCCCAATATTTTATATCTCTCTATAAAAAATATGTTTCTTCGATTTCTTTCTTGACACACAACACTGAGTTTAAAAAAACTAAAATATACTATTAAAATATTGTTATTTAATGTTGAAATTATCACATATATATTTGATTAACGTGTGTTAATAGAACTAAATAAATTATTAATAATTTATTGTTTACAAATTTATAAAATAAATTCATTTCGTTATCAATTAATTACAAATTAAAATATAAATCATTTGTAAGTAAAAGATACGTTTTATGAAAAAACTCTTTTTATGTGAACAATTTTTTTAATTTTTAAAATTAAATTGTTCACTATAGATGTCTTATTTTAAGGATATTTTATAAATTATATATTCAATAAAAAAAATTTACATTGATTTATGGTTTTTTCTAGTCATCGGAAGGGAATAAAGCTAGTTTTATGCGTAAAAGTGGATTTCTAAAAAAAGTCATTTTTATCATGTTTTTCAATGTTATTTTAAAATGAATATATTAAACTTATAGAATTTTAATTCTGAAAAAAGGATTCAATTATTGGACCTATAAATCCCAAAATTATTAAATAAACACATTTTTATTTTTAGTCATTATAAATAGTAACTGTGGAAAAATTTAACATCTCGAAATAGTGAAAATTTGGTTAACATGGGACTATGTTAAATGATAAGGTCACTATTTTTCATATTATTTCTTATTAGATGAATTTAATTATAAAATTATCACTTTAGGCTTGAAATTTATTTTTAATTGGGATTTTTCCCTTAAAAGTATTATATAACATTTAAAGTGACGAAAAATACAAAATGTCACTCTCATGATTTTATTGTGAATTAAACTTTTTGGTTTTTTTGATAATAATGAAATATTTTTAATTAAAATAATTTATTTATAATTTTTATTGATTATATTATTAATATAAATGTTTACGAAACACCAATATAGCATTACATTGATTAATAGAAAAATAAAATAAATTATTTCAAAAAATATTAAATGTATTTTAGTTTTATTAATTTTGAGTGTTTAATGAATTTTATATATGAATATGATATATTAGATATGTATGAAAAGGATGATATTTCAATTACGACTTTTTTATTTTTGTTCTTAAAGTAAAATTAAATGAATAGTTCTCAAATTGTTAGTAATTCTATTTTATAATAAATAATATTTTACTAAATGATTTAAAATTAAGAAAAATAATATCTTCATCCATGTCAATAGAGTATGGTATAAAATATCCACTATGTTACATTTATCAGTCACCTTTACAACTATATTAAAAATCATAATTGTTTAATTTTGAAATAGTTTTTATTGTGGTTATGGTTAAAAAAGGAAAAAATCGGGTTAATAAAAAAGATAAGACTTTAAATGAAACTAAAACATATATAGGTATCATTTGATGATTTTATTAACACCATATCTCTTGTTAATTTAATTAATTGACATTTTGAGGCATTTTTGTTGAGAATTAATTTATAGTATTCTAATCTTTGGAAAAATTCCAAGTGTGTCCCCTCCCTCACATATAAATTTAAATCCATCAGTTATTTTATTTACACCACTTTCAATCTTATAGATCAACCATACCCTAAATAATAATCTTCCTAGTTTCCTTATCCACATTTTTTGGGTGTTTTATATTTTATAAAGACTAACCCTAGGATCTTTAAGCTGAGATCTAAAGTTTTTTGTTTCGAAGAAGAAGAAATCACCATAACCAATCACATTCTTTTTAATTATATATTTAATTACATTAAATAAGTGGTATTTATAAAAAATAATAATAAATTTATTGTCCTAAATATGCTAAAATTTCATTATGAATATGAATCAACAATTATCCACCCTTTTCCCAACAAAAAGGAAGTAAATGTATTCTTCATACATATGTATAACTTACTATCTTCACATAGAGGTACAGTTCTCTATTCATCCCCATGTTTATGGGATGTGTATTATGATGGGTTTATATATATAATATTAATGATATAATAATTCTCATGAAAAGATAATATCACTTAAACATTCTCACTTTCCAATCTTTTTAAAAATGATAAAATCACTCATGCACACATGTGGACTACCACCTCCATGAAATGATCTGATTAATTATTTATTTCATCTTTTCATGGATGTTAATAATGATGAATTTCATAGAAATTTTTGATATATATGATATATTAATTATTCTTCATTGTTGAATTATTATTTACATTTCTTTTGTTCCATCCATTAAAAAGTAAAAACACCGCTCATGTATACATAATGCTTATCATCACCATGAATGGTGTAATTCATTTTTATATCTCTTATTTTATGGATTTATATATATATATATATATTATATCTGAAATTTATGTTATGATTAATATTGTGGAGCTTATAGAACCATGATCAAATTACAAGGAACAAAGCTACTGAACCAGAACATATATCAAAAAATGTTATCACATGGAAGATTGTTTTTTACAATGAATAGTTATTGAACAGGTGATAAGATTGCATAAGTAAATCATTAACAATATGATATGTACCTGAATTTTTTTTTCCAGATTATATTTATAACAAATCCATATTTATTATTTGGAAGGTTTGAACACTAATGATGTAAGTCATACCTGATGTGAGGATTTTATGTTATAATTCCTCGCTCTGGTTGCTTTAGAAAATATGTTGGACATCAGTAGTGGATAGGTTTTTTCTTATTTGATATTATTTTTCCTAAATCCTTTTATTACATCTATTATTCACTAAGAATACTGATTTTCATCAGGAAGTTGAACCTTTCTTCCCTTTCTATGTGATCTTACTACATCTTTTATTATTCATTTTGGTGGTTATGGTGGTGACAACACCATCCGTGGATGTTCAATGATGGTAAATAGTCAACGATGGTGTTGTGTGAGGTCCTATAATTCCCCATATCTAGTAACATTGTAGATATAGGTTCCAGTTTCATCATGTGGATGTCATGGGCATTGAAGAGGAGGCTAGTGGAACGTTGACGATGACACGGGGTCACATGGGGGCATGGGTGTGGGATTTGGGCCTAGTTGTGTGTGCCGTGGTCTGATCTTGATGGTTCATGGTGGGGGATTCAATGCTAAATGGGGTGTGGTGTATATTTTACATTCATCAGTGATGGTTTCCAATAGACCTTTGGTAATCGGCTGTCATAGGTGTTGTTTTGAAAAAATATGATATAATATTACTTTTGTTTTTCACATATTTGTTGGATGGGTTGTTTGTGTCATTATAAGACAATTCTTTTGTTTGGACACATTTTATAGGTTACATAACATGATTTACCTATAGGTTTTATCTGGTGGGATTCTTTGATATAGGGATTCATGTGATGACACCCTACATTCATCGATCTTCCTTCCTTTTTTGGAGATATATGGGAATGTTTCCACAAATATCTCTATATATAGTTCCTAAATAGTTTTTTTCTGTATTGGAACTATAATATCCATGATATATTCATCATGTGGATGGATTTAAAGGGAGATGTGTGTGTTGGAACCCAACATCTGGTCCTCCTCCCATGTTTCTATATTGGAGGGAGGGGTGCTCTACGATACTGTGTTAGACCAAAATGAATAAAAAATCTTGGAGGGGTTAAGTGACACCTCTTCCTTGTGTGTAATCATTTAAATAAGATATGGATTGTTTTAAGAGGTGATTATCTAGTGATTTTCATAGATGGTGATTCCTATTGGGAATATGGGTCTTTGTGGGGTGTGATGATGGTATAGTGAATGTGTAGGTTTTGATGTCTTAGGGACTATGTGAAGTGCTTTGGATCATGTTTCACTTAGGAATTTTTACATTCAATCCTTCTAGATGTGTAAAGGGTTCCCTATTTTCTACGTTCTTAAAACCAATTTTATTTTTTCTATTCAATAAAGGGGGATTACCCGTCAATAATTTTTTTTTAAAAAAAAAACTCTATTGAAATATTATGGTCATTCTTTAAATATTCCAATGAATTGTGTTATTCTCTAGTTATTTCCAAAAATTACATGATTTCCTTTAATTTTCCACTCTTTATGTACTTGAGAGATTTGGATAATTTTTTCAAGAAAAATAGACATTATATCTCTCTTTGTTCAAAAATACTTTCTCACCCTTATCCATGTGTTCTAAAAATGGATTCTATAACATTTATAATATCCTATATGGATTTTTTATTTTCATTTCTAAAAATTTATGACATTTTAAAAAAAATGACTAAAATATATACTATCTTTATTTTTAGAATGATGTACTTTTGACATTTTCTAAAAAAATGTTGAAGTAATCTTTTTTATGGTATACATATTGAAAAAAATCATCCATCATACCCACAAAATACATTGAAGATTCCTAAAAATTTATCCAAGTATTTCTCAATTTATTTGTTTTTCAATATTTTGGACTTTTTTATTAGAGACTTTAATGTTAAATGTGTATTTTCCTCAAGAAATGTTCTATGTGATATTTTGAGGCCATTTTCCATCGGATATAACATCATTTGATGTTTTCTAATATTTAATGGGGATATGATCCCATGAAACCATCATTATTATTTCTATATATGGTTTATGATTATGATGTAAATTGTTTTATGAAAACCATTTATTTTAAATGGGTTATGTTATAATGAAATGTTTGTTAAACCTATTACATTTTCATAGGTTATGATATGATAATTTTTTTATCATCTTGTGTCACACATGTGTTTGATTTTCATTATGTGGTTGGTGGGACCAGATTTATACAGCCCTCCAATGCATTGGATAAACATTGATATCTTATGAGATAAATACAATTAGAAAGTAGAGGTAACCTATTTGAGTCAGGGAATATTTCCACTATGATAAACTATGAGTTATCCTAGACTACTATGATCATTTGTAATGTAAACCCAATCAACAATGAAAATTTAGTTGTAATCCTAGAATACTAAGAAATTATTTTCTATGCTAATGTGTATGTCAAAAAAAATTATACCAATATTACGCTCTCATGGATCATGATATTTGAATCCTTTGTGATTCTTGTATTATGAACATAAAATCATTACTTTATCAGTCAATATTATTATTTATGGTATTTAGGGTACAATTTCAAATGGTATTATTATTTCATCATACACTTATGATCATTTTATGTATAGGTGATAATTGATATATACCATTTTTACCCTTAATAGGAATCTAGTCTCACCATTTTTTTTGTTTCCTTTCGCAAGGATATGAAGAAAGGTATTCATTATGATATGTCAAAGATGAACATAATTTATAAATAACTTAGTGGAAATTAATTTATATATCTTATAATCTAGTTGTTTACTGATGTTTCTAAAGACACTAGAACTATATGATTATATCATGGATTGATATATTATGTGATTAGTATTTATCTTATAATATATAATATCTATGAATGAGATGTATGGATCACTATAAATATGTACCTAAAAAATTGTTGATTCTATTTTCCAGGAAAATGTATGTTATAATTAAATATCTTACAAATATTTAGGCATAGAAAAAGTGTGATAAGTTGTCACTAATTTTATAAGCATAAAATTGATACCATCTAAGATATTCATATCTTAAAGAAAATATAGTAGAGACTAAAAAGGTTCAAAAAAAAAAAACTACACAAGAATTATTGGTGGACTTTTTAGGAACCAATGAAATTCATGTTTCATTGATACTTATGTTGTTGTGGAGTGTTATGTCATAATGAAAATAAATATTATCACAATGTATCGTTACCTAGGATGAGTCATGATGTTGGGTGGAGTCATTCATAACTTAGAAATTTTAATATTCTAATAAAGAATTATATATATTCAAATGATTCAAATGTACAGTCTCATAAAAAAAATTTATGTCTCGAGGATGTTTACAGAAGGGGTAAGTAAAAAAGAACTAATTTCTAAAAAAAATATAAAAAAATTCCTTGATAGACTAAACATACTAATGAGGGAAATGAAATTTAGAAAATGAAAATATATAGAATGTCTGACTGAGGATGCATTGAAAACAAGTGGAAATAAACCATTCATTCTTGGTAGTTGGTGCACCTACCACATGACATGTGATAAAAATATTTTTTAGAATATTTAAAACTATTATGGTGGAGTAGTTACTTTTGGTAATGATTGATCCCTATAAATTAAGGACATTCATTTGGATGAGATTCAAGTACATTAGTTAAAATGAATTATTGTTTTGAATGTATAAGGGATTAAGCATAACCTCTAAAGTGTCATATCGTATATTGAAGATGTTTATAAGGTTACTTTTAAGAAATAACCTTGTGTCATTAGCATATTGAAAGATGTAAGGATCATTAATCAAGATAAAATCACTAATGAAAATATGTTTTTGATTGGTTTCCCTTCTGATTTCAGTTATAGGACTGAAAAATAAAAAAAGATTATTATCACATTGATGGCTTGGTCCTTTTGGACAAACAAAATTTTAAGTAAAATTTTGAAATATGGTGTTTGGATATATTTTACAAAGTCTAAAAGAGATTAATATTATGTTCTTGAAACCTTATAAACTAAAAAGATGACTCAAAACCCCATTACAAGGTAGAAATTATATATATTATGTCCCAATGATAATAAAGACCAACATATGTTGTCCTATGAGACAAACATAAACCAGATGAGATATATATTTAATAGAATTCATAGATCATTTTACCCAAATTACTAATGTTATGTTCCTAATGAAAAAATAATTTTTCTTCTAGATGTTCAATGTTTTCAAAACACAGGTTGAAAAGTTGTTGTGTCTTCTCATTATGATATTGAAATTTGTTCATAGGAAAGAATTTGATAAAGATTCATTTGAATGTTATATTTGGAAACAATACATCAGCAACATCTATTCTGCACAACATATAATCCCCAACAAAGTGGACTCCCACAGAGAATGAATTGGATTATTGTTAATTTGTGTGGTAATTTTTTTTTCTGAAAATAAAACATACAACTATTTTGAATAGAGAGGTTAATTTTTTTTAGTTATAAACATATAGAATAAAAATATTATAAGAAATATAAAATATTTCAATATTTATGAAATTTGATACAAAGAAAAAATAAAGCATAAAATATATTAATGTTTGTGGAATTCTATGATTTTTAAATATAAAAGTTTAAAAGAAGGAATCATTTTAATAGAAATCTAATAGAGGGATATTTATAGGGTACTAATCTAATGGTAGTGGGTATATTTAATGGAACAAATTCCTACAAAAACATGAAGATAATTTGTATTACTAGATTATTGAAAACTAATTCAAATAAAAATAACATTCTCAAGAAATATTTGTTATTTCAAATGACAAAAAACAATATTATTTTAGGCCTTTTAGTTGAAAAATAAGTTGAGAACAAAAAAAATCATCGATGAGGTTGATTTATAACATATTGTTTTATGAATAATATGTTAAGGGAAGGGATTGGAAGTATTATTAGAGGTTGAAAATAAATATTGATGCTAAAACATTTATTAGAGAATAAGGATCCTATTTTTAAACATCAATAATAGAGGTAGTGGGAAATATCGTAGCACTTATATCACCTATTAAACTATGAATTGTGTTTTAATCTATAGAATATATTGAATGGGTTCAATCTATGAATGATTAATTGGATTATATTTAGAAAAAAATTAATCTAGGGAACTTTTCTCAATACCAAAGAATAAGAATTTCATTTCAACTAAATGGGTTATTATAATGAAATTGATTAATAATTGGGCATAGATCAGAAACAAGGCTAAGATGCTAAGAAAATTTTATACTCAAATGGAAGGTATACACTATGAAACAAACATTCCTCCAGTATAATGTTTGGAAAAAATTAGGATATTTATTATTTTGGATGCACATGAGAACATAAAAATATATCAAAGGGATGTGAACTCATATTTTTTAATTGGGGATATTAATGAAGAATTTATTGAAAAAATATGCGCTTTTATTTTTAAAGATGATGAAATCATGGTATGTAGATGAAGAAATGAAAAAATACGGATTGAACTAGGATCATAGAGACTAATACTGAAAACATAATGGGTTCTTGATTGAAATGGGTATTACCATGGAAAACATCCATAGAAATATATAAATATAAATATATATATAAGATATATGTTAACAGGTGCACTGCTTATTTTACTATATATTGATGATATAAATTTTTCTAGTGATCAATAGTACCTTTATGAAAAAAATTGAAAACTTTTATGTATATTTTGAGATTTCAATAATATAACAATTTAATTATTTATTAGATTATAAATCTAGAAGAAACCAAACATTCTATTATTTTCTATAAGGAAAAAATCCCAAGAGTTCGGGAAATTTTTTGGAATAGAATAATAAAGGCAAGTTTCGACACAAATTTAATCTAAAACCAATTTGTAAAAAGTTAAAAATATTATAAATATTATATAAAAGGAAATTAAAAGACTCCTTAGAAGTCTGTTTTATTTTAATTATATAATACTAGACATAGCCTCTTTTGTTACACTATATACTAAATTTCAAAGTGTCCCAAGGGATTGACCCATGTTTTTTGAAAAATCAAAATGAGATATGTGAAGGGAATAATAAATTATTTCTTTTTCTATAAATGCATTATATATTTGAATCTACTTGGATACACTAATTGATACTTGGAAGATTATTATATAGATATAACATTCTCATCAGGAGTGTCGTTCACCGTTGATGATAGATGTGTGAGTTGGTAAAATAAGAATCAGAACTCAGTGGAACTTATAATAGATGCTGAATAATATGTTTCACCATCTAACTCATGAACATTGGTATTCTAGATGGTTGTTCCTCTATAATTTGTGAATGTTAAAAATATGAATATTTGAGGATTTTTTGTAATAATCAATGAGATATAAATATTTACAAAGAACCCTATACATAACACTTAATCCAAACATATCTTCATTGGTATCAATTCATCAATTAAATAGTGACCAATGGGGATATAAAGAAACACTACATTACTAATCATAATAAAATTATAGATATCTTCAAAAAATCCATTCCAATAGAGATGTTCACTATGTTGATTTTGAAACTCCTTGTTGAGACATGTCCTCTCACATGAAGATCTGTGGAAATGATACTCCCCATGGGGTTTTGATGTATTTAAAAAGAGAGAGAATTTTTTTTCAAAACTCTAGGAAAAAGAGGAAGATAATTCATGGTGAAAAATTGTTTGGTCATTGTGTTATAATCTTATGCCTTGTATAATACTGAATGGGGTTTTCTTTCCATGAAATTTGATGCATGAATTGTGGTGGGGAGTTATTTATGTCCCTTCTCCAATTTTTCAGGACACTGAGGGATTAAATTATCTTGAAAAAATAACCCTATCTAGTTTTTTGGTGAAATGAATTTATCAAATGGGATAATTTTTGATGTTATGATTCTAATGTTTCTTATGGAAGTGTGAGAAACAACAAGTTTTTATTTAATATTTGAGATATTCTTCCAAAAAATCTCAAAGGGGGTATCATATTTCTTTTGGAGTTTTTGATTGAGTGATTATTGGTTTTCATGGGTTAGAAATATTATTCAAGAGGTTTATAATTATGATCAATGTTTTTAAAATGTTTTTATGTGTCTCAAGATGATTCTAAATTAGTTTTGAGCTTAATTTAATCATTCTAAAACATTTCACAACTGCATTGTGTGGATAATTGAATTTGTTTAAAGTAAAAAATGGAAAACTCTGTGAGAATAGGTATTTTTTATTTAAGAATAAATATTTCAAGCACAGATCATAAAACTTTATAATAACATAATACTTTATTGCAAGAATAATTCTCGATCAAGAGACATTAACAAAAATATTTTATTCTATTGTTTTATTTTAATGAAATGTATGAATTTGACATGATGTAGAAGAATAGAAAAGATAAAATTGTATAAATTGTGAATCCAAATATAATACTTCTAACATTAAGCATAATACATTGAAAAGAAAAACCTACTAAATATAATTCATATAATTCTGCAGAATAATACATTAAAAAATATGAAAATTTTGTAAAAGATGTTGGAGGAAAATAAGTATTTTAAAATATTTAATGATTCATCATAGGGATTAGTAAAGATAATAATTTAAATTCCATATTATAAATAATTAATAATTAATATTGTTTTCATGTGAGTCTATTGGGTGAAATTTAATGTTTCAAGAATCTATTTTTTTCTGAAGAAACCAAACCCAAATATGTGTGAGCTAATCTTCAGGGTTTAAAACCTAAAATCTAAAATATGATTCTAGAATATTCAAGTGATATTTCAAAAATAAATATTATTCCTCTCATTTTTTAAAGATATGAGTTGGAATATTTGAAAAGAAGTTGTCTTTATCTAAGAATAAGTTATTCATGAAGAATGTCCAATTTTTAAATCAGGAATTTTATTATGAGAAAGTTGTGTCGTTCTTCGTATAAAATAATTAATGGAATTAAATTATGAATTCATTATTTATGAGACTTAATTTCCAATCTTTTGATTAATTTTTTTATTATAATGAGATATAGTACCTCTCTAATTAAAATTTTTATGATGAAAATTAATTTAGAGATTATTTAAATAATTATAACGGAATGGGTATTAATGGAATTATCAATTTCATTATTTGGAATTATTTATATAATTATGAAAGGATAAAGAAGAATATAGAACTTTTATTTGTTGATCTAGAGGTAAATAGGATGATAATAACTGTAATTATGTTTTATAAATGTATTTATTAAAATTAATGAATATTTAGAATATTATAGTCTGTGCTCTTAAGCCTAACCGATTGAAGATATTATAGAAATCTTGTTTTTTGAATCTAGAATAATAATCATGGTGAATTTTACCTAAATTAAAATAACATTATTAATTCTGAGTAGCTATAATTCTGATTTTTCAGAAACAATAAGTAAATAGTTATTCTTGTTTATGAAATTGGATATAAGATAAGAAAAATGGAATGTGAGAAAAAGATTGGATTATAATTCAATGTTTTTTTTGTAATTATCATCACCTTATATCTCACTAGTATTCAATGATATTATATAAATTTGAGAAGTATCCCTACATTATATAATTATGATGTGAGTAGATAATCTTGAATATTTATAAAGTCTCATAAAGATTGATCTACTTATGTTGTTGATGAAGTAACCTATATTTCTTGAAGATCTATGTCATCTCGGTTACATATTTTGTACGAAGGTTATTTAAAATTTCATTATTTGGGGTGAATTTGGATAAGAATATTTTGAATTTAGTTCACATATTAAATAATTATTTTTACTTACAGGTATGAATCTGTGGTGGTGGTAGAAACTAACTTATTTAAGGTGTAAGTTACCCATTAATAGGATGAATCCTATAAAAAATCTCAATGTTAATTATCCTTTTATTTTCTATATACACATGGAAGGTTGAGACTAAACTTGAGTGAATCTAATCTTAACAAATTTTATTGGTTGATTTATCTAAATTGAAATTATAAAACAATGCCCTCCATTGATTTGTCCTCCCTTATTAGAGAAGTAATATTACCCAGGGTACATCACCTAATTATCACATGGTGATCTGACATTCATTCTTATTTTTGTTCATTTTCATTTATTTTTTACCTCATTAATACATACATATCTGATTTTTTATTTTAGGCTAACTTGGTGACACCCTATTAAGATATTTCTCACATGCCTAATAAGAACTATAATTCATGTTCATACCTTGTATATATTATATAGTTATAAGGATAGGTTGTGAAGTGGATTGGGATAGAGAAACATTATGGGAATTGGAGATCCAATTGAAGTGAGGTTAGTGGTTGTAGTAGATAATCCTTATATATTATTTACTTTACATATGTGATCCATCTAATAGGTTATCAGTTCGTATTTATAGATGTATTATGATATATATATATTTTATATAATGTATGTATTTATATTCAACAATTAATCTAAATATCTTGTGTGGATACTATTTTGTTATTTTCTTATGTTAATGATATTGAGGGAATATTCTCCCCAGTGTGTGATTCTATCCCATGTTGTTAGTCAGTAGCCTCTATCATATGGGGAGGTATTCCTAAGGTTTTTTGGATCCCTAACACGGTTACTAATGAGTGATGTTATCTACATAGTTATAATGTGATCAGGGTACTCATTTGATTAGATGTGTGACATGAGAGTGTTCATGTATAATGAAAATGAATATTGAGTTACTATGAAGATGAAATTTATGGATAATTTTATTGAATCATGATTATTTGATGATGCAACATTCATGTGACATGTTTTCTTAGGTGTAAAAGACATGCACATAATGTGAGATGAAAATAATAGAATTAAACATGGAAATTGGCAATGAATTAGTAAACAATATGGATTTGAAATATCAATAGAATGTATGGTGATACTATTTTGGGTGAAGGATTATGTTGGATTCATTTTAATTTCCCACATTATTGTGTATCAGTGAAACATTTGTATAAAGACCATCAATTAATTACACTTGAAAAAATTAGTGTTTTCAAATCAACTCAAGTGGGACGTTATGTTGATGTTTCTTAGTTTTAAAATAGTTTTGTTAAATATATATATGTTTTCAAAAAAATTGGACAAAAGGATGTCATTTCAATATATACAAATCAATTTTTTTGGTTCACTACACATCCCACCAGATTTATCATGGGTAATATAGTTAGGAAATAACCCTACCCCTTCCACCAGAGATAATGTGATCATCTAATAAGATTCAAGTGGATTTTACCAAACTAAACGTTCAGTATCAGATTTATTAATTATAGATATTGTTCCATGTAAAATCTAATTGGGTCCGTACTCTTTTTCTAGTTTGAAAGAGATGGGATTCTTCCCCTTACTCTTCTTCCTCCTTCTCTTATTCCCTTATGATTCAAGGTGGCCTAAGATATGTTGGTTCATATAAATAAGTTAATATTTACCTTTTTTCTAATTTTTTCATTTTTATATTAATAAATTATTTAAGAGGATTGAATTAGGGTAATGAGTGAGTTATTTCATTAAATCATATTGAAAATAATCTAAAACATGGGTGTTTCATGTGTACTATTTAGAGGATGAAAGGAGATGAAAAACTAAAACCTTTTATCATTGATTGATTATAATTATGTTCTACATAGAGTTTTATTTAGGGTAACATCAATTTGGTTGAAAATTTATAGATTATTCAGTTTCTTAAATATGAATTTTTTCAAATAGAGGAAGTAGGGGTTGTTTATTAGTTTTTTACCTATAATTAGCTTGTATTATAGAAATATTATGTAATTATGTAATTTTTATCTTATTTATGAAGATTATAAGATGTTAATTAAAATTATAATGGATTATGTAATTTTATTAATTTTAGATGAGAAGTGTTCATGGTAATAGCTATGACTAGTATAATCTTTTATAAGTAAATGGGTGTTATATCAGGTATTATACCTTTACACATTGATTCGTTGGATTAATTCAAAATTTATGTCATGAATTCTAATTATTTTATATTGATATAATAATATTATGATTATCTATTTGATCATATGACAATATTTGACTCCAAAAAATGGGAAGGTCTTCTATTATTCTAATAGTAACTAATGTATCATATATCTTGGATAAGTGGTTAATTGGGCATTGAACTTGATTAATGAGGTCCAATAGTCTATATAATGGACAATATGTTGTTGTGAGTTATTAATTGGCTGGGTATTAAAAAGGATATATTTTAACCTTTAGGGAAAAAATTAATTGAACAGTTAGATTTTGAAGTAGGTTTTTAGAGGGGATGTTTGGGTGATTTTCAAAGAGGATTTTTACTAGACATGGAAGGGATCCATGTTTAATTAAATTTTGAATTTAACTCCCACAGTTGTTTTTTAAATGGGGTATTTAACTGGTATTTTACTAAAATGGAAGGATATATTGTTTTTATAGAAGTTTATATGTCAATGAAATCACAAACATAATTCCATATTTCTAATGCATGTGTCTCAACGCTCTCTCTCTTGATTAATGATTTTCATGTATAGATTCAATCGTTTTATGATGATCCATGCTAAATTATATACAATAAGTGAAACCTTACTTTGTTTTTTTAATTGGATTTAATTTGATAGGATTTAGTGTTGGTTACATATCATGATATATTCAATGGAACCTTATAGATACCCTTTGATATTGAGAGCGATTCTTGGACTCTTAAGTTTCCATTTTCATGGAGTTTCATCATGGAAGCATGGTGAGGTGTTGTTTAAAAATTACACATAGGTTTTTATTAGTGTATGGGATTACCCCAAGATGGTGTCTGATACGTTTTATTGATAAAATGATGGGTGAGATCATTCACCATAAACATTGTAAGAAATTATTGACATATCTTTGGTCATTAGTTTACCTCTTATGTTTATTTTGGGAGTGGCCTTTTGATTTACTTTAAAATTGAAGGTGGTAGATATTCCCAATATCATTTTAATTAATAGCTAAGGTCATGATCAGAGAGATATTCCCATTTTCATGATAATTCCTCATTGGATATTGGACTATGTATGATTTTCTTAATGTAGTGTTAATCTATATAATCGGAGAATATCAAGGGATTGGATTCCAAAATTTACATCATTATTGAATTTGGATATTTTTTGCTCTAAGATTGAGTTGTTGTGTATTTATTCTACAGGGCATCACTACTTGTGTGATAAAACTCATTAACCCCGATATGTCACCAATATATATTTTCTATTATGTATTAATTATTGGATAAAGTTATTCTCAATTAGGGTTATTTATTCTTCTTATTAGTTCTAGTGAATTGATTAATTTTCCTTATTAATGTTTATACTTATTCTTATTATAATCATTATTATGGGTAATTATAGAAAAAGACTAATAATTCTGTAGAAGAGATAGTGCTTAATTCTTGGTAGAATTAATCAACTTCTTGTAAAAGTTAAAAAAGTATTTATATAGGGATCCACCTTTGATAAGACCATGTTTATGACACAAACTATATGATCATATAAATAATGACTTTAATATTCAATTTAAATGATCTTGTTGCAATTATAGGGTTTCTTGATCATATAATGGGATCCCAACCTTGTGATAACAAACAATATATATAATAGATTAAAATGTTTCTATTTGAGTATCATATCAAGTAGTTTTGATTTAGAATGGTGTAATGAGATGTGGTTGTCCAAGAGATATGGGATCACTTTTATCTTATATGGCTCAAAAAATTATTATTTTTATCATAGGATTATTGGTATATAGTTCTTTATTTCATTGTTTTGTTTTACACATAATTTAAAGTAAAAATTTTTATTTGATCATTGAAAAGTATTATAAAGATCTATTTGATTTCCCTTTTTTTTGTTATGATCATTACATCCCCTAATACTTTTAGTTTTGGTTGTTGAAAAACTATTTGATGACTTCAAGAGCCATTTTTGTTAAATTTTTTTAATTTTTTTTTGTAATTGTTAATGAAAAACATTTTTATATAATAATGTTTTTCATTATCTAGGAATCAGATCTACTCCACCATAGTGAGATTTTTTATGAAAGTCAAAAGTTGCAGAATGAATCAGATCCATCTTCATCATATTTAGATCATCAAATCCAAAATAATTAGAGGATGAAATTGTTTTTTCTAGAGGTATTCCTTTCTCATAATCAGAGAAAGATAGAATTAGTTGCGGGAAGAATTTGTACATTTCCTGAATAGGGTTTTTGATGAATGTTATGTCAAGAGTTAAAATGTTTTAAACCTTTCTAAACCAAGTCATAATATGATTTTCTAAACATACAGTTCTCAAAAATAAATAAACCTATCATGATAGAATCCTTTGAAGAAATGGAAGAGAGTTTTGTAAAATTTCAAAGTTGCTATTTTGAGATTCCAATGTAATTGGATATTCATAACAAAAGGAATTCCATCGTAAAGGTATTTCCATCAATATGAGATTTCCATAAGAATGGAATTTTTGATCATAATGGGATATCCATCGTAATAGTAATTCCATCATAATGGTAATTCCATCATAATGAGAATTCAATCTAATTCACTAATAATTATAATGAATTCAGATTCATTGAGAATGAAATAGATTCGGATTCACTAAGAATGGAAAAGAATTGAGATTCACTAAGAAGGAAACACAAAACAAATTTACTGAGAAATAATTAGAAATTGGATTTTTTGAAATGAAAATAAAATTCGTATTCATAGATAAATAAATAGAAATCATATTCACTATTAAAAAAATAATTTTTATTGGGATAATTATGAAGAATACTCAATATGAAAATTCCAGATTTTTTATAAAGAGTTGAGGAGGTCAAACTTGTAATTCAATTTTGAATAAATCTCATTGAAATCTAAAGAGGTATGAAGAAGTAAAATTTGATGTTTTAAATGTGATATATATTTAGATATTCTGAAATTTGAGGAACCAGGGAACATTTTCATGTTTCCAATTTTTGTTTTCTTAGTCTACTGTAAATACTTTATCTGATCATTTGTTCATGAGGAACATTCAAGTAAGGGGAAAAGGCGATGTGTTGAAGAAATCAATTGAAATAATTTACCATCTTGATAACTTGTGGGGAGAATTAGATATCTTAATGTATGTTTATATGATTGAGTAATATCATATTGAAAATATGGTATTCAGTCAATCTGATTATTTCAATCGGACTAAGAAAGATCGTATTGAGAATTTATGAAGAGTTTGATTTTTGAAGATTGAGAATGGGTTCATTATGTTGAGTTCATTGTTTTGATACAGTTAGATCCTAAATCACCATATTTGGAGAATCAGATCTAGGCTCGTCACATTTAGAGAATTAATTCAGACTCATCGTATTGAGAGAATTAGATACAAACTCATTAGACTTAGAAAATTGAATCCAACTAAATTGGACTAGGGATTCAGATTATGAAATTGTGGAGAAGTTTCAACAAAGCCTTTTTTCTTTTGTCTTTATAAATTTTTTTATATGTAAACATTGTAAACATATGGGAGTTATTATAATTTTTCTTACTGGGAAATAGAAGTCATCAAATGGGATTTTTCAACAGTTTCATTCACTTATTCATAATTGTGTATTTCCATAAACCCATGAGAGTGTCTATGGAACGTATGTAGGTTATTACACTGAGGTAATACCTTGTAAACATTTTGTGATATACTTTCATTCCTAAATTTTCATTTATGAGTATTTTCAAAAAGTTGATAAGGAAATAAATCATAACAGGTTGTAGGGGTTATGTTTTCAAAAGTAATGAAACCATTAAAATTTGAAAAATAAATGTAACCCCCCCACTCTATGTTGTTATTAAATCCTTTGGAACATTAATTGGTATCATATTTTTGTTCCCTTGTTGAATCCTTATCATGTATAACATCAATTCCATCAATAGTATAGAAATTATTACATTTGATGAAAAATATTTTTGTAGATAGAAAAATATAGTGACCCCTTATCTTGTATCGCTTAGCCTTGAATTTGTAGATGTTCTTACAATTATGTTTCCACCTATTAAAAAATATTCCACAATTTCCTTTCCTGATATGAGAAATATTGAATCTTATGGAAAGTATAAAAATTTTGTTCTTATTTCCTTATCAGAAAATATTTATTATAAGGTGATGGGACTCAATACATCAAAAAGTATATGGGAAAATCTATATAGTGTTTCTGAAGGGAATACTAATTTTAATGAATAAAATATAAAAATATATCACTATAAGTATGAATAAATTAGAGTGAGAGATGAAGATCCATTTATTGAATACTTCACCATAATAAATGAAATTGTTTCCTATATCAAATAATTCAAATATGTCTACGAAGAATCTACAATTTTGACGAAACTTATGAGAAACTTTTCGTATTAGTTTGATTCTAAGATTTATTTTTTATAAGATAAGGAAAAATTATCTCTTGATGAATTTCATAACGTTATTATTACTTAGGTAATTATGAAATTTCTTATGTTTAATAAGATATGAAATATGAAATGGATTTTGAATCTATATGAAAAATTAAAATCCATGATTTTGAATATGTTGATCCATGTGACTCCAATAGTAAAAAGGGTGATGAGTTTAATAAGAAAATAATGGTTCTTATATCCAATATCTATCTAAGAGGAAGAGTATTGTATGGAGGTAATATTTCTCTCAATGTTTTTGTGTGTGGTGGAATTAGACAGTTTTCTCTGAATTCCCCCAAGTTGAATGTTAGAGAATATCGAGATGATTCTGATGAAAATCATTATGGAAGAACTGGAAAAAAATTAAAAATAATAAATGTATTATTATAGGTACCTGAAGAAGTTTAGTGGAGACAAAATAAGTATATTGAGTAAGAATGTTGAATCAGACTCAACTAAAAACAATTCTTCTAAAGATAAATGTTTAGAAAAATTCCGAACCTTTATTCAACTGGTTTTAAAAACAAAAGATTCCTCAGTGATTGAAATAGGTGGTGGAGAAACATATAGTGAGTATCAACTCAGAATAGAACTTATTACATGTCCTTATAAAAACTCTTAAGAATGAATTTAGTGTAATGAATAAATATTTTGAATAATTTTCTAATGGAATAAAACATAAAATCAAGATGGAGGATGGATAAATTCAAGAGAGTTTAAGTTAAAAACTTAGAATAGCTAAAAAGGGAAATGTGATTTAAGATGATAATAATTTGATCGATATTTTGTAAGAAGATATTAACATCTTTGAATAATAACTTATTGATTCATAATGTATATTGAGAAATATGAATGAATACTTCAATGAAGAGTTGAGAGTAAATGCTAAGACTTTAAAGATGTTGAGAAGGCTCAATATGAGAATAAGGTGAAATATTCTTTTACCAAAAATAATGTTTCATCTAATTATTTTAATATTTTAGGTTCTTGGAAAATTATTATGAAATATTGTGTAGAGAAAGAATTTTATAAACCTATCAAATAAAACAATAGTAGAAAACTAAATCAAAAGAAATGATGGTCCACATCCTGGGTATATCAGAGCTGAAATAAGTTACCAACCTTGATAATTTTTCTACAAAAAAGGCATTACATAAAAAGAAAATCATGTTTTTATAGATATTGTAGGTATTGTGCAAATTATGTTATCATAAGGAATATAATTATTCCCCCAACATAAAATTACTTGGATAACGATTAGTGAAAATTGGAAGAAATAATAGAAGTAGAATGAGTAACATTCCTTGCTTATAGAAATTTGATAAACTGAATTCTCAACATTATATAGTATTTACAACAAGAAAAATATTTTAATTTTGGTAAAAAATTTTTGGAAGATGTTATCAATCTATTGACCAAGCTGAAATATTTATAGTACACCTTCCAAAATAAGTTTCTTATGATAGAATGGAAAATAAATCTAAATATAATAATGTAGAGGAAAAAGCATTTTTTGTTGAGACATCATTGAATAAAATTAAAAAGAAAAATACATGGATGATTTATAGTGTTTTTCTTCAAATATTAAATGTTATATAAAAATATAGAAATATGTTTAAATTCATAATGGAAGAGAAGTTACCATTAGTGACGATAATTCTGTAAATATCAGAGGAATCAAAATAGCTGAGATTAATACTCAAAAGTTGAAATATAATTAATCATTATTTTTTGATGGTATAAAACATAACGTACATAGTTTAAGTCAACATTGTGGTTAAGGAAAGTATGTTTTTTTATAATATTTCTATATTATCAAAAATGTGAGAGATTGAAATTTTATTTCAAATGGAGAAATAATCTGGGAGAATTTCTTTCCAATAGAATAATTTCTCAAATCCTACTACATGATTCCCAAAGATGAAAAAGCATTATAGCAAAAATAAATTGTCCTAAATGGGTAGAAAATGTGAATTAACATTATAAAGTTGTTGATATTGTGAATTTTCTAAAATTGAAGAAAAGAGATAAAAGTGTTTGTAATAAATTTGAGAAAGAAAATATAACTTACAAAAGTCATAAGATTATTGAGATTAAATCTACCATAACTACTGAAATTATCCATTACAGCTTATGTGGGCTAATGATACATAAATCAAGAAAATGATATTTATAATTTATCAATTTTATTGATGATTTCACTCAAATGAAAAACATCATGTTTATGAAGCACAAGTCAGAGGATATTTTTATGATCAGATACGTTAGAAAAGATATTGATAATGAAATGGGGGTTTCCATAAAGATTATAATAATAGATAACCGTGATTAATTAGAAAATAATAATTTTGAAACTTATTCGAGAAAGCATGGTGTAAAACATCAGTATAGTTCTCCTTATAATCCATTAAAAAATGGAGTAGTAGAAATAAATCACAAAAATATGGTGGAAATGGGATGAAGTATGATAGTAGAATAAATAAAATTCAAAATACTATTAGAGAGAAGATATTAGTACTATTGTACATGTAAAAAATAGATGCTTGTTGTGACCAGAAACTAACATGACTCTTTTTGAAATGGTGTATAACAAAAAAACTTCATTGAAATAGTTAATTGTTTTTGGAAGTCCATGTTTTCCCAAAATAAAAAATCCATATTTGGGAATGTTTGATGAGAAATATGAGTAAGGTTATTTTAGGGGTTATTCAACAAATAGAAGAACATAAAAATATTTTAATAAACATTAATAAATGTTGGTGGACTCATATGATGTGATATTAATTTAAAATATAATTTACTTAAAAAAATGTTTCCGAGAGTACTGGGGATGATAAAGTATAGAATTCTAATAAAAGTGCAAGTAATTTAAAACATCTATACAAGATTCAAAAGAATCATGTGATGAGCAAATTTCATTTTGGGAAATATACATTCAAATTTCATACCTTACAAAATCATATTGAATCTGAAAACATTATTAGGAATTAGAACACTCTATTTTAGACCAAATGTGAGTTGATATTAGAAAATAAGACTTTCCTTATCTCAAAAGTTGGACAAGAATCTGTCTCAAAGGCTACTCGACCCAGTAATTGGGTGGATTCTATAAAAGATTATTTTGGATAATATTGAGAAGAATGGAACATTAGAACTTATTCCTTGGCTAGTAAATAAAAAAGTTATTATAACCAAGTTGGTTTACAGAAACAATGTAAATGAACATGGGGAAATTTTAAGAAACAATTCCAAATTTGTTTTTAAAGGCTATTCCCAAGTGGAATGTGTGGATTTTGAAGAAAACATTTCCCAATTTACATGATTAAAACTATTAGACTATTTATACTAGTTTCCACACATCAACATTAAAAAATTTACCAGATATATATAAATTTATGTTTCTTAAATAGTGAGATTGTGGAAGAAGTTTACGTTGAACAACATTGTGGGAATCTACTTGATGAGGATGAAAAAAAGTATTAAAATTTAAGAATTAGTAGTATGGACTGAAATAAACTCCAAAATATTTGTATTATAAACTTTATTTTTTTTATAATGTTGAAATATTATAATGGAAAATTTGATAAAAACATATAAATGAAAGGTGTTAAATATAACACTCTAATTATATTTGTTTATGTGGATGATATAATTTTTTTGGGGGTTAGAGAAGTTGTTTGTAAATCATTTGCAGAGGAAATGATGAATAATTTTGAAATGTATATATATAGGGAATTAACATTCTTCCTTGGATTAGAAGATCAAAAAAAGTAAAAATAAATTTTCTTGCCTCATGAAAAGTATGTTTTAGAATTTTTAAATAAGTTTGGGATGGAAGAATCCAAAGAAGACTCTACTAATATTTCCACAAGTAAAAATTTCTTAAAAGTTGAATTTGGAAATTGAGTGAATCGGAATTTTTTTTGAAAGATGATAGGAATTCTACTTTATCCTACAACTTCATGGCCTAATATTATTTATGCTTTGACTTTGTGTGCTAGGTATGAAAATAATATTAAATAATCACATATTTTCAAAGGAAATATAATTTTTAGATATGTTAAAGGAACATATTCACATGCATTATTATATAATAAAAATAGTGATATGATAATTCATGATTGTACTAATTCTGATTTGGCTTGATATTGTAATTATTGAAAATAAACCTCAATAGGATCATTTTTATTTGGTGATTGATGTTTGAGTTTGTATAGTAAGAAAAAAAATTACTAACATTCAGCATAACAGGGTCCAAATTTATTGAAGCCACTCAGGATTATACTAAAATGTTATGGATCAACGTTCATCTTGAATAATTGAAATTAGTCATTTCTAAACCATTGAGGATACTTTGGGATAATCAAAGATCAGCTTAAATTTCAAAGAATCTTTCCCAACATTCAAAGTCAAAACAGATTGACAAAAATATTCACTTTATAAATAAAAAAGTATTTATTTGAGATGTTTTGATGGAAGAAATTTCAAAAAATTACCATATTGTTGATATCTATAAAAAATCAATTCTATAATAATGGTTTTTATAATTGAGGCTGCAACACCATGTTCAGTATCCTCACATGTCTTCCTAAACCTCATAAAAAACACCCCCACTGTGCTTTGGATTATGCTGACAATGGGGGTGATAAAGTAAAAACTCTTTTAATTAATATTAAGTTATTACTTATCATTATAAAATGAATCTGAATTTTTGGTTATCATAAAATGGGGTATATTAAAATAAAAGTTAGATAAAATAAGAATTAGAGGAAAGTTATCATTACATGGATGAAAAATTTTATTTTCATTTAGGGATGGAATTTATTCAAAAAATTAAATTATATAGTAGTTTGGTATAAATATAATATGTTTTGATAAAGGATGTATTTTGGAAAAAATCAAAAACTAATGTAATTTCTTTCCAAAATTTTAGTTGTGAAACAATTCAGAGAGTTGGAAAAAGTTTTAACAATGGTTGTGAAGAAATACAAAGGTGGAGATTGAAGAACCCTTGTGGTAAAATTGTTTTCATTTTTGAGAACTATATTTATATATAAGAATGTTTTTATTATCTAGGAATCAGATCCATTCCATCATAATGATATTATATAAAAAAATTTCAATAGTTTCTAAAGGAATCATATCCATCGACACCGTATTCAGATCCCCAATTCAAAAATAAATTGAAGAAGAAATTGTTGTTTGTGGAAATATTTATTTGTCATAATTATAGTTTGAAGGCAGATTCTAAGGGGATAAGACGTTTTTTTTCTCTGAATAGATATTTTGAAGGGAGTTATGTCAGAATTTATAAATTTTTCATAAATTCTAAACCAAGTTAGACAATGCTTTTCAGATCATAAATTTCACACAAATCATGAAAACATTCATGATAAACGATTTCGAATAAATATTGGAGATGTTTTAAAAATTTAAATGTTTTAGTATAGATATTTTATCATAGTGCAATATATACGTCATAATTGGAATTCCATCATAATTGGACATCTAATGTAATGGGAATTACATTGTAATGGGAATTCTATCATAATGAGAATTCAATGGGATTCAATCATAAGGATAAAAAATTCAGATTCAATGAGAAAGTAACTGAATTTGGATTCACTAAGAATGAAATAGAATTCAGATTCACTATGACTGAAATAAACTTATGATTCACTGAGAAATAAATAAAAAATCAGATTCAATAATAAAGAAATAGAATTTAGATTCACAATGAATGAAAAAGAAATCAAATTCCATTAGAAAGAAATAGAAAACCTATTGAGCTTATTTTTAAGATGAATCAAAAAGAAAATACTTGAGGTTTTATGTAGAGTTGAGGAGGTCAAAATTGAAATTCAATTTTTCATAAATCTTAAAGAAATCTATGGAGGTTTTATGAATTCAATGTTAAAGTTTTAATGTGAAATATCTTCGGCAATTTTTAAATTTTATGATTCAAGAAAAATTTTCTAGTTTACCACTTTTTCATCCCAAGTTTACTTTAAATACTTGACCAGATCATTCATTCATGAGCAACATTCATGCAAGAGGAAAATGTAGAGCACTAATGAAATCATGTGAATGCCTTTGTCAGCCTGAGATCTCATGAGGAGGGTCATACAACTGAATGATTGTTTTATGAATTGAGAAAGATTGTATTGAGAATATCATATTCAGTAAATCGGATCGAGTCAATCAGAATAACAATTAATATATTGTAAATTTAATAATATTTTAGTTTTTCAGATTAAGAATTGGTTCATTGTATTGATTTCATCATATTGAAAAATCAGATCCAAAATCATAATATTGAGAGAATTGGATCCAGACTCATCATATTGAGAGAATCAGTTCAAAACTCATCATATTGAGAGAATAAGATTTACACTAATCAGATTGAAAAATTAGATCTAGCCAAATTATACTAAGTATTCAGAATAATAAATTATTGAGTAAATTCAACAAAGTTGTTATTATTTTTTCTTCTATCAATTTTTTTATAAGTAAACACTCTATACTGGTGGGAGTCAGTATAATATTTCTTATTAGGGGATAGAAGTTGTCTAACAAGAGCTGGCACAAGTTGTATTCAATTCTTCATAATAGTTGATTTTCGTAGACCTGAAAGAGTGGCCATGATAAGGTTGTAGTTTCTCACACTGAGGTTGAACCTTGTAAATATTATGTTCTTTAATTTATTTCCAACTTTATATGCATGATTATTTACTAAAAATTCATAAGTAAATAAATCTTAATAGGTAGCAGGGGTTATGTTTTTAAAATTATTGAAGCTTACAAAATGTGTACAACAGATTAACCCCTAGTTGTTATTCTATCTTATAGAACTTCTAGACTGAGGGGTCAAAGAGACTCTGTTGGGTGGGTCTTCTAGATATGAAAGAATACCTCTTGGTGATAATTTATGATGAAATAAGAGTAACCATGTGGTATGAATCATTAGGATATGATTTTATACACATCTATAATAATGAGAATGTTAGTATTGCCATAATTTTTATAATATTGGGTGCTTCATTAGGGTGAATTTTCCTTTTGAGATTTTTTGTAATGGGGGAAATATTTTATTACATGATAATGTGTGGTTTATATTTCTTGAAGGGTTAAGGGGTATTAACGACTAACCTTCATTTACAATGACACTATTATTATAAATCAGTTAGTCATAGAGAGTGTGGAAATCCAACTTTGTTGATTGACCCACCCCTACTCATTTACATGGAGTGTGTTTCAATGTATATGGTATTACATTATTTTTTTCATTATAGGTTTATGATTTCTTATTATATATACAATTATGGTTTAGGATGTGCAATGATATGTAGGCTGGGGATTTCATAGGAGACTGTAGTGAGTAGGGACATATAAAATTGTAGTTTATTTATAATTTTTAATATATATATATATATAACAATGGTAAATGCTAATTATTTATGTTTAATGTTTCATAATTGATCATTACATTATATAAATATCACATCATATATATGAGTGATATTTGTATTATGCTAAATTTTTTATAGATTTTGACATGACCCTTATGTCTTATCCTTATGGTCACAATCTTACTATAATATTACATAGGACCTCACAACCAGTTGGAGAATTTGGAATACAAGGAGGTATAGCTGATGTCTTTTGGTTATTGATCATAGGAAATGGTTGGATATATCATTTTATGGAAATTACAATGCAGTTACAGTAGGATTCAATACACTTAAGAAAGAATAAATCTTGACTGTTATTTAAAATAAAAAATAATGAGAATTTATGAAAATAAGGAAAAATATTGATTTAATCTATTTAAAAATACCTCATAATATTTAAATGATTGAATACTGCTAATGATATTTTATAAAATTTAAATAAAAGGTTAAATAAATAATGAACTTAAAATAAAAATCTAGGGAGAAATGTTTGAAGATAACAGAAAATATAATAATGAATTTATAGATAATTTATTTGAAATATATCAAACTGGAACATCAAAATAAAATAAGATTTATAGAAAATATTGCATCACTTTCGTACCCAAGTCCTTTTAAATTTAATGTTTTAAATAATTATGAATCTTTTTATATAACAAAATCAATATTTTTTACAAAGTGTACATTTTTTCCACAGGAACGCATTCATTAGCTTCATTATTACCCCGAGTATATCATTGACTAATTAAATTTAATTTTTTGGTTCACTATGAAAAAATAAAGTAAAATAAAGGGATACCAGCATATTCCTTATAAGTTATAGCATACATCAAAAGATATCGTAAAATAAAGTATGAATAAAAAATGTGGTATGAATAAATAATAATCAAATAATCAAATATAAATAATTATGTGGGAATGACATATTGAAATAGAAAACATGAAAATATAAATTATGACATCGAAAATAAATAATAATTCCAATGAGTTAGAATTCATAATGAATAACATTTGATTAAAACTCTTAAGTCATTAGACAATGCATCATAAATAAAGGGTATGCATACATGAGATACTCAAACTAGTCTGTGTCATGAGTCCTACTGAGTCATATTAGGGGTATATATTTCTGGGCCCCAAAAATCACTAAATCATTTAACACACTATCAAGGAATCATTCCATGAAATCCTGAATAAAAGAGTATGTCATACAATAAATTCCAAAACATTTTCGTCTTATGAAACCTATCAATGAATCATAGGGAAATAAAATTTCATCCACCACCCATCAATGGAAAAGTCCAATGAATTTATCATATGAAAGGGATGAATGTAACAAAACATCAAAATACCTTAGTAATCAATAATAAAAGGTGTTTATATAATAATTTTATGAAATTTAAATGTTCCGCTTGTTAAAAAATGGAATAACTTTCATGTTTAAAACCCTATAATATGATTTCTGTAATATTTGATATTGACATATTATAGAGTAATTGATATAAAGTAATGTCAAAAAAAGAAATTTTTTTAAAAATAATGGAACATTCATATAATAAATGAATGGAATTAATGAACATGGACATGAAGGAACAATATAAGTCAAATGTGAGATGAAGAGTGATAACAAAAATAATCTCAAGAAGCAAGGTTAGCGGGGGAAATCCCTATATGATAAATATATGATATAAAATATAAATCCATAATAGAGTAAATTAGACCATAAATTATTCTTAAATTAATTTCATATGGAAATATAAATATACAATAACTTTAATTTGATTCATCGAATACAAAAATGTAAGAAATATTTATTTAAAAAGTGTAGACTTTGAAGGGAACCCCTTCCCTGAGTCTCGACATAATTTTTATGTTCTAAAAATTATTATATAATAAAATTATATTAATCATTTAATTTATACATAACCCTTTTCATTTTTATTTCTTTTTTGTTCCATTTAATTAATCCACATTCATATTTATTCATTTACTAAATCAACATTGTTCATGTTTTTCCTTTTGATGTTGTTTAGTTGACAATTTCCAAAAATGATGTGATATAATTATTAGCATAAAATGATATAATCAAAAGGTCCATAATTACATAATTTTAAATTTATTCAATCTATATGATTTCATAAGAAATGTAGTTGAACAAGTCATGAAATAGTTTCTATTCAAATAATAATCCATGATAAGATTATTTTTGTCGATTCAAAATAACTAAAGATGTTTAATTTTTGATTTCATATCTATAGTTGATATTTTAAAATTACAAAATAAAAATAATTAAATTATGTGTATATTAAGGTCATGAAAAATCTTGAAATCAGTTTTTATAAATATCTAAAGTGAAAATAAATTTATGAAAACATCATCATTCACATGGGTAGTGAAAAACCACCACAATGAGATATGTTTCTCACGGGAGTATAAAAGAATGGGTTACCTAATAAATATTTTATATTTATAAAAATTTTAAAATATAAAAAAATATTTTTTATGTTTAATTTTAATGATAAATTATTTTATTTAAAAGAGTAAGATAATAATTTGAATGAAAATTCAGGGTTCTCAAAACTCATATTTTGACATAGTAATGAATTCTGGAAAATGCATTCAGGAAGAGTTAATAGCTAATGCATCATCATTTAGGCATCAAAGGGATTCAAATACCATGATAATGTAATCATTGAAGAATATTAATTATAGGATTAAAATATTTTTATGATAAGTAATCAAAATTAAGAATACATAATGATGTTTGGAAACCATTACATTACTATTTGGATCGCCTCTTATAAAGTGTGTCTTAAGCCTTCCAAGAATGTACTTTTAGAGAATACATATATTTTTTAATCTGGAGTGGGATGGTTAATGATTTATATGAGTATAATATTGATGTAAATCCAAATAGTAGATGTATTTTGGAAATGGAAAATCGAGTCCCCTTTTATAGAAAAAAGTTACTAGGGTTATAGAAATTATAAATCATTAAGGGTCAATAATGAAATGAAAAAATAATAGATGGATCATAAATGAATAATAAATTATATGATAAACCATTATAAATACCCATTTAACCTATCATATGGTTTTATTATTATTTATTAATTAATAAAATACACTTTAAAGTCATTTTCATGTTTTTTCTTATAACGTCTCTTTAAAACAATCTAGATACTTTTGGAATTTGACATTAAATATCTAAATAAAAATATAACTATCATGTTAATAATTTTAAAACCTGTAATTCTCTAATAAATTTATATATTCTAAATATATATATTTCAAAACATTTATCTTTCACTTTTCTCATGTTTATATAAGAATAATGTTGATGCTGCCTAACCATTTGGGATAATTATACAATTATTTATATTTAAAAAAATTAATAATATAAATATATTTTATTAGTCATAATTTTTTTAATCTAGAAACACTCATTATATATTTTTATCCCCCAATATATCATGTTATCAATTTTAATTTATGAATTTTTAATTTCTTTACCCTGCATGGGCACTAGGTTTGAATTTGGATAATTATATTATATTACAATTTTAAATTAATATATATATATATATATAAATATATGTAAAACCCATTTTTAGTCATATTAATTATATTTAAATTCCAAAATATACTTATACAATCTTTAATATTATAAGAAATACATCATGTTTCAATTTCCAAATGCTACACGAACACTATGTTAGCATCAATAAATATTTTCATATTTATCTTCAAATAAAAATTTGATATATATTATTCACTTAATAATTTTATGATATTTTTTATAAAATTATCTTTTAATATATGGCCCAAGTGTTTTTTAACTTTTATGTCAAATTTATATCATGATGATGATGTAAAACGTATGGTATTCATAAAAACTGTATTTTAAAATTACTACTAAAAAATTTATCTTTTTTTAAATCTAACCAAATTTCATTATAAGATAATTTCTAAATTTTATACTGATAACAAATTCAATTTTATTAAATTTATAAATTTAACCATTAAATAAAATCATATAAAAAATATAAAATTTTTTAATTTAAAAAATAATAAAATTTATTTTTCAAAATAAAAAACATGTTCTTTCCTCATACCAAGATAGAATTATTTTTACGACTATCATTATCGTAAAATTAATTATAAATTCAAATAATTTAAATGAATGTTAATTTATAAAATATCTCATAGTTAAATAATTTTTCAAATAGATCAAAAAATAAGAAATGGGAAACAAATTTATTTAACATCTATATAATCAGTCCTTATTTGATTAATTATCCATAATAATGATAAGGTTATAATGAATATCAAATTGATTATATAACAACCTTCGAGTCATGATATAAACATACATTATTGTTTAATGTGAATATATGAATTTGTAATCATGAATATTAATAAATTATAAAAGTGATATATTATTAAATATGTCTAGGTTGTAACATTCTCTCCCCCATAAAAGATTTTGTCATTGTAATTTTAACTTTATCTCAAAAAAATTAATGTATATAAACATAGGAATAATATAAGATTTGGATTTTTTATAAACATTGATTTTTATGTTAATACGAGGAAACTGTTAATTTTTTTAAAAAAAATTCATAAATATGATATATACCATAATAATTATATAATAATGTAAAATTTTCCAAAGGAGAACCTTTTTTATCAGGTGATTTTTTTCATATAATATTTAACTAGTTTTTCATTATTTTTATTGAGTTTGATTAATTATTTTAGCAATCATATATATAGTTTGAGAAAAAAATACTTACTTGATTATTATCCACTACATAGAAGAAATATTTAACCATCCTTTGTTTTTTTTAGATCATATCCCACTACTAATTCACTTCATATATAAGTTTTTAAATGATAAAAATTAATTTCTCAAGCTTTAAGTAGAAAAATAACTTTCAATATATCATGTGATATACTAAAGGAAAGTGTTTTTTTGAAGGATTTTATGAAAAAAATTCATTCTATTTTGATTAATTTAGTAAATTCCAATGTGGTTAGTGTGAATAAATAAAATAACTAAATTAATTTTATAATAAATTATCCTTTAAAACCCTCATTATAAACAATACGACTAGTTTAACCTATATTTTAACTACTAATTTCTCATCATCAAAACCCAAAAAATAAGTAAATCCTAAAAACACTTGAAAATTCTCTTAAACAAAAAAAAATTATGAAAACCAAGTTCACATGTTATCTCCCAAAATAAACATACTCTTTGTCCCAAAAAATATTTAACATCAATTATCTCTATAAAGATTCCTTAATATTTTCTATACACAAAATATATTATTATTTGACCAAAAATAACTCCCATCATCATTAAATAAAATAGTACTAAAATTATATATTCCACCAAACAATAACACAATATTAATCCCTCAAATAAAAAAATCACATATTATACATTGAAATTATATATAGACTATAACAATGTTTTTTCATAAATATTATTTTTTAAAATACATTAAAAATTAAACTAATCACCTTGACACAAAATCATTATTTAATCACAAAGGTTATCTATACTATCTATATTATATTTTAAAAATAATTTAATACAATGTATAATATAGCCACAATTAATTCAATATCAAATAACATACCAACACTAATATTTATCTATACCATCATCATTAATTCTTCTAAAACCCCAAAAAATGTATTCCAACCAAACATTAATCACCATATAATCCAATCACATAAGAACATCAAATGGAATATATTCCAAATATTTTTTCACCATACAAAAACATATTATTCCATGATGGTATCTAAAATTATTAAATTATCCTTAACTGAAATTTTTTAATACCAAATGTTTAATTATAGAAAGTGTTTATTTCTAGAAAAAAATAGAAATTTTTTTATTCATTTATTCATGAATATGATTAAAATTTGAGTTCCAAAATTTAATAAATTTAATTTTATGGAATTAATTCTATTTTTTAATTCATAATTTTGATGTTATATTTCATTAATTTTTTTATATTTTTCAGAAATTGTTGATTTTTTCAGGTGAATTACCAAAATACCATTTTTTATAAAACAACCATTTATTTTCATAAAATCAAGTAATTTAAAAGTATATTTACATTTTTAATCTGATATGAATGTAATATGATATGAATTTAATTATAAATATTCTAATTAATTAATTATTAATCAGTATTATACTAAATTTTGGTGAAGTTCTTTTTTGTGCCAAAACAGATTTTTCTAAAAATAGTATTTCACTTCATTTTACGCATTTATATTAAAATATATTTATTCTAATTATATAAATTTATCATTAAAAATGTATTTCAAACTTGTAATTTGGAGGATAAGTTTTTTTTTAAATATTTTTGTTTTATTTATTGTCATTATAAATAGTAACCATAGTATACATTTGTCACCAAGATTAGGATAAAACAGGTTATTTAGGTAAAAAATAATGTTTATGTTTTTAAAATATCCATAAACATTTATTTATCTTATTTTATAAATTTTTTTAGTCCATTTTTTTATTTATTTGTGTAATTTATTTCGAACCATTATTTTTAATATAGGAACTCATTATTAACATTGATGAGCATTAATTAAATTTATCCCAATTAAAAACTATTTTTGGGTATTTCCATTTAATGGTCTAGTTGGGAGGTTCCATTTAGTTTTTTTTAATAAAAAATTATATAAACATTGAATTTTAATTATCTAACTAAACATATAAACCAACTTATTACTATTTTTCATGGTGAAATAATTTATATAAATAAATCAAATATTTTCCAAAAAAACCCATTTCATGAATTTTGTTAAGTTATTTTAAATGTATCTTCTACCACATAATCATTTTAATTCAGATAGAATTAATTCAAAAGTTTAAATCTTCATGTACAAAAATATTTACAAGTAGAATTTTATTTTTTACCAACTAATCGATTTATCATTGTAAAAATTTATGTTATCATGATTAATGTTAAATTGGGTATAAATGGGTTCTAAAAATGAGATATGGATTAAACTAAATCAAAAAATTAAACTATTATTATTGGATTAGCGTGTTTTTACCCTATCACATATTATCAATAAAATTATAGTTCATTGGTCCTACTATACTTTATTATGTTATATATTATATTTAAATATTTTAAGTAATTCCAAGTATATCTTTTCCCTCACTTATAAAAGTGAACTTCTTCTACTCCCATATTCGCAAAAATACGTGGACTCTAGTTTGGAAACATTATACCAAAATATATCCTAGATTCCTTCCATTTATTATTCATCTTCTTTTTTTATCTTTATATCATCTTGAGAATGCATAAGGTTTAATCCAAAGGAGATCGCTGAGAGAAGAGATTATTGTCTTTACCAAATCTTTAAATATTTCTTTCTTATTCTACTTATTCTAAATATAGACAAACCTTCATAAACTAAATACTAAATTATCATAAATATAAAAATATTCTATTATTATTTTGGGAAAAACATTTTTCTCCTCCTTTGAATCAAATTTGAAATGAAAGAATCGCCCTTGGGTACATTTGGAATACCCCCACCACGTAGCAATACCATTCATTTTCTGTCACCATATTTCAGGGTTAGTTATTCTGATTGATTTAATTTTTATAAATTATATCTATGAAATAATTATACTTCGGATATTATAATACCTTATCTATCTTCTTACTTTTCAATCTTTTGGGAAACGATAATGTCAATCATCTGTACATCTGAACTACAACATCAATGAAGCGATGTGATTCATTTTTGATTTCTGAATTACATGGATTGAAATAACGATATATTCAATGAATTTTCATGATGTATATGATATTGTTGTGATTAATAAAAATAATTATAATTATTTACCTTTATTTGTTTCTATCTATCAAAAATTGGAAACATTACTTATGCGTACAAACAGACAACCTTCTCCAATAAGTAATGTAATTAACCATCCCATTATATGAATTGTTATAAAATCCTATATAATGATTAAATATTTTTCTTATGAAATTTATTAGTTTTTTATATGATATAACCATGATCTAGATACAAGGACCAAAACTTCTAAACTAATACTTATAAGGAATACAAGTTCACACTGAGAAATAACAATTTTAATAAACTTTTATCAATAATAGTTGTTTAAATGATATAAATATATCATATATACTATTATAATTATTTACATGGTTATATTATATCGCTATAATAAATTCAAATTGATTATACAGTAGGATAAAATTACTTGTGATGCAAGTAGATCTTGAGGTAAGGGTTTATTTCACAATATAATCCATATTCGAGACTGTTTATGCTTAAGTTTCTATTAGTGAAATATTTATATTTTTATATGACATAGTTTATATTATCTTTTCCTCTAGTTATTTATGAAATTCAATATTTTTCCTTTCATTTTAAATTATTTATGTTCTAAAAATTCCAAAAGAATTTTATTTTATGGAAAATAAACATTGTTATTGTATTCGGTCAAGAATCATTTTATTACATGTCAATATTTTCTATTAACGTTTTCAATAATATTTTAAATAGTAAACAATAGTTGATTAAATTCAATTTGAAAAAAAAATTTACTATCTAAAAAACTTTTAAAATGAATTTTCTTATTTATTTCTGAATGAGGGTATTTTTACCAATGGTGGGAACAAATTATTTGGATTCATTCTTACCACACAAATGGATTTTCCCATAATCCAAACTATTTCTCTAGCTGGAACTACCATTATAGGATTATGTGGTTCTTCTAAAAGAAAATTTTTTCCTAATAATCTGGAAATATTTTAAAAAATAAGTGATTTCAAACTAAAAGTTGTGTTCTCCTGATGAAATATTCTAATTATATTTTAAAATTATCTTTATCTATTTCATCAGTTTTTGATGAATTAAATTAGTTTTTGGGGATATAATCTACTTATATCATCCACCAAATTACTATATATATCTTATTATTCGGTTTCTATTGTGATTTAAAAGGGAAAATATTGACATTTTGTATGCTAGTTTTTCAATATGAATGATTATATTTATTGTGTATTTAATTATTATTCATTTATTTCATTTAACGAATTCCATGGACTTAATAAAGGAAAATAGGGTCCTTTTATAGACCCTCGATGCATCGGTAGGTCTCACAAGATATAATAATTTGGGTATTTGGAATATGTCTTACCTATTTATACATGATGTAATAGAACAAGGCCTTAAATGTATGATTTGGATGTCTGCATTATGAATTCTACCATTAAGAAACTATTTTTTATAATCCATGAAATTATTTATTTTGATATATAAATAATGGATTTAGTCATCTTATTATGATATTAGTTATATGGAATATTCTATTATTTTTAATCTCTCCTATATTATTTATCCTTTATTTATCATGCGAAATATTATTTTGAAATATTCTAATTATTAACAACTTGAGATCACCACTTACAATGATTTCTATTCCCTATAACATCATAAATGGATTTATGAATGATTTCATGGATATACTAAAATAAATTATAATATTATCACTAGAGTATTAATTTGTATTTCATGTTTTAAAATATAATTTGATATTAAATTATTTTTAAAATATTTGAATGATACTAAAATATTTGATCCATTTAGATTTGATCCCTATTAACTTATCACAATGTAGTAAAATGACCACAAATCCTTGTTTCTTGATTTACGGTTACAAAATTACATATCTAATTACATGGGAATAATATGTCTTTATAGATAACATAAGAATGAAAATAATTTCAGGGAAAATAATAAATGATTCTGAAGTGATGGTTTGAAAATTGTGGTACATTTAAATTAGACCTCCAAGGCATCAACCAATACATTATAAAAAAATGACCTGTTTCCATATTGTTGGTATTCATAATTATTGAAATATAATTCCACCTTTCAAGGCCCTAGTTAAGTCATTATAAATAAATTGGAAGGCATTCACCTAATACCTAAACTTGTTTTTGTCATGATATTTCTTAATGAAATAAGGGGAAACAAAATTTTAGGCATCATTCGTCACTAAAAATTATAAATATATTATTAATTCCTTAATATAATAATAGATACACAAATAGGTAAGACATACTAAAAATACGAAAACTATTTTTTTTCCTGAGACCTACCCATGCATCAAGGGACTATGTAATTTTTGGTCGCACTCATCACAAAAAAACTACAATAAATTCATAATATGAATAGAATGATTAAAATATATAATCATCGTTAATTATTTTTAAATAATCATTCATATTGAAATAACAAGTATATCAAATTTCTATACTTCCCCAATTAATCAATCAAATAAATTTCAGTGAAAAAAACATTAATATCTTTTATGTAAAATAGGGTATTCAAACTATATAGGGTATAGAATATATATTTAACTAAATATTATAAAAATAACATATAGAAAATAGAAATTAAATAAATTATATCCACGAGGTTAAAGAAGATGGACATGTAGGTGAAAAAAATATAATGTGAGAATTGGAGAGTGATAAAGAACATAATCTCATGAAACAAGAAGAGCAAGAAGAAACCTATAAATATATCATAGAATATTAAATATAAATTCATACATGAGGGAATCAGACTAAAAATCATAATAAATTAAGTTAATATCATAATTGAAAAAAATCAAGAATGATAATTTGAGGGATATAAGAGAAATAGAAGAAAAATACCTAAAAATAATGGATACATTAAAAGGAACCCCTACCTTATGTCTTGGGTTACTATATATGTTCTCTCGCATTTTTTATATTAAAATTATGTTAATTTTTTCATGAATGATTTTTTATGTTAATTTCATTAGTATTTCTTTTTATCCATTTATTTTAATGTTTTATTCATATACTAATTTGTCTTATTTTATATCACTTGTTCTGAGAGTTTTCAGTTCCCAATTTTAAAACAACTCTGGTATAATTACAAAGGTAAAATGAAGTTATACAAGGATCAATAAACCCCAAAAGATACTATGTATTTTTTCCATATCGTTCTAGAATAAAGGGATGTCAATATATCGAGAAATTTTTCCCCTCATAAAATCCTCCTCGATATACTTTTTTAATGGTTAAAAATGTCTATTATTGATTTTTTTTAATTTCATTTTTATGATAGATGTTTTAATATTATATAATCATAATAATTTAATAATATTAATGTTAATGTTTTATTTAATCATTAAACAGATATGAAATATTAAACATGAATTTCATAAGTTTATCAAGACATAATCATTTATATAAGTATCGTAAAACCACCAAATTGAGTGATGTTATTCATAGAAGATAAAAATATGAGAAAATACAGTAAAAAATTTATATTATATGAAAATATTATTTTATAATAAATTTAATGTATTAGTTTTACATTAAAATATGTTTTATGTTTTTTAACATAATGAGAGAATTATTTGGAAGAAAAGTTATGGTTTTTGAAAAAACATGTATTTTGTTATAGTAGCTGATTATAAAAAATAATTCGATGTGAGGTAATGAGTGATTCATAGTAACTGATAGATCAATATTGTTCTATTAAAATTATAATGTAATAATTTAATTAAAATAATTATAGATTTAAAATTCTTCTAAGATAATGAATCATAAGTAAGAAAAGTGAAAGGGGCTTGGAGGCTCTTACATTGGTCATTTAATCGCCTCCTTCAAATTATGGCATAATCCATTTAAGAATAAAAATTTTCAAGGTTATAGGATTATATAAAAGTAAATATATTTTTTTGAGAGGAATTTCACCAGGATATTGAGATAAAACCTAATTTTTTATGGGTTTTGTAAGCGGTGGAATGAGTTTCCTTTTATAATAAAAATTCGATGGTATTTTCACTAATATTCAATATTTAAGGATCATGAGTGTTATTATAAAATTTTAGGTGCCTCATTTATTCATAATATATTATATTATTGGCCATTAAAAATAACCATTTGTCAAGATATAAGGTTTTTTTATTTTTTATTTATTAATAAATTATTTTAAACATTAAATACCTCTTAAAATCATTTTCATAGTTATTATTATATATTGAATTTAATAATATCTTGATACATTTGGAATTAGAATTTAAATAATTAAATTAAAAATAATAACAACACCTAAAATGATTTAATATATAAATTAATCTAAATATTATGAATTTTAATATTTTAAAACATTTATCAATGAATGTTCTCCTTGTATAAGCACTAAGTCGGTGATGCATACGAATTTTGGAAAGTTATATTAATCATTATAAATTTAAACTAAATTTAAAACATAAATATAATATATTAATCACCCTTATTTTCATTTGGGTACCATCATTATTTTTTCATGTTTATGTCACAATATCATTTTAAATATATTCATTTTTAGTTTTCATACATAATGCCAAAGATATTTAAGAATTAGGATAATAATCATTTAATATAAACTTTAAATCCATAAAAATTAATAAGAATACATTTTTAATCATATAGTTTGTTAATAAGGACTCTAAAAATTTTATCCATTTATAAATATTGTCACAAAGACACTATGTTTGGCTTTTATAACGTTGTGTAAGCGTTGTGTTATCATCAATAAATGTTATCATATTTATCATGTCATGAAAATTAATTCTTATTAATTTTATAATAATTTTTTTTATTTTGAATATATCATCATTTAAGATATGTTAAATAAGTATATCATTTTTTTATTATTTATATCATGATAATAGAATAATAGATAATGTATTCTTAAAAATTGTATTTTTAAATTATTCCTAAAAAAAATCAACTTGTTCAGAAAAATTAAGAAAAATAACACTGAAATAATTTCAAAATGATGATACCAGAAATATGTAACATTTTATCATATTAAAATTTTAAAATATAGAATTTCTTTAAATAAAATAAAATAATTCATCGAAAAATAGATCATTTAAAATAAACATCTTTCATTTCTTGAATGAAAAGTCATATTCTAACTTAATAACTAGATAAAAAAATATTCATAATATTATCACAATAATAACTATTAATATTAAAATTTATAATTAACATTAATATCCCTTTATAACATATCTAATAATTAAAAAATATTTAAATAGTTTAATATTGGAATTTATGTTATGTAAATTTATTTAACCTTCATATAAAACATCCCTTATAAGTCGGGGTAAATAAAATAATTTAAAATGTACAATGATGATCTAATTAAATATATAAAATATTTTGAGAATCATATAAACATATTTAAATATTTAAATTAAATATATAAATTCAAATACTGGAATAGTACTATACCTTAAAAGTGATATATTATTAAAAAACATGGGTCATCAAATTCAACCCCCTTTAATGTAATTTACCTCTCATATTTTTAATTTATTCTCCTAAAAATTATTTCATCTAAAATATGAATAATTTAAAATATATATATATATATATATTATAAACATTAACTAAAAAATTAATACTATATAATTGGTCAATTCGAAAAAAATATTTCTAAAACATTTTAGATACTTTTGTATGATGCATGCTTACGAATGAGTTTCCAAAGACATAACTTCATAGTTAGGTGATGTTATCGACATAATTCCTAATATGTTATCTCCCCTTTTTATACAAGTGCTTTTTTCCAATGTGATAGATATTATGAGAAAATATACATCGTTGATTAAAAATTCTACATAGGTGCAATTCTTATTCATTAAATTTGTGTTTAGATTAGAATATGAAACTAATTCCAATCATATTACAAATTATAAATTCAAAATATTTATATTTAAATATTTTAGATGAAAATGAAACTATTATTGAACCATGATATCCACTAAAAGAGAGTTACATTCATTGTATGATGTATTTTAGTAAAAACACTTCCCCATGTTACAATCATTTGTTAATAACCAAAATGGTTAGTATGAGTAAGGATAATACCTAATGAAATTTTATAATAATTTTACCTTAAAAAAATTCATTATAAATAATACACCTAAATTAACATATGTTTTATCCACCAATTTCTCATCATTTAATCCCCATATATTACTAAACCCAAAAAACTCTCAATATTCTCATTACAAAATTCAAAAAAAAAAATCATAGAAAACTTTTTCAATTATTATCCCCAAAAATCTATATAAAATTTATCCTGGAAAAGAACTCAAACTCACATATCCCAAAAAATATTCCTTACTATTTTCTAAAAAATATATATATTAATATATTCTAAATATAACTTAAATCACTATGACATAAAACAATAATGAAATGAAATTTACATAATAAAATCAACTCAATCTTTGTCCCTAGAATAATAAAATCGCATACTACCAATTGATTTATTATATATACCTTAATTATGTAAATAAATCAATATATACAGTAAAATTCTTCAAAAATAACTCTCATCACCTTATCAACAAATAAATTTTCAATTCCAGGGGTTATCCATACTATCCAAATTATATTCTCAAAATCAATTAAAACTCTATCAAAAATAACTATAATTAGTGAGACATCAAAGCACATATGAACATTAATTGTTATTTATACTTTAATAGTATATTTTTTCTAAAACCCTAATAAATCTTTTCCAAAATATGATTAATATCCTTATAATAATATCACATAAGTCCTAAAAATTGTGTATTTGCCTATAATTTTATGACCACCCATAAAAATATTAATCAATGATGGAGTCTTGAAATATTAAAATAACTCTCATTAGTGACTTTATCAGATCTAATGTTGTCTAAACCCTTCTTTGATACCATTAGCAATGCCCCGAACTTAAACATGCCATAATTATTGTATTTATAGAAAATTAGTCATTACATTCACACATAAGCCTATTTGGTTTTAGTGTTTTTCAAAATTATGAAACTCATTACAAAAAAAATATACTATTTTCACCATTGTACATTTTTCCCCAAGATTGTATTATTAGAAATTATTATTCCCCATTTAATATCCTTTAATAATTCATAGTTTTGTACTTAGTACATTGAAAAAAAGGAAAAAAATAGTTATGTGATGACATATTATTTTTAAGGGGTATAAGACATCAAAATCTATCATAGAATAAACAGATCATGAATTCTAATAAAGAATTAAATAATAATAAAATAATTATATATCAGTAATTACATGGGAATGAAATACATCCTTCTCTAAAAAATTAATAAAAATAATCACATAAACAATAATAAATAGTTTGAAAGTGATGGAATTTATAGGTTCAGACCTTAAAATCAATTTATAATGGCCTATAGTAAGTCATTATTAATAAATATCCATGTTTTTAATTTTATGGAATTCATAATGTCATACATAAATTCATGAAAGCCTTTTACAAGGCATTATAAATAAATGCGTCATTAATGACTAAATACCAAAATTAATTGGCCTCATGATACTTAACAATGCATCAAGGGGGTATATAATTATGGACCAAAACCATCACTAAATAATCACAAACATACAACCAAGGTATCTTTACATTACATCATACACAAATGGGTATGGCATACACCAAATACCCAAACTAGTTTGTATAATGTGACATAATGATGCATCAAGGAACTATATAATTCTAGACACAACTAATCACTAAATTAGTTTAATGAATTCTTCCTATGATATAAATGAATAAAAAAATAATCAAAATTACTTAATAATAAATAATCATCCAAACTAAAATAACAAGTATATGTAATTTCAAAATTATTCTTATTAATAAATTTAATAACAATCTATGTAAACATATTTTAATTCATTTTTTGTATTACAAGATATTAGTACAATATATAGTAATGGAAGAAAAATTATGGAGAAAAAATAATGAAATAATGGAAAATATATTTAATATATCTGTGAGAATAAATAACATGTGCATGAAGGATAAAAATGAAGTACAAAGAGATATTGGGGGTGATAGATAACATAATCTCAAGAACAAAGATGTTCAGGGGAAACACATTATGATAAACATAGATATAAAATATAAATCCATAATGGAAGAAAGGGGATGAAATATTAATCAAACATTATGATAATATATTATGTAAAACATAAAAGATAATAAATTTTAGTCATATTTTATGAAAATATAAGGAAAATATGTGAAAAGAATATAGACTTGGAACGTGACTCTTACCTCATGTTCGGAATAACATTGTATATTATATAAATTCATAGATAATCATATTGTAGTAATTATATTATTTACTCAAAACCTATTTCATTATCATTTCACTATGAATCCTTTTAGTTCATTTATTTTCTTTTATCGGTAATTTACAAAATTGGTGTAGTTCATGTCGGTCTTTTTGGGATTGTTCAGTTCAAAATATCCAAAAAAATTATGATATAATTTTAATTTTAAAAATTCATTATCCAATGATATATATAGTTTATAAGTGAGGAATTATAATATAAATATCATTCTATAATAAAGGGAGTTCAATGGGTCATGAAATAGTTTCCCTTTATAGAATCTTCCCCAATATGCCTGTTTTTGTATGATTAAATTAAAAATGAGTGTTTACATTTAATTACATGAAATGTTTAATATTACTGAATCATGATCATGATTTTTTTTGAATATTCATTAGATAATAAATCATGAAATTATTTTAAAAAAAATATCCCTAAAATAAATTAGTTTAGGAAAACACCATTATTCACATAGGTAGTGCAAACCCACCATTGTGAGCGTTGTTTTTCAAAAAATTATAAAAGAATTGAAAACCCATATAAATATATGAGTTTTATAAAAAAAATTAACTTAAAAAAATTGGTTTAGTTTAACATTAAAATATCACTTATTTAATTTACAATATTAAGAGAATGATTGGAATGAAATGTCATGGTTTTTGAATCCTATATATTCACACACTGGTGGCTTATGAAATTTTTCCACTGATAGGTAATGGGTGCTATATCATCATTGATTAATAAAAATGATACTATTAATGTTATAATTTAATAATTCAAGAAAATTAAGTGGTGGTTTAAAATATTTTGGAGATAATAAATAACAATTATTAAATGATAAAGAGGCTTGGAAACCATTACATTAGTCATTAAATTTCCTCATTTTAATTGATTCTTAATAATTCAATTATATAAATTTAAGAAAGGAAAGATAATTTTGAAAATTGAATGGTATTTTTAGTCTAGCATTTAATTAGAATATAGAGATAACACCTAACTAAATTTGTGGTTTGGAATGGGCAGAAGGAGTAACCTTTTGTAGGAAATGTTTGATTGGGTTTTAGATAATATTAATTTTTTTAGGGTCAAGAATATAATTTTAAAAAAGAAGTTGGATTATAAATGCCTAATAAATGATATGAACAACCATTATCCATTCCACATTACAAAATATAAGATTCATTTATTTATTTATGATCTGGTAAATAATTATTAAATATTATCACAATGACCCAAAGATTGAAATTTCATACGTTTCCTAAAAGTTGACTACTCATTTGGATTTTAAACTTATTATAAGAATTTATTAACCCAAAATATACATAAAAATAATTTTTTAGTCAAATAATTTATCTTCCAGATAATGAATAACCTTATCCCCTCTTAAATATTTTCACAAAAACTCTATGTTTAACTTTACTTATTTTACTCTAGAACTGTGTCAACATCAATAAATGTTTTCATATTAATCATGAAACAAAAGTTAATTTATATTATTTTTATTATAAATTTATGAAATTTTTGATTTATTATCATTTATAATACCTTCGATATGTTTTATAAATTTTTATATCATATTTATATGGTATAAATGACATAAAAATATGATATTCATTAAAACTATATCTTTGAACTATTCAGGAAAAGCTAAATAATTCTATAAAATAAAAAAATTAAACCTAAGACAATTTTAAATTGACTTCTCGAAAGATAAACTCAATTGTATCAAATGAAACTATAAAATTTAAAAAATTTAATTTAAAATAAAATTATATATTATATATAGATAATAATTTATTTAAAATGAACAATATTTATTTTTCAGATGATAATTAATATTTTGTTTCAGAAATTGATATATTAATTTATAATATTATCACAATAATAGATTTAAATTTTAAATTATATAATTAAAATGAATATCCATTTATAATTTATAAAATAATTAAATAATTCTATCGACACTTCAAAATTAGAAATTATATTAAGAAAATGTATTTGACTATCATATAAAACAACTCTTATGAGATGATGTAAAAATAATATTTTCAAATATATAATGAGATTATATTTGATTAAAAAATATATTGTAACAAAATATACACAAATAAACTAAATATATAAATTCAAAATAATAAATATCATTAGAACATAAAAGTGATATATTGTTAAAAATACATAGGTCCATTCATTATTTAATAAAATTTGTAAAACTTAAAGGACTATAAGGTAATATAGGTAATATAATAAATAAATGATATACTGAATAATTATTTATAATTCTACCTAACTTGTTTCAATCTAATGTATTACCTCTTAAATATAGACTTATTAATGAGTTTTCATTAGATGAAAAGTATAATAATTGTTAAAAAATAATGAAGTCTTTTATTTAAAAAAACGAATTGGGGATTTATTTGAAATATATGAATAATCAATAATTAAATAAATTTAAATATTTTATATTGACTAATTTTGAAAATTATGATGAAAATAATGATTTGGACTATATTATGTGTCTCAAATCAATCAATTTAAACATGTGTAAGGGAATGAATAAAGGTAAACTGACACTTAAATGCTTCAATTATAGAGGAGTATGGTACATTTTTAAATAATATTCCATAAATAAGGATATGTTTTCTAAAAATAAGAACTAGAATTATCTGATTCATGAAGATGAAAATATAACAAGAATATAAAATATAAAAGATGGAAGAAGATGTTCAAAAAGAAATAAAAATTTTTATCCAGTGATAATGAGGAGGAATCTACTACTTATGATATTAATGAACTAGATATTACAAAAAACAGAAATAGAAATCCCATGGATTGGGTGGGGAAATAAATTTAATCATCACATGATGAAAATAAAGATACATACATCTTTTATATTGTTAAATAAAATTTCCATGATAGATTGATCATATCAAGAAGTTCAATAAAAATATTTTAAAATAAATGGATACTGAATATGGATTCATTTGTAAAGTTTTTGAATATGTGGAAGACATTAAGATTCACAAAGTCAGTGTGGTTGACTATAAATAAAAATTATGAAGAATTGAATAATTATATTATTTATAGATAATAATTCCAACAAATATGATTTTCATTCCTGGGCCCTTTAGATGTTTTAACATATTATTTTGTCTATTTCTTCTAATTTGGAATGGTATTTCAAGTGTCTAAGAGACTCAAAATCAATATATTAAAAATATTAATTATATTAAACTACAGATATGTATTTTTCAAAAATATTGAGTTTTTATGTAATGGAATCTCTTATGTAGAAATCGAGACTATCCTAAAATTTTGAATGTGGGTTTTACACTATAAGCAGGATAATGTTCATTCACATCATACACATGGTCAGGGCATTGTCATAGGTGAGAATTATATAAATGAAATTAATTCAGTTAAACGATTAATTTAATTTTTCTAAATTACTAACAAAATACATGTCTAATTTAAACTTTTTAGGGTTGTTTCTTAGTGTTAGTGCCATAACCGTGATATATAATTTAAAAAAGAGAGAGAGAGGCATTATATGGTAAATATATAATGAGGAAATTAAATGGAAATCTATAAATTGGGGAATGAAATTAATAAAACTCATCATATTCATCAATTTGGAATCTCTCTTCATCATCTACATATCCATTGTAATTTTGGGACTGGTAATTTGTGGTTTTTTCTTGATCATTTTTTATTCTAGTATGGATTTGACTATCTTATTCAAATATCCACTAATTCCTAGAATTATAAGGCCCTGTGGATTTACAATTTCATTTTGTGTAAGAATTAATTAATATCTATATATTATTTTGTGTCTTCATTTATTTTAAACAAAAATATAGATGGGAAAATTCTCTATAACCATTGATAATGCTAGCATTACTGTTTATTTGGATTTCCCCTACCATTTTTCCCACAATTCGTATCAGCCGCATTTTTTGTGTTATTTTGGCCATTTTTATCCTGGAATCAATTTTAATCAAACCCCAAGATTCATATTAGTGACTTTGTGGGCATCCATATATATCTTAGTGTGTAGGAATATCACATCCCTATGTGTAAGGGAGAATGAAGAATTGTTTCAGGATGATTTACTCATGTCTAGGTGTGTCCAAATGGTGGATTCGATGAGAATTTCTATTTATGTGGAAGAAAAGGGTAGAATGTGAATTCTAGTGACTGATGATCCATTATTGATGCCTTGAATAGAGATCCAAGATAAATTAGAAGAGGAATCAACAAATGTGTGATGATCCGAGGAAGAATACTTTTCGGTCTATAAATTCCTGACTACTTGTTGGTTGATTTAGGTATATACATGCAATGTAGTATTATTTCTATATAATTTGGGGTTTTCATCTAATTTATATAACACACCTCTATGTGGAGGGCCCGCAAATTGTGTGACTCTACCCAAGAATTTTTTATTTATAAGGGTACACATCTAGGGCCCTGATATGTCCCACATGTTGTGTTCTGTTTTATGACCTTCAGGTATATAAATCTCCAAATGTCGAGTAGGTAAATAAGAAATATCCACACATGGACATAAGAGTTCACATAATTTACACCAAGGTAGATGTCATTTACCTTTCTACAAATGCTTTATCTCCCATAACTCCTTCTTTGGAAAAAAATGGGACCAATGATTAGTCCTTTCTAATTAAAATTCCAACTAGAACATAAAAGTAACATTTGATTCCATATTAGGTATATAGTGTGTGGCGGAATGAATGGTATGTTATTTTCAACATGGTTGGTTGTTTTTGAGACTAGAGTGTTATCACCAGAGTTTCATATTATTAACACCACCATCCCTGATAGTACATATTAGTTTGGGTCTGGGTCCCTCATTTCCTATATAGTTAGGGTGTGAGAAATCCCCATAAAAATAATGGGGAATTGTTCTTCTATATGTGTATTGGAACCACCTCTTCATTTATGAAAGAAAAGGTGTGGATCATCCTCCCACATGGTGTCATCACCTCATTAGTCATAACATCCCATCAGGGAGGTGTGAGTACCCCATATCCGATAAGGATTACATTGGGCTACTAGAATCAGGATAAAACTATAACAATGAGCTATATGTATACTCATAATCATTAGTTGGATATGAAGGTCTAGATCTTCCTCTCTCTCCCTCTCTCTCTCTCTCTATATTTGGTATCTTCTATGATTATATATGTTGTTTGTGTTTCCTCTATCCATTTTTTCTCATGGGTTGAGCTGAATGTTTATTCCTATTGTTTCTACTTTGGTTTTTTGTAATCCTTACTAAAATTAATTAGATATTAATCCTAACATTTTATGTGGTGAAATATTCTTCTCATGAAATCTGATTCCATACATTTTTTTATCACACTATCCCCATGTACTTAGAGGTGTGCATGCATACATGTTATTTAAGATACAATATCCTATATGTGAAATATGACTACTCAATCCAAGACTACATCCCCTATCCTGTTGGAGATAGAATGATTGTCTTACACTCGTATTATCATTGGTCAAGGTATGGATGGGGACAGAAAGGTATTGAAAATGTTTTATTAATGATATTTATCTAAGGGATGGTGTGTAGAGACAAATGTGTTGTGAAGTTGGTTTTCAATCTTTGTAGAATTGTATTAAGGCGACTCAAGTGCAATATTCAGTCTAGGGAACCAAGTGATAGGGTGGCGAGTGATTTATCTGTACACCCGACCCTAAAAACCCTCTTTTCAAGAAGGCACACTATGACACCAATTATAGTGAAACCAGTGGTTTCATGCATATTGTAACGAGTTTATGAATTCAATTTCTGTATTAATTAATATCCTCAAATATAATCATCTGATGGTGGTACATTTTATTAAATTTTAGAATGCCTCCATGAGAACATATATCTTGAATTATGAGATAGGTTGATAATGAAAAAAAATTTGTGATGAGGATTCAGTGTAGGGGAATGTACATATGATATTCCCTACAAGAAATCTGAGATAACTTCTACTGCTGATTGATAAACATGTGGACACTCCTCTAAAAGTTTATCTTGATATTTTTTTACACATCAAGAAGTTAATTAATTTGGTAGGTTAGGATTATGATTCACACATGCTATGTTAATATCATGAGTTTTAGTAGTAGAGTCCACTCATGTTGCTTTGTGGTTCAGACACTAATGTAGTGAACGAATAGATAGATTCTATATTCTAATTGTTATGACTCACAAAAATCCTAATTGATCATATGGTCTCACCCATAACCTATCCTATTCATGTAAAATGAGGGTGTTGATGGATCTCGTTCACCAAATTCCATGATCATGTGAAACTATCATCTACTAAGTATCAAAAATTATTCTACGATAAGTAATGTCCTTCAATATTGTGCCCTGTGTGTGTTCATGAGATTATGGAGTTGTTGAAGGGTGATATAACTATTTCAGATTACAATGTTAGATTTATCGCCATGCATGCTACACTCTTTCCATGTTGAAAGATAGATAATACAAAAAATATATTTTTGATAATTCTTAGTATAAGGATATATAATATAGTGTGGCTTATCTATAAATTCTTAGTCCTTATAAGATGGTAGAGAGGCCCTTGGTGATTCAGGAATTCATGGATTTCAAAAATTGGATAACAAGATATGGTAGTGGAAATCATATAGGAAATACTATTTTTTATTTTGACACCAATTATAAATTAGGATATTAGGGAATTAGATATTCATCTATGTGTATTATGTCTTAGGGATTTCTAGCATAGCGACCCCACAAGGATCTACTCAGCTAAAATATATTAGATTCAATGATTTGAATTGGTAGGGTAAAATATTATGTGATTACCCAACCTATAATGTTGCAAATAGATTTCATGAAATTGACTTATCTTTCTGAAATAGGTAGCGTCATGATTCAAGATCACCCTGGGGTTGTTAAGGAGACCCTAGGACAAAAATATAGATAGAGGGATTGGTAGAGCACCATTTGGAGGAGATTTAGTTGTAGGATGATGATATAAACTACTACTGTAGCCACCCCCATTAGAAACATTTCAGGATCAATGGCTTGGTTTTCAAGGGTGTGTTCAACTAAAAATATAAAGGTATATGATGATGATGTGACAGAGATGATTCTAGGGATTATGTGAGTATTATCTACTTTAGCACCGATATATATGGAAATTGGTGGTTGTAATTCTTTCATTTCCTTATCCCTTTTCTTAGTGATTTTTATTCATATAGATCTATTATATCATTAGTTTCAAAAAATGTGATATAAATTTTTATTGAGAAAGATTCACATGGAACCTCCTCATATTCACGATGAATCCATATGACATAGTTTTGGTTATAGACTGTCTATCAATGATAAATGCATATATAAATAGTGAAGACATGAGAAGTAGGTGCCAACATATGGATAGGATCATATTATCTTTCAATTGTGAGAAGTATATACCAGTGAAACAAGTGGGAATAATGATTAGAAATGTTAAACATATCAACAATAAATTAACATTATTTTCCATTAATGTATCTGGCACTTCAGACAACTGGATTCAAATGGACGTGGATGAGTACATGTATTTTTTCAAATAATATGATTTCGGACTACATACGCATCATGAAATATAATTCTCCACTGATTTATACACCCCAAAAAGAATAATATCTTCTATGTAATATCATATTTCCCCTTCTAATATATATGAAATGAGGGTAAGTCAAATGACCTTTATGACAAGGGTATCATTAGACACAGTGGGTTCCCATGGGAGACTCTGGTGTTGTTCACTAAGAAGCTGTATGGATTATAGAGGCTATGCATTGATTATTTTCACCTAAACCAATCGACTATTATGAATAAATATTATTTTTTGAGGATTGATGGTCTCTTCAACCAACTAAAAGGTGCATGTTGATTCTAAAAGATTAACATCACATCCAACTACTTCTAGTAGTGAGTTCATGAGTCATACGTTCAGAAAAGGGTATTCTGATATCGATATAGGAACTATGAGTTTATGGTGTTTTCATTTTCTAGGATAAATGACCAAAATGTATTCATGGTAATTGTGAGCTATATATTTAATCCATTCTTAAATAAGTTTTTGGATTTATTTATTCATCACATTTTTGAATAATTTTCATCAGTATAAGATCACAAATAGAACTTTAGATTTTCTCTGGCTTACTATATAAGAAATGGGATTATAGTAATTTCTCAAAGTGTTAGTTCTATATTGGAGAGGTTAAATTTATGGTACATGTCATCCTTGAAAATGGTGTATCTATAGTCCCAGAAAAGGTAGATCTAGTGATAAATTATTGCCCACCCAATGATATATTTGAGGTTTATAGTTTTCATGGGTTTTCTATGAATTATTAGATGTTTGTAAAATAAATTTATATGACCATGACCCATTTTACTAACTTGAAATGAAATGGGAGGTTATTCACTAGGCCTAATCATTGTTATAAATAATTTTATGACATGAGGTAAAAGTTCACCAGTGCTTATGTTTTGAGACTTCTAGAGGCAGGTGTATAGTATATATTGTTATTTGATTCCTCTAGAGATATGCTTGGGTGTGTGTTGAAGAAAAAGAAAGTTGTGATTACATATAGGTATAGGAAATTGAGACCTAAGGAGTAGAATTGTGTCACAATTATCTTGGATTTGGAATTAGTAGTCATAATAATATGATGTGAAGGTGTTATATTTATGGTGAGTAGATTGTGGTTTATTCAGACCACCAGAGTCTCAGGTATATATTTTCATAGATAAACCATAACCTATATTAGAGGTGTTGGATATATTTATTATCATACAATTACATTGATATAGTTTATACATCATGGAATTTAAATGTGGTGGAATATTACCATAATAGTAATTTTTATTTTAGCTTAGTGGTGGAGGAGACATAGAAATTAACCTTATTAAAGCAAACCCTAGTAGAAGAGAATGGGGAAACCAATCTTGAGATGATCAAAATGAATCCAGTAGTTGTTTTATTGTGTGAGAGAGGCATAGATGGGAATCATTTATTTTGATGATCTACATGACTATATATCCTCTAAATATGCATGAGATGGATTTTATAAGTGTGGGGAGTACATCATCATTTTCTAGGAAAATCCAGTGGTTCTGGTCTCATTTCATGAGTTGTTGTTCAAGGAGTTTCTTACCTCCCACTTGGATATACATCCTTGGATGGTGAAGATGTACCAAAACATTCTATCACAATTTTGGTGTGTAGGAGAATGTCACAGTGGTGTTGAGTCTATTTTTACATGTCTTTCATGTCTATATGAAAAGGTAGAGCATCATGTTCCAAAACGATCGACTCAACCTCTTGAAATATATGAGTGGGAATAAAATCGAATATCAATGGATTTTGTGATTGGACATCAATGTAAAATCAGAGGCCATAAATCTATTAGGGTGATAATTTATTGAGTTACAATGTTGGATTACTTCCTTTCCATCTGGGATCATATTTCTATGGATAGTTTAGGGACCTTATATATAAGTTAGATCTTATAAAATTATGGGTTTCCCTCAATTATTATCTCTAACCATGATTCAAAGTTCATATCATCATTGTGGATGTTTTTATAGGAGGCCCATGAGAAATAGTTGTGAATGATCACAACATTCCTACCCCAGAAAAATATCCAAACTAAACAAAGCATATATGTTCTGGATTACATAAAAATATACAACATGTTATAATTTAGTTAGACTTGGTATGGTCACCTACCTAAAAAGGAGACCATTTATAATTGTATTTATCAGTTTACTGTAATCAGAAAGCAATTCATGTCTCAATATGGGAGACCCTTCAAGTCACCCTTATTTTAGAGGGAAATAAGAGTTTCATGTCTTATAGGATTTGAGCTATTGTAGGTGAAAATAGGGATATTTTGAGTGATCTGGGAGAAAATGAAGACCACTAAAATTTAGCAAAAATATTTTTCAGAATGGTTATTTATATCATTGAATTTTATGTTAAGTGACCATGTGTATTTTATGGTCTATCTATGATGAGGTTTTTAGAGGATTGGTTAGGGTATTAGGAAAACCCCAAGCTTTAGAAGAACATTTTAGGTCTTTCATATAGATGTTTCTATCTACCTATATTTACCCCTCAGTTGGATTGCCTCTACGACATTATCAATGTGTCACTTTATAGAATATACATTCATGACCCATAAAATGTTATTTATTGGGTTGATATTTACATCAAGGATAGAGCCACACTTTTGGTGTACCCAATGGAGATCAAGGATCAATAAGGGAGGATCCTTCATGGAAGGACAATACCACTTGTGTCTGTTTTCTTATAGAATGGGGCACTTCATGAGATCTTGTGGGTGTATGATAGAAAGATGTGTACTCAATATTCTCACCCTTTTGTGTTGGTTTTAGTTTTAGTGGGGAAAATCCTTGATGGGGGAGAATTTGAATACTCATATTTTTATTTTTGAACTCTCTATATATTTTAGTAAATTAGTTTTTTTTATTCATATTTGGTGTGGCATAGAGGGCATCATAGGTCCTCAAAATCGATATATTAATAATTTTAAATACATTAAACCACTATCACATATTTTTTTGATACAATTGATTTTATATTGTATTAAATATTTTATAGGGAAATTATTATTTCCATTAGATATAGAACATCACTTTTACACATGATATGATCAAATGTTTGTTCTCATTAGAGCCCTAGTCCATGTTTTATTGCCCGAGGATATTTTAGGAATAAAATTAATTATATTAAATAGTTAATTTAATTTATCTTAATCACTAAAAATAATCAACTTCAAATAGATTCTCATTATTTCAACTTCCAAATATCATCAACATAACACTAATAGAGAATCTTCAATGAGAGAGGGATCGAATACAAGATAAATCATTGATGAATAAAAAGAAGGGTAATCTTTGAATTGAAAAATGTAATTAATCAAACTCTAAATTGAAATTTTTGTGAAACTGTTCTTCATCGGAAATCGAACCAAATATGATGTTTGTTTTTTAATTTTTTATCTATATTATCTATGATTATAAAATAGATATGATTATTTAAATTGTGTCCCCAATATTTCCATGAATTATTCTAGTTTGGTTGATTTAAATTTTAGTTTTGGATTTGAATTAATTGTTATTCATGGATTATTTTATTTTTAATTCAGTTTATACCTTAAATATTGAATATTGATTTTATAAGACCACTGATTATTCTGAGTTTGGGGTTTATTTAGTTCCCCCATCCCACCATTATACACCACTATCCATGTTATTGATATCGGTTCAAACATATTCATGTTTATTTCAATTAGGATCAAACAATATGATTCATATTATCATGTTTGAGGGAATCCATAGAGATATTGGTAGGTGGGAATTTAATGAATGATGGAGGAAGTTATATTATAAATATATCGTTGGTTCTTTACCCAAGTTCAAGAATGCATGAATGATGTCTTTGATGGGTATTCTATTTTTAGAAAATAAAAGGAAGAAATGTGACTTTAAGTCACGTAGGATCTATGATTACTGCCTTAAATAGATCTTCAATTGATATTTGAGATATAATTAGTGAATTCATGATGATCAAGTGAATAATACATACATGTTCATGGAATTTTAAAATAATCATTAGAGGTAGGTGGCATGAGAGGGTTTTCTTCTTACATGGTTGGCTAATATTGAGACTTGAGTTAGATCTTTGAAGAAACATGGGGTTGGAAAAACCCCAGATGGAATGTGTTTGTCAGAGTGTTGGTCCCCTATTTTTGATACATGTAGGATTTGAAACACCCAGATGAACACCCTATGGTATATGTCATCTATCCTTGGAGTGGAATCCTATCATTATTTTGTATAAATAAGGCATGGTTCCTCCACCCTAATGGGGTCAGCACAACCTCAGCCATCATATTCCATCAATGAGGTGTGGGTCCCCAATATCTAGTGAGGATTAAATTTTGATTCTGGAATTAGGACATGATAATTACATAGACTTAAGAACAAACCCATCATCCTTATATTGCATTATATACTGAGATCTTCCTCTCTCTCTCTCTCTCTCCCTCATCATTTGGTTTTCTCTAGGATAATATCTATTAATCTATTTCTTCTCCCCTTGTTTCAATATAGTTCAAGAGGAATGTTTTTCTTTTTACTTCCCCTTTTTTGGGGTGTCTTACTTGGTATGTTTATACTCTCCATCTTCTCTTTTTGCATGAATAGGTCATATCTTATAAAAAAGGTAGCTTTTTGATAGTGACCATGGTAGAATAGTTGTTGGTAGAGATTAGGGGTACAAGGTGACAGTGAACTTATGAGGATGTTTGATTTAGTGTTTGTGGGAATGAATTTACTCCTCATTGGTTGTTTGGTCAAGAATACCTTTCATTATACGTGGGAAAATATTTTTCCCCATCAATCATTGATTATATTTTATATTGTTTCACTCATGTTCTTCTAGATGTTATAATATGAAGTTGGTTCCACGTGGTTTAGTTCAAATTTAGTTATCATTCATGTATTTAATATATATCAAAGTGTGCATGATGTAGGGTTTTTAAGCTAAGTCCTCTCATCTTTGTGATATTCTTAATGGACAATAATTTCTATCCAATAGCCTATATGTGGAAGAAATTTGGTGTCACACTAAACATTACACAGATCTATGTGGTGTTCGATTGGTCGGGTCCTTATAATTTTTGTTGATGAAAGTTTAATCCAAAAAATTTAAATCATGAAATAATTTTACATAGATTATATATTATTCTTTTGAATCTGGTAATTTAATATATGAAATATAAAAAAATATTGGAAATAAGGTATTTTAATAAAAAAGCATAATAAGTGTGTAATAATAAAATAACTCTTTAATGAATAATATAATTTGAAAAATATGAAGGAATGTTTTAGAGGAGCTTCTAAAATAAAAGTTAAAACAATAATATTTTCTGAGAACAATATTTTTGTAGCATTAGATATATTTATGTTTCCTAACTACCAAATACCTTATTCATTTGGTAATAAATACATATGATTCACCTCATTTTATTTGTGAAAAAAATAAATCTGAAAATAAAAAAATTACTACAAAAAAATTGATAAAATGAAAAACAAATTACTCAATTAATGTGGATTAGAAATATAAATTTAAAAACAACTATTGCTAAAAATTATGGGAAAAACATATATATCAAAGGTATTCATAGAACATTAAATAAAAATTATTTTCTCTAAAAATAAGAAACATGTGATTCATTTGACCCAGGAATAGATATATATAAAATGTTTAAAACAATATTTTAGAATAAAAAGAAATATTTAACAGGTATTTTTGGGGTTGTGGGGGATATGAACCGAAATTTCTATATTTTTTATATAACATTTCATTAAAAATAAAATAATGGGGGAATAAATTGGTGGAAAATCATCATATTATTAAAGAGTATACAATTAATATGAATATTTTACTAAAACATGAAGAACATTGATTTTTATATTCATAATATATTTCAATATCTGTATGTACATGCCTAAAATATGACTAAATTTTTCATTATATGAATTAGTGCTAGAGAACTATTCCTCTATAACTAAAAAAATAAAGAAGTGTTCAATGTACTCCAAGTAGAAGTAAATCTAAAAAAATTGGTATTGTTAAAATTAAACTAAAGGCTACAAAAGATAACAATCCATGGATTTTAGAATTCGTTTTTTCTTCTTATAGGATAAAAGAAAAATCTTCAAAAAAAAACTGAAATCCATAATGGTGGTACAATGAATTTTTAGAATGATAGTTACCTATTGATAAATAGTGATAACATAATTAAAATTGAATATTGAAAATTTAATTACAATGATATATTATAATTTAATTTAAAATAAAAAATTACTTAGTGTAATACAATATTGTGAAAATGGAAATGAATTTATTTTTATTTAAAATGGTAGCAATACCAATATCTTGGATAATATTTTTTTCTCTTTAATCTTGATTGATATAATGGATTCTTAAAATTAAAAAATCACAAGATTGATTTTATTTTACAATCAAATAAATGTTGTTTTAAAATAATTTGTCACCTTGGAAGAAGGATCATGAATAATAATATGATGGAGTAAATCGGGAGATATCTTCTAAAGGTTAAATAGATAAATAGAAATTATTTATGAAAAAATAAAAAAGGTAAAAAATAGAATAAATTCACAATAATATTGAAAAAAATCAAATACGACATTAATTTTAAAACATTAATAGTTTTTAGACCCATGGACCTAAACTACTAGAAGCGTCTATTATTATTTTACATATATTAAAAATCCCCCAAGAATAATAAATTATATGACTCTGAAATATTGGTCAGAGACTATTGAGATGTTTAATGTTCTCAAAATGACAGTTGAAAATGATATTGGTATATTAAAAAATATCTAAGGATGGATAATTTAAAATATTGAATATCAACTAAATTTTTGTCCTATATCTTAAATAATGGTAAGAAAAAGTGTATATTTCTCTATAAATGCCTTTATTGAATATGGGAATAGAAATAATGAAATACTTTCTTATATATATTACCATACTTAGAAAAAATCAAGACATATTTGGAAAAATGTTTTATTATTATCTATATATATAATATATTTATATTATGAAATTATTTTGATAAAACAACTTATGAACTATGGTATAATAAAAACATATTTCTAAAATATATAAGGGTATTTATGGAAATCCATGATTAATAAAGATTAAAGGTCTTTATTTTTAAAATTTTGATAAAATAGAAAAATGAAGGTAATTTAATGGGTTATCTATCACATAGAAATAGAATATATATGATAAAAGAAAAAAATAAAATTAGATTGTGAAATTTAAAATTGTGAAGTTTTTTTAAATTATTCTATGGAAAGTGGTAAGAATGGTGAATCTTGTGAAAACCTCATTTTCGAAAGAAAATAGGTTCCCTATCATGTTTCACATGTAGATTATATAGATGATAATATTTCAAAAAATAAAGATTCTAATCATAATAGTGATGATGTTACTAGTAGAGATTACTCTAAAATATAATATTAAATTTTATAGAAGCATATAGATATTGATAATATAATTGATAATCAAAACAAATAACTTCAAACAAAAATTATGTTTTCTATATTAATCTATAAAAATTTTATCTCAAAAATGAATCCAAACAATATTTATATATATATTGAACATAATAAATAGTTATCTCCTTGGATGAAGAACATATTTAAATTGATAGGAAATATTCTGGTTATCATGTTCCTATACCTAATTGGAATTATTTTATTCCCACAAATTAGATATTCAATAGCAATATGAATAAAAATGGTGATGTAATCAAATTCCTGACCAAGATTATATAAAAATGATATATGCATTCTAATGGAATTATATTAAAATAAAACTTTCCTCTTTTATTATGGATTGAATAATTAGAATTATTTTTGTTTATTTTCTATAAATAAAAATATAATGTACTTCAAATGGATGTTAAACTCTTATTTATAAATGGAGATGTCATACAGAGATATTTACATTAATAAAATATAGGGTTCTTTCCATGATAATTATAGAAAAACATAGAACTGGATATTGATAATTATATATTAAAATAATCTCACAGGTAAATTATTCTATTTTGGATAGTCATTTGCAACACATGAATTTAAGAAAAGCCACAATGGGTAGTAATTTCATTTAAAAATAGATGAAAAACTCTAATTAGCATTGTTTATATTGATAAAATTATTTTTTTCATGTGATAGGAAATATAAAAATATTTACTTTTCTAGGATGTAGATATTTTATATTTCAATGTTGGGTAAAATTAAATTATATTTGTTATTTCAATTTTTGCAAGAGTATAGTTAAATTTTTATCCTAATATAATTAATCTAGGTAATCATGAATTAATTTTGAATTAAATATTCCTTATTGGTTCGAACACGTATCATAGTTGGTTTGGAACTCTTCAGATAAGAAGATTAACTGAGAGTCAATTAGAAGGAATATTAGAAGAGTATTTAAATTTTATAATTTTTAACATCATCTTGGCCTAACATGTTTTATCTAATAAAATTTTCTAAAATATTTAAAAACATCCTCAAAAATAATATACAAATAATCCTAAATAAATTAAATGATATTATAATAAGTTAAATAACTATGAGTTATTTAATAAATAAAAAGTTGATAATTAGTAGTTTTTTATGTATATGTTGATTTGGTAGACAATATAGAGGGTAAAATACAACTTAATATGGTTTCTATTCATTGAAGAATATATGTTAATTGGAATGATAAAAATTCATAGCATTATTACTATCAATATAACTAGAACAGATTATGTGGTTGCAACATAATTATACATAGATATGTAATAAATTAATGATTTTCTTGATGATATGAAGGTGAGAGTTGATTCTCTTTTTAGTATTAATTGTGAAAATAAAAGTTAAATTAATCAATAAAATAATCCATTGTAACACACAAGAGAAAAGTGTATTTATATATGGAATCATTATCTCAAAGAAAACGGTGGTAGAGCAGTTGTGAAACATTATTATGTACAATGAAAATAATATGTAATATATATCCCCAAAAAGTATCTATCAAAAGTGGAATTTGATGAACTAAGTTTAAAATTCAATATTTGGTCTTCTGATATTAATTTTGGAATATTCACCATACTCCATTAGTTTATATTAATTTTTATTATGTTATAAAAGTGGGAGAATGATTATAAATTTTATATGTCTTTATATTCATAGTTTTATACTTTTGTTGGTATTCAAATATGTTTTATTGAAAAAAGAGGTTGGTGTCAAGTTTTTCAATTTAGTTTAGGAGAAAAATAGTCATTAATAATTTATCTTTTTAGAGTAATATTTATAAAAACAATTAATAAGAAGTAATTTTTTCTAAAAACTTTTACACAATCCAATAATGTTGTGGAGAATATTTATCTTTGAGAAAACGTTATATACAATGTTAAGTTTCTTATTTTTTATGATGGTCTGAAAAAAATGATTCAATATTTATTTACCTCAATTGGTATATATTAATATATATTTTTATTATATAATTGGTATTGGTCATAATTTAACTTAGTTGGAACAAATTTGAAATATTTTATTATCAAAAATTGTATTGTGCAGTGATTAATTAGTTCATTTGGAGATAAAAATATAATTTTAAGACTGTGTTTAGTATGAATATTTAATATATTATCAAAAAATCAAAAATAGTTATTTACATAACATTATAAAGAAAATGTTATTTCATGGTTTATTTAGAGAGGTTTCTGTATCTATAGAACTATTAAGGAGTATTATATATGGAAAATTAAATAAGGGAATCCTAAAGATACTCATGATTTATTTATTTACATATTATTTGTATTCATTCAAAATAATATTTTTAAATTTTTTTTGGAACAATTAATGTTATTTTTAATTTGATTGAATGGGTATTAATAATAATTAAATTAGATCACAGAAAACATTTTAATGAATCTTAAAGAAAATCAGTACAGTAAATTTTTATGGATTATACTTTTATTTCCTTTAAATATATATTATAGTAGAAAAAACATTTTAATAAGTTTGTGTAATAATATTTTGGAACTAAGTCAAAAAAATGTGTATTAAATGTATTCATGAGTTATGTGAGACATATCTATTTAGAGTTACTCAATAAAATAACTATTAATTAAATAAAAGTGAAATGTTACATAGAATAGTTAAATATTTACAAAATATAATAAAGGTTTCTAAAAAAACATCAAAATTTTTAATCAAAACATATATTAATAGAATCAGTTGAGATATTTCATGTAAAGATATATAGATCAGTTTTTAAAAAAAACCTAAAATTCCTATTTAATTAATGTTCTAAAATATGAAATTTTATTCATATATAATATTTTGATTGGATATTCAAATAAAAATGAAACTATATGTCATGTTCAAGATTTATTGATATTTAACAAGGGGTTTGATTGAAATATCCATAATTATGTGATAGAGAAACAATTATTTTATTTTCAAGAAATACTAAATCTAACAAATAAAAGTACAAATAATGAATATTTGACTGATATTTAAGAATTATATTTTTACAAATTACATGGAAAACTAAAATAAGAATTGATAAAATAATCCATGTGTAAAAATAAGATAAGAGGTATTTTTTCTCATTCCTAGATTCTCAATTTAATACTATGAATTTTATTATTTATACCATGTGGTGGACATGTTTCCCGAAAACTAACAAACTTAGGCACATTCAATTACCATATAAAATATTTTTTTATACATGTATTATTACATATTGTATTTTACCATTACAAAACTTTTTTTAATTGTGTCCTTAGAAAACTACTCACAATAATATGATATAATAGTTCTATTATATAATTAGATTATACAGATATCTTAAATATCTTATTAAAGGTATTAATTATAGTCTACATACATCTTAATTATGGGACACAATTGGTTTTTGACTTTCTGGTATAAAGGCTATATATGGATGGAAACTTATTCTCATGAAGTTATCACATGGTGATCTCTAATAATGGTGTCTATAAGGATATATCTACCAATAATAACAGTATATGTCATATGTTCCATTTTTTGTTCTTATCTACATGTATTTTTATTGTTCCATTGACATTAGAAAACTATTAATGTGTTACATGTCTCACATACATTGATTTTTTATTAAATACATGGTGTATTTATCAAAGTAAAAGTATATTGCATTAGTTAAGTCCTTATTAGTATGAAATTAACTTAATTTTATAGAAATAATTTATCTCTCCTGAGTTTAGTAAGAATATATCTATAGCCATTTGATTGGGATATAAGTGTCTAAAAAATATTTTCTTATGGTAAGTTGTACACAAATTAATTTTGAAAGGATAATAAATATAGATAAAATAATATATATAATGAAACATAAATGAATCATACTTCATGAGATATCAGTTGACAAAGAGTTTATATTACATAATGAGAATTCATTTTATTTTTATAATTTCCCCATTATGAGGTATTAGTTTCTATGTTGAGTCCTTGGTGTGTTTTTAGATTCCACTCTTTGTATGTGGAGCTGGCCGACTTTTGCTGAGAAAAGAATCCATAGGGTAACATGTTGGAGTTAGTTCTATAGAACCTTCTTCTATGTACTTTATGATAACATGTATTTAGAGTTCTAGATATTAATAAACTTCTAATAACATCATGATATTTCTTATTCCTAACAAAGTATGTGATAACATCCAAAGAGTAGTTCTTTCACTAAAAGATCATATAAGTTCCCTACAATAATGAGAGCATGAAAGTGTTAATACACTATTCTTAAATAAATTTTCTATTTCTAGATAATATCATATGAGGGACGTAAATGATATATTCCATCATGGGTGGGGTCTCATAGGTAATTGAAGCACCTTCTCATTATATATTCCCTTTGTAATGTTTTTTGTAGATATTATGAGAAGGAGACCCATTACTAGAAAGTCCACATTTATACATTTCATTGGGTTTTCTTATTTGTAGATGTGTGTATTTATCCTTATTCCTTAATATTCTTATTAATGATTCTTGTTAATCATATACATTTTTGTATAAAATAAAACCCTGAAGACATATCTTCAATGTAAGGTTGGATACATTGGGTGTGTCACTGGTAATATTACATTAATGAATAATGTGAGAAGGAATTGTTCCATTCTGTTCTTTAACTTATGTTCATATCTCTGGTGCATGATAGAAATGATGTAGCCTAAATAAATACATAACCAGTGTGTTCTATAGTAATGTTCCATTTTGGAGATTTCAAAGAAAGATACATTGAGAAACTAGGTTGATCGAACCAGCATACAACATTCTAGATAAAAAAATATCATGAATAAGGGATTATATGAATCATTAAGTGTATGTATAAAGTAATATGTAATTTTGGCACTAACTTCTATCTTTATGGTAGCCTTGGTGTTTTTCAATATGATATACTTGGACTGTAGTCTACTTCTCCTAATGTAACTCAGAAAGATTCATAGAGGTTCACACATAAAGTGTATCCAAAATATCAGTTAAATAATATATTGTCATTTATTATTTTATAATTTGAAAAAAATATTATTCTCGCAAGTGGTTTGACAATTATTTATGTTTTCTTGATCACATATATTCTTTAACCAGTTATTCGAGAGAATATATTCTGAGTAGAAAATTGAATGATTATTTTTTTCTATTTAGTGAATATAATATTTAATAATTTTTTGGGAATAATGTAGTCACAATTATTTGATATATAAATAATCATTATTCAGATCCACATAAATAATATGGAGGAGTGATAGATCGAGTTTAAAGGTATGGATAGAAATAAAAAATATTGAATATTTTTTAAAGTAATAATATTTAAATTAATTATCAATTTAAGTTCATGTCGATACATAATAATAATATTATTAGTATTTGACATCGGGTTCCAAAGAGATTAAATAAATAATAAAGGTCACTTTTTAAATCATTTTATTTTAACCCCAGTAGTATATATACACAATAATTTTATTTTTTAAGAGAGATAACTCATTTATTTGGTTGCCAATATGGAATTAGAGAATCCTCTCAAGCCATAAATATATCCTTCCACCAAGAATTGTCCCGTGAATGAAGATTGATATTCCTACACTTCACACTCTCAAGTCAAGAGAGATCAAAGAGAATTATTTGGAAGTGTTTTTTAAGGCGATCAAAGGTAGTCTGCTCAAGTGGAATAATCTATCAATCTAGAACCTGTAGATTCAAATGGAGATGTTCGAAAAATTGTGGAACACATGTGGATCACAAGTAGGAGGAATCTATAGTTGATTCTTAAAACCCAATTATGGTATAACATATATGTTTTTTTAAATCCATAAATGATGATATAAATCCCACAAGTGAATTATTTAATTAATTAAATTTATTTTAAATAATATGTGATAATTCTTTCTATGGATCTAGAGGTTAATCCCTTATATATAACTTTTTCTTCAATTCCTTATATCCTGATGTTTGTCATTGGGTAAATATCAGATTGATAATCAATCCGGAAAAATATCAATGTTAAGCACGACCAATAACACACTTCCACTACACCAATAACCTACAAGTGGTATCATATGAGTAACATAATTCTTTATTATTATTTAAATATCATTGAATATTTATGCATTTATCATTTATTTTTAAATTTTATTTTAATCTTTATTTTAATCTTTATTTTTTGATCAATTTTTCCCTCCTTTATTTCTCATATATCCAATAAAAATGATTACCTTTATTTATGAAATAAAATAGAAGTTTTCATCTAGAGGTATGGAGGATGATTTTCGTATAACACTGGAGTTCACACTATATGAATAAAGTTATATTCCATTTAAATGTGTTCAATACATCATAAAATAGGTGTGGTCCAATGTGCTGATGGATTTCTGTGATGAAACATCGTCGATTGGGTTGTCACCCTCTAGGATGCTATGCCATCTTGGCTGGAAACAAATCCTTCCCCAGATGGGGCTCTACCTCAGGGTAGTTACCTGTTAGTGGGGGAGGGGGTTACCATGTGTGGAGGGTTTGAAAAGACCACACAAGGTAATTCCCTATTATAAAAAGGGAAAAAATACATCAAAAATTAATTTGTATGTTAATTAAAATAGTTTTCATTAATGACATGTGGTGAATTTATTTCTTACACCACATGTTGACCCCTATCCTGAAGCACAGTCAACTGTATTACACACCATGTATCCCACATACATGGTGAGTTGTCCCTTTGAGTAAAAGGAAGGCTATGTATTACGAAACACAACCTACCTGACTAGTTGTTGTGTAACTGAGAGACCACACACCATGTAGTCACTTATACACATCGTGTACTCCAAATTATCCAAGGCATTTATTACATACTAGGTCTCTAGGTGTGTAACATAGATGGATGTTTAGAGATATTCATTATGTCAATCTCACCTATACACACCATGTACTTATACAAAATTACATAGAATTAATTTTTTTATACTGTGTAGAACTTATCGACATATGCTTGCATGTGGTCATTAAGTTGATAGGTCACACCTTACAATAGGTTTTCATATATATTTTTGTGTGTGTTTAATTAATATATGCATAATGATAAAATCTATAATTCATTTATGAGTCATATTATAGTTATTTATCAATGTACAATGAAAGAGAATATATGATCCAAAAATCATGTAATTCCAGTAATGATTAAGTTTATCGAACACGTCATTAAAGTACATGATAAGTTGTGTAACCAATATGTCACAAGAGTAAAAAATATAAGAGTTTAAAAATTGTTAGTTTAATTCAAATGGGTTTTCATCGTGTTACCTCCATGGTAAATTTATGCATATATATTTTTTAAATAAAATAATTTAATTTGTTTAAAATTATGATGGATGGAAATCTGAAGGAAATTTGGATTATAATAAGATAAAGGAATTTATTAAATAAAGAATATAATTATTTTATTCAATCCTGATTTATCTTAAATAATAATTATTAATAATTGAATGCTAGTTTTATTAAATGTGTGATTCATTTCATGCATGTGGATGATAAAGAGAATAAACCAGACCACTTTATGAGATTGGTTTAATTTAATTAATTATTAAATTATATTTTTTTAATGCACCCTTTCTCTAATCATATTATATAAGGGTATGCATTCCCATGGATCATTTTATATAAACCATTTTCCCTCAACTATGTGTGAGTAAAATAATATGTAATGGATGACTCTCCCAAGCTAGTGGATGTTGCTCAAGTTTTCATCCAAGGAGAAAAATTTCCTGGAGGGATACATAGGTGTATTGGTTGAAATCTTTAACGAGAAACTTAATTGGTGAAAACTATTTTCCCCTTGGTCAAAATTTAGATTATCAATATATAGATAAACAAACCATTAGTAAAATATAATGAGCATACCCCATTATTATTTTATTTCTATCATGTTGCATACTTCTTTCATTAATTATTTCTTTCACAATCACATGAATTAACAAAATTAACAAGAATTCCATATTGAACTAAAAAAGTTGGCTAATGTGTAGATATTTCCTAAGACATGGTTAATCACTTAAGTAAGTTCAAATAATATTAATAATCATTTAATAGGGATAATAATTGGAAATATAATCATAATTGTGAAAAAACTATTAAGTAAATATATTAAGTCATTATAGTCTTCCACAAATTCAGTTAAAATAGAACCATAATTCAAAGTGCTTGACCAATCAAAGTTGGGGTGCTTTTAATAGTCAAGTAATTTTAACTTTATGTTTTGTGTTGAATTAAATTATTCCATATGAAAAGTGTACATCCAGAGTAGTACATTTTGTAACTGAGATCCCAGAGTTATGGAAATCCAATTTCATGATTTCTGGATTGGGTAGTCCACTCAATAGATCAAGACATTGTATGTTAATAAAATATGCATTTAGAATGCCTATCAAAAACCATTCGAGTTTCTTAACCAACCAAAGTTGTGCCAATTATAAGGGTAATATAGATCCTTGCCACTTGAATATCCAGGAAACATGATATTTTGAGGCCAATTGTTAAGGTTATTAGTTCTCTATAAAATCTTGGGAGACTAATAAATATAATATTAAGTTATTTGTATAAATTTTGTCATATAAATATATAATAATTTCCCATATTACTTGTAGAAACTACATTAAAATGACTTTAAACATATTTTTGTGATTCATACATACATATATAACCTTCTCACTAGCCCAAATTTCAAAAGGTGGAAAAGTATCTTACGTTACATCCTTTTCCATGAAAGGAAATAGTATGTGTTGGATGTACCTATTCCTAATGCACCTGGTAATGAAGAAAGTGATGAAGATTAATAAATTTATGGGACAAATTTTATCAATTACATAGATATTTAATGATTTATGCTATTATTCATGTCTAATGAGATTTTAATGAAACATGAGGACATTTATGCATCAGGCATGATGTCTCACCTTTAAGAATTCTATCTTGAGAATGTGAGAAAATAGAGGTATGAGATCTCAAATGATTTGTTTAAAACATATCCTGTAGATTCTATTCCAATTTTTCCTCATATAGTCATGATTAGTATCTATATTGAAAACATAGACACCTTTGAGATTAAATTACCAGATGAGTTACATAAATATCTCATAATTTCATCACTTACCAAGACCTTATCTAATTTTATTTTTAAATAAAATATGTTCAATAATGATAAGAGAATATCTGAACATCTTGTTTTGATTTATCATATGGATAAGGAAATTTGGTGTGATAAACCAATAGTCCATATATTGAATAAGGAAAGGAAGAACAAGGAAAATGGTCCCAATACACATAATAAGTTTAAAGATCCTGAGAAATATCCTTCCAAGAAGAGGAAGATCTAGAGGAATGGAAAGTAAAATAAGGTTGTATGTTTTACCTGTGGAAACCAAGGACACTATAAGAGGAACTACACATTGAACCAATATGAAGGTAATGTTCTGTTCTTTATCCAGTGTAATACTTCAATATCTAAAAAAAGGGTATTATATACAACTTTTGGTGCTCACATCTATATCTAAATGAAAAAAGAAAGTATATTTTGAAAGACTACTAGAGGAGAGGTAAATATAAGAGACTCTAATAGTTTGATAATGGGCTATCTTCCCATTGGTGAATACCACCCTTCATTTTCAATAGGATTGATTTTTGTTTTAAAAGATTGTTATTATGTATAGTGGGTTAACAAGCCCAAAATTTATGTATCATTCATAGATAAAAATGGCTTTATTTTTATTTTTAGAAATAAAAGTTGTTTATTTTATATGGAAAATAAATTTTATAGTATCAGACATTTCAATAATATATTTTATTCATTAAATTATAAAAACTAAAAATTAGAATTAGATAATGAATCATGTTCACAATAATCATGTAAAATCCAGGTATGGAATCACCACTTGGGCCATGTAAATTAGAAATGTTTGACCAAAATATATCAATATGGTTATCTAGACTCATCTAATCCAATAACACATGAATGTCTTCATGCTTGTTTACAATGAAAAATAACCTTCCCCCCAGTTGGTGGATAGTGTGAAAGAGCCACATAGACTATAGGATTGACACAGATTGTTGTGTGTGGACCATTTCTAGTAGAAGATAGAGGTGTGTATTCTTACTTCATAACTTTTACTGATGAAATTAATAGATATTGTAATTTCAAATTGATCATGTATAAGTCTGATTCCATTGATATATTCATGGAATTCAAGAATGATGTAAAGAATCATCTTGTAAATAAGATAAATAAGCATCAATCAGATCGATGTGTAGAATATTATAACCAAGATTTTATTTACATTCTATAGGAGTTTAAGATTATATCTCAACTCACTCCACCTTAAATACCATAGTGTAATTGTATTGGTGAATTGAGGAAAGGTACCTTGTTATACTTGGTATGTTTAATGACGAGTCATGTAGATCATCAATTTTCCTTTTGGGGATATTCATTACAAACTGTGAGGTAAAAATTAAACCATGTAACAATTAAAGTGTAAAATATAATTCCATTCATGTTACTTAGTAGAAAGAAACATGTTTTGTTTCAAACACGTTTATGGGTTAGTGAGGTGTTTCTTAAGGATTTTTCAAAAAAAAATCTCTCTGGGGTACACAGTGTATCTTTAAGGTGTATCTTACGGAAACAAATAGATATTTCCAATACAACCCCTCAAAAAAGAAAGTTATTTTCACAAGAAAATCCATATTTAGAGGGAGGTAGAAAATCCTAAAAACATTGTGGGAGAAATATAGACTTTTATGAAGTTGGTGCTCAAGATAAAAAAGAGTTAATCTAGGAAGCGGTTTCACATCTCTCTATGGAATATGTTGTTCTTAAAACAGATGTACTATGTAAGAGCCCAAGTGAGGTAATAGAACCTGAGAGGTATGGTTTTCTAGTCACTAAAGCTGGTGTCTCATTATTGGTTGACAATGATCAAGATCTATACTATAAATAGGTATTAAAGAGATGAGAATCTTCAAGATGGAAAGAAGCAATGAATTAGGAAATGGAGTCCATATATCAGAACTGGTTTTGGGTTATAGTAACCGTGTGAGTTTATGTAAATACCATAGGATACAAATGGGTATTCAATATAAAAATGTACATGAAATGTTAATTAAGTACCGATAAAGCAAGGTTGGTGGAAAATGGTTCTAAATAGAGTTGACGAATTGACTACGACAAACATTTTCACCAGTTTCAATGTATAAATCCATCAAAATTATACTTTCTATAGAATCATACCTTGAATATGTGATTTGGTATATGGATTTCAAAATTGTATTCCTTAATGGGAACCATTAGGAAGAGGAATATATGAGACAACAATAATGGTTTGTGATTCCAAATGATTCTAAAGTGATTTTAATGTTTTATAGATCCATTTATTAATTAAAGAAAGCAATCAAAACATAGAACATTTGAATCAGTGAAGATATAAAATATTTGTTTCCATTATGAAAAAGTGTGAGTTTTTATTTATTATGGTTTATAAAAATTAATATAGATATATTTTATCAGTAATTTACTAAAACTTGATATATTTACACATATCCTTTATTTCCCCCCTTTAAATGATCTTATTATCTCCTAGTAGTATATTTTGATGACATATAAGTTATTGGAAATCATAGACCAATCATCTAGACTGTTAAGGACTGGTTAAACAAATGTTTCTTCATAAACATTTTAGGAGAAGTGGACTACATTCTTGGGATTAATATCATTCATGATAGATCGAATAGGATGTTTAGACAAAATCAATGTAAATATGTTGACCATAAACTAAATAGATTTAGTATGGAAAACCAATATGGGATTCATTCCAATATCACAAAAATTTACATATTTTATATAAAATATGTCCTCGTAATGTATAGGATAATTAGACAATGAGTAAGATCCCACATTATTTTCTGATATGATTAATCATGTATGCCATTTTAGGTACTAGACCTTATGTTTCATGTCTATTGAGTTTGTAAAGTAGATATTTAGATGATCCAGGTGAACAAAACTGGTTTTCTATTAAGTATATGCATAAAATCTAGAGAATAATTAAGGATATATTTCTGGTATATATAAGTGATGAAGATGAAGTCATCAATGGTTATAGTGATGCTAGTTTTTAGATAGATCAAAATGATTTGAAGTCATAATCATGAAATTTTGTTGTCTCAACAGAGAAGTCATGATATAAAAGAGAATAAAGTTTCCAGTTGTCGTTGATTCTATAGTACTGTCCAAGTATATAATGAATTATGATATAGACAAGGAATCCATTTTTATATTTAGCATTTTCTAAGTTCATACTTTGGTACCTAACAGTAAGGAACCTATCTCATTATATTGTGATAATACTATAGTGGCGGATCTTGAAAAAGATCCAAGGTCACACCAATGAAAAAAAATATACTATAGAAGTATCACCTCTTGAGGGATTTTTATTATTGGGGAAATGTTTCAATATAATTAGTACCCATAGAAGAGAATGTGGAGAACCCCTTGACTAAAGGACTATCATATAAAATTTTGGACTATCATGTGAGGGATTGCTGAATGAATGTTGTTAGCAGTCATCTATAGTGCAAGTGGGAGTCTGTTTGAGTTGGTTCCCATGAACCACCATCTATGTACCTTATGATTACATGTATATATATATATATGAATATTAATAAACTTATTACCATGTCATGATTTTTCTACTATGTAATATAGTATTTGATAATTTTCAAAGAGTAGCAGTCTCACTAAAATGTCATAGCAGATCTATGCAATGATAAGAACCCAGAAGTGATATGAAACTATTATTAAATAAATGTTTTATATCCAGATGATATAATTTGAGGGATAGAAATGATATAAGCTATCATGGGTGGAGAATCATAGGACTCTGAGAAACCTTCACATGGTGTACGTCTTTGGTAATATTTGTTTTTCAGTTTTTAGAGAACATGACTTGCCAGTAGGAAATCCACATTTATATGTGTCATTGGGTGTTCGTATATACGGATGTATGTATTGATCCTTAGACATTAATATTATTATTAATGAGAATTATGAGTCATGTATTTATATGTATTAAAGAAAATATTGATGACATATGTTCCCAGAGAGGTAGGATATGTTGGTTCCATCATGAGTAAAATTACATTAATGAATAATTAAAGAATTGATATTTTTTCTTCTTTTCTTTAATGGAGGTTGATATCATAGGCCTTTTGACATAAATTATATAGCCTAAATATATCATTTCCATAGTTTTATATAGGCAAGTAAAATTTCTATAAAGTCATTGAAAGAGAAATTGAGTGCCTAGGTTTATGGTACCAGTATGCAACCTTCTATATTAGAGATATCATGATTAAGGGATTATATTACATAGTAAGAATTTATATGGTATATTATTTAAATTCAGCATTAATGCCTTTCATTATGTGTTCCTTTGTGTGTTTCTAGATTCTAACTAATACTTTAGAATCCTTCACCAAATTCCACTGAGAAACAGGCCTAGAGATTCATACACTAATTGTTTCAGGAATCCGTGTTAAATAATATATTATTAATTATCATTTTACTAGTTTAATAAATATTTTTCATAAAATTGGTTTAATAATTAGTGAGTTTCTTATGATCACATATATTATGTAACCAGTTATTCAAGAGAATAATGTGTTAAAACAATATTTAATAAATATCTAAATTATATTTTGTTAATTTAGAATTAATTTATTTATTGGTCCTTAATGATTTGATATTTATTTAATAAATAAAAAGTGATTATTAATGGACCAATAAATATTTTAGAGGATTGGAGGACTAAGATTAAGGGTCTCGTGAGAATTAATAAATATTGAATACTATTTTATTATGTAATATTTGATTTAATTTTCAAGTTAATGACACATCGTGAAATATTATTATTGTGACTATTTAAAATGGGTTTCTACCAAGAGTAAATAAATAACAATGGGAACATGGAAAATTATTTTATATAAACATTTTCATTATATAAGATCAATTATATTAATTTCTAAGAGAGGAAATTCATTTTTTTGTTATTACTACAGATTTAGAGAATCCTCTCAAACCCCAGAGAGGTTTAATATCCAAGAATGCTCCAAATAATAAAGATTTCTATTCCTCCACCTTCTACTCTCAAATCAAGTGAGATCAAAGGGAATTATTTGGAATACATTCTCAAGGTGATCAAATGCAGAAAATGAAAATGATAGGATTATCGTGCGAGCTCCCAGAGATTCCTATAGCAATGTTAAAAGGTTTTTGGAACACTTATGGACCACCACTAGACGGAATATACTCTTCATTCCTAAAATGCTACAATGGTACAACATTTATCAATTGTTATATCTATTAATGAATAAATAATTTCAAAAAACATATTTCTTTAATTAATTAAAATGATTATAAATAACATGTGGTGATCCTTTTCATGATTCTAATGTTCTATCCCAAACTTATATTAATTGATTAAAATCCATAGTTCTCAATGTTTATAATTTTTTAAATCTCATATTGATCATCGATCTCGAAAAAAGTAAATTTGGGCATGACCCATCGCACGCTTCCACCATGCTGGGAACCTACATTACACACTATGTGTATCGAGAAACGCATATTATTATATATATATCCCAAGTATGTATATATTATTTATTTAATTTTTTATTGATTGTATTAATAAATAAATATTATTCACAAATTGAGTAAATATAAAATTTATTTTATCAAATTTATATTTATTATTCAATGTTTGGTTATAATTTATGGGAGGTAACAAATCTAGTTTAATGATTTAGTTGTTGAAATAAAATCATGTAAATAAATAAATAAATATTTATTTATTTATTTAACGCTATTATATATTCTAATTTATCACATTTAGATATATCAAATCATTATTTTAAAGGAATGACATGGGGTATTTATTTATATTAAATAAAATAAAAGGAATATGTTTGAAAGTCATTTTAATTCAACTTAGTTATATATACATGTATTATGAAATTTTTGATATGGAATTTCAATTTTTTGGCACATTCCAAATATATTTTTATTACTCCCATCACTCGATACAAAGAGAGAACTTCTTCATAATATTTGCGGATATTATGGGGTAATTTGGGTACAACTGCATCATAAATGTTATTTCATGATAGATTCAATGTAAAATATTTAAAATAAAATATTCATCCACATCCTAAATCCTTCAATTGTTTATATAGTGGTCGAATTAATTTTCAAGTCAAAATTTAAGTTAAATTTTCTAGAGTTCGACAATAATTCTATGATACAGTCCTAACACCATTGAGAATGTATTGATCATAGGTCCGATAGTCATGATATTTGTGTCTAGATATCAATATTCATTTCAATTTTATATATGATTATTATTAATATTAATTAATTAATATAATTGTAAAAAACAAAAAAACAATATGGTGATGAAAAATTTGGGAACATATTTTAATCATATATATATATATATATATAACATCAAAAAAGAACTTCCAAACCACTAATAGGAACAACTAATGTAGCTTCCTTAAGTGACCTACTACCCATGTCAACTAGCTAACAAAAATGTGTCATCCCTAACCCAAGTTAGGCCCTGTGAGACCTTACGCAATTTAACAAGATCAACGAGCATATTTTAACACATAGAAATTCATTTTTATTTCCATAAATAGCCAAAAGATTTAGAAAAATTACTTACTAGTTTAAAAAATAATTATAATTATTTTAACATTATTTTGGAATTGTTGGAGTTATCAAATATAAATTAAAATTATATGAATTTTATTTTCATTCATAAAATATTATTCATGATTAAAGATATTAAATATTTAATCTATTAAGAAATATAAATAGACGAACACATTGATATATCTATATATATATCATTGGAAAACTTTACCTATGTATGTTTGGTTTCTTATTTATTTAATTAATATTTTTCAATGGTTTATATTATTATTTAATTATTTATTTATTATATAATTAATTGATCTATGAATTCATGCTTCTTAAATATGAATAAAGCCCTTATAGTCCTCGTTTTTTTGTAAATAAATATAATACATATATCATGAGTTTCCTTCACCTATGTCTGTGTGTAGGAATTTCATAGTGGTAAAAATGGTGATCTACATCAAGATATAAATTTTCATGGATCCAAAAAGGATCAATGAATAGGATAATGATAAGGGTTTTTAATTTTCCCCATTCAATGACTCATGGAATTCCCTTGGGGTCTCGGTTTATCCACCATCCACTCTATGGTTCAACTATCAGATAACATATCATGATCATGTCTAGAAAAATTTATTTATTATGCATGGTTAATTATTTTGTGAGTTTATTTTTTTATATATATCACCTAGAATAAGTTACGATGTATGACAAGATAAACTAAAAAATTCACAATGAACTAATTTTATCTTATTGTTAAATTTGGGGAAGTAATAATATAGTATCAAGATGAAAAATAAAATAATAATTTACTCATGAAATAAATAAAAAATCCATTAAAATAAATATTATTTCATTTTTCATGTTCAATAATATGTGTTAATATACCATCATAGTCTAAAGTTTAAGTCTTGATATTTTTAATATATTTTCTAGTTATAATGTTGCATTAATAAAGATAATAGGCTAAATTTGATTTACATATTCTCTAAATCCTCATATATATGATGATTTTTTTTCATATCATATATGATGAGATGATATATTGTATTATATGATATTTTAGGTGGCTCAAGGATAACATACACAAATATTACATCATTTTAGACTAATATTCATTATATTATTCAATAATACATACCCAGAAACCATAATGGATTAGTTATTTATAGATAAGATACATAATCAAGTTATTTCACGAAATATCAACAACATCTCCCATAATGATCTTCTATAATGGTACAATTCTTTGAAATTATTAAATTAGTACCTTTCATCATCACCTATGAAAAAAATGAAACATATGAAAGGGTGAGCTCATAAGCTCTGTAAGATTAAGTATAAGAGTTATCAATCAATGATCATATAAAAGAAGAAGAGGAGAATAAGGGTATAATAACATGATCATAAATTATTAAGTTCAATCCTATAGAGTCATATAACATAAATCAGGAGACATGGCATAAATCTATAGCATTTTAAAAGCCATGATTCATAAGTTTGGGGAATCATCATTAATCAGTAATGATCCATGAGAAATTATCATAAGCCTAAGAAAATTATCATTAAAATATTTTCTTATTCATGGATCATTTCCAAGACCATCTTCACAAAGTCGATGAACACCCATAATAGATTGGGTTCACTCCCCTAGGTCTTTTCATCATAATAAATGGTTCACTCTCTATTATCTTACATATTATATTATGATATATCCATAATTTCCCAATACATTAGAGGGATTTAATATACCCCCCAAGACTATAATTATACTCATATAAATGTGTGACAAAATATCATAAAAACAATCAGACTTCTATCATAGAATAAACCATGTAAAAGAAATTGGTTTCATAAACATTTCATCGAAACATAATCCAAAGAAATCAATAGATCGAACATAGATGAAATCATTAGAATATATCCACAGTGAAGAATATGAAACATAAAAGTATGTTCACTAAGAAGAAAAATAAATTGAAAATATAATTTTAACGTTCCATTGAAAATATGGTAAATTTTCTTTTTCATTTAGTATAATTAAAACTAGAATATTAATAGAATTTTTTTCATGAACAAAACTAGATACCTTGTTACCCTCACACCCACGATGAATCTGATATGTCCCAAAGTGCGTTCCTAATCACCATGGTTTGGATACTAGCACTTGGAATCCTACAAGATCAAATAGGGAAAGAATTTACATAATAATAGAGGAATATGAATGATACATGCCAACATTACCAACACTCCCAAATGGAGACAATACATGAAAAAGACATATAAAATAGTACTCAAATAAATAAATAAGAATCCCAAAAGAAAAATACTTCAACTAGAGAAAATATTTGTAAAAAATATGGTGTAAAAAGTGGAAAAAAATCCCCTGGACATCATCTTCACTCCATAGTCTCAAGGATCAGCTACACCAACCTCCTCAGAGAGGCTATTTCTATTTTCTCCAACCTAGCATAAGAAAGTCAAAAAATGACTATGTATAAAGTTATGTTGTGACCTATAAATACCATTAGGGTATCAACATGTTTTTCATAATCAATACCATAACAATTATCTATTTATTCAATCATTTAAAATAAAACATGGCATGGAAATTCATTTTCATTTTTTGAACTAAAACATAATTATTTAATAAAAAGTTGGAATCATGTCAAAATTTCAAACATGATTAGATAAGCATTTTATATTAAATATTTATATAAATAAATTCAGGGAAATATATAATTTTAATAATAAATAAAATGTGTAATCAATTAATAAAATCATAAAAAATAACCATGTATGAATTCCACATGGTAGGATAGTTATTAATAAATAGGATCCCCACACATCTCAAAAATGATCTCTACTCTAGTTAGGTGTGACACTCAAATACACACCAATAGGGGAACCCATCATGGGAAATCTATAACCCAACATGGTAACCCATCAAGGGAAGTCATGTCATAGTTTTTCTGTTATTGTTTTCAACATCAATCCATTATTAGGAAATAAACTGCGTAGTATGCTTATCCCACATAATAATAACTACCCAAGATAACATATGTTTCAAAAAATCAATCAATCAAACATGGTGAAATAAAATATTAAAAATCAATTAGAATTATCATTTCCCATTTTTAGTTTTCAACATTCCTTTCTCATTTCAAACCCAAAATAATGTATTCCATCAATTAAAGAAATTTCAAATCAACATTCACTTTAAACATTTTTTGTAAGGTAAAACAACCAATTCAATTTATAAAATCAATTAAAAAAGTAAATCCATAATTTTTAGAAAATCATCCAAACAATTCTAATCTGATAATATTTTGGGGTTTTACACAATTTTTATGCCATTTAAGATCACACATAAAATTATATCAATTATAATTCTAAAAATCAATTAAAAACTCATTTAAATGTATTCGTGAAATATAGGGTTTCAATCACTGGGAGAAGAATTATGAAACCACCTATATTTAATAACATGGTCAAATAAATCACCCACAACAAGATCTATACGGAATAATTAGGTGAAGGGGATCGAGAAACACAATAAATAATAAATATACATCAAAAATTAGTTTAGATGCATCAATAAAGTGATGATCTATCTCTATCTAATGTGGAGAGAAGGAGAGATTGGAGGAAACCATCTTATGATAAATCAATTAACATATATAAGATATAATAAGATCAATGATGCATCAATGTTTTAAGAAAAAGGGTTTTGAGGAGCCAAAATCGCTTCATGGGAGCTTCCAATGATGATCAAAATGTGGTAGCTTTGAATTGGGTGATTGAAAACATAAACTAGAGGGTGCATTATTTTTAAAATAATTTTCATTGGAATTAATACCCACATGTGTAGTTTTCTTGGTTGGGACACATTATTAGAGAAATTATAATCCTTAATGGTGCACCCCAACTGGTAGGGTGCATGGTTTATCCTAGGAGGGAACAAAGTTTGTTAAAATATGTGCTAATTTTACAAACACTCACTTCCTAAGGTTTCATGTTTTGGATGGGTTGGTTGAATGATTTAGATAAATCATGTTCCTCAATCCAATTTCTCACATCAGGGTGAATGATTTTAGGTTAAAAACTCCATGATTTACCCTTACAATGCACCTACCATTCATATCCCCTTGGGGTTTCATGTATATTTACATTCATTCGGAAAACACCCAAAACAATTAATGAATTAAAAGAGATCAAAATATGTTCATTGAATAACCAATATTATGTAATGGGATGTTATAACGTACCCACATTAAACCCTTTCTATACCCAAAATTCTTGTTAAGAAAGCCATGTAATTAAGAGGTGAGGCCACTACTCTCACATAAGTTACTCAAATTCCAATGTCTCCTGAAAAATAAAAACATGATTCCAAATCACTTTGATCAAAGGCATCATCCTCCCATGATGTATCTTTGTCTCAAAATCAAAAATCCTAATTGGATTCTCAGTCATAGAGTAATCTAGATAAATATCAAGATCATCCCATCTCAAAGAATAAGATAAGTCAGAAAGATTCTTATAATATTGGGATACATTAAACACAATATTAATCTCTTTAAACTATGGTAGTAGTGCTAAATCGTAAGAAACATTCTCCAGCTACTAAACAATTTTAAAATACCCCACATATAAATGTGTATGATTTCTTTTTCCCAATATATTGATGACCCAAGTGTGAGGAAACTCTCAAAAACACATGGTAACCATCTGTAAACTTCATATGTCACCTATAATGGTTAACATAATATTAGAACCATCCCAGTTCCATTAACACTATATATTGAATAAACTAAATATTTTCTGTCGTTTCTTGGACCAAGCTCGTCCTAACCAAAGAACATTCACCAATCTGTATCCAACATAAATGATATTTACAAGGATGTCCATAAAATTAATCAAAAAGAGAAATCTATATTGAATATTATTAACCATTATTATATGAATAATTAACCATCCACTAATTCATATCCCAGCATCCACCAAAATCATGAACTCTAGCATGTAACATGTCCACAAGAATCTATGTAGCTCATTCCCTCTTGTTATAGATCTGTATAAGATAAGTCGTTCTAAACTTTAATTGGGATCCTAGATCCTCTTGGAGGCCTATCAAAAATAAGGAAGTTAAATGGGGATCTCTATTAGAAACTATTGTAGTAGGTAATGGGTGTCACCTAATAATATCCCGAACATCGATACATCCCATGTCCTCAACATTTGTTTTATATAAAATAGTTATTAAGTGAAATTATTTCATTTTTCGATCAAGCATAACCCATATCAATTTATTCTTCTAAAGGGAAGGTGGAAACCCAACCAAAAAGTCCAATGAGATATTGTCCCACATCCCTGTCAGAACGAGAATTTTTAGAGGAAAACCCAAAGGTCTCTAGTGCTCTGTTTGACCTACTGATTGGTATATCAAGGAATAATAAATTTACTGATATATTGTGTCATACCTAGCCACTAGAGTCATTGCTTTATATCATAAAACATCTTTGTGGATATATGGTGTATCAGACACTGGGAATTATGGAATTAATCTATTATGGTCTTTTTTATGGGAATGGTATAAAAATGATTATAAAAAAATGATTCTCTCATACTAGATAATAAATACACTAAAAGTCTCCCCCCAATAAATATATTCCCTAATACTACAAAAAACATCATAAATTTTATACTTCAGATAAATCATCATGAGAATAGTTGATTTCAACTGAACAATTGATAAGAAAACCCCAACCTCATTCTCCTAGACTCCTAAATGAAACTGTGTAAAAAGATTCATCAAGTCCCAATATTATGATGATTCATTCATGGTCTTGGTTGAAAATATCTTGATCAGATAATAATCAATTACATTTCCATTAATTCGTGTGTAGGTAATTTTGATGTCAAAATAATAGAGGTACTCCACCCAACACCATTGAAGAATGTTAAAATATTTTTGAGAGAAGATGTAATTCAATATTTATTTTCTTCAAATAAATGGTAATCCTATCTATAAAAAAGTTAATCCAACCAAATATTAATATCATGATTCATTATTGTGAGTCTAGGATCATGGTTCAAATAATTATTCTTGTGTGGCCTATGTGGTCTAGAGACATAGGCTAAAATGTGATCGCCCTTCATAATAACACACCCCAAACCCCCAAATGATGCATAAGAGAATACCACATAGCCTTTCCCAACCTATTAAAGATTCATCACTAGAATATAAGTCAAAATATGCTTCATTTCATCAAAAAAATGAGAATTTCTCATTCCAAAATAACTCCACACCACATCGAGTAAGAGCAGCCATTAGAGAAGCCAACTTCCATAAATCATTCACAAACCTATATTAATACCCCTCCATGAAACACTTGGCTTTTCTCGGCTTTTCATATTCTTCTTCGCATCCTAGTACCTAACAGTGTTATCATAGAAAAACATGGCTATTCTGATTCAATAGAAAATTCAATTGCATTTGATTTAGATTAGATGGTTTTCAATCGGTTCCAATGGATCATTATGTCCATAAATCCATTTCTTAATGATGATGTAATGACTATTTGAATTTTTTTAAATGATCGACATCATGTTTAAAGATTTTTCTTGTTTCGGATTCATAATTTTTATTTTTGAAGAACACAAATTTTAATTTTAATTTTTTCCGGCCAAGATTCTACTGGAATCTGATCGCTGGATCTAATATGGAGGTGTTCAATTATTAGATGAAAAATAAAATAAAATAAAATAAAATAAAATATTAATTTATTTTTCTTCTAATAAAACAAAGCTTTTCATTTTTGTTTTTGAAAAAATCAATCCAAAGGGGGTATATGTTTTCTTTTCATTGTCAAAATGTTTATTTTGGGAACTCTATGGTTGGGAATTTCCTTGGTGGGCCATTGGATGCTTGACCATGAGGAAAAAAGGCACATTAGGAGTTAGACATGTAGTTTTGTCCCTCAACTGAGACCTACACCACATGAGGCACCTTCCTCCCTTTGCTCACTTGGCCAACACAATGGACCCTCCTCCCTGACCATGACCTACAGACCCTCCACCTGGATCATGTCATGTTGCGCCGTCCTAAGCTCACCGGTTCCTTCATAATAAACTGCCACCCAGATCCCTTGCTATCATGCTTCATGAGTTCGCTGCTATCCGGATCCTATATCATCTGGCCCTTTGTCCTGTTGTACTGATCTATTGCCACTGTCATCTTGGGTGGATCCAAATGGTCTCTTCCTCCCTCAACGGATGTTGCACCGTGAGGTCATCTTTCACCATTCCAAGCTAGTCGGATCCCTTGACCAAGGCAACACCATAGTCCTCGTCACGACCACTACTGTCCCCAGCAGGCTTCCACCGTCAACTTAAAGGGATGAATCTGACCTGACACCCTCATTTTCTCTATAGGACATCCATCCCTCTCTAGTGGTTAGCTAGCAGTTTAACCCCCTTATGAGATAGTTTAATACACCTCCAAGAAAGATTTTAAAGGATGGTTCGCCCTCCGTTAGTCCTGAGTGGGTCTGATAAACTCGGAATTGGTTTGGGCAGAGCTGTCTGTTCTAGAACACCCTTGTACAAAGTTAGCACAACCCAGAATGGGTATGAACAAGTTCATCCCCACCCACACAAGCCTTGCCAGGGGATTTTAGGCCTAGTTGAATTTAATATATATTAACTAAATTAATATGATTAATTTTAATTAATTTTATAAACTAAATTACTTAAAATTAATTTTGTGTTTTAAATTTTAATTGAATCATAAATTTTAATTTAATTTGAGTTGAAATTAAATCATTTGTATAATTTAATTTTTTTATTTTAAATTAAATTAAGGTTGGAACCGATAAACAAATTATTTGAATATATTAAAATTATTTAAATTTTTTAGAAAACCCTCATATTATTTAAATTAATTATAACATAATTTTCATTGCATATTTTTTTTATTCGGACTGATATTGAGCTAGATACCGACCTGTGTATGTCTGGATTTGATTATTTATTTATTTATTTATTGATTGTTATGTTTGTTAACATTATGTTGTCCAATGATGGTTTGTGTGTCATCTTATTTTTAATTCAAATATGTATAAGGGTCTACACATCCAATTCACCTATTATACATTGCAACCCTAGACCCCCTCACCAACATACAAGTATATTTTTAATTACATGATGACAATCTCAGACGTGGACCACACCAAGTAAAGGTTGTAATCTAGAAGGGAGTAAATGATTTTTCACTGGAGGTAAGCTATGACAAGAGTTAGAAGTTGATCAGTTATAGAACCCCTTATTTAATGATCAATCAGTTATGGATTAATCATAATGAAATGGTCAAGACCAGTCAGATTTCATGTTTTTCCATTATTCGTTGTTTACTATTTTTTTTTTCAGGTCCATGATTATTTTTTTATCACATAAAAAAATAAATAGGTTAAAATTCATAATGGTGTGATGAATATATTTCTATTTCTCGTTCATTTGGGAGCATGACAACCTAGTTTGAAAAAATTAAATATAATTGGATTATATTTGTTAATAATTAATAAAACCTCTAAAAGATATATTAAGTCTTATTGCCTCCCATTTCTCACATTAAAAAATCGGGTGTTCGAGGTGCTCATAAACCATAATTGGCAATGCCTCTTACTACTAGGGAAATCTCATGAGAGTATTGGTTCGTCATACCTAAAGTGAGTATTCAAGGATTATCCATAGCTAAATTTATATCATAGTAGATGAAAAGGGTTAAGGGAACCATTTTTAGATCCCAATAAGTTTGAACTTTACTGAACATAATAAGGAACTTCTAGTTTAAGTTGTTGGCCATCCTATCTCTTACCTTGAAACCCTATGAGTAGTAGAATAGCGATAGCGATTAGACTATGAGGGGGGTTTCAAGGATCCTTACTACCAGAATACACAAGTGATAGAGTATTATGAATCTAATAGTGAGAGCTATTAAGGTTTAATAAAATAGTTGGAGACATTTAAATGATATAATAATTAATAAATAATAAATTTCTAAAAACATATTCAAGAAAATGTACTAACTACTTACATTTTTCTGTTGTAGATCACAAATGGAAACCACCAACACCACAAGTACATTATCACTACGATCAATTATGGATAAAAAAATATCATGACCCAGAATAATTTCTAGGAGTGGTATAGACACTTGCACATAGTACAACACTAAGAAAGGAAGATATATGTGCTAGAATCATGAGTTCATGGTAAGCCTCCTTAGGGACCATGTAAGGTGAAAAATGATAAATTGAAAATTCAAAAAGATGATTCACTAGTTGTTTAGTGCATCATGTTGTAATCCAGGTACATCCAATTGCAGAAAATGAATGAGTATGAGGATGCCTTCAAGATGTTTTCTCATCTCCAACAATTATATCAAGAGAGGGGAAAGTAGGAAAGGTAACATTTCTCTAGTTCCCCTTATAGGTTCATTATAGTAGAATAGAACCATGATTGTATCCTTTTACTCAAGATGATTGGGTAAATTTAGAGGCTTAATGTCCTCGGGTTCAAATTGAACCAAGAAATAGAAACAGATCTCATTATTTTTTCTTTACCGCTATGTTATTCAACTTTTATTGCCAATTATAACATTTATGATATGAAAAATTCACTCCCAGATCATTTGGACATAGTTCTCCAAGCTGAAAAGGATTTCAAGAATACCAATTCATCTTTCCTTATGGTGAACATGAGAATAATGATCAAGGAAAAGGGATCTAATTCGATGTCATGTTTGAGGACACCAATGCACTATCTGGAAAAGATTCCAAACATTCGAAGGAAGAACAATGAGTAGGAAGCTATCTTTTTTTCCTTTAGTAAGAAAAGATGATAGAAGTTAAATTGTAGTGATCTTAAGAAGAAGCATTTTTATGAGTATACTTCATGTATTTTTGTCATTAAATTCGATATCTAATTATCTAAAAGTTGGGTATTGGATAAGACATGTGGCTAACGCATTTTTATTCATATACAGGAACCAGGTAGGTTTAAGAAGATTGAAAAAGGAGAAGTAGACCTCCAAGAAAAAAATGGTGAAGGTCTCATAGCTTTGGTAGTGGGATATTCCACCTTACAGTACCTAGAAGTTGGTTACTATTTTAAATAATTTTTATTATATACCTTCTATAACCTATAACATAATCTTTAGGTCACGTTATTCCACTTTGGGATTTTATTTCATGTTTGGAAATAAATGTTGTGTCTTTTATAAGGATGACATGTGATATGGTATGAATAATCATAACAATAGTTTATATATACTTGAACTTAAAAACAAATTAATAACAATTGACGAAAAACCCAGTGTGAAAGGCTTATATATCACCCGCCTATGGGAATTCAGGCTAGGTCATGTAAAAAAGATTCAATTACAAAAATTACATCAAGAAGGGAATTTAGAATCAGTACATTTAAAACACATGGATATATGTTAATCATGTTTACAAGGTAAAATAATGAAATCGCCTTTCTATGGGAAGGGAGAAAGAGACAATGTAATAATGGAATTAATACATACTGATGTATGTGGTCCCTTTCAAGTAGAGGTTAGGGATGGATTTTTGTACTTCCTTACTTTTACCGATGACTATAGTATGCATTGCTATATCTACTTAATGCGGTATTAGTCGAATTCCTTTCGGTTGTTCATGGAATAAAAACATGAAGTAGAAAACCAACTTGGTAATAAGATTAAGGGACTTTAATTAGACTGATTCGGATAGTATCTTAACCATTATTTCATTGATCACTTGAAGGAGTGTGGGATTGTATCCCAACTCCCATACCATTATATACCACAATGGAATGGTGTTAGTGAGAGGAGGAATATGACATTTCTCCACATGGTCTGATCAATGATGAGTCATGTAACTCTTCCATTATTCTTTTTGGGATACGCCTTGAAGACAATGGCATATAGCCTTATCATAGTACCATATAATGCTATAGATGGAATTATATATGAGTTATGGTATGGAAAAAATCCCAGTCTATCACACATATGTGTTTGGGGATGCGAGGCAGTTCTCAAGACTCTACCTATTGAAAAATTAGCATCCCGATGCACAATGTTCATCTTTATAGGTTATCCTAATGAAACCAAAGGATATTACCTATAAAACCCTATAGATAGAAAACTCATTATGTAAAAAACAAGCCAAATTTCTATAAATGGAACACATTTCAATATAAATAGTGGGAACATGATTTAAATTTAATAAGTTAATGACCTAGATGCATAATATTATGTACGATATCAATATCCAAAAGAGAAAGTGGAAGAAGTGGTTATTGAGACACAAATACTACATAAGTCTTCTCGAGAGGTTAGAGAACCATAGTGTTATTGTTTTATCATCAATGAGTGAAGTGAGAAATTACTCTTGGAGGATGATGAACCTCTAACATACAAGAAAATAGTATAAGGAAAATAATCTACTAAATAGAAAGATTCCATGCATTCTGTGATGAAGTCCATGTACCAAAATCAGGCTTGGATTTTGGTAGCCCTCCAGCTAATGAAAAACCCATTAGATGAAAAAGGGTATTCATGAAAATTCTGGATATGGATGGTATGGTTAATACCTATAATGCAAGACTGGTTTCAAAGGGTTTCAGGCAACGTCAAGGAATCGACATTGATTAAACCTTAAAACTAATAATGATGATGAAATCCATCAGAACATGGATTCCATTAGCATCTGTTAATGATTATGAATTGGTAAAATGGATTTCAAAACTTCTTTTCTAAATACTAAGTCAATTAAAGACGTCTATATGACTCAATCCAAAGGTTTTGTCAGTTCAACGAATGCTAATATGGTGTGAAAGCTTCATAGATCCATATGCGGATTAAAGAAAAAATCTCAATCATGGAGTGTTCTTTTTGATGAGGCCATACGAGAATTTGGTTTTATTAATAACAAAAGTGAGCACTATGTCATATAGACGTCTTCAATATAGTATTTTTGACTATGTCACGTGGAATTAATCTCTCCATGAAAATGTGTCCACAAACACAAGAAGAGATAGATAGAATGAGTATGATCACTTATTCCTTAGAAGTGGCTTCTATCATGTATTCCCTGATATTTAGTAGTTTTGATGTTTCCTTTGATTTAATAATAGTAGGAATATATCAGGACAATTTAGGCAAGATAAACTAGGCAAATTTTAAAATAATCCTAAATTACATTATGCATTCAAAGGATTTGTTCCTGGTGTATGGGTGAGAATAAGATCTAAAACCTAGTAGATACACTGATTCTAGTTTCTGGATTGATCATGAAGATCTGAAATCATAGTCGGGCTACATCATTTGCATGAATGGTGGTTCTATGTGCTAGAGAAGCTTGAATAAATTGGTGGTCGTTGATTCTATAGCAGAATTTGAGTATATAGTCGCTTCCGATGTAGCAAAGGAACAAAATATGGATATAAAAATTTGCCTCATACATAGGTGTTGTACCTAGCATAGAAAACACAATTTGAGTTTATTGTGATAATGATGTTGCAGTGGTGCTTGTCAAGGATCCCAGGTCTCACTAGAGTTCATAAAATATACTTCAAAAGAATCATCTCATGAGGTATTTTACACATAGAGGTGAAGTCATAGTTAGTAGAGTTCCCACAGAGAAAAACATGGAAGACCCCCTGACTAAAATCCTCACTCAGAAGAAGCATGATTCTCATGTGTGGGCTAGTGGATTTTTTAATGCCACGACCCCAATTACACAGAGTCGGAGAATTATTACACAACATTATAATTATAGAAGGAAATCATGTCACGAAACACCGATCAGTTTAGTAGCCTTGGAAATAATAGATACATTCATATGTTTTACAATAAATTATAAAATTAAAAACTAAAACAACATTATTTCGATAGTCCACACTCATATCCCCTAATACTAGCCCTGAAAGTTAGTCATAAAAAACATCTTCACATCCAGGAAAAAATAAAACATATAAAGGGGTGAGCTCAGATGCACAGTAAGGATTACAATATAGTGGATACATTCATAAATAAGTATAAAAATTTAAGGAAATTTATAAGACTAAAACAAAATCCTTTTAAACATGAACTTCAGAATAACATGTCAAAGATAAAATCAAATAATACCATTTACTTATTCACATGGATATTCTACTAGTCGAATAATCACATGCAATATCAATATCCACTTTCATAATGATGGAATGCATAATGACAGACTTCATAACCACATAGTCAAGGCCTTATGCGAAGACAATAAGTAAGATTCCATTAATACCTTTTTCCAAGACACTAGTTTGTCTCATGAGACCTACCGATGCATTGAGAAGCTATATCATGCTCCAACGGTCACGTACTATGTCCAATGCATTCATCATATGAAAAGATTTAAACATTACATAAACATTCGTATAAAAACTAGCCTACGAAATGTCAATACCATATACATAAACCATGAATGATGTAAAAAATAACATATCCACAGTCAAAAATATCCCAATACCTTCAATACAATATGGCTGTCTTGTATCATAATAATTCTACATCAAATAATCGAAAAATCCATTAATGTTTGTTGACATATATGAAATCAAAACTTTTTTTCAAAAAATATTTCATTCTATTTTGAAATCATTTAAAATTCATATAATTATAAAACTCATTTTATTTTGAAAATATTCTTAAAATCTTGTAATTGAAGCTTTGATTATGTTATAATGATGGAAAATAGCCGCACCCACCGTATAAGTAAAAAACATTCTTAATTTAATTATGTCTAAAAGGTCATAAAGTACCTTGTTTGGAAAATGATGGAAAGATTCCTTTCAAAGAATATAAAGTCAAATAAGGGTATAAATTACTTTAAACAATTTTCTTGTAAATAGTAAAAATGTTTTGAAATAAATTAATAAGAAACATCAATGTGGATGATAACGAGGTCCCAGTGGGTAATTAGGTATAAAAAATCTCGAATAATGAAGAGATTAGGAAATTAACCCTTAACTTATACATTTCCTTGGTCGAGGGAAGGTTAACCTCCTGTATAATGGTAAAATCAATGTTATTAAATGATACATGAACCATATATATAAATATGATATAATATAGGATCTTTTAATATTGCTTTGTTAATAATATTTTAGTATTATCTTTGTTTCAGGTGTTAACTAATTCATTTTAATTATTATTATTTCTTATGGGAGTCATATTTGTTATGGATGGAATGTATCTTATTTATATCCAATATGATATCAATTATTTAAACATTATTTTTATCCACCAAATGAAAATTGGTCTTGAATGGATACGATGGAGAATGAATCTCATAGCATTCGATGATACAGTAATTCATACGTACGCACGAGTGAAAATATCATTCTTCTGATATTAAAATAATATATAATTGGATGTTATATTATATATACAAAATCATTATCATGTTAAATTTATTATTTACATATATTATACATCATTATTATACCCATCCAACTAATAATGTATTGAATAACAACTACACCACGACGTGGAGATAGTAGGCCATATGTACGCACGTATGGTGACAAGTCATTCAAAGGATGAATATAATAATTAATATGGTTGTACCATATTTATAATAACATCACATTATATATAAGATACTGGAGTTATTATTTTTGAATGGAAACAACAAAGTAAGAGGAAGTGGAAGAAATATGGAACTTGAAAGAGGTGATGAAATATTTACCTCTTCATCAAGTTCTTCCTTTTGATTTGATCAAAAGGGCTCAATTGGTTGGCTTTTTGGGTAATGGAAGGCCTCTAGGATGAAGGTAGGACAGTTTAACTCATTGCCTTTGCCTCATGTTGAGTTCTTTTTGTGAGAAACTATACTTCAAACTCTTGTGATCAGTATAAATCTCACATTTTTCACCATAGAGATAATGTCTCCATATCTTCAAAGGAAAGATTATAGCTTCTAACTCCAGATTGTGAGTAAGATAGTTTTTCTCATGAATTTATAAATATCATTAGTCATAGGCAATATCCCTATCATTCTGCATAATGACATAACCAAGTCCTTTCTTTGAAGCATCACTATAAATAACAAACCCATCATTCCTTAATAATAGAGTCCATATAAGAGCATTGACTAATATAATCTTCATTTATTCAAAAAATTCTTCACAAAATTTGCTCCAAACAAATTTAACCCCTTTATGTGTGAGCTTGGTTAATGGGTTAGCCAATCAGGAAAAATTCTGGACGAAATGATGATAATAACCTACTAAACCAACAAAACTGTATACCTCGGTTATACTCGTTGGTGTTGGCCATTATTAGATTTCCTTGGTCTTTGAAGGATCAATAGATATTCCATCCTTAGAGGCAGTATGGACAAGAATAGAAATCTCTTGAAGCCAGAATTCACACCAACTAAACTTCCCATATAATTCAATTCTTCTAAGAGTCTTCAGGATAATGTGCAAGTGATTTTCATGATCATTTTATCTTTTTGATTATACCAGGATATCATCAATAAATACAACTAAAAATTCGTAAATATATTCCTGGAAAACCATATTCATTACATCCATTAAGACAGAGGGTACATTAGTCCATCCAAAAGTCATTACTATAAACTCGTAATGCCCGTACCTGGTTCGAAATGTTGTCTTCGGAATGTCTTCCTTCTTAACGCAAAACTAATGGTATATAGATCGAAGTGCAATCATTGAAAAATATTGAGCTCCATGAAGTTGGTAAAATAAATCATCATGGCGTGGCTGGGGATACTTGTTCGTTACTGTTATAGTATTGATCTCCCTGTAGTCAATGCACAACCTTATAGGTCCATCGTTCTTGTTAACAAAAAGGCCAGGGGATCCCCATGGAGAAACAATAGGGTGAATAAATACTTTTTACTCAATTCCTATAGTTGTTTCATTAGTTCCACTAATTCAACAATGGCCATTCTATAAGGGGTCTTAGATATGGGCCTTGAACTAGGAATTAAATCAATGGAAAACTCAATTTCTCATTTTGGAGGATGTTGTGGTAAATCTTCAGGAAACACATCAACATTTTATCCCATAATATGTACATATAATATTTGAACATTTATTTCCTCACCCACACATATTTCACTCTCATCCTCCCCAATAATTGAATTTTATTGAGTTTTTGGGGGTGGATCTAGATAAGAATCATGCGGTGATGATTATGCTCTTAAGATAAGGTGTTCTTTATCATTGTCATCAAAAATAGTAACCTCCATCTTCTTACAATAAATTTTTGCATAGTGGTCTGAAAGACAATCCATACCGAGGATTATATCAACTTAAATAATTGGTATGATGATGTGATCAGAAAATAAAGAACATTTATATGCCCTAATGGGGACTGATTCACAAACCATTATTGCAATGACACTTTCCTTAGGTGTTTTTATGAACAACTACCTTGTTAAATAAAATTAGAAATATATAATTCTCTTAGAAAACTGGGATGATATGAAACATTGCGATGATCCAGAATCATATAAGGAATTTTCTAAACTTGATGAAACCATTAAAGTACCTGCCACCATGTCTTTCGATGCTTCAACCTTAGCAGTATTGATAGCCTAATTTTGGCATCGCTCCAATGGCCTTTTCTAAAGTAATATTATTTGGTGATTAGGACATTCATTTTTATAATTCCCTATTTCTCTACAATTTTAGAACTCATCATTGATAGCCTCTTTCTTCCCCTAGAAATCACGAGCTTGGTGGCCTTTTTAACCACACTTGTAACAAACTATCATTCCCTTTAGGCAAGTACCTGGGTGTTTCTTCCCACATTTACTGTAGTATGGATATTAATATTTTCCATTCTTCTACTCATTTCTATTTCTAGAGTTTTCAGAAAATCTCTTCTTCTCTTTCTTTTCTTTAAAGTCATAGGACTTAGAGAATTCCTTTTTTGTCTTCATAGCACATGAGACAATATCTTCGTACGATGAGAAGTATTATGAGACTAATACTCGAAGGAGAAATGGTTTTAACCCATCAAATAAATGATCAATTGTACTTCTTGGGATATGTATATAATCTGCAGCATGACTCGCTCACCTTGAATAGTTAGCTACATACATTGTGACATTCTCATCCTCCTTTTGCCTCAAACTTAGAAATTGTATTTCCATATCCACTAGATGGTCATGAGGAAAGTATTTTTCTATGAAAATCTCATTAAACTCCCTCCATTACATATTTGATTATTCCTCATCATCCTTTTTGTTTTGAATCAATAAACACCATTGATCAACATATCTAGTGAGGCAATAAACTGCCATGAAAACTTTTTCCTTTTCGCTACTCCCCAAGGAGTGGAATATTTTCTCAAAGGAATTTATCCATTTCTCAGCCACTAATGGATTTGTACTCCCATTTAATGTTGGTGGCTGCTGCTTCATGAAGCGATCTAACATTGATCCTCCATGTTGTGGATCCGGGCGCTCCATACGGGTATGGATATTATTCATAACCTAAACGAGTTGTCCCTGAATGGCGATGAGCTAATCAGGACTAGTTGCTTCACCAACTCCACTATAATTATCTTGAGTTGGAGGGAAATCCATACACGGATTGTGTGCATTGATACGATTTCCATTCCTTCCACTAAGAACCATTTCTAAATAATTTCATAAACTAAATTAGTTTATGAATCTAAATAAATATTTCCAAAATTGTAAAACACTTAACATAAACTAAACAGTTTATGGATATAATCTATAATCATGAAAATGTTTTCTTTGAGGAAGTAAATAGTCATAAACCCTTCATAATGTTTTGTAAATAAAATAAAAATTATCCTAAGAATATCCCCCCGGAGTATTGTAACCAAGAGTAAAGCAAGGCCCATTGTTGTGCACCAGTTCTCGTTCGAGTCTAGCTCAAAGAGGTGTTTTCAGGTTTTACCTCTAGGTACATCTGTGTCATAGCCACCTCTAACTACTTATATCCAGACATGAATGTATTGCTGGAAAACTCTCAAAATCTCTAAAGTACCCAAATTCTAGGATGTTCTTCAATACTAATCCTCAAATTCTACCTTAGGGTAATGCTATTTAATCAAAGTTTATCTAAATCTAGAGTCCAAGGTATTTACTAAACTTCCTCGGATACGAACTGTAACACCCCAACCCCAATTAACCATAGTCGGTGCATTATTACATAACATTGGAATGATACAAAGAAATCATGTCTCGAAAGAATGTTCAGTTTAGTATCCTTGGAAATTCTAGATACATTCATAAGTTTTACATTAAATTACAAAATGAAAAATTACAACAAAATTATTTACATAAACCACACTCATATCCCCTCATACTATACCTACAATTTAGTAATAAAATAATTCTTCACATCGTGGGAAAATAAAACATAGAAAGGGGTGAGATCAGATAATCAGAAATAATAACAATATAGCAGAAACTTTTATAAATAAGCATAAACATTTAAGGTAATGTATAAGACTAAATAATCCATTTTAAACATGAACTTCAGCATAATATGGCATATATAAAATCATATAATTTCATTTACTTCTTCACATGGATATTATCCTAGTCGAATAATCACATGAAATATCAATAACCACTTTCATAATGATGGAATGCATAATGTCAGACTTTATAACCACATAGTCAAGGCCGTGTGCCATGATTACAAATAAGATTTCATCAAGGCCTTCTGCCAAGAAACAAGTTTTTCTCATGAGACCTACCGATGCGTCGAGGAGCTATAGCGGGCTCCACCCTTCACATACTATGTCCAATTAATTTCTCATATGAAAGGGTTAAAACATTACATAAACATTCGTATTAAAACAGGCATATGAAATGTCAATACCTTATCCATAAACCATGAATAGTGTAACCATAACACATCTATAGTTAAGTATATCATAAAACCTTCAATATTATTTTAGAGAAATATCTATTTCTATTTTGAAATAATTTAAAATTAATATAATTATAAAAAAATAATTTATTTTCAAAAAATTCTTATAAGCTTGTAAGGGAATCTTTGATGAAGTTACAACTGCAGAAAATATCCACACCCGCCGTATATGTTAAAAAACATTCTTACCTTAATTTTATCGAAAAGGTCATCAAGTACCTTGTTCGGAAATTTACGGAAAGATTCCTTTCAAAAAATATAAAGTAAATTAAGGGTATAAATGAATTTAACCAATTTTCTAGTAAATAGTAAAAATGCTTTGAAATACATTTTAAAGAAACATGGATTTGGATGATAAAGAGGTCCCAGTGGGTAATTACATATAAACAACCTTGGATAATGAAGAGATTGGGAAATTAACCCTTAACATGTACTTTTTCTTTGTCGAGGTTAGGATAACCTCTAGAATAATGGTGAAATCATTGTTATTAAATTATTCAAGAACCATATACATAAATATGATATCATATAAGATCTTCTAATATTTCTTTGTTAATAATATGTTTTAATTATTGTTGTTTCAGGTGTCAACTGATTCATTTTTCTTTATATTATTTTTTGTGAGTAATATTATTTATAGATGTAATGTAGCTTATTTATATCCAGAATGATATCAAGTATTTAAACATTATTTTTAATCATAAAATGAAAATTATTCTTGAATGGATATGATGGGGAATGAATCTCATCGTGTTCGTGGAGATGGTAATCCGTACGTACGCACGAGCAATAATATCATTATTATAATATTGAAATAATATATAATTGGATGGAATATAATATATAAAGAATAATTATCATGATATATTTATTTTTTACATCAATTATACATCATTATTATACCCATCCAAATAATAATGTATTTAATAACAACTACACCACGACGTGGAGATGGTAAGCCGTATGTACGCACGTGTGGTGACATGTCATTCAAAGGATGCATAGAATAATGAATATGGTTTTTCCATATTTATAATAACATCGCATTATATAGAAGATACTGGGTTAATTATTTTATAATGGAAACAACAAATAAAGATGAAGTGGATGATGAAAGAACTTGAAAGAGGTGATGAAATATTTACCTCTTCTTCGTTTTCTTCATTTTGATTTGATCAAAAGGGCTACTTAGGTTGGATTTATAACTTCTGGAAGGCCTCTAGGATGAATAGAGGATATATAAGAGGATATTTGTGCAGCGTTTTGCTGATAGAAATTGCTTTGAAGGTGTGAATTAGAGAGAAGAGGAAGTTCCCTTTTATAAGAGGGGTGAGGGGTAGCTTAAGAAAAGATTGAACTATTATTTTATAATAAACTCATTTTAGATTTATAATTTTTCCAAAATGATTTATTTCAAGGACAAGGTAGGTATGGGTATTAAACGACTCAACCAATAGGTTTTAGATAGGTTTGGGTCACTATATTATCCTTATCTTCTAGATTTAACTCTTAGATAATTAGTTTGACATTAACCACGTCTCTTTGTATTTTCTTATTATATGGTTAATAAGCACACTATAAAAATCCTAAAGAACCTCAAGTTGTTCATTAATGACATATATTGAATTATTTTAGACCTTTGAAAAAACCATATATTTTTAGGAATAAAATATCAATTAATAATATAATAATTGTTTTAAAAACTCTTTTAGGTCAATTTTGACACTATTTGCTATTTTGTAGTTGTTAAATGCACAACAGCATTATTACTTAAAAAAAGTTCATTTAATCCACCCTAACATGTCATATTAACCTATAAAATTAGTTTAATTCATAAAATGTCTCAATTTTCATTTATTTGTATATTTATAAAATGAATTATTTTAATATTTCACTAATAAGGTAATTACTCCATCATCATTGTGTCATTAATAAATTAAATTATTGAATGTAAAAAAATTATAAATAAAATACCATTATATAGGAACTCTCCTTCTCTTTCTAATGAATATTTATAGTCTAATTTATCTTATGTGTATCCTTATATTAAAAATGGTTTAGTTATTAAACATTGAATTTAATACATTTGACAATTCTTTGATTTAAATAATAATAAATGTCCTAATCTAATCTATGTGGACCTAAAAGATCGTATTTTACTCATAATGTTGTTTTTTTTCGAATTAAACTTATCCAATAGAATTAGGACATGTGTTAGTGTAATAATAATAGCATTTTTACCTTTAATTACCCTATTTACTTTTAACCGTGGTAAATAAAAGTCAAAAGTTACTATTCACCAAAAATTACTTTCATCTCATTGAACCACATTTTAGTTATTAATATCAACTGTGTATCTCAGATTTTCAAAATTCAACTCACATAAGTGGTAAAATAATGTTTTATGTAAATTTTCAAATGCTCCTAGAAGGTGGGTCAAGGACGGTAAAAAGTTCAATAAAATTTTTATATATCTTAAATTATTATAAACTGACTCCAATGAATTACATTGAACATATATTGGTATTATGTATCTATTTTGAACTAAAATAAATTTAAATAAAATAAGTAATTATTTAAATAAAAATTAGGTTTTAAACAATAACTCAGTGGTTTTCAATATTCATAAAAAATTGAATGTTTTTAGAAAAATACCAAAAATTCAACCTATAGTAATTACTATATTTTGAACCCAGAAATGAAGTCTATTTTGAAATATAAAATTGATAAAATTTAAAAAAGTGGGTATTAATATTCATAATGGGTAGTATGATTGGTCGAGATGTGTTAGAATCTCGAAGATGCGTACAATGCAAGCTATTGCATTTTTCAAAGGGAAACATACCGTGGAAGCTTGGGGAGTTATAGATTGAGACTTGATAGCAGTTGGCTCTAGTACATGTGGGAGTGTTGAAATTGGGATCCCTAGACCCAAATTAATTTGTACATTGATTACCACTAAATGTATAGATTTTTTTATATATACATGTGTTTAACGTTCCAAAATATTGTATATAATTCTGTAACCACTTTGTGTAGGTTAATGTATTATGATTATGTGTCATATCAAGTGGTTGTAGCAGATCCCAAGCTATAATGAGAATCTATAGATATTGTAACTTTAATCATAAATTAATGTCCTATTGTCTAGTTACATCATTCTTATAGGACATATATGATGTGAGACTATCTGGTGCTGGGAGCTCATAAGTACTGAGACATCTTCTCATGAAGTTTCCACTTAGTGATCTCTAGTAGTTAAGATCATGAGGACATACACACAAATAATAAAACCACATGTTTCAGTGTCCTTGGTTGTTCTTATCCATAGACACATGAAATGGTATCTTGGAGTGAGATCATTAACAGTGTAGGTCATTTAATTGTGTACTTTGATACAAGATGATAACCATGGATGTGAAGTCATGGTGTGGTAGTTTGTGTTTGGTACGTCATTGGTGACATGAAATTGATTGAATGATCAAGATAGTATTTTTCGCTTCTAAGTTGAGGAAGAGATATCCCAATCTTGGTTGATTAGGATGGTAAAAAATTCTTTAACACCATGGCCATGATAGTCGATGGTAAGTCGGTTTGGTCTGATCAACAAATAATAAGACTAGATAATGGATAAAGACACTAGAGTGCATTCTTCTTTATTGACATATCGATGATGAAGAGATTATATTACACAGACTTTGTTCGTATGAAGGTAGCCATTTCGTTGAGTTTTCTTTATCTCTATAAGGGCCTTGATGGGTTTCTAGACCCCACTCTTGGTCCGTGGATATTATTCACTACTATTGAGATAAGGTCCTAGAGAGTCACACACAATAGATCTTTGAGAATCATCCCTATTCTGTTTTATATAAATATAGAACATGGTGGGGCCCACCTTGGGTTCTAGGTATTATCCACGTTCTCTGGATCACCAAAAAATAAATAAATTCATTATTATTCAAATAAATATTAGTTGCGTTGAATTTATTTTTTTACAGGTGACTTGGTCAATACAAGATTTAATATTATTCAAACTGTTATTAATGAAATATCCCAGGTTTGTTTAATATTATCCAGATAGGTGAGTCAAGGTAAATGTCAATATTATCATGTAATATTATATATATATATTTTACATATTTGTGACAAAATATAAATATTATTTATGGAATAATTTTATTTGTCATAAATAAATATTTATGATATTTATGTAGTGGATGTTTATTACACAGGGGTCGGGAACCCAAACTCATTATTAGAGATTTCCATTATACAAGTAGAGATGGGCTACTCCCATGATGATTATTCATCTATTGTAAGAAAGATCATCACTCTCCACCCGATTCCTATAGATAGGCTCTCTCAATCAACCATGCGATTCAATTTCTGTATTCTGATACTCAAGATGCTAGATTGTGGTTATTCACACTTCATCTAAGTGGTCATCAAAGCTCCACGCTAGAAATCAAATTCCATTTAATTGTGCGAGTGTAGAATCAAGAAAAATTTTGGGATGATCTAGAGGGATTCAGCATTAGAGGATTTGACCAACAGTCACCGGGATCTTGTGACTGGCTTTCACACATCAAATTCAAATGAGGTAAGCCATCGTTTTTATTTTGAAATCTGTTTAAGCAACACATAGACCTTGGACCATACCAGGATGATATCTATGTAGTTAATGATTCTATGTCTCTCTAGTGATGAAAAAAATTAAATTCCCAACCCATCGGCTTCCGCTCTGCACCAGGGTACCTAACACTATATTATTGGGATCATAATCATTCATGATATATCCAAGATGCTACTTAGACTATGTGAAAGTACAAATTTTTACCAGGTACTAAAGATATTTAGTATGGAAAAATCCATGAGGGGATTGGTTTTTGTGTCACATGGTTTATATCTTCCTGAGAAAATATGTCCTCACAGACAATATGAGAAAAATATAATAAGTAAAATACAATACGCTTAGGAAATATGATCAATCTAGTATTCCATGTTATGTACTAGACTTGATGTTGCCTATACATTGAGGATGGTAGCTAGATACCAAGATGATCAAGGAGAACATAATTGGTTTGCTGCTAAGTTCATCCTTAATTATATGAAATGAACTAAGGATATGTTCTTGGTGTATGGAGGATATGAGAACCAAGTCATTAGGGGTCACAGTGATTCTAGTTTTCATATAGATTAGAATGATCTGAAGTTGCAATCATGATATTTTTTCTATCTCAATGGATGCAATGTGTGCTGGAAGAGTTCAATGAAGCCAGTTATGGATGATTCTATAATGTGCTCTGATTATATATCATCTCCTGAGGCATATATATAGAGTAAATTAATTATCCGAAATAAAATTGATGAATAATGTGTTGTGGAGTATGAAGATACCATTAAAAGGATATATAGTTATACTACAGAATATATATGCAACATGGAGTGAATGATTTACTATTTCATTGAAGGTCTTAAACTAAGTCTTCAAAGGGAACTGTTTTTTCAAAAAAAATTGTTATGTGATAAAATAGTTTTATGTGATATAAATACAGATAAATAATTCTATAAAAACTATCACTTCGAATAGAAGACATATAACAACTTGATGGTAGATAAAAAAACAAATAAAGGAAATAAGAGTCATATTTATTTTCCCAAATGTAATAATTTTGGAAAGAATCACCCTAGTAATTTAATGGAAGGAATCAGAGTTTTCTAGAAGTGTGGGGAGAAATTACTCCATTCCATTGGTTGAAAGGGTAGGAAATATTTTACAATATAAAATACTTCAAATTTGAGGAGATGTGGAAATATTTAAATGAATTCCACAAACATCAAGGAAATATACCTCATAAGAATCTAACGAACCAAGGTAAATATTATGTTACTTATACATTCAAAGTAGAATGATTAATGTTCATATATATTTGGATTGTTGATTAATTTTGTAAAAGTATTTTATCAATGATGTATATTTTATATGAATTATGAAATATAAAAATACTGTATTGAATTACTATTTCATTAAGGACTTGAGACTAGAAATTTAATTGTACTATGAAAAGTGATTGAGTAGCAAGTTAAACTTTCTGGAAAAAATATAGTTGATGGAAAGATATCTTTTAACATAAACCTTATATTGAGATAGTGATGATTGGATAAAAAATATTGACATCAATAAAGTAAATTGGAAACTAATAACTTTCATGGAACATATTAATATGTTTTTCATCATAATACATGGATGGTTTATAAGGTCAAACATTTTTAAAATGGTTTATGTTGAACTTTGGAAAATGTTTTAATGGTTGATATATTACAACACCCTATGATAAAAGATGTTCTATGAAATGATGTAATAATGGTTCAAGGTACAAACGAAGGATAATTTTGTGTCTATAGAAATATATAATTACTTATATTCTTAGTGAGTGAATGAATTCGTTAACTTTTTGAAAAGGATCCTAAAAAAATATTTTCCAATTATAATATTTTTTTGATAACAATGACCTTTTTAAATCAATGTGGTTTGTGGACCTATGTAATTAACTACCATTGGATCACCCATTGTATTTTGAATAATGTTCTCTATCACTCCCCATCAAAACTTGATAATTAGATTTCTCATCTATATCTACTTTTTATCTAATGTTATCCTACTTTAAAGAAATGAATTTTTGGGAATTTCACATTTTGGTTTCCCAATTATTAATAACATGTGTTATTAACCCTATTTATGATGTGGGATTATCAACAATTGTTTATTTTCAAATATCAATCTCTTGATTATCGTGATCATGTTTAAATTGTGAAGAAACAATTTAATGAAGCTGGAGAGAATGTAAAACCTGAAGACTTTATAATATTTTCAGTTTAGAATAAATTAACTTTTTTTCTATCTTTACTTATACACAACACTAGGTTATGCTTTCGCTACACACAACATTGAGTTATCTTGTGTTACACACAATATTGAGTTCCTTCAATGGCATATAAGTAATGAAGGACCAATCATAGAAGTGTATATAAAATTTCAAGACATTATGATATATTTCTTTTTATTTAATATAATTAATAATTTTTTTTAATATTCAATAAAAAAAGTTTTATAGACATAATATAATAACAAATCCAATTTTATGCATAAAAACTATATTTTTAAGGCAGTTTTGCTGCCTTTTAATGGGGAACCTATATTAAAACTAAATTTTTGAGATTTTAAAAAAAGCTATATGTCAAAATAAACATCATTTTTGATATCTAATTTTTAAAATTTGGTTAGGGTGAATTTTAGTATTTTTCTTAGATGTTTCATTTTTTTGATGAATAGTGAAAAATATTGAATTATAATTGAAAATTAATTTTTGCCTAATTTATTAAAATAGTTGAATGATATTTCTATTTATTTTTAATTATATTTAGTAGAATTATAAATTATATAATCCAATTTTATTAATTGGATCCATTTTCACATTGACATTGGATATAAAAATATTTAATCTTTTAGACATATTAACTTTAAAAACATCCTTTGTTTTCCGATATGCGGGATTAATTTTAAATTAATTTCTACCACTTATGTGACTGTAATTTTGAAAGATCGATTACATAGTTGGAGTCAGAATAATTAATAATGTATAATAATTTCATCTTATTTATTTATCAAAAAATTTTTTGATTTCAATTGAAATTAATTACAACGATTGAGGTAAAAAATTGTTTATTTATTGGTTAAAATTTAATCTTAAGGGTAAAAATTTCCTATATAATTTTATAAACAAATTATATAACTATATTTAAACCATATACCCTATTATTTAAAATTATATGATTTATTGGGTTTTTATTCCATGAAAGTGACCTATATAATAAGTTATGTAAGAAAAAGACAAAAAAGAAACCTTCCATACCATTAATATTTATAAAAACCTGAAATATGGAAAAAACATTATATTTTAGGTTATAAATTTCATTTTGGAAGATAAGTTAACTATTTTTATCATTATAATTTATTATTAATTTTTATATATGAATTAGTTACTTAAAATTCTTAATATAGACCAACTTAGTGATTATGTTGTTAATAATTAAATAAAATAAACGATACGAAAATACCTATTTTATGAAAACTTATTATTATATATTGAAAAAGATAAAATATGTTTTATTTCTGGACCTATTTACCCTTTATAATAGACATATTGACACCTCAATAGTGAAGACATTATTTGCATGATTCGGGTTAAAGTTGTGTTTTCGCATGTCATATGTGATTTTATTAAATTTAACTTCCATCACACAATGGAGTTTTACTTTTAAAATTATATTTAATGTTAATAATCTAGGGGGTATATATTTTCTAATAAATATATCTTTTATTTAGTTTTTATGGATAAATTAAATCGGATAGAAAACCAGTTTCCATAATAAAACCAAAATAGAAATTATGGGGAAACATAGAAGTTTAGGAACAAAATTATAAAAAAATGTATTTTTTGAGTTTCTTTATAGACCATAAATTTAGTTTAATCCATTATTTTTATATTTTTGTTGCACATTTTGTAAGGTAAACCACCTAATAGGGTTTAGCGTTTAATATTTTCCAAAAAGCCACTCCCCCTCCAGTATAAATAGAAACTCACTCCACCCATATTATCACACCTGACAAGAACTTTGGATCATCTAAAATATATTAAAATAAGCTCCCAAAATACCTAACCTAATACTAGAAACCTTAGGTTGGGAAAAAATAAATCCAAGTAAGACCTTTGGTGAAAACAAAAAGAGGTTACCCAAAAAAGATGTAACATATTCCATAATGAATTTTATTTTATTTCTTTATCAAAACATTAAATTATTCTTATTACTTGATAATATAATAAAATAATTACCCTAAATACAGTAAGAGTTTTTTATGTTAAGGATTTTACATACACCTAATCATACTTCCATAAAATGGGTAATGAAATCACCGTTCATGTGTACTACCAACTACCGCCTCATGAAAGGATATCGTTATTTTTTCCCTTTTCACCTCTAATGGTTTGTAATTATAATTGAAACACTATTTTTATATGATATATATGATATTAATGTTTTCATACTAAATATAGAACTATAATATAACAAATAATGTATTTATTCCCATTTTGTAGAAATATGATAACATCCTTTGTGGGTGTGTGGACTATCGGCTCCTCAAAGCAATGTCAGACATTCACACATTACATAGAATGTATTAATGATGAGTTTTATTAAAGATATTTCACATAAATTAAATATATATTATATCCATGAAAAAATAACTCTTCTGAAAATATTATTTTTCATTTTCTTTATTTCCATTTTCACAATATAAAAAGTGATTAGACCATTCTAGACATGTGGACTAACTCCCCCTCGGCGTGATGTGATTAATTTTACATCACAATAATTATATTTAAGTATATATGATTAAATAAAATTTAATTAGTGATATAATTAGAATTACAGAAATATGAAATTTTACTTACCTTCTTTCTATAACGATCATTGAAAAATGGGATCGTTACTCTTGCATATGTACGACCTACTTTCTCCATGATGGAAATGTTGTTTCATTTTTTATAAATATATTTCATGATTGGTTATAAAAGTATAATTTATGGTTGGATATTATAATTATTTCATGATTAATATTATTTATAAGTTTATGTAAAGGCCACATTGACTATAGTTCACCTACCAATGTCATTTTTGACACTTGATCCATATTTGGTAACAAAAAATGATAAAACTTAATTATTTAAGTAGTTTTATAAAACTATGTAATAAATGAAATAAAATTTATAATAACCATGAAAAAGGTTATAAAAAACTAAATAATTAATATATTTTTATTATATAGAAATATAGAGACACACATGATAAGTGAGACATAAGGTAAGGTATTTTCATCTCAATTTTACATCAATGTGATAAGTCCCATTTTAACCATAATCTTATTTTGTGTGGTGTATCTACTACCCCTATAGAACAATTATATCATTAAACCCTTTATCTTTTTGGTATTTAACATTTTACTTTGAATTATCTCATTCAATAAATTTTAACTTGAAAATTACCACCTGTTAAGATTTATCTTTCCGTCTCTCTTTATTTTGGGACTACTAATTTTCTCTTAAAACAACCACTTTCTCATAATTATTTTTCAATAAAAATTTTATTTATTTGTGATATCCATATTATTTTATGATGTATATGATTATTTATTAAACTATATATCATATTAAAAATTTATTTTTACATTGAAAATTATTTTATTTACTAGGGATATATTGATAAATTTGTATCCTTTATTCAACAAAGATATTTTATAAGGAACTTGGATTATTAATTTAAATCAATTTTTTTATATATTATTAATAATTTTTACATGATATACTTGGTTTTGGGATAATTAAATTTAGTTACATTGAATCATCGTTAGTCTCATGGGGTTAATTCATTTGGAATACCCCTTCATATTTGTAACCAATATGTTTTCATTGTCTTCTGAATGGTCTTGAAAAAATAATTAAGGATTATCGAACCAAATTGGTATTTAAATAGTATGTTTTAAAAAAATTAAAAATTATTTAATATTAATGGTTTTTTGTACCTAGAAATATGACTTCCAATAATTAAGTATTTCCTTAATTTAAATGATTATTATCTAGAGCATTTTCACTGTGAAAAAAATCAATGGATGCATTTTATTCTTAGTTTATAGATTAAATGGAATGTCTATTTAGTTTATTTTACCATTACATATTATTTTTGTTGATTAATTAATTATTACTTGCACTTCACTCTAACCTTACTTAGAATTGGATCTCACCCTTATTTTTTCAACTTTCCCCAGGGTATAAAGATAAATTATTGGAATGAGTTTCAGGGATACAATATGATAACCCTGCTCTTTATTTCACATTAATACTTGATTTTCATATAATAATACAATAAATAAAACCCAAATAATATATAGTTATAGTTTGTATGGGAATTATGTACATTTCATAACAACATAGAACATGGAATACAACAGTGTTATTTAAATATTCTTTAACATGATAAAAATACTCCTTCAAATATAAAATTGGATGGGATAACCTATAGACATATATATGAAAGGGGTCGTCTATTAATCCTAGTAAGGAAATAAATTTTGAATAATTGAAACATGTTAAAAATAATCAAATCATTGAGTAATAATTTGAATCCCAATAATAAGGCATGATGTAGCATGATAATCATAACATGGGAAATTTGGAAACAACATAAAATGCTGATGCGTAAACATAGGACAACAATATACTCGTAAATACCTAATGGATGAAAAATTACAATAAATTAATTAGGTTCACTCCCTATCAAAATGTGATAAATCATAATACTAATCATTACCCAATGTATTGAAGGTCTCTCTAGGCGCACCCATCTTATTCATTTCTTTCTCATGATTAAGAAACATGGATTAATTCTTCATCATAATTAATTCCACAATAAATGAATATATAATATATACACATAAGTACCTAATAAATAACTATATATTGATAATTGTTAATACCATTTATATAATAGTGGTCATGGTATTCACTGCACAATTGTTTTGTCATGGAAAATCACAGTGAAATTTTGGCAGCATAATGGCGTTACATAAAAACTAATAAAAGGAAATGATGTGATATAAAGGGGTATCTAATAATTTTTCAATAAATTGAAAATTAATAGTGACATGTAACAATATATCCCAGTATAAATAAATGAATATAAAACACAATAGCAGCGGAAACACTATAGCCGCAGAGGGACTGTAGCGGGGGCGATTACTGCAGTATGTACTGTAGCAGTGCGGGGACTGTAGCAGTACTGTTCACCGAGGGGTCATTTGGTCCAAAAATGGGCTTTCAAGCCTTGTATTCAGGCCACTTGGCCTTGGGCCTTCGGGCTTTGTAATGAGTCACCCTCTACCCAGTCTAAAGAGGTCTTTGCTTTAAATAATAAATTGAGGCTTCAACCCCAACCTTTAAAAAAAGGATAATTATAAGATTAATGAGAATGAAAATAGGGATCCCAAAATTTATACATGAAATTTAATTTAAGGGTAATATTTAATAACATATCACAAAATCGTTTTTAATAGATATAATATAAAAGGTGTTCTTTAATGGAAATGATAATAGGGAAATACCGTACAGAATTTTGGAATTATAATGTCTTAATTGAAGGTAAAAATTAGAGATAGCAAATTAAAACTCATTAAAATAAAATTAATTTGATATTATGAGTTTTTTCTAAAAAGTAAATCATAATTGACTGGAATTAACAAGGAAAATTCCAAAGGAGGTGCTAGAAATGAAAGAAGGAGATGAAGGTAAGGATCCCTTACTTGAGTGTGTGACTTCAAAAGGTTGGAAGTGGCTACATGGGAGTTTTTTGGAACCATGGTATGACTCTATATAGAGTATATAATAGTATTATCACGATTATAAATGTTTTTAGTGAATATAAATGGGATCTTGGGTGGGTTTATATATTGATTGAGGGGGTTTCTTTATTATTTAGTTTTTAGACTCTACAAAATAAAATATCCAAATCACAAACCATACCATGGTTTTTTACAATGGATTCATCCAAATTGGAATGGTATATATTATTTTAAAATTCCAAGTTCCAAACTTGATAAAATAATGTCATTTCTTAGTGGAGGTGAGTCACACTCTTAAAGAAAATGATTTTAAAACCTTAAAAAATATTATAGGTATTTTAGAATCCATAACGTCATTAAAAATTAAATTAAATAAACATAAAATCATATTATTATAAAGATAAAATATTTATTTGGTCATTTATCCCATGTATAGTAATTATTACATCACGTTTTGGTCATTCTAATGTTAGGAAATACATTGTATATTTAGACGATATTTATTATTTACCTGAAAATTCGACTATCTCAGAAAATTTTGAAAAAATCACCATTAGATAATTTTGAAATTTTTATTCTAAAATTAATATTTAATTTATTTAAATAAATTTATAATTATTTTATTTTTATTTGAAAATAATAACCAAAATTTCTTGAAATTTCTGTGTTTTGTTGATAATAACAGTTTTCGAACCCTTATAAAAATTAAAATTTACATCATACAAATTATATGTTCAATTATATTTTAAAAAATATTATATAATAATATTATTATATAAAAAATAATCTTTATTTGAATACACATTAATTTATCAAAACAAATTCCTTAACTGAATTTTTATATTACCCGAAAGTATTATTTGTGTTTTATGGAACCAAAATAAAAAAACTTTTATATAGTAACAATAATAGGATGAAAATATATTAATTATTATATCCAAAATAATATAAAATACTCATATTTATAGGTTCTTGATAAAAATCCATTTAATACACTATAAAATGCCATATAAGTAAAAAATTTTATAGTGGGATTTCATGGGGAAATTCAAAAAATATGGTTTGGGTACTGATCATGCTGATCATGAAATTCCCTGATAAATGGTTTTTCTCAGGATTATGTTATTTTATATCAGCTTTTTCTTGGACAAGGGAAGATCCCAAAAATGATATCTCCCTCATAAGCTCTAATAAATGGGATTCATATGGAATGATTCTACTGGTTGAGGTTATCACCTCATTTGTCTATATCAATTGGATTTGTTGAAAACCTATATTTATACCAATCACATAATCACCATTCAATGGCTATATTATCAATCGTAACAATTATAATTTGTGTTTTAAATCCAATAGGTTATAATAAAACAAAATAATTTCATCTGTTTTATATAACAATATTTCTTGATGTGGCATTTAAAAATAAGAGAATTTTATTTATAACAGTGCAGTTCATTACAATCATACCCCCTTCTGAGAATTCACCTTCAAAATTTTCATTTCCCACAATAAAATAAAATTGGGTATCTATGATTCATCACCTCCTCTAGTCCCCATGTTTTTTCATTAAAATTTTCATTTCTCTACAACACTTTGATAAGTTTCATTGTATAATTTTATAGAAATTTTTCTCTATGATCAAAAATCTTCACCTGCTTCTCTCCATAAAAACGTTCTTTTTAAAATGGTACTACCTTTTTATTGATTACATGTAAGGGGTTTGGTATTTAATTTATCAATATTAATACATAAAATACACCACGTAATTGAGATAGGTTTGTTGAGAGTGATAGTTGATTGGACACTGCTCTGATGTGTTCAAGGATCACAAAGGGGATGATGTGTCTCGAACAAAGAATTCCCTTTAACCCACATCCCATTACTTTATTCCATGGAAATACGAGGCAGCATACCATGTCTTCAACGTCAAACTCCAGGCCTCATCAATGATTGCCTACATAGCTAATTTTTCAACATTGGGAAGCATTGAAATTTTGCGTATTGGTCTTAATATTTTCCACCATTTCCTCAACCATTTCAGGACCTATCTTTTTTTATTCCCCAACTTAATCCCAACATGTAAGTGTACTGAAAAACTTTCTTTAAAGGGATTCATATGGATCTGTTTGAATTCTTGAGTGAAAACTGTTGTTGTATGAGAACTCCAACAGAGGAATATATTGGTCCCAACATCCTTTGAAGTACATAGTAAATGCTCAAAACATTTATTCTTGTGTCTAAATAGTCTTCACATATTGGTCATCTATTTGAGGATGATAGGTCATACCAAAGTTCAACTCAGTTTTTAAGGAATTTTGGGGACTTCTCTAGGACAAAGAGGAGAATATTGTATCTTGATCAGATACAATTGATAGTGGTACTCCATGTAGCCTTATTAATTTTCTGATATATATTAATGCAATTTTAACTAGTGAAAAATCCTCTCGCATTTTGATAAATTAATCCTTCTATGTAATAAAATCCATAACAAAAAATATTGGATTATTTCCCCTTGATGTATTGAAATTTACAAGGACAAATTCCATGGTGATGTTCTCCCATTTCCATGCTGGTATGGTAAATGGTTGCATAATCCCCTTGGACTTCTACTATTAATCCTTCACTTAATGGAATACTAGGATCTTTGATGCATATTCAATAATTTCTTTCTTTATATTGTCCCACCATTAGTGTTCAAATAGATATTGATACATCTTTTTGGTTCCTGGGTGAGTGGAGAAAGTTGAACTTTGTGCAGCATCCAACGGTTCCATCATCAACTCTGGATTTGATGGAACACATAGTCATGAACCAAATATCACAATTCCTTATTCATAAATTTTAAACTCTAAGGACTTCCCATTTCTCATGGATTCCACCTACTTCTAAAATTACATGCGATTTATTTTATAATCCTTTAAATTTTCCAAAAGAGATGGTTGAGAAATAATTTATGAAAGGATTTATTATGTTCCTTCCTTTATGATTCCCATATTAATCCTTTGCTTGTTTAAGAAGATCTATCCTTATCAATTCTCATCATTGATAAAGATATAGGATCCTTTCTACATAGAGCATCTGCCACTTTAATATCATTACTAGGAAGGTAGTGGATTGAGAATTCATCTTCCATGATCTGCGCTAACCATATTTATTGGTTCATATTCAGATATTTCAATATGAATATATACTTGGGGTTTTTGTGATCCGTATACATATCACACTTCTCCACATATAAAAAATTCTACCAGATTTTCAAATAAATGATCACATATTCAAACTACAGGTCTTGTGTGGGATTATTTTGATTATGAACTATTATCTTTATTGAACCATAGGCTATGAATTTTTCATTCGGTATAAACACATAGCCCAATCCCTTCTTCGATGCATCACTGAATTCTATGAAGAGTTCTCCAGTTTTGGGTAGTGTGATAATGGGTGCAGTGATGATCCTCCATTTTAATTCCATGAATATCTATTCACATTCATTATTCTATTTGAACTTAACTCCCTTCGAGGTTATATTGTTAAGAGGATTTGATAGTCACAATAAATTTCTCAAAAATTAGTAATAATACCCAAATATCCCAAGGAAAATGGATATCTGTCATAGCTATTGGAATCATCCATTCTTCAATTACTTCTATAATTGAAGGGTCCAAAGATATACCATTTCTTATGTTCATATTTCACAATAAATATACTTCCTTCAACTAGAACTCACATTTTTTACTTGGAATAAAGATACTCCTTTCAAAGGTACTTTATCATGGTGCTTAGATTCTCTATATGATCATCCTTACATCTAGAGTATATTAGAATATATTCAATAAAGACTAAAAAATAATCAAGGTAATATCTACAGACTCAATTCGTCATTTTAAAAAATATTTCAAGAGTATTGGTGAGTCCGAATGGCATCACTATGAACTCATAGTGCCCGTATATTATACGACAAGTTATATTGGGTACACCTTCCTTTTTCTCCCTTTCTATATAATATCTTCATTGAAGATAATCCTTGGAGAATTATACTGGTCCATTTAGCTGATAAAAAAGGCATAAATATGAGGCATAGGGTAATTTTTCTTTATCATGATCTTGTTGAGCTCATAATAATCAATGCAAAGACACATTGACCCATCCTTATTCTAGAAGAAGTATAGGGGTTCACCCCATGGTAAAGCACATTGGAATACGAACCCTTTATCCAGAATCTTCTATAGTTTAATTTTTGTCTCCTTGAATTACACAACAGTCATTATATATGGAGTCTAAGATGATGTTAAATCCCATGGTATAAGATCTATTGAAAATTACACCTCTCGCCTAGTATTAAGACCAAGAAATTCCTTTGGAAACACTTTAGTGTATTTACTCCCAATAGGCTTGTCATCAAGGATAGTTATTTCTATATACTAAATCAATTGATCATGATACACTTTCTTATAGGGTAATAATATCCATGCTTGAGATGATGGTTCTTTTTTATCATTCATATCGACGTGTAGTTTTTCAAAAATCCAATTTTTATTAACTCAACAAGTATAGTACTAGTAAGGGATCAATCCATAGGGAATGTGAGTCATCTTTGTTGTTTTATCAAATTTTTAAATGATTAAGTGGTGTTTTCTAAAATTTATAATTTATTTTGTTTTGTGTTTTGATAAAAAGTAATTGGATTTCAATGTGATAATAAATTACTTGAAATAAAAATAAAAATACAAGAATTTGATTTGGATGAAAATTAGAGAGAAATACGTCAGAGATGTGGATTTTAAAGGTTGTTATTAAATAAATTTAATTATGAGGTTGTGTAGTTCATGAAAATTCACATATCTGGGTAAAGATTATAACATAACCTCTTGGTCTGGAGATTTTTTTTTTAAAATCAATAGAAACCAATTTCTTCAGCCTTAAAATTGGATTCTCTTAATTTTATTAATTATATTCCCTTTTGAGATGATTAAAAAAAACAATTTTCATGGATAATTTAATTCGTAATTCTATAAAGGATCACTAGAAATCATGTTCTTGGTACGATATGAGATTTCTAGAGATATTTAGAAAGAGTTAATAACGTATTATGGGAATGAAGTATAAACAACACAGATACAACATTAAAAATAAAAAATTACAACTCAAAATAGTCCCCAACTGCAACACATTGGGATTTAGCTACTCATAGAGTAGATAGTAATTAAATAATATGTAGTACTTGAATACATCGTCTTGAAAGCCTTGGAGTGGAGGTCTTCAAGATGGTTGCATAGAACCAACTTCTCTCATTTCTTCTCCCCTCTTCTTCTCTTCTCGAATGTCTTCAGATTTCTCCCCCATGGAATAAATTGGAAATGAAGAATCTGAAGGACTGCCAATCATGGAGGTCCTTTTACCCATTTATATATTTTAGAAGTACACGATGTGTAGCAGAATGTACACGGAATGTAGTACTAGTAAACACATTTCAGCTATCTTTTCTCCATCTGTAGGTGAGATAATACGCCATATTAGACTTTGAACACAGTGTCGCCTAGTAGGTGGACATACACAGTGTGTAGCACTACCCCACATGCCATGTAATATGGTTCATCAGCCACCAACCACTTTTAGAAGGTCCACATGGTGTTTATAGGGGTCTTACATGGCGTGTAGTCTTCTGCCAGCAACATGGGTGTGTAGTCTTTCTCTCAACCACCAACCACTTCTAGTAGGGGGTACATGAAATTTAGCATAACGTACATGGTGTGTAGTGGTTTTTAGAAACATTAGCATGTACTTGTCTTGGTCAATCCGTGTCGGTGTGCTGATACACAATGGTTTTCCTAAAGTACACACCATGTAGTTTGGAATTCTTGAAAAACATCCCCTGATTTGTGTCATTCATATGGAAATACCTAAAAATAATCGTAATCTATAATAAAAATATTTTGAACCAAAAAAATGATTTAAATTTGATTAAAAACATGTTTTTATGCTCATTAAAATATATTGATATGTTTACACAAATTGGGTACATCAAACTCCCCCGCACTTTGTCGTTTCATTATCCTCAAGAAATATCTCAACATCAAAACAATATAATCCATACTCTAAAAGGGATTAATTTAACTAATTATAACATTAAATAATGAAATCATAGATGAATATTTTTAAAAGGAACAAGACAAATTTCATTTCAAAAGATATTCTAATCATTTCACATATATAATATTATAGAAAATTTACATCCTCTTTCATTCACATTGTTTAAATTTTCATAAATAAACATCCACTTGATGATTTACCTCGCCACAAGATACCACACTCAGCACCCAAGATTTATTTAATCATGGTTTTGCTCAATCATAAGTGTATTCACTCTATCAATAGGCTTGCAAGTGTCCTCATTCTCCACTTTAAAATTTAAATCAAAGAAATCATGAGGGCTTTCTATAAGGTTCAAATTTTTTTTGAGGCTAAGGGTTGGTAAAGAGTAATAAAAATTAATCTCAGATGCCTACAAAAAACAATAAATTATAAAACAATAATTCATGATATTCAATTAGATCTTAAAAAATCATCCCCCAATAATGATCTCTCAAAGGTATTATTACCATAATATTCCTTTCCCAATATGGTCCCATAAACCATTAAATATGTAATAAAATGTCTGGTCCCTCTTTTTAATTTTTTCATTTTTTGATGACAAATTGAGGGACCACCAAGAATGCAATGGATAATAGGCTCTGGGACCCTTTTTCCTAAATCAACAGGTGACAAAATCCCTCACACATAATTTCATGGTCCCTCCCTAAAATGTACCATGAAAATCCAAATATTCTCTTTTAGCTCAAGTGAATAATCATACAAATAAATAATTAGGGTAGGATGGGAAAATTGGTTTGTATTGTGGCTTCATATTAATGAAGATCGTGGTTTCTAAGTGTTTATGAAGACTAGATGTAGGGTAGGACTCAAGGTAAAATGGGATGAAAAACAATCAAATTCCTCAATCATTTTACTGTGATTAAAAAAATGTCATGTTTTCAAGATAAAATCTATAAAATTGTAGTATTTTTGAATATCCAATGAATCTCTCAAGAAATAGGGTATAAGAAATAATATGTCAAAAAGGTTTAGAATACATCTTAGGAATCGGAAAAATACAGGGGTTAATCAGGTCCACACATGGATACAAAGTGATATGTCGAAATAAATTTAAATGTCTCAGGCATAAAATACAAAATCAAACTATATCAACAAATATTTTATAGCTCTTTTGAAATTGAAATATGAATATAAATTTACAATTCCCATTTATTCCCTTATTTTTTATAATTATAAGTAATAAAAAAACATCCAAAATTTAAAATATGATAAGTATTAATTATGTATCCAAGATTATATTAAGGTAAAGACTAGTGTAATCGGAGTCCCTACCCTGTACATAATATAGCACATGGTCCCCCACGTGTAATACAAAGGAATCATAGGGAATATGGGAAAAAAGTGCTGCGAGATAAGGGAAGAAATGGAAGAAGAAACCAAAAAATGGAGATGAAAAAGAAATACTAAAAAATACTCCCCTTGAAAATAGAGATGCCCAAGTTGCTCTAGGTTACCTATGTCTAGTGATGGAATGGAAAAAAGAAAAATGGAAGGCATAAAATATAGCACATCCCAAGAATATCACAAAACACACACACACACATATATATATATAATGAAAATAAATGTGTGATTAAATATTCCTGGGTCACCTCACAAGTGGCATCATCTGTAACAGGAGGATTAGTCAGTGAAGGTTCGGCGACAGCAGTGGATGCTGTTTTCTTGAGATCCGTTCTCAGAAGAGGATCTGTATTATCCAAGTATTCAGTAGCGGAACTCAAAGTGGGTGGATCTGCAATGGAACTCGGGTCGGTGGCAGGATTGGTAGTAGCGGGGCTGGTGGTGGAGAGGAGAATTGAATCTGTGGCCAGTGCTGTTAACGATAGTAGAGCTTCTGATGAAGGTCTGGGAGCAAAGGTAGAAGAAGGTTTTGGGGGAATTCAAATGTCATGATGCTAAAGAAGAAGCCCCAACAACTACTCAAGATGGTCTAGATGATGATCCAGACGAACCTGGTGTTGCTCCACCGCAGTTGGGTGGATGGTAAAGGGGATATCGAGCAAGGCTGTAGAGGGAGGTGGGTGGTAGAAGGAACAGAATAATAATAAAGAGTGGAAGAAGAAATAAGGCTTGAAGAAGTGGGGTGGGTGGGGAAGGGATATTTTTATGTGGATGGGAAGGATCCTGAGCAACAATAACAATGGGAGCAGGAGGGCCGTCCCTCACCGCAGCAGGAACAGAGGAATCTTACACAAGCACACAATGCTCTCCCCGATGATCGAAAAAATTCATGTAGATAAGCACGAGGAAATCCATATGCTGAGGAGAACATGTGTGATCATGAGGGAGAGACAGCTCAAAAACTCCGAAAAAGTCTTCCAACCAGGTGTGGATAATATAGTGGAAATAATAGGCGGCTATCCAAGGGAGATTAGGGTAGTCACGTCGAGCGATATAGGTAAGGAGCTCTATGTCATTCTCGAACACAACAAATATATCCACGTGGTGGGGAAAGAGGATGGCACTAAATCACCGATGAAGAATGTGAAGAGGGGGGTAAATAATTACTCTGCTCTTCTACGAGGTGGGGGTGTACCTATGGTTAGGCCCAGCAATCTCCCTCCACATTGCAACAAGAGCAGAGCGCTCAGGGTGGGTCGATGTGGAGACAAGAGGTGGGGTGGAAGGATGGGGATAGAAGCTGAACCCTTGGCCAAACATGGCCATAATAAGTGAAAAATATCATCCCCGTAGTCAGAAATGACATGGCTGAGCTTTATTTTTGGGTGTCTGCTGGTACATGGGACTGTCGAACTCGATGGTGGCCATGATCCCCAAAAATAAATTACGGTACATAGGAGTACTGACGTGGAATGTATCTAGCAGGTTATTATGGCCCAGAATCCCCTTGATGTCATCCAAGATTCCAAGGTCATGTGGCACCAAAATTTCAAGGAATAGACCGCCCAACTGTATAGTGTGGCGAGAAAAGTTCCGCAATCACTCCGTCGTAAGATGGTCCTCAGAAAAAACCAAGCATAGATGCAGAGGTGACGGGGCGGTAGCCAGAGAAGGTGGTGGTGGAATGGTTGGTGTTGGAGTATATAGTCCCTCTAATGAGATAGAATATGGAGTAGTGTATACCTATGCGGGTGCAGATGGCTAGCCAAAAGTTGGAGGTGCGAGCTCGGTCACGTCCACCACTGGCGTGGATGGTAGCTTAGAGGGAGTGGAGCTGGAAGATAGAGTCGTGGTAAAGCAGATATCAGCCATATTAGATGGAACTAAGGCCACTGTCAGATGATCAGTTGTATAAGGGGTTTTTGGAACAGTCAGATCGGTAGATGTTACTAGTAGAGGTGTCATAAGGAGTGGAGCCAGTGCAGCCAATGCTAGAAGCTGGAAAACTGGGAAATCCAAAGCAGGCAGCTCGACCTATCGAAGACTAATCCGATCGAAATGAGGTCACTCACCCTCAACAGTGGAAGCGGGCCACCTCCCACTCAAATAATCTCTACTATCCATATCTGAAAAGTAAATTTAAACAAAAAAATATAAAATAATAAGAAAAAAAGGAAACAAAGAAAATTTGATAAAACTGAAATAGTAGTATAACAAAGTGTGTAGATCCATGATACACAGTGTGTAATAGGAGCTATGTAAGAACCCATGTACCCTAGATAGACACACCATGAGGGAATGTGTAAGGAAAATACACGGTACATGATGTGTAACGAAGTGTATAGGTAGTGTACACCAACATGTTATGAGCTCTGTGAAAAGAGCCAGACATAGATCGACGTGGACAAGGGAAAAAAGAAATACACGCCGTGTGGATGAGAGACACTTCATGTAAGTGACCATGGTATGTGAGTTGTGTAGACGATCCACAAGGGATCCTTATAAGGGTTGGAGCTCACAGTGCGTCCCTAACAGACAGGCCATGTATAGGTACATGGGAAGGGGGCCATGTATTGAACAGACAGAGACAGAGCTAGTAGGCCCGGGGAGGAATGATAAACGGTGTGTACTGAATGTACATTCCATTTATCAGCCAAATGAATAAAGTTTTCCATGTGTGGCCATGTGCATAAACTAAAAGGCATGTGTTCTTCAAGCAAGAAGTTTGCTGCATGGGAAACTGAAATGTCGTCTAATCATCAAATCACCCAAAATGCTTTGAAAAAAATAGGGGGTGATGAAGTTTGTAGATAGACCGTGGATCGTAATTTAGATCAAATCCAGACATAAAACTCACAAAATGGGGGATTTGAAATCGGGCGGTCGAAGGGCGTGCGGGAGAAGAAAACAGGAAGGAATGGGGGGTCACATGACATGGGCTCAAGCTAGGTGGGGTGCGACCTTTATAGTCGTGGTAGATGGAATGTACCCGAACCTAAACGTCATGTATCACTATATATATATATATTAAAAATAATGAATAATAAATATATAATATAATTATTATATTAAAATATATAATAATTAATATTTAATAATAAAATAAAAAGACATATATATATATGTTTATATGTATAAATTTTATTTACTGAAAATAATGCTATACATGTAATGTATGAGGAAATACACATTGTGTGTTCTAAAATTGGATGAAAAGAAGTACAACCTTTGGTTCGGTGCTTGGGGTGAGGTTTGAACCAGCGATAGGCTGATCCAAACACAATCCCACAACCACTGGAGAAAATGATGTTCTAATTCTCTTATTTATGAATTGTATATAGTTAATGTATATGTCCATTACTACATGTGATAAAGAAAAGTCATGGAATGTGGTTTTTTAATTAGAATAAAAGGGTTGAAGTAAGTAGATTAGCCGAATCCAAACCTAGGAATTTTGGATCCATGTCCAAGACTCTACCAATCTACCAACTTCACCCACATGTATGATAGTATTTAATGAACTTTTTTAATTATTTTTTGAAAACATGTAACACATAACATATATTGAAATTAACATCTTGTGGTTTTATTAATATGTAAAATTATGGAAATGGGCCAGTTTTCTGGATTCGAACCCTGGTCTTTTGGAAACTAGTATACCACCCAGACCAGCCAGTCTATCCCTATCATGGGTTTTATATTATTTATCAACATTTATATATTATTTTGAAAATACCAAATTCATTTTGTAAGAAAACATGAGTATAAAAAATATGAACCCTGTGTCGATGGTAGGGATGGAGGGATTCGAACCGACGAGAGCTCAGATAAACTACAATGACATATCCTTCAACACCAGTATCATCCTTATTTATGAAAATAGTTAATCTATATATTTATAATACTAGGAGTATAAACTAAAAATATTAGTACACGTCGTCAATATAGGTGGTACACGACATGTAACCTATGGGTTTCCTCCCAGGAAGCACCTTTGTTTTAAGTCATTGGCTTGACCTTCCTACCTCTTGTTACATGAAATGAATGGTGGATATTTTACCAACCATATCCTCCATGTGATGATAATGCTTTAGGAATTTTACATTCACCTTGAATGGTTTTCCATCATCACCAGCAATTTCTACCGCACCATGGTGGAAAACATTGAGTTCATAAAATGGTTCCGACCATTGGGACTTAAACATGCCTGGAAATAATCACAGTCATGAGTAAAAAAGCAAAACCTGATCCCCAAGTTGGAATTTTTTTCAGAAAATCATTCTATTGTGATTCGTTTGTGTCTTTTCATTGTAAATTCTAGTGCTCTCAAACTCCTCTCATCAGATCTCAACAAGCCTTGTGAGATGGAATTTGCACTTCTATTCGGTAGACAATAAATCAAATTTTAGGGCTTTATTGTCCTAGTAGGATTTATGGTCCAACTCCACTGGTAGGTGAAATGGATTTTCGTAGACAAGGCAGAACAAAGACATCCCCAAAGGTGTCTTGAAGGGAGTCTAGTATACCCATAATGCATTATCACGCTTTTTGGACCAATCCTTCATTGAAGCTACCACCATTTTCTCTTGGATCTAATTTATTTCACGATTTGATAATTCCACTTGTCCACTAGATTGGGGATGATATGGTGTTTCCATGTGATGCTTCATCCTATATTTGAGTAACACATTCTTTATTAAGGTATTATCAAAATGCATTCCCCTATCACTGATAAACACTCGAGGAATGACAAATCTTCTAAAGATATGCTTCTTCAAAAATTCCACAACTACTTTGGTAATGTCATGGGCTATAGTTGCAGCTTTCACCCACTTGTAGACATAGTCCAACCAGATGAGTATGTAAGCATTCTGATATGACGAGGGAAATGGCCTCATGAAGTCAATTCTCCATAAGTTAAAGATTCTGATCTCTAGGATGGGGTGCTGAGGCATCACAGCTCTTTATCCCGTATTACCTATTCTATGACATCAATCACACCTGGTAGCAAAGTAACGAGAATCCCAGTGTATGGTAGGATATAAAAATACCGACTTCAGGATCATCACTATCGTATGGTTTGGGCCATGATTTCCTCAAACTGGTGAGGAGTGAAAAAACTCTAGAAATCCTTTAACATCATTCTCCAGGATGCACCGGTGAATCTCCCCATTTCCACATGATCAGAATATTATAAGGTCTTCCCAAAAGTAACTCTTGATATCAGATATAACCCGCTTCTTCTACTAGTAAGTGAGATCAGGGGAAATTCTCATATAACAAAATAATTTTCAATATCTACATACCACGGTTGAGGTGGTCCCTTGATCGAGAAAATTTGCTAATCGGGGAAGTCATCCCTTATATCTCGGTCATCCTTCTTCTCTAAATGAGGTAGTTCCATGTGGGAATGGTGATCAGTAAAAATGTTCTAACTACTCTTCTTGTTTTGGATCAAAAAGTCGAAATCTTGGAGGAGAAGCAACCAACGGAGGATTAGTGGCTTCATATCCTTCTCGTTTAGTAAATACTTGGGTGATTAATGGTCAATATAAACAATAAATTTGGAAATAACCAAGTATGAATGAACCCTTTGAAATGCCTACACCACTACAAGATTTTCTTTCGTTGGGTTAGTGTAATTCACCTTTTCTCTATTCAGAGTGAAATTGTTAAGGGAATTGGGCTGGAAGATGTGATCAAGTAGCTTCCCCAGTATGGAATCCACTGCATAGTCGCTAGCATCACCCAAGACGTCAAATTGTTCCTACCAATTGGTTGTAATTTTTACTGGAGTTTCTACCAACCCTTCCTTAAGATGCTGAAAAGTAGTGGAACACGTCTCGCCGAACTTCAAGATGGAATAATTGGAGAATAGAATGGTGAGTGGATGGAAAATCATTGAAAAGACTCAGACAAACATTCTTTAGAAACCGGCATGTCCTAGAAAAACTCTGGATATCTTAGATATAAGTTAGGATGGTTATATTTGAAATGACTTCTATCTTTGAAGGATCAACATATATCTCTTCCCTAGAGATCTGGTGTCCCAAGACGATGCCACTCGGCACCATAAAATGACATTTTCATAGTTTAAAACTAAGTTTTTGTGAACACACCTTTCCAAATCAGCTCCAGAATCCTTAGACAAGTGTTGAAGGATTTTCTGTAGACAAAAAATGCTTCCAAAATGAATTCCTTGATTTGTTTTTCCATGTCATGGAAGCTTTCCAACATACATCATTGTAAGGTGGTAGGACCGTTTCACATCCCAAAAGACATTCTTTTAAAAGAAAACATACCATAGGGGCATGTGAAGGTTCTATTTTCTTAATCTTCAGGGGAAATGGATATTTGGTTGTATCTAGAATAATCATCAAGAAAGCAGTAAAACTCATGACCTTCCAGCCATTCTAGAATCTGATCCAAGAAGGGTATGGGGAATTGATAATTTCGTGTTACATCATATAGATTCTGGTAGTCTATATAGACTCAATAATCCATGACTGTTCTTGTAGGTATGAGTATATTTTTATCATTGGAGACCAAAATGATACCCCCCTTTTTGGGTACCACTTGCATAGGACTCACCAATGGGATGCCCAAAATTGGGTATATGATTCGTGCATCCATCAATTTGATTACCTCCTTCATTAATAATTATTTCATGGGAGGGTTCAACAATTGATGTCATTTCCAAGAGGGTTTTTCTCTTTATTATATAGCACCATATGGGTGAAAATGGTGGGATTGATTCACAACAGATCTAGGACTATCCATCCAATGGCTTGCTTTCTTTTCTTCAGTACCTATAGAAGTGTGTCCTCTTGATATTGAGATTGATTTGTATTATGTATAACATGTAGTGTTTTTTTCACCAAAGTAACCATATTTTTTAGATGAAGGGAGAGGTTTTAGCTCAAGTTGAGGTGCCTTTAGGATTGAGGGAACAATGGGTTGATCCTCTTTTCACTCCAAAATCTCTTGAAAAACCGTGTGTTTCCTGTAATGACCACTCTGACCTTCAATAAATTATAACTTTGTGGGTGCATCATTGATATCTGTGAGGAGTGGGTCATCAATAATAAAAGAACATACCAGTCCATCTTCCTTGTAGATGACGTGATCTTACATTGGGGTTACCGCATAAAATTCCCTATGTTCTAGTAGTGATGCCTACTTGACAAAATTGAGGACTTTGTAGGAGACTCTTTCATCATTTACTTGGATGATCAGTTCTCCTTGGTTGACATCAATAAATTCCTTACCAGTGGCTAGGAAAGGCCTTCCTAGAATCGAAGGTGCCTCCTACTCTTTCTCTATGTCAAAAATGATGAAGTAGATAGAGATAATTAACCTTCCAACCTTAACCATCACAACCTCATGTAACCCCTTAAAATATTTTATGGAATGATCAACTAACTGGAGGGCCACTCGGGTGGGTTTGATATCATTGGGCCCCAGTTTTAATGAAATAGAAACCATGAATTCATGAAATTTCTCATGGGAGTTGAGTTCAAATATTGGATCAAAAAAATTTATGCATTGTATAACAGATCATATAGAGATCGGTAATAAAGTAATAGTGGCAGGAAGAGACATATAAGGTAATACTGTTGGAGGAACCATATTTATACCAATTGGAACTTTTGATAACTATAATTATAGGAATAAGTGGAAGAGGGAAATCTATTTCCAAGGTCGTGGTATGACTTGGAATATGACATCATGATCCATGAATATTCCTCATAAAATAAAGAGTAAACCTGGATTATTATAGTGTAGTTCCATTAATAATTTGAAATGAGACCGTATGGGACCACATAAAACATGTCATAACTGACACCAGAAGAAATGACATCTGTACTATTGTCATGGTACTCCTTGTTCGGGTTATAGGGACTTATCTTTTCCTTCATTGGCATCAGATACTTCGACAACATGAGTGCAACAGAATATTACTATTTAGTGAAAGTGAGAAATCCACAATGATTCAAGGAATACCTTGAATCCTCAACCTGTGAAATATCAACACGGTAATAATGAGAGAAGTTCACAAAGGAAGTAGATGTATAGAGCTGATGAAATGATCATGTATGATCAACTTCAAACTTTGACTATGATAGGTAACATTATTTTCACACTACTAGAAATTCAATCTATATCCATGGTTTATAACTATAGATATATGTCCAAAAATTGTGGATATAGGTAATAGCCACAATTTTTTCAATTGTGGTTCCTATTTTCATGTCAACATGACACAACTATAGCCACAAATCCAACCATGGATGTACACTTATAGCCATATTTGGAAACTATGGCTGTAAGTAATTGTATTCTAATATACTATCAGGGTTTGAAACCATGGATATAGGTCTGTATCCATTGTTTTAACCAAGTATGTACACTTATATCCATAGTGTTTAACCATGGATATAGGTAATTTTATTTTAATTTTTAAACCGGGTAAGAAATCGTGGATAAAAATCTATTATCCAAGTGGAATCTATGTTTTTAGACCAATATCCATGGTTTCAAACCATAAAAATGATTTTTTCCCATGGTAATGTAATATCAAGCTACCTTTACACTCATGAAAAAAAGATTGAATGTTTTATCTATTTTTTTATAAAATAAAAAAATTAAAACAAAAAATTTCTCTTAGGTAAGGTATTTAAATATATGTTAGTCAATAGTGTATTTTGAAATTAAATGTACAGTTAAAAATTATACAATTTGTGAAAATAACGTCCTGAGGAAAAAATTATAATTATAAATTAAATTAAATTAAACCAAAAGTAATACATCAACAAGGTATTATGATTCCTCTAAAGTAAGGGATTTAATTATATATCAGTCATTAGTGTATTTTTAACTTCAATATAAAGTTAAAAGTCCTACAATTTAGTGAAAATATAGGCTTGAGGAAAAAACAATTTATAAATCATTTCAGATTATGAGATTCAATAATAAGATCATTTTATTTATAATAAACTTTTTATTTCAAAATTGATTCATATTATTTAAATCATCTTAAATGAAGTTTTAAATACACTCATAATAAAAAAATGCATTAAATGTTTTCCTTAACATTTCATTTTTTGTCTCTTTTTTATGATATAAAAAACAATTAACTCAAAAATTAGTCAAAAAATAAAAAATAAATAAACAAGGAATCCTTTTGTTAAAGTCTCCCCTAAAATTAATTTCCACTATATCCTCAATAAAAGTAAAAATTTCATAAATATTATTAAGCATAATAAAAAATTGGACATCAAATACATCAGTAGAATGGGAGGACATTACCTAGATTTTGAACTCCTATTTGGAGATTTTGTAATAACTTATTCCCACAAGTATTTGGGTGGATATTAAAGGTTTCACTTAATTTGAATATGATATTTTCATCCCCTATGAATAAATAACATGTATAATGTAGGTTTAAATTTTCATTAGAATGGAAAAAATTAGGCCTCACTATATTATTGGTAGTAATAATTTAATGTAAGTCTATATTTGTTTCTTATTGTTTAGTTTTCATAATAAATTCGGTTGCACTAAAATTGAAAAATATATTTTTGGTAGATTTCAATGGATTATTTAAAATGTAATTTTAATACTAAGTTGATCTATGTGTGAATCCATAGATAAGAATTCTGTGGTTAATTTGGATAGTATTTGACTTTTATGTGGTTAGAGGAATAGTAAATGCATTCTTATATTGTAAATATCCATTATATAACTTACTGAGTGCATAAGGATTAAAATATTTAATGCAGTTATTTAATGATTCCAGAAGAGTACATGTGATGTTTTTTAAAAATTAATTATGATTTATAACATTTAGTGCTTTTTGAACTTGGTATGTTGAAACCATTAATGAAATCATGTAAATTATTTTCTTGAACATTTAATGTAGTTTTAAACAATGAGATTAGATTTTAATACAAATCTGAAAAACACGATTGATTATGTGCTTTGTTCACTATTGATCTTGATTTTGCGGTTGTGCACTAGAACCTGCTGACCATTTCTGAATAAAAAGAAGGTAATTCCACCAATAGATAGGGATGAGGTTCCAATATAGTTTCCTAATCAATGATCTAGAATAGATGTTGATTTCATTTATAAGTATGGGGTGGGGTAGGTTATCACTGGTCAAGGATAGAATTATCAGTTACCCGTTGATATTATTTTCATGGGTATTGGGACCAAAATTATATTGGTTGTTTTAATAAAGATGTTGGATGGAAATAAAAAATAGTATGGACAAGAGGATATAGAAATCTATTTAAATGTTGCTTCATTTATACATTTTCAACTAGTTGTATATTCATCCATTCAATAAATAATTGAGTCACATTGGAAACCCTCATTAAGTAAATAAGTTGATTGAGTATGGGTATTACCACCAAATCGAGGAAGAATATTGATCCTAGATATGAAAACCTCTAAAGGTATTCGGCCACATTCAATAGTGCCTACAGGATGGGAGGTAACATATTTTCCATTCATGGAACTGAGTTTTTCTAACAATTATTAATATTTCACAGATGAAGTTAGAAAGCCTTATAAAAACATGATATCATTATTAATGGTCAACAATAGTAAGTGGGAAAACCCATATTAATGAGTCTAAGTCTCCTTGCATTATGGATTCTATTTTGGTAGTGGAGAATACCAGTAAATGTGGGAACATCCTAATACAGTTTGAAGAGATAGTGTGATTTAATTATAATGATTTATATAAGGATGTTATGGGTTATTCATCCCCAATAATACAAGACAAGGAGTATTGGATCCCAATTAACTATGGAAATATCAGTTGAACCTACAACTAAAGGGGATGAAGGTTATTGAAAATGTCACTGTGACGAAAGTGTATGTGCTTCCTGAGGAGCACTGGATGATAGGTCCTACTCACTTAGATATATAAAATTATTGGAAAAAAATTCAAACCTCGGGTGTAAGGTAGATACCCATGGGGTAGAGGAAATCCTCAAAACATGGGTAAAGTCACATGTTCATTGATTGAAATTAAAAGGCATAAACTAAAAAATAGTTAAAAGTTGATAAATAGAAATCCTCATGTTTCAAATATCTATGTAGTTTGTAATTAAATATGATTTATAAGAGATATATGCTCATATGACTTATTTTTATGTATCACATCAGATTAATTGCAAGTAAAACTCTCATCGTATGATGTTTGTCATATGACATTAAAGATAAGATGATCACAAAACTTCCAAAGTCGTATGATAAAAATATGATGATTCTAGGTTGTTGTGGTCTATATTTCTACAGACCACAATACTAATACTAAGGATTATATAATTTCATAGAAAAAGTGAAAAGAAAAACTATGTATTTCGTACAAAAAAAGTACGGATAACCCATGAGAACACTAAAATTATCAAGATAAAATGAAAATGTGGAAAAATTAATATATTCATTTTAAAAATTTAAAAATGTATGTGTTGAAATTGTTCAAGTAATAATTCCATGATATGAAGAGGGAGAGTTATTCATCCAATTATTAAGGAAAATTAACTTCAGGATTAAAAAAACGAAGAAAATAAAATGAATGTGGTGTTTTTAAAAAGAAAAAACATTACAGATTTTTAATTTTCTATAATATTTTTAATTTAAAATAATACATTCATGTGGTTTCATTAATGAAAATGAATGAGATTAGGGTGATGATAACCAATAGTGATGTAATTTTTCTACCAATATATACAGGTTGATAAAGTGAAATTTTTATTCTAAGAAGAAGATCAGACTATCATTATAGAAGATCTACTGCTACACCTATAATCAAGAAATACATGAGTGTCAAATTGAAGATGAAGATATGATGTGATTTTGTTTATACACTAAATAAAGGAAAAATAAGATGAAGTGCACATTATTATACCCTAAAAGGATAAAAAATAAATTGATTTGAGTTGGATTGTTGAAATAGTAAAGAGAAAATGGGAATGATAGAAGAGGAGGTGTATTTATTCATCGATGTGAATAAGAAGAAGTAACGACACTCCAGTTTTCTGTTGTGAAGACGAATAAAATGTTTCTATATATTTATATTTTCACATAGAGAATATAATATTACATCTAATGTAAGAAAGGAAGATAATAATATATATGTTCTTCTATGATACTTTTCAAGTAATTATGAGAGGAAAAATGAAAGGCAACACCTCATATTCATCATATATAATAAGAGAAACTAGTTTGTGGGTGGAACCAAATGAATATTGGTAGATTAATGTGAAAAATTGAGTTTCCAAAATTTATCATTTACATGGGAGGTCTTAAAGTTTGTCCTAGTGTGTATTCTGATTGAGTATTTTTCTAGTTAACAAAAATTATACGCTTTTAATTTCAATGGATAACCCTATATATTACTATTCCACATTGTTTGTTTACTCCTGAATAAAGGAAATGTTAGAGAATAACTATGAATAATAAATAACGATTTAACATCTATATTTAAATCCACTGACTACTCAAAATATTTTTCTGAAATGATTCAGGTTATAATTAAAAATAATTAAAAATATGGATGAATAAATCATATATGAATTATACATCTATTACATTGGTTTATAGTATAAAGAGATTGATTTACAGTTTCACAAAAGAGTCCCAACAGGAATAAGTGAATGCACAATAATATAATTTTCACTAATCTAAAAAACCAGGGAATTAAAAAATAAAAAGGACATAGTTTATAGGGAATTATTTGTACTTCAAAATATTTAGTTATAATTTTTTTTATAATAAATAAATCAAAAATTCACAATGGAATCCCTTTAGAATATTTTTAAGGTAAATTTACATGTTCCTGCTCATGATTTGGGAGAGAATTATGTCCAAGAATCAGAATTTATTTCATTGCAATCTTATTTAATTTATTTATTTATTATTTCTCCTACAGATAATAAATTATATAATTCCATTAACATGATAAACTAATCAATTAATACATTAGAAATAATTTCCAAATAAATAAATTATAATATATATATATTTAACTAATACCTCAAACGCTGGACTCTTCAAATAGTTTCTCATCTCTCTATATTGTGATGTTGGACGATCTTGAATGGTCGATATTTCCTTATCCTCGGTATAAAATCTCTCCTTGAAACTAGAAAACAATTCATACTTGTTAACTCGCCTGATATCACCTAATTCCATTAAACATTCATCCTTGGAATTTTTCCATCAAAAGAATTATATTAGAGTTGCATTGGATAGAATATTTGTTAAGAAAACATTATAAATTAATTTTTTTTGAAATTTATTAACATTCCATTCCCAAATCTCTTACCTGGAATTGTTCTTTATTTGTTCTCCAAATTTCCTCCAAGTTAACGGTTGATCCAAAATGATATTTTTGTGTTTAGAAGGTGTTCTTATAAATATTTTACATTCCATATCATTTATCCCAATTATATTATTTTCCTCATTATATTGAACCATGATTTGTGTGTACTAATTCTATACCTCTTTCATTTTTCTGTAGCCTCTTCATCTATTAGAGGTTGTATCCAATCATGAAAAATAATTATTAATGTAAAATAATATATATTAATTTATTATTAAACTCTATTAGTAAATTTTAAACACATAACAGTAGATAGGATATTTGCTAACCCTAGATGTATTGTGTCTAAAGGAGGGGGAGTTACCTCTATAGTGGGTGGGAATTATACAGTAGGAGTAAATTTTATAGTCGATGATTATAATATTATTAATAGAGAGAGAAAATCTAATATATCTCTCTAAAAATTTGAGAGTGGATATGGATATGGTGGTGGGATATATGGGGGTGTTTTTCTTGGAAATTTGGATGATGGGAATGGGTAATAAGGATGGATGGGAGCCTAAAAACTAGCATCCTATGTTAGTGCGGGCAGTAAGGGATATGGAAAATGTTTGTATGGAAAATATGGACATGGAATAATCTTAGGATGCACTCCTACTGAACGAAGCAGGATGAACGGAGGCTGAAAAAAATGACTTCTTCATATTTGAAGTAGCATAGTTGTAAGTCTGACTATAGAATCGATCATACCATTACCCCGGCCATATTATTGGCATCAACATTGGATTAAAACCACCCCATAGATGATTTATCCTAAAATAAAATGATGACAAAGTAAAACTAATGATAATAGGATAAATATATGAGAGAACTGAATATCAAAACATAAATTGTACTTTCAATGGTGACCATAGGAGACATTACTAAAACACTAATATGTTTTTAATTTATTTATACTCATATTCATTGAATACCTCCATAATCATACATTTTGATATATAAATATAATATAATAGTCAATGATAAATATAAATAATGAAAAATTAAAATAATACCATGGCAACATGAAATAATAACTGATGAGAAGCAGCATTGCAATATCATCATTTCTTGGATCCTTTTATAATTTTATAAAATCCTAGATTTATTTCTATTTTTTTGAGTCATAGTGGACATGTTTTAAGAATTGCTGGTCTGAAGATATATGTATGATTTTGTGTCTAGACAACACTATACAAACTGAAAACTGTATTACTAGGGGTATTTTGGATTCTCGTATCTCCATGATGACCCTTATTCTCAATTAATGTTGGGATGAATTTTAATTATTTTGGTTTTTATATTTTACATTGATTTTCAATGAGTTATTTTCAGAAACATCATGTTTTGAGGTGAGAAAATGGTAGAACATTGGGTCTGAAAGGTTATTATTTTTTCTTTTGAATTTTGTGCACATGCCCTAATTCCAGTTCTAGAAAACATCCACATGACATTTGAAGTGAAAAATTAATTTCAACTTAGGTTATGTCTTGTTAATATTTGGACTCACAAATATGGATTGTTGTTCCATGATCTCAACGAACTTATTTATAGTAATCCATTGTGGATTCTCTATGATTAGAAATCTACTAGAGAGGGACTTGATGGGTGAATTAGTCTATCACTACCCTAATTATTATGAGTAATTACTCTTACTATTTAATATAATCAATGAAAAATTCAATAAAAAATTTAAATTTTAATCAATTTTTTATGCCGGTCAAAGGATAATATTTGGATCTTTAGGAATAATACTGTATATTCACTATTTCATGATGCAATAAATATGATAAAAATAAATTATATTATGTCTACATTGGATCTATACAAAAAGATGAGTTATCACAAGCCAATACTTACTTGATATAAAAGAATATATTCTCAAATCAAAGATATTTTCAGCACTATTTTATTTAAGATGTTGGTATTCAAATTCATTCTTCTATAACTATGATTATAATTTATTTATTAAGTACATATCTTCATTTATAAACTATTTTCAACCTAAATCTTCATTATAGTATTTTGCTTAATATTATATTGAATTGATATCACTCTTAATTTTTTGTGGTCCTTATCTTGAATTTTTTAATTTAAGTCGATTCATCATTATATCCAAAGTCATACTGTTTTCACCTTTTTGGGTTTCTATATTAAAAATATCTATTCATATCTATTTAATTTTATATATACATAATTTTTTCATTTTTCACATATAAATTAGTTTTTAGACTTGTTCTAGGGGAAATACTTTTATTTCAATATGATTTCACTTTTTTGTTCATTTACATTTTCACCACTTGAAAACTTTACTAACACATTATATATTTCTTACGTTTCTTTATCAGATGAGGGATCCATGGTTATATAATTTTGTATGACTAATTTTAAAAGAACGTAGTTTGTATCATGGAGAATAATAAGCAGGGCCTGTATATTTTATATTTTTTCTCTACAGGTTGAGTGGTAAAGACATCCCACATCATTGTTTAGATTGTTATGAATGATAATTATTTATTATCAAATAAAAATACTATTTTCCATGGAAATTTTGGTAAAAATATATATGCACTATGAGGAATGAAATGTTGTGGAACACCCTATTATCCAGCATTCAATTATTATTATATAAGCATGTCCTTCTGACTGTCTTCAACTTTATTTTAAAAATTAAAACAAATAAAAAACTTAATATAGGTTTTCATAAAATAATTTAAAAATTATTAATTAAATTTGATAACAAAATATTTAAATAATGAAAATATTTTATTATGTTTAATTAGAAACATGAAAAAATTGTTAATTTCACAAATAATTAACAATAATAATGGGGTTTTTATTTATGAAATACAATGAAAAAACATGGTAAATTTGTCTCTCATAAAAAACTTAATTTATATATCATATGCTACAGTACCTCAAAAAAACATCTCTCTCCCATAGAATCCGTCTATAAAAGAATATATTTTGTGATGATAAGTGGATTGTTTGTTCTTCAATAGTCAAAATTCCCATAAATTCTTTTATAAGAGTGACTTCAATTGGGACCCTATCAGGTTTATTAATATGTAATAGAAATTTATAAGTGTTAAATAATTACAATACTTATGATTTCCATCTATTTCGCACGAATTTCAGGGATGACCTCCTGGACGGGAGATTCAAACGTTCCGATCGGTTTCTAGCGGGTTTGTTCGTAGATCCAGAAACATCCAATGATTCCACATCCATTTGGACCTAATTTCCAAAGGTAGGCACTCATTAACTTGTGGACTGATGATGCTTAGGAATTTTCATTGGTCGAGAGGATGGGAGGTCGGACTCATCACACCTTTTTGAGGGGAATTATTGTCTACTCCGGGACTCTCTTTATAGATTTAAGTTATGTTCGTGAATCCTTATTACATTACCAAGTATAAAATGAGCTTTCCTTTAGTTTTAACAATCAATGATTAAATATGCAAGAAATTTAGAGAATCTTTTATATGTATTCGAGGTTCTTCATCAATAGAGAATCATATGTATCTATTTAGAGATTCTTGGTCAATGGAATCCTTCAAAACATTTATATAAAAGTCTCTTGGTCATTATGATGACCAGGCTAGTTTTAAAGCCACTCAGTGGGGCACTTGAAGTTTATCGTCATTCAGAAGGATATGGATTATTTCAAAGTTGGGATCGAACCCATAAATGGTCAATCTACATATCCTTTGTTTTAGAAAAGGAATCAGAACCCATGTAGTTCGAGTAATGGAGTATGATGTTTATGATTGATGGCTCAAAGAAGAATGTCATAATTACTTTTACACTCTAAGCTCACGTGAGTCATGCTCGGTGTGAGAAACAAGAGGTATTGGTAAAAATTAGACAATTGTGCCATGAAAGATGCAATCATAAGAAATTGTTTGGGGATTATGTATGTATGACTGCCCAGATAGATGAAGGTTTTAGGATTTTCTTTTAGGGAGAAAATACAGGAACAGGGTCCATAAAGGTATATGTGTTTTATGGAGATTTGAATACTCTAACTTGGGTCTTATTCCTGAAAAGGAAACCCAAATTAGGAGAGGATTGATAATTGGGTTTTACACCTGAGAAGGAACCGCATATCAAACGCAATTTAGGACTGGTTAAGAGAAATTAAGGGACTTAGGGTTCACTCCTGAAGAGGATGCCCATAATTATGACTGGGACTTACTCCTAAAAAGGAGGCCCAGGTTATGGATTAAGGTGTGGGGCTTACTCCTGAGAAGGATGCCCATATTTGAGATTGGGGCTTACTCCTAAGAAGGATGCCCAAAATTAGAGGACTTGGGGCTTACTCCTAAGAAGGATGCCCAGATTTAAGGACTTATAACTGGGGATTATTCCTGAAAAAGAGACCCAGGTTAAGGATTCTCTCATCTTAAAGGATGAGGTTAAATGAACGAACTCGCAATCTTTGGTGACATAAAGATGTATAAATCACTAGGTTTTGAGAGATATTCAACCGAATTCCTTTCAGATAAGGATGTCAAATCAAGAAATCATGCCATAAATGGCTTTGAAGAGTATCTTGAAGACTGAATCTTGAATAGGAAAGGTGAAATGGCTTAAGAGGGGTAAAATGGGCAAGATGGGCACCCAAAAAGGTAGGGGCGCGCAAGTCTTGAAAGGCGCGCAAGTCTTGCGTGGGTGCGCAAGTATACCTGCGCGACACATGGTGTACTTGCGCGATTTTCAATCAGAATTGAAATACTTGAGCGACTCTTTATTAAACCCTTTAGAATCCCCTTGAGGTTCTTCCAGAAAAGGGATGCGCAAATTCTATTGAAGGAATAAGGTGGCGTGCAAGTGTGACCAGTTCCCTTAAGGGTTGGCCATTCAGGCGCGCAAGTGTTGATGAGTTTCAACACTTAGGCCTTCCTCCCTCTCTTTAGATCTTCCGTTCTAGGTAATAAATTACCTTAGAAGTGTTCTGGAAGCTTTGAGAAGAGACTTGGGCATCGGGAGCTTCAATCCGAGTTTCTGAAAAAAGATCCTCTCGAATGGGGGGCCCACATGGTCTATTTATAGGCAAAAGAAGGCCCTGGGCAGTTATCAGGTGGTTACCACTTAGGTCGCGCAAGTCACTTGCGCGAGCCAGGGCGTCGCGCAAGTGGACTTGAGCGACAGTGATATAACTTGAGCGGTGAAGTTGCTTTTGATCCTGTGTTCCGGCCTTTGTCGATTTTTGATGTTTTCTTCAAAGGATGAATCACTTTGAGCTCAGATATTCCCCTTTTTCGATCTTTTAGATTCTGTGATGAAAAGGAGTGTCAACAAAAGTCCCCCCTCAGAGTTGGATCCGGAGAGAAATGAGGATTTGACTCTGAGGAAATCGAATCCATCCAAAGGAAAAGGGGGGCACACAGGTCTTCAGTGCACAGAGGGCAGCGCGCAAGTTTGCGTCGCGCAGGCCTTAAGTGCTCTGGGTACGGAGCGCAGATAGATCTCCTGGCCTATAAATACATGGCTTTTGGCCGTGTGTAGCATCTGATCCCGAATTTCTTGAGCTCTCGCCGCGTAGGTCACCTTAGCCGTGCAAGTCTCTTTTCCACTGTTCCCTCGCTGTCTCGATACTGTAAAGGTAATAGGGCTTGCACGGTGATACATGCGTGAAAAAAACTTGCGCGACACATGTAACACTTGCTCGACATCTCCATACTTGCGCGCCTTAATGCCTTAGCCATTTTTTGATTTCTTCCACAAAGTTTGTGAAAAATCAATTCATTTATAAATTAATTTATTCAATTCTTTATGCAGAATTAATGGGTCTTAGACCCGGATTAATTCAAGAACTGGCTAGCAAGTGGATAGATGATATGATGAGCATCATTGGCCATGATTACTATACTGTCAAGGATAGTACTCTTCCAGATTTGGCTAAGTACTTGAAGAAATATCATCTTAATTTCCCACAGAGCATCTACCTGCTTCTATATGGTCATGGTCACCTGCAAGGAGTCAATGTTCCAGATACAAAGAACTATACACCTGAAATGAAGCTGCACTGCTACTCTTTCATTTCGGTTATGCTGTGCATTAAGAACAACAACAATGATGTGAACTTTCAAATTCTTCCTCTATGTCATTTCCTTGTAGATATGAAAATGGAAAACCCATGGGCTGAAATGTTTTCCACTACCAGATGGTGGAGAGAAGACAAACATGGTATTAGAGCAATATCTGAAAAGAGTACTCTCCCTAAATGGCTCTTTACTTCCAATGCTCCATTCTCAAATCCATGTATCCATCTTCGAAGACTCTTGGACAGAAACAGAGTCACTGTTTGATCAGCAGAAATTTTTCTCAAACCGCACTCAAGAACATCCTTTTACAATTGTTCCAAGAAGAGCTAGTATCACTACATCTCTTATTGTATCCAGTTGAATGAATGAATTCTAGGTGGTTGCTGATGAAGCTCGGGATGCCGTAAATCAAATGAAGTGTTAGTTTGAAAGCCTCTTGTAATTCTTGAAAAAGAGAAGAGACTCTAGTCTATGGATGTCCTTCCAACTCTTGTGTATCAATGAAAAAAACTTTCATCATCAATCATTTGTACCTGCGTTCTTTCAGTACCTGCTTCTAATTTACTTAAGCCAATGGGCCTAGTAAGCATAGTTTGATTTTTACTAGGATTATTACAAATAACCCTACAAACTTTGAATCTTTTCATTGCTCAATATTACCTAAATCATAAAAAAATGTATATTTAGTGAGCTGGAACTTGATTTTTATTCAGAGTTCCATTGTCTTTTGTGGGAAGTTTAAAGCCATGCATGCCGGACATAAAGGGGCTAATGTTTAAGGTCGAAATAGCTTTGACCAAAAATGGGTTAAAAAATGATTCAATTGCTTGACAATTTATCTGAAAACATATTACCATACTCAAGTATGAGAGAAAATATGTAAACTATGTCTTAAGAATATTTGAATCTGAGGTATGACATGAAAAAGAGCTAAAACGCATTAGAAGAAGTAGTTTCCAAGAATGAAGTTACTATTATTTAACAAAACCCGTTAGGGGGTTGAAATATGTAGGGCCACCTAAGGGCATTGGCTGAATGGTTAAATAAATAGCATCTTTCGGATGAAAAGTCTATTATGTGGACTGTTTATGCAAGGCCACCTATGGGCACGTGCTGCATAGTCAGGAAAAAGAACTCCCAGAAATTTACTTTCCTAGTGCTAAAAGCCTGTGAAAGTTTATGGAGATTCAAATTTTCTAAAGTATAGAGTTTGTTGTATGGAAAGAGGGACTTGAATATGGAGAAGATATTTCCAGACAAGATTATCAAAGAATTGGGTGAATATCACTCCTACAAAGGTATGACCCAAACTTAGGGAAGAAGAATAAACCATAGACTTGAATACTTTCAGATCATGAAAAAGGATATGGGACAAATATGTTAAGGATGTCTATTTTTTGCGGATCCCTACATAATGTCGTTTAAGACAAATAAGGACAAAAGAGGCATTCTTCCCAAGAATGATGTAACCGTCATTTAACAAACCCGTTAGGGGGTTGAAATATGCAGGGCCACCTAAGGGCATTGGCTGCATGGTCAAATAAATAGCATCTTTCGGCTGACAAGTCTGTTATGTGGACTGTTTATGCAAGGCCACCTATGGGCACGTGCTGCATAGTCAGGAAAAAGAATTCTCAGAAGTTTGACATTTTTGTGATTAGAAGTCATGAAAAGGGTTATGAAGATCTGAAAATATTTAAGGTTAGGATTATAACACATAAAGATGGGTATTGTCCAATGTATATAGAGATACATAGGTCAATGATAACCATAATCATGTTGTGGCTGGGTCCTGAATTGATATTTTGGACTTCACTACGTATCTCATAAGAATGAGAATCAAGCCATACATAGTTCTTGAAATGCAGTTTAACGTCATACAGGACGAAAGTATGAGAAATCTTAGTTTAGGGTCATAGAATTCTGACCATAATAATGAATACACAGTGTGTGTTTTCATGAGGATTTTTCAGCCAAGGGACTGAAAGTGAAATTTGGGGTTAGGTCCAAAAGACTTGGGGCTGGATTCAAGGGATACTCGAACGTTCCTACGTATCCCATAAGGATGTGAATCAAGCCCAAATAGTTCTAGAACTACCCTTTGTACAAATTTGGTTCGTACATGTGAAGGGTGAAAGGGGACTTTAGTGCAATGATGGTTTATCCTGAGATAAAAAAATTTCGGCATTACCTTGTATGCACGTAGTCTTTTTGAAATGAAACATGATTGAAAAAAAATCAATGTCAATAATAGTTCTCTCTCAAGTGAGGAAATCAAAGAATATTTTAGTTTATTGTCATACCGGACAAAAGTGTTGTATAGTTTAACGTCGTATAACAAGGACGAAAGTGAATCAATGTAAAGATATTGATTCTAGGTGCGGTTTCACGAATCAACATCATATGAGATGGTGGTGAACCGATGTGAAGAGATTGTTTTTGGGCTTGAACCCTGGGAGGATGCCTACATACCCAGCCTGGAGGGAAAAGATCAAAGTCTGTGTAGTTCAATTAAAGAATGAATTAATGATCAAGTTGTTCTTGGGGAAAATGATCTAATTAAAATGTTGTTGGGACTTACACATGGTTAGTGGCCCAAAGGGAGTGTTATGGTTAATGTTCGCTCTAAGATCACGTGAGTCATACTCGGTGTGAGAAACAAGAGGTAACAATAACAATAACGATGCACAGTTTAATGTCATGTAGGACATATAAAGGGACTATGCAGTTTAAATTCTTGCAGTTAGGACTATTGGTGCTGCACAGTTTAGCGTCATGTAGCAGGGACAAAATACAATTTAATGTCATGTAAGACATATCAAGGATTTTCTGTATAGTTTAGCGTCATGTAGTTAGGACAATGGGGATAAAACAGTTTAACGTCATATTGGACGAAAGGGGGACTGTGCAGTTTAATGTCATGCTGTAAGGACAAAATAACGCACCATTTATATCATTTTGGACGAATGTGCGAATAGTTTAAGGTCATATACATGGACCGAGGATGGTGCAGTTTAATGTCATGATGGAGCTTTGATGATTATATAGTTTAACGTCTTTCCGGACGTATGGGACTTTTATACAGTTTAGCGTCATGTAGTTAGGACGTCACAGCTTAACGTCTTGCTGGACATAAGGGATTTGCAAATAGTTTATGGTCATATACATGGACCAGGGATGATGCAGTTTAAGGTCATGCTGGACGGTTTAGGGAACTTTTTCACAGTTTAATGTCGTGTGGGACGATGTTGCAGTTTAAGGTCATACTGGACCATTGCTGTATAGTTTAAAGTCATATAGGAAGGACAAACTTTTGCCGCACAGTTTAGTGTCATGTTGTGGGGACATTGAAGGTGACACAGTTTAACGTCATGTTGGACGAAGTTACAGTTTAACGTTATACTGGACCATTACTGTATGAAGAAACTCTGGAGGTTGATGAATGAAGTTGGCATATACTTGGCATGAATGACACTTCTTTGTGAAATTAACACAATCTTGTATCCCTAAAGGCCAAAAGTATCCAAGCCTTCGAATTTGATCAGACAGTCTATGTCCAGACTGGTGGGCACCACAGACTCCTGAATGCACTTCTTTTATAACAGCCATTGTCTCTTCACCATCAATAAATCTGAAGAGAACTCCATCAAAACCACGTTTGTAGAGAATTTTCTCGAGGTGGTTTGGGCTATCATAAAGAGTAAAATTGACCACACGTCACCAGATTTGTTCTTTCTCAGCTCTATCAGGTGGAAGTGTTCCATTTTGAAGGTATTCCCTGATAGGTGAAATCCATCCTGTAGTATGACCATACGGTTCAGGAATGGGACTAATTTCATTAATTTCCTATGTTCTGACTTGAACATATGGTGAAATTGCACGACCGTGGGCAATACTGATGGTTGTCTCGTCCCGATTTGGATCTGCTAAAGCTGTGGCTATATTAGCTAGTGCATCAGCTTGAGCATTTTGTGATCTTGGGACATAAGAAAATGTCGGTTCTGAAGGGAATTCCGACATTAACTCTCTGACATAATCATACAAAGGGATTAATTCTTCTTTTCTGATGGCATAATCCCCATTGACTTGTTTGATTACCAGGTCTGAATCACCTTTCACTTTTAAGTGATTCACTTGTGCTTGAAGCACTAACTCCAAGCCTATAATGAGAGCTTGGTATTCAGCTTCATTATTGGTACCACCTTCCCACAATAAAAAGGAATAAGGTAACACTGCCTTATCTGGAGAAATGATCACAATTCCTAAACCAACTTTGTTGAATTTATGATTTTCCATTTTCTTCCCTGTTGGACTTCTGGAAGCACCATCAAAATACATTTCCCATGTTTGAGGACTCTCTTGAATTGAGAAAACATCCTCATCAGGGAGTTCAATATCAGAAGACGTTTCTTCCACTGAAGGATGTTCAGCCAGGAAATCAGCCAGAGCTTGGCCCTTAATTGCCTTTTGAGACACATACTGAATGTCGAACTGCTGTAGAATAACCGCCCACCTTTCCAGACGTCCTGTAAGCATTGCATGACTAAGGATGAATTTGAGCGGATTATTGCGAGATACCAATTGGACCTCGTGATGTTGCAGGTAGTGTCTCAGTTTCTGAACTGCAAAGATTAATGCCAGGCAGCACTTCTCAATACTTGAATACCGGGTTTCTGCTTCAATCATAGTTCTACTGAGATAGTAGAGGCTATTTTCATTCCCATCATCATTCTTTTGAGCGATAAAGGCACCCAATGATCGCTGTAGAGCTGTCACATAGAGGATAAGCGGTCTACCCTCAACAGGTGGAATGAGTTCTGGTGGACTCAAGAGGTATTTCTTGAGAACATCAAATGCTTCTTGACATTCTTCAGTCCACCGGTAAGTGAATCCTTTCTTCAATAATTTGGTAAAGGGTAAACTTTTGCCTGCCAAATTGGCGATGAAACGCCGAATATAGGATAAGTGTCCTTGAAGTCCACTTAATTCTTTCAAATTCTGAGGAGGTGACATACCAAGGATTGATTTGGTCTTCTCAGGATCGACTTTAATACCGCGATGGCGTACAACAAAGCTGAGGAATTTTCCTGAGGTTACCCCAGAAGCATATTTTAAGGGGTTCATCTTCAAATTATGTTGTCGAAGCTTGTGGAATATGACTTCCAAATCAGCTAAGTGATTAGAAAGTTGTTTGGATTTAACCACCAAATCATCTACATAGCACTCAACAAACTTCCCTAAAAGAGGTTTGAAGATACGATGCATGTCGCGTTGATATGTTGCACCTGCATTCTTTAAACCAAAGGGCATCACTCGGTAACAAAACACACCTTGAGGAGATCTGAAGGCTTTATATTCCTCATCTTCTGGGGCCATTCAGATCTGATTATATCCGGAATATCCATCCATGGAAGAAAGTACTTCATATCCAGTCGTCGCATCAATTAAGAGTTCTGTAATCGGAACTGGGAAATCATCTTTAGGACAATACAGATTAAGATCTCTGAAATTGATGCAAACCATAATTTGTCCGTTCTTCTTCTTTACAGGGACAATATTATCCAACCACTTGGGATATTGAACTTCTCTGACGAAGTGGGCTTTGATCAGCTTATCCACTTCAGCTTCAATTTTGGAAGCATAGGTTGGGTGTGTTCTTCTCTCGGCTTGCTTAAAACCTCGATGTTCTTTTGGTAAACCCAAATGATGAGTAGCAACATCAGGATCAAGCCCAGGCATTTCTGTATAATTCCAAGAAAAAATATCTTTATTTTGCTTTAGAAAAGAAATATACATCTCTTTCTCTTCAAGGGTCAGGGCCGCACTAATTAAAGTGGGGCGTGGATCTTTCTCTGTACCCAGATTTACTTTTTTGAGTTCATCCACAGTGGTAGAGATACCCTCTTCAAATGCTGGAGGAGCATCTCTAAGATCTTCCTCTTCCTCTTCATCACGTGCTATTTCTTCCGTTTCTACTTGAAAAGTAGATGACAAAACGAAATTCTCATGATCATAAGAGATGTCAAAATTTTCATATTTTGAAGAAGAAGCTTCCATTTCCGATCCTATTGATGATAAAGGGTCTTCTTTGGGAAATAAAGAGGAGATAATGGATTGTGAATCGACATCATTATTCACCTCTGGTGTTTCTATAACTTCTTCTGGCCTGATTAGCGAAGTATAGACTTGTTGGAAATCAACAGATGAAATGAAAACGTCACCACTTATGCTTTCATCACTGCTTGGTAGGTTACCAATTTCTCCTATGTTGTCTGGCTCGATTGCCGTAATTGACATTATGGATCTTTCCATAAGAGTATGTTTATTTGGGCCTATTTTGTCCATTTGAATGATAGGTAACACATAATTTGTACTCACATTTGTAAATGGATTTATTGGAATTTTCTCCAAACCATATGGAGCATTAACATTGGTAATTTCCATCATTGTAGATTTTTCTGTTCCCTTCATGTGATAAAATTCCGCCTCAATGTATTGAGACTCACATGTCTTGAACGGGGCCTTATCACCATACAATGTTCCAACTTGACCATTGAAACAGTATTTGAGACATTGATGGTATGATGAAGGAATAGATGCATGCTGATGTAGCCAGGGTCTTCCAAGCAAGATATTGAAAGCTGAGTCTTGATCAACAATCATGAAATCCGAATTGGATACAAGATCTCCAAACTGAGTTCTGAGTGTAACTTCTCCCAGTGGTTCTTGTTCATTTTTATCATATCCTTGTAACATAATGGTAGAAGGAGATAAATCAGATTCCGTGTGGCCCAATCGACGAAGTGTACGAATGGGCATGAGGTTGACTCCTGAACCATTGTCAATGAAAGCTCTTCGAATATCTACACCATTGACTTTGCCAGATAGGTACAAAGGTTTTATGTGCCCATGCACAACATCATCTTCATCTTTATCAGTAAAATATATCACTGCATGGCATTCTGCAGGATTATTCTCTATTTGATAGATTTCAGCTGCAACAATTTCAGCTTCAAACTCCTGAGGACTTGACAAAGCTTCGATGAGTGCTTCCCGAAGATCTTTTGATAGATTCAAAGCATCAAAAATTGATAACTTGGCTGGTACTTGGGCCAAGTGTTTCAATATATCATATTTTTGATCTAGAGGTCTGCATTTCCCAATAGGAATATGCGGTTTAGCAGGTACCTTGGAAGCAGATGCTTTGGAAGCTGATGCATCTTGTATTGAAGTTGGCAAAATCATTGGTTTTGGAAGATTATACTGATTAAATCCATTTACTTGCTGAGATAAAGAAGATGGAACCTTTAATCGGTCTTCCAAAATAACTGTGCCAAAACTGAGTTGACCATTGACAGAAGAACTTGCTTGTTCTTTTTGAGCTCGCTGAAGGGCTCTACCACGCGTTTCTGCTGCATATACAGTGCTAGCAGGGGTAGAATTAGAGTAGTGGCATCGGAAAGATCCATATCTTCCCCTATTTACTGAACCTCTAGAACTTCCTCGGATTCCCTTATTTGATATAGGGAATTCAGGCTCATCAAGACTGGAATATGGATCTGTTAATTGAATCATACTAACAGAACCAAAGATTAACTCTTCATCTAATAAAGACTCTGCCTGGTTAGCCTGTTTAGGCTGTGCCATTTGGTGGGACGGGTCCCGTGGATTTGAAGTAGATGGCATGAAATCTGCCAGAGTCAAAGACAATTTAGGCTTTGATACATACTCATCTTCTTATGATTTCTCTTTCTTCTTTGAATTGCGCTACCCTTTGGAGGATTTGTCTTTTGATGGAGGCTTTACTGCAGCTTTTGTAGGAGACACAATTGGCTTCTTCAATTGTGTTCGAAAAATGGAATGGGTCCGATTGATCGTCTTTCGGACCATCCAATCATCATATTTTTTCGCAGTTTTGCTTTTGACTTCCTGCCACTCGCCTCCTTCCTCTGGATCTATAGCGGTAATACACGCTACATGAGATGAAGAACCCTTCAATTTGACTTGTCCCAAGTCGACCATCTTTTGCAGGAGGTATTTAAAGACAAAACACTCCTGGATGGGATGCCCCAACATTTGATGAAAGGGACAATAATTGGGACGGTCTTCATCTCCTTCCTTGTTTGGCCTCTTGGGCACTGGCAATTGAACCAAATTATTTTCCAGAGCTGAAATGAAGTAACCAGGAACTTGCTCACTTTGGAAAGAGTATTTTTTACTCTTCAAATCCTCAAATTGTTTTCGTCGTTGATTTCATTGATCATTTGGACGAAACAACCTTTGTTGTTGGCGTTCAGGAGGTGGAGCCTTTCGAGAAGATGAAGGTTTTGAAGTAGAAATAGGTACAGGTGCTTGTTTAAGCATAACTGTAGCAGTTTCCGCTTTACCCATTCTCCTTCCTGGAGCTGATGGAATTATACTAGATTTAACATTAGCCTGTATAAGGGAATCTTCATTCTGTTGAGCGATTGAAGTAAGGTCTCGAAACCCTCCTGTGTATATCACAGGGATCAATGGCGTGCGTAATTCGTCAGGCAAATTTGCCACACAGATTGGCAACAGTTCCTCCCGAGGGAGTGCTAAACATAGGGAATACGTTAATCCCTTCCAACGAGCAATGAAATCAGAGACTCTTTCATTCTCCCTTTGCTTGCAGTTTGTAAGATCGAAAACTGTCGTTTTTGGCAAAGTTGAGCTGAACTGAAGAAGGAATTTTTGACGAAGATCCTCCCATCCGATGATTGACCGGGATTGCAAGCTTGTATACTAGACAAAAGCTGGTCCTTGCAAGGTTCACACAAAGCATCTGAGTTTACTGATTCTTGCTGCTCTGGAGTTCCCATCATAGGATCACAACAAGACACGTAAGGCGTCAAATGTTGTTCAGGGTCGCCTGATCCATTGAAAGTAGGGAAAACAGGGTTTCCAAAACTGGATGGAGGAGAAATTGAATCTACCCATTCAGGGTAAAGTTTCTTTTCAGGTTGAACTTGTGCCCGTTTCCCTTCCATAGTTTCTAACCGAGCTGTTAATGACTGAATAGTAGTTATTAACTTTTGAGAAACATCAGGTTGGACTTGGTTTTGGGTAGGTGCAATGAATGGATCTTGGACAGACGTGGTGGTTGGTGCTGCAACTGATGGTAGTGCTGCCAACCGTTGTTGCATTTGACCCGTAGGATTAGACCTCTAAGGGTGTACTGATAAAGGAGGATATTCCTGATCCATCTCAGTAGTTACAACAAATTCCTTTGGCTGTCGGACTTCAGCATTCTTAAGAAGAAGACTACTCTGAAGTAGTTATGCATTCAACCTTCTTAATTCTTTCATTTCTTCCTCCTGTTGTGCAAACCTTTGATCTAATGAGAGCGATTGACCTCCTTCAGAGGAAGGGTGAGAAGTAACCTGATTCTTTACTTTCCCCTTATTGGATCCTTTTCGGAGAGGGGGAAGTGGGTTACTTGAAGGAATACCCAGATTTTGGGTAAGCCTTTGATTACGTGTGCGCATACCTTCTTCATTTAGGTCTGTGTGCGCAACTTCTTGAGCAGGAACCTCTTCGTCTGATCCCTCTGATTGAGCCTCATCTGGTGAATCAGCAGTAACGGCATTGATGACATTAATGGATGCATATTTCATGAAATCCTTTCTATCAGCATTTCTGTGATATTGTCTTCTTCCATGTCCATGATGAGACATGGCATTCCGTTGACTTGATCCCTCAGGAACTTCTTGGAGAACCGTCACTTGGAGAGAATCTCCTGATAGCTTGGTTCTTCGTTCCTCTTGAGGATTATTCCCTAATCGAGAGAATACTGACTTTCTCTGAGGGAGGGATTGAGGATTTGAAAAAATCCCCAGTCCGGTGGACTGGGGATGTTCCTGCTGCTTCCGCTCAACTCCTCGAATCCCATTTGTTGACTCTGAGGGTTGGGTTAGAGAAGTCCCCAGTCTGACAAGCTGGGGTGTATCTTGACATGCTATGTCTGAGATCTTCTTAAAATATCTCTTGATCTTGCGAATCTTAGTTTGGAAATAAGCTGGATGCATTAACCTGTATCCACTTTTATCACCTGGTTCAACAGACCATTGGATGATTTCTGAAACTTCTGTCATTTGATGACGTGTTTGTTCCAGGCGAGAGGCTTCTGCAATATTCTCTCCTGCTTGATGTAGGAGAAATTCAACAACTTGTTCTCTATATACTTGATTTGGAGAGGAACTAGTTGAAGCCTGTTCTTGAGCAAGCTTTTGATTATGAACAAAGCCCATTGACTGTGGCCGGCCATGGGCAATAACATTGCATGAGACCATTTTCGGAGGGCTTTGCTGACTGGAAAGCACTATGAAATGTAGTGCTCCGTGAACACCCCATCCTCTGATATTAACATCAGATGGAGCATTGGAAATTAACTAACGCAATTTTCTTAGTGCTCCAAGGCATGAACATTGAAGGGTTCTCTGTTGCTTTTCAGCCTTCGGATACCGAGAGACTGATAGAGATTCCAAATCAATCTAAGGTTGTAGCCCTTCTATTATCTTAAGATGATTTTCATATTCATCATTAGATAATGCCTTATTCTTTAATTGACAAAGAGTTTTCCATATGTTGAGACGAATATCATGGATTCCATCATCCGTCAACATATTTGGAATGTCGTACTGGGAGTCAGCCAAAGGCCAAAACATGACTGGTACTTCACCTTTTGCCAGTTTTTTCCTCATGTTCAGCATTTCCTCTTTGACATTAAATGAAGATTCTTCTACTTGTTTTGACCAGAGTTGGTTTTTCCTTGTTGCTTCATCGGATTCAACAAGATTGGTAGAGAGATCATTAATCAAACTAGAAGATGCATGACTTAGGGGTGGTTCGGAGAATGACCTACACCCTGGGCTATCTTCTGATTGAGAAAGTATTTCACTTGTTAGCGATAAAGCATCAGACATGACTGGTTTCGCATTTGCAAGTGCCTCAAGATAAGAGGGCTTTCTCGGCACTACATTATCCACTAGAGTATTTTCCAGGCAATGTGAATCACTACTACGGAGAGGACTTTCGCAGCGAAGTTCATCATCATGGGGAGGACCACCATAATGGGTTACAACAAAAGATGAGATCTCTTGCTCCTTGGTCTTCTGACCACACAGAGGGTTCCTGTGGCTCTCATCTGAAGAAGAAACTTCAAGATTGACCGAATTTTCATGAAGCAAGCCTTCATGAGGAAGTGTCTATTGAAGACCTCCATAATTAATGTTCCCGTTATTGGGAACTGAGGGAGTATAATCTTGAATTCCGACAGATAAATGTCTGAGGGCTTCAAGAACTCCAGCATCGAGCAAGGACTTGTTATAGATTGGCCTTTGATATCCTGACTGTGCTGGGCAGATCTTTTTCTTAGATTCCTTCTTAATCTCTTTAGAAACCACTTGTTGACGAAAGTGGTTACTCTGAGTAGGTGTATGTGCCTGATCAGGAAAGATGGTCAGGTTAGGCTGACGATCTCCACTCAAATCAGGTGTATGTGCCTGACTTGGTTATCTGTATGATATGGGGGAGTATGCCCCATAACCCTCTTGGACTGGAACAGATGTGTGTGTCTGTTCAGGAGTGAATCGTTGATGTGTCACTCCACTGCTAGGGATAGATTTATGTGTCTGTCCTTGAGATGATGCTGAAGCTGTTATGATATCCTGGAAAGCAACCAGAATATGAGAAGGAATTTTCTTCTGCTCTTTCACCATTGAAAAAATATGTTTGGTGACTTCAGCCGCCGGAACGGGGATATACGTCCATTCTGGGCTTGGATTAGGTGTATGTGCCTGCTCCTGTCCTCCTTTTCCTGTCAGTGAATCCTGACAGTACTCAAGTGTGGAGGCAAAGAGTTGAGTCTGCCTCCTGTTTGTCGTCGGGGCTTTCTGACTGACCTCTCCGTGTGCTACCATGCGAGACTGTTGGTAGGCTTGATTAGTATTAGCAGGTGTATGTCCCGGCTGATTACACTTCGCCAAACGCGGTTGACGAGATCCATCATATGTAGTCAGACGAGCCTGCTGACTAACTGGTGATGTATAAGCAGGTGCATGTTCCTGCCTATATTACTCTGCCAGAATTGCCTGGCGGGATTGGCTTGATGCTGCCAGATGAGTCTGCTGGACAACGGAATTAAAACGGGCAGGTGTGTATGCCTGCTCGTTGTTCTCCACCAAGTTATGTTGGTGGACTCCATCATATGTAGTCAGGAGAGCCTGCTGACTAACTGATGATGCATAAGCAGGTGTATGTTCCTGCCAATAGTACTCCGCCGGAATTGCCCGGCGGGATTGGATTGATGCTTCCAGATGAGTCTGCTGGACAGCGGAATTAAAACGGGCAGGTGTGTATGCCTGCTCGTTATTTCCCACCAAGTTAGGTTGGTGGAATTCTCCGGAGATGGAAGGGATGACAACCTGCCCATTGTTAACCGGATTCCGTCTCTGGCGGTTCATCTTGCCTGCTCGGGTTCGAGGAACCTGAGATGAATACCTGGAGTCAGTACCCTCATCATGTTGAGGGCGCACTACCGCACGAGTCTGGCGGAGATTGTTGATGGGATCCCTCGAGAAGGACTCATGTCTTTTTGAATTAAGGCCCTGCGGGACCTGCTCATTCACTTCCTCAGAGTAAGGGAGTGAATGGAAATTGCGTTCCGGGGATAACGACCCGAAACGGTTAGAGACAGTAGTCAGCACCGCCTGCTTCTTGATCGCTGGCCGCCGTTGTCCTGACGACCAGGTAGAGTTGTTAACTTGGAGGGCTTGACGAGCAGCCTCTAGAGTTGGGATAGTACCGTTGCGACGGTACTCCTTAACCAGTGCATTAGAAACCCAGCATTGAAGACGCTGAGTTGGTGATGTCATCCTCAGAGCGGACGACGTTCCAACAGGAGTAGCAGCATTGGTCTTCACAGCAGCAGACCTCACAGTAGAGGTGTTCACAGCAGCAGTATTCACAGAGGTGAATTTAAGAAAATCCATTTTGCAGATGATTTTGAGAAAAGAGTTCCTGTTCCATATAACAGACATAATCAAGATGAATCTGGCCACTGCATCTTTTTGATGAGCACATGTCAATGATTGATTTTTTGGCCCAAGGGGCCTAACAAATAGAAAGAACATCACTTTAACTTGGTTAAGGATTCACGTCGGGTTCACCATTTTTTGTTTTGCACAGATTTCAGGGATGACCTCCTAGATGGGAGATTCAAATGTTCCGATCGGTTTCTAGTTGGTTTGTTCATAGAACCGGAAACATCCAATGATTCCACATCCGTTTGGACCTACTTTCCAAAGGTATGAGCTCATTAACTTGTGGACTGATGAGGCTTTGGAATTTGCATTGGTCGAGAGGATGGGAGGTCGGACTCATCACACCTTTTTGAGGGGAATTATTGCCTACTCCGGGACTCTCTTTACAGATTTAAGTTATGTTCGTGAATCCTTTTTACATTACCAAGTATAAAATGAGCTTTCCTTTAGTTTTAACAATCAATGATTAAATATGCAAGAAATTTATAGAATCTTTTATATGTATTCGAGGTTCTTCATCAATAGAGAATCATCTGTATCTATTTAGAGATTCTTGGTCAATGGTATCCTTCAAAACATTTATATAAAAGTCTCTTGGTCATTATGATGACCAGGCTGGTTTTAAAGCCACTCAGTGGGGCACTTGAAGTTTATCGTCATTCAGAAGGACATGGATTATTTCAAAGTTGGGATCGAACCCATAAATGGGCTACCTACGTATCCTTTGTTTTGGAAAAGGAATCAGAACCCACGTAGTTCGAGTAATGGAGTATGATGTTTATGATTGATGGATCAAAGAAGAATGTCATAATTACTTTTACACTCTAAGCTCACGTGAGTCATGCTCGGTGTGATAAACAAGAGGTATTGGTAAAAATTAGACAATTGTGCCATGAAAGATGCAATCATAAGAAATTGTTTGGGGCTTATGTATGTATGACTGCCCAGATATATGAAGGTTTTAGGATTTACTTTTAGGGAGAAAATACAGGAACAGGGTCCATAAAGGTATATGTGTTTTATGGAGATTTGAATACTCTAACTTGGGACTTATTCCTGAAAAGGAAACCCAAATTAGGAGAGGATTGATAATTGGGTTTTACTCATGAGAAGGAACCCCATATCAAATGTAATTTAGGAGTGGTTAAGAGAAATTAAGGGACTTATGGTTCACTCCGGAAGAGGATGACCATAATTATGACTGGGACTTACTCCTAAAAAGGAGGCCCAGGTTAGGGATTAAGGTTTGGGGCTTACTGCTGAGAAGGATGCCCATATTTGAGATTGGGGCTTACTCCTAAGAAGGATGCCCAAAATTAGAGGACTTGGGTCTTACTCCTAAGAAGAATGCCCAGATTAAAGGACTTATAACTGGGGATTATTCCTGCAAAGGAGACCCAGGTTAAGGATTCTCTCATCTTAAAGGATGAGGTTAAATGAACGAACTCTAAATCTTTGGTGACATAAAGATGTATAAATCACTAGGTTTTGAGAGATATTCCACCGAATTCCTTTCAGGTAAGGAAGTCAAATCAAGAAATCATTCCATAAATGGCTTTGAAGAGTATCTAGAAGACTGAATCTTGAATAGGAAAGGTGAAATGGCTTAAGAGGGGTAAAATGGGCAAGATGGGCACCCAAAAAGGTAGGGGCGCGCAAGTCTTGAAAGGTGCGCAAGTCTTGCGTGGGCACGCAAGTATACCTGCGCGACACATGGTGTACTTGCGCGATTTTCAATCAGAATTGAAATACTTGATCGACTCTTTATTAAACCCTTTAGAATCCCCTTGAGGTTCTTCCAGAAAAGGGACGCGCAAATTCTATTGAAGGAATAAGGCGGCGCGCAAGTGTGACCAGTTCCCTTAAGGGCTGGCCATTCAGGCGCGCAAGTGTTGATGAGTTTCAACACTTAGGCCTTCCTCCCTCTCTTTAGATCTTCCGTTCTAGGTAAGAAATTACCTTAGAAGTGTTCCGGAAGCTTTGAGAAGAGACTTGGGCGTCGGAATCTTCAATCCGAGTTTCTGAAAAAAGATCCTCTCGAATGGGGGGCCCACAGTTTCTATTTATAGGCAAAAGAAGGCCCTGGGCGGTTACCGGGCGGTTACCACTTAGGTCGCGCAAGTCACTTAGGCGAGCCAGGGCGTCGCGCAAGTGGACTTGCGCGACAGTGATATAACTTGCGCGGTGAAGTTGCTTTTGATCTTGTGTTCCTGCCTTTGTCGATTTTTGATGTTTTCTTCAAAGGAAGAATCACTTTGAGCTCAGATATTCCCCTTTTCCGATCTTTTAGATTCTGTGACGAAAAGGAGTGTCAACACCATCAAATATAGACAATAACCTTTCAATCAAATATGCTCATCATCTAAAACCTCATTGTGGGATTGGGATTGTGTATGTAATCTATTTTCTTCATTCATGCATTATTTTATCTATGTTTCTCTCAAAATATATTTAATTTCAAGTAAAATTTTCCTATAAACCACATAGATTAAAGGATTCATTATCATGATCTAATTTAACTTTATATTTCTAAATCATCTATGGATTAATCTGACATGATAACAAAACATGAGATTCATACACTAAGATCAAACTATAAGACTGTATTAGTAAGAAAATTGTATTCATCATTTTTTATCATGTTAGTTCTATGGATGAAGGATGTTTATATTCACCCACTCATGTAATGATCTATTGATATAGTTTTTTCAAGCACTTTTTATCAATATCTAGCGATTTTGGGCATAAAAATGGCTTTTTTTAAATCATCCAATTTAAACCTATGATTTAATCAGTTGATTTTTTTTATTTCTTTATAGTATTTTCATCTTAATTTTTTTATCTCAACCAATCTAATATTGATTTATCATAATTATCACTTTCCTCATCAGGAATTATTTCTATGTTTTTATTCTTTTTTTGTGTGTTATTATTTTTTTTATTCTTCACACAAACACACATTTATATTTCCATCGCTATGGATTAACCCTACTCTCAAAAATACTAGTATTTGGTAGAAAATATAAATAATTAATCTGTTGATCAAAATAAACATTCTCTGTAAAATAATTATTCCATTACGGAGGAAAGAATATATGACCAAGAAGCGTTAAGAAATTATCATGAAAAATAAAAAACAGTGATCAAATCTATTATAAATGGGAATCAAAAATATCAGTTCAATAAATATATTGAGTTAAGGAAAAAATTTCCATTAATAAAATATTGGATCTCATTACTCCATAAATTCATAGACATCTATGTTCCATAAAATAAAACATAAGAAAAATGTATGACTTTTGGGAGAATATGAATAATAATAAAATTATAATCATAAATACACCTTAACCTAGTAATGAGTTTGTAGTGTGAGTAAGGAATAATGAGTTTCATGTTCTATAATTTATAATAATCCACCATTTATTGTGAAATCCCCTAGGTCTCGATATTATTAGGTTAAATAATAACATTTTTCTATAATTTCGTCATTTAATGTACAACCTAATGAATAATCTCCTAAATAAATTAGTTAATTAGATATTGAGGTGCTTCCATAAAAAAGTAGGGGGTTTATATATGTTGAAATTAAAGTGAATGTTTTCCCAATTTTCATTAAGGTAAACTATATTATTTTTTCTATCAAATGGAAGAAGTCCTTTTTGAATGCTGGTACCAATTGTTCAGTGATTTTTTGAGTAAATTATAACTAATGTGAATTTTTACTACGATAGGACAGAAAAATAAGTATATATATTCAATATTAGGTGAAACTACTCTATGAATCTTGGGAATGATTTTGAGTTTTAATTAGGTAGTGTAATAACCATCAATAATCTGAATAATTTCTCAGATACAAATATTATAACAATGTCACTCCACGACAGAAAACCAAAATATATTAGTATTTTAGTAGAGAGGTAAATGATAAAACTATATTGTATTAAAAAACATATTTAATACTAATGAATAGAAAAACCATCAAACCTATATAATAATAAAACCCATCATTTAAAATGACAACAGTTATGGGAAAAAAGTTGAATTTTATGGAATGATTAATGTCAGGACTTCTTTATTATTCTTTTATTATGGAATAAAGTTCTATAGTATTAAAATGATATAATATTGAATTCGTGAAATTATATAGGTAGGAAAAATAATGAATTTTAAATTTTAATTAATTTTATTAAATCCTCCCTCCGTAGTACCAAAAAAATATAACACAATAATGAGAGACTGGAATGAAAAAAATAATGTATAATTGGAAAATTTGATACAATATTTTAGAGGGAAAACATTTAACTTAGTTAGGGTATAAAATGAACATTATAACTGGAAAAAATTTATTAACATGAAATGGATTGTTGAAATTTGAACATACACTAGAAATTTTATGAAATTCACCCACCAAGAGAAAGACAGAATAAAATCCTTGGATGGAGATATAGGAAATGATACATGGTAAAGAAGACTAATAACATATTTCATCAAACTGACTATGGAAGAACCTAAACACCCTTAGTGGTCAAACATATTTATGAGTTTGACCTATAAATATCTACAATGAGGATAATGTTCACCTAGATGTGGGGTGGCCACATCGGAGGTGAGATGGAGAAAGAGGTGGGGAGGAAACTTATAGGTTGCATCAGTATAGAGGTGGGTGGCTATGTGGGGTGGCAGCGTCTGGGTAGGAAGGTGGTAGATAGTAGAACTTATGGTGGGGTTTCCATATTCGGTTGAAATGTTGAGGTAGGAGGGTCAAGTATTGTAGATCTCACGATGCTGGTGGAGGATCACATAGAGAAGAGTTCACAAGGATAATGTGAGCGGTTAAAGAGGGGAGATCTTCACGAGGTAATGATAACTATTTTCAATATATATTTATTAAACTATGGCTTAAAATAACAACATAGAGTTGGTTTTAATTAAACCTTTCCATAAATTAAGATGCATCTATAAAGCAATAATATCATGGTGAAAGGACTATGTCTATAAAGCATTTCCATAGTAGTGTTAATTTAACGCTAATGAAATCTTTTTTTGATATGGGTGAATCCCATTAATTTATTTCTTCTCGTGCTATTTATCTTTGGGGTTTTCATATCATGACTAGGCCTTCTATTTTTATACATTAAACTCCTCTTGAAAAAGAGAATTTCGAGCCTTTATGTGGATGAATGTTCTATAAATAATAAGTGTGATAAATTTATTTGGTTTTTCTCAATGATTTATATGGATTTTTATGGCTTAAAATTAAGTATGTATTGGTTATAAATGTTAAACTACACATTGAATATTATTACCAAAGGGTTAGTTTCACAAGTATAGATTGGATCGACTCTATCTATAGAGGATATCGAAAAGTGAATGTAATTGTAGAAGTATTGTTGGAACTAGTGGTTTGAACTATCTCATATCAATTGGTAGCATTGACCTTATCATAGGTGGATGGGATTGGTAATAGTTGATTTCCATTAATTTTTATCAATATCAAGATATTTATCTTGATAATTTCTCAGGGTTTTCTCCCACAATAGATTTAGAATTTAAAATTAATCTCTTACTAGTGAATGATCCTATCTCAATTCAATATTTTTCGATGGAACCAATATAATTAAGGGAATTTAAATTCTATTTAAAATACCTAAAAAGTAAAGGCTTCATTTGTCCTATTATATCTCTGTGAGAAGTACCAGTTCATTTTATGAAAAAGACTAATGAAACTCTTAAGCTTTGTATAAATTATCATAAAATTAACCAAGTTAAGATAAATAATTTAAATCCCATTACTTACATTGATTAATTATATAACAAATTGAGGGGATTACAGTGGCTTTAAAAGATTGAATTGCATTTGGGGTATCACTAATTACGAGTTCAAATGTAGGATATTATAAAAAAATCTTTCATTAGTACATATGAACATTACAAGTATATTGTTATGCAATTTGGTCTTACGAATTCATGTGATGTCTTTATGGAATTGATTAATTTAATATTTCAAAGGTATCTGGACTCTTTTGTGGTTGTATTTGTGGTTGACATATTGGTATATTCTAGGACACATGCTGAGCATGAGAAACACTATGAAATAGTGTTGGATAACATTCATGATTATCCTCTGTATTACAAATTTTCAAAGAGTTATTTTTCAATAAAATATCTACATTTCATTAACTATGTTATCTATAAAAACGGTGTGTTGTGGATATATAAAATATAGCAGTTGTGATCTCTTGGAAACCACTAAATAATGTCTTTGAGACAAGAAGTTTCCAGGGTCTGACTAGTTATAACAAATGTTTTTTCATGAATTTTCAATACTATAATCAACAATGATAGACTTGAAAAGGAAATGTGTTCTATTCTAACATAATGATTAATGTAGGAAGTATTTTAAAGACACAAATGTTTTAATTACATCATCACTAATTTTTATATTTTAAGAATCAAGGAAATGTTTTGTGGTGTATTGTGACGATTTGAGATCTGTTTTGGTTTATGTTCTCTAGTAGTGAGACCATGTCATTGTATATAGTTCTTTGAAGTTATCATAAAATGATAAGATATACCCAAATCAATATTTGAAATTTTTTATTGGTAAATTCTTCTAAGAGTTTCCACAATTACCTCTTTGATGTGAAATTTACGGTGGTTATAGATCATAATAACTTGAAACACATTTTCCTACAAAGAGTTTTGAATATGAGAGAAATAAAATGGATATAAACCTTAAAATGTACAACATTGACATGACGTATAAACCGAGTAAACAAAATTAAGAGTAGAAGGATTTAATAATGAATTAATATAGTCAATTTTATAAAGATATTTTAGATTAGTGGAAGTTGTTAACGGTCATATCTGAAATGAAATTGGATTTTGAAGACCAATGTAGTGTTTCTATTGAAAAAATAGTGCAACAAATGGTTTTTAAGGCTTCCAAAATTGGATTTTGTTTAAGGATAAAGGCGGTAATTTACAAGGTTCCACAAAGGGCATTTTTATTATAGAATAATAGTGTATTCTATAAAAGAATAATGCGCTATGTGAACCACATAGCGAGCACAATACATGGTTATTTTCAAAAAACTAAATTGTCATAGGTAATTATGATTAGAAGGTTTTGTGGATTCATTTTCTTATTTAAAAGACCCCAAATCACATAATTCATTAAGAGATAATTTCATAAGAGCACATAATCGATGGGAGAATTCAAAAAAGACTGAAATAATTTTGCAGAAGGTATTTAAGGGGAATATTAGTTCAAAAATAAGAATAGGAATGTGAAGGCTTATCTTTCAAAGGAGGACACTCACAAAGGAGGAATCCAAAAAAACAAGATTATTTTGTGGATGGTGTTTTTGTGGAACTGTAGTTGAAGAAGAAAAAGGGGTTCACAAATAACCCATGATATATGGTGCAAGAGATTTCATAAAGTGATTAAGGTAGTTCATGAAGGAGACTAAATAGCTCATGAATGTTGTCTCTATAATGAAAACAACACACAGTAAAGTGTAATTCATCTATTAGGTGAAATCAAATCTTAATTGAATAATCATGTGTGAGAATTTTCTATGGTGACACAAGGTATTAATAATTATATTCTTCTAAAAGATAAGAGATCACACTTTAGTTGAGAGATAAGTAAGCCTTCAAATTTTGATTCATTATAAACTAGGTGGAATAGTGAGTTTTCCCCAAATTTTATTATAGATGTTCACTTTAGTGGTTTTGATAGATAGGGACATTATATTTATAAGCTCCATGGAAGTATCCTAGTGTGGCTGAACCAAGTAAATTTTTTTGTTTCTCATGTGTGCTTTTATTTTTCACTCAACATTTATATGGTGAATAAAAATAAGAGTGTTTTTTAATGAAAAAAAAATCTGAAGGGGAATTTATTTTAGTCATTTAGAACCTGATTGACCCCCCCTTAAGGTATTTAATCTATTTGGTATAAAAAATGTATCAAGGAAAAATGGTAATATTAGTGTTTCTCTATAAATTATTTCAATATAGGTTTTCAATCATAACTGTATTATGATATTTTATTAAAAAAATCAATTATAGAGGAATAAAATATAGAACTACTTTTGATAATTTGGTATGTAAGTCTTTATAATAACAATGCATGCTATTTAAGCTAGTGTGTATTGTTATGCTTTATCAGAAGCTGAATTTTTGGAATTGGATGTTTACGCCATAGAAATCAATGCAATAGGGGGATCCTTATTTAATGAAATATACACAAAAGTGATATCATGTAATTCACTTCATGGAAATGGGAAAAATATATAATATCAATGAAAGAAATTAAAAAGTCAAAGAAGTGAAATAATTGGTTCTATTGAAACAATATGAGGACCTGATAATTAACCCCAATGAGTCCACAGATGCATTCTTTGATTGATTGATTTTTTTTGTAGAAGACATGAATGGTCTTTGGGAAATTTTTGAATACGTAAAGTTTGTTATGTTCATAATTATAAGCCTTATACCTTGATTCAATTGGGAATTACCTATACTAGAAGATAAACATCCAAATGAGCAGACACTAGATATCTGGTTGAGAACTATTGTCACATACATGATGAGAAATGAATTTATTTTCTCTATGGAAAAGGGAAGTACAAAGTTGCAGTATTCAAGGCCATGAAGAAGCTCACAATTTATTATGGATTTGAATAATATGAGATGTACGAGGTAATGTAATTCCTTTCCTAAAGTCTAAAAAGAGTAAAATTAATTTTTAAAGGGAAAATTCAACTTTCATATTTTAAATGTGGTATGGATTGACATCTTACAGCATGGTTCTCATATAAGTATTAAGAGAATGATGAGGATGAATTCAAAAATTCCCATAAATAATTCTCCTACATATTTTAAAGGTATAAAAACATTTAAGAGAAATTTATTTGAAATTGAGTGTCTTATTTCACATGAAAATGGATGTTTAGTAGAATCTGGGACTTAAGAAATGAAGAATTGTAAAGATCATGAAGAAATTGTTGTGGTGGCTATTTCAGTTAGCTCACAGAAAAGGAAAAAAAGCAATAATGATGATGAATAATTTGAAGGAATAATTTATCTCTTTTATGAATTATATATCTCTCTTGAGAGGATTGATGTGTGGCGAGAAAAAAACAAATAAGGAAAAAAATTGGTTCATTATTCTATACTATATATATAGTAGTATAAAGAAGTGTATTATGAGATTGAGAAAGAAATTTAAAATATTACATATTAAAATCCAGAGAACTCAAAAAAAAACAATTTGAGTAAAAGATCAAATTTTAGGATAATTAAATAGTAATTGATAGAATGACTATCAAAAAAAATATCAAATCAAACATATCATTTAACATAAAGAGAAAATTTTCAAACCGTGAAGAAAATTTAATGATCATGAGAGAATATTTAATCTTGTAATGACATAGGGAAATAAGAACACTTATGAGATAGAAAATATAGTATTGGAGCCAATAGATACAAAAAAGATAAAATCAACATTAATATCTAAATGGCATGGCCGATATTAGGCTTCATCACAAACAAAACGTTTTGGTGATTGATATTAGACCACGAGAACCCACTCTGACGTTAAATATTGATTTTCATACATATCTGAATCGTAAGACACATAGAACCTGATAAATAAGTGTTCCTAGAATAATGTACATGTATACAACATGTATTATTTCTTATCGTTCTGGATATATATGGAAATCTCAGAATGTTTGTTCTAGATCCAAAAGGTACTGAAGGGAATATCATTATGAAATTTGGCGACAAAGAGTTCAATATACCAGGATTGATTTTGATGGTCAACCTTTCTAGTGTGAATAATTTGGGTACATTTCTATATATTTCTCACCAATAATGCATAGGAATGTTTCAAAGAATAATGAGAGTGGTCGTATGTAGAAGATCAAATAATCATCAAAATAAATTGAAATATAATTACAATATTCTTTCGGGTGTCTCTATTTACCAAAATAACATCTTTCAATTTCCTACTTGTACAAAAAAAGTAGAGTGAGAAACACAACCCTCGATATTCAATGTCTTTTTATGGAAAAAACAAAGGAATAAAGAAACATTATAAGTCAATTAAACTACACTAAGAAAAAAATAGAACACCAAAAAGTTCCTATAATATTTCTTTAGTCAGGTATTTAAATATTTTTTAGTAATTAGTGGATTTTTGAACTTCAATATTTTTTAAAATTCATAAAATTTATTGAAAATAAAGGCCTAATAAAAAACCAAATTAAAAATAATTTTATATTATGAGGTCAATAATTATGTAAATTTATTTTCAAAAAACTAGTTATTAAAAAATGATTTTTATTTTTCAAATAATCTAAAATTAGGTTTGAACTGCACAAATAATAACTAATAATGATTTATATATCTTCCAAAATAGTGAATTCCTTATCTATTTTGTTTGAATTAAAAAAGTGATAACAATAACACACAAAAAAAAAAGAAAAATAATGAAAACAATGATTCCATTAGTGAAACCCTACCATGTAATTAACTTCCACAAAATATTGAATAAAACGTGATAATTTTATTCAGTTTCTAGGTAGAATTAGAAATTGGACATCAAAAACTTAAGAAGAATGGGAGAAGGTGACATGTATGTTGCACCTATATTTGCCGCTTTATGATGACGTGATTCCCACTATTATTTGAGTGTATTTTAAAGGTTTCACTTCTGGTTGATTTGATATTTTCATCTATGGGAATAAATCAAATGTATAAATAATGATGAAATGTTCATTAGAAACTAAAAAAATACCCTTCTTTATTTTTAATTATAATTTCCTATAACTCTATATGTTTACCTTTTTTTGTTTTAATAATAATGTTGGTTGCACCAAAATTGAAAATATATTTTTTCTAGATTTAAACATATTCTTTGAACAAATTTTTGAAAACTAATTTGATCTAGGAATGAATATATAGTTGAATATTCTATGATTTGTTTAGATAGTATTTCACTATGATGTGGGTAGAAGAAGTATTAATGAATTGTTATGTATAAAATACTCATTATCCTTCATATTGAGCCTATAAAGATTAAATTTTTAAAAGAATAATTAAATGTTTTTTGAATAGTGTATTTGTAATTTTTTAAAACTAAAATGTTATTTTGAAAATTTAGTGGTTTTGGAAAATTGAGATGTTGAAACCTTTCTTGACAACTTGTAATTTATGTTCTAGAATATATAAATTAATTTCATATAATGAAAAGTAATTTTAAAACAAATCTCAAAAATTCCATTGATTTTGTTATTTTTCTACTATTGATCTTGACTTTCTGGTTGTGCAATGGAGCCTACACCCAAATTCTCAATTCTATGAAGGTAATTATACCTATTTATAAGGATGAGGTTCCAATATTTCATATTAATAAATGATATAGAATAAAATACATGGTGTGGTTGAGGCTATCATGGATCATAGACAGTATCCTCTATTACCCATTGAAATTGTTGTGATGTGTATTGATAAAAAACTAACAAGGTTGTACATGATAACAAGTTTGATGAAAACTAGAAAGGGGATTGGCATGATAATTTAGGAATCAATTTAAAGGATGTTTATAAATTCATTCTCATCATGTTTTATCTTCACCCATTCAATATATTGTTCAATCACACAGGCAACCTTCCCTTAGGAACAAATGTAGTGAAGAATATGGTAATTACCACCAAATCAAGGAAGAAGATTGATCCCAAATTTTAAATGTAACGCCAAGACCCCATTTTCCCAGAGTCGGTGCATTGTTACATAACATTTTCATGATCACAGAAGATCAAGTCTCGAAAGACCAATTAGTTTAGTGGCCCTGGAAACACTAGATACATTCATAAGTCTTACATTAAATGATAAAGTGAAAAAATACAACAACATAGTATCCATAGTCCACACACATATCCCCTCAGACTATCCCTACACGTCAGTCATAAAATACTTATTCACATCCTGAGAAAAATAAAACATAGAAAGGGGTGACCTCGGATGCTCAATAAGGATAACAATATAGCAGAAACATTCATAAATTGGAATAAACATTTAAGTCAAAGTATAACTAAAAAAAATCCTTTTAAACATGAACTTCTGAATAATATGGCCAAAATAAAACGAAATAATTCCATTTACTTATTCACATTTATATTATACTAGTCGAATAATCGCGTGCAATATCAATAACTAATTTCATAATGATGGAATGCATAATGCCAGACTATCATAACCACATAGTCAAGGTCTTGTGCCAAGATGACAAATAATATTTTCTCAGGCCCTTGTTCCATGACACTATTTTGTCTCATGAGAACTACAGTTTCATCGAGGAGCTATAGAGGGCTCCACCCGTCACTTACTACGTCCAATGTATTCCTCTTATGAAAAGGTTGAAACGTAACATAAAAATTCGTATTAAGACTGGCATACGAAATGTCAATAATTTATCCATAATCCATGAATGGTATGAGATAACACATCCATAGTCAAATATATCACAAAACCTTCAATACAATATGGATGTTTTTATCATAATAAATTAACTTCAAACAAACATAAAATCCATCAAAAGATGTTGACATAGTTGAAATCAAAACCTTTTTTAGAGAAATATCTCTTTCTATTTTGAAACTATTTAAGAGTCACATAATTATAAAAAAACATTTATTTTGAAAATGTTCTTATAAGCTTGTATACAAATTTTCGACGATGTTATAATGACATAATATAGACTCACCCACAGTATAAGTTAGAAGAACATTATTACCTAAATTTTGTCGAAAAGGTCATCAAGTACCTTGTTTGGGAAAAAATAGAAAGATTACTTTATAAACATATTATAAAATTAAAAAATGGTTATAAATGAATTTAACCCATAGTCTATAAAATATTAAGTACTTTTTGATATACATTTTTAGGAAACATGGATGTGGATGATAAAGAAGTCCCAGTAGATAATTATTTATAAACAACCTCAGATAATGAAGAGATTGTAAAATTAACCCTTACCTTATACTTTTTCTTGGCCAAGGGTAGGTTAAACTCCTGTATAATGGTAAAATAATTGTTTTTAAATTATTCAAGAATCATATACAATAATATGATATCATATATGATATTTTAATATTGCTTTGTTAATAATATCTTTGTATTATTGTTGTTTCATGTGTTAACGGATTCGTTTTACTTTATATTAATTGTTATGTGAGTATTATTTGTTATATATGGGATGTATCTTATTCACATCCATAATGATATCAAGTATTTAAGCATTATTTTTAATCATCTAATGAAAATTAGTATTTAATGGATATGATGGGGAATGAATCTCATCGTGTTCGCAGAAACGGTAATCCGTACGTACGCACGAGCGACAATATCATTTTTTTGATATTAAAATAAAATATAATTGGATTTTAAATCATATATACATAATATTTATCATGTTATAATTATTATTTATGTCAATTACAGATTATTTTTATACCCATAAAAATAATAATGTATTGAATAACAATTACACCATGATGTAGAGAGGGTAAGCTGTACGTACGCACGTAAGGTGGAATGTCAGTCAAAGGATGGATAGAATAATGAATATGGTTGTACCATATTTATAATAATATCATAGTATATGGAATACACTGGAGTTATTATTTTAGAATGGAAACAACAAAAAATGGAAGTGGAAGAAGAAAGGAACTTGAAACAGGTGACGAAATATTTACCAATTCTTCGGGTTCTTCCATTAGATTTGATCAAAAAGGCACAATAGGTTGAATTTTTGACTAAAGGAAGGTCCCTAGGATGATGTGAGGACAGTTTAGAGGGTATTTGGGCAGAGTATGTCCAAGCCAAATTTCTTTTAAGGTGTGAATTAGAGAGAAGGGGGAGTGCCCTATTATAAGAAGGGTGAGGGGCACCTTAGGAAAACCTAGAAATATTATTTTATAATAAAATCATTTTCAGTTTCTAATGGATCGAAAATGGATTATTTAAATTCTATGGTGGGGATGGGTCTAAAAATACTCAACCAATAGGTTTTAGATAAGATTGGGTCACTATATTAACTTTATATTTTAGATTTAACTCTTAGTTAAATAATTTGATATTTACCATGTCTCTTTGTGTTTTTATATTATATGGTTAATAAACATTATATATACTCCCAAGAGAACCCCAAGTGGTTCATTAATGAAAACCCTATCATTATATAAGTATTTTGGCCGAACCATATATTTTTTGGAATATAATATAAATTAATAATATAATATTTGTTTTAAAAACTCTTTTATGTCAATTTTGACACTATTTGGTATTTTGTTTTTACTTAATTCATAACAGCATTATTGCTTAAAAAAAATAAATCTATCCAAACCTAATATTTCATATTGAACAAGATAATTATTTTATTTCATAAAAAGTCTCAAATTTATTTTATTTGGATATTTATAATATCAATTATTTTAATATTTCATTAATTAGGTAATTACTACATCATAATTGTGTCCTAAATAAATTAAATTATTTAATGTCTAAGAAATATAAATAAAATACCATTATGTAGGAAATAATGTTATATTTATAATGAATATTTATATTCGAATTTATCTTATGTGTAACCCTATATTAAAAATGTTTTAATTATTAAACATTGATTTTAACTCTTTTAACTCTTCTTTAAATAAAATAATAATAAGTGTCCAAATATAATCCAAGTGGACCAATGAGTTTCATATGTAATTCATAATTTTGTTTTGGGTCGAACTATACATATCCAATAGAATTAGGACATGTTTTAGGGTAATAATAATAATATCATTTTTACCCTAAATTACCCTATTTTATTTTAACCGTGGTAAATAAAAGTAAAAAGTTACTATTCACCAAAAAATTATTTTCATCTTATTGAACCAAATTTTACATACTGATATCAGCCATATCTCTTAGATTTTTGAAATTCCACTCACAGAAGCGGTAAAATTATGTTTTATGTGAATTTGAAAATTTTATAAGGAGGTGGGCAAAAGACGGTGAATATTTCAAAAAAAATTATATATCTAAAATAATTATAAACTGAATCCAATTAATTACATTGAACTTATAGAGTTATTATGTATCTATTTTGACCAAAGATAAATTTAAATAAAACAAATAATTATTTAAATAAAAATTCGGTTTTAAACTATAACTCATTGTTTTTCACTATTCATCAAAAATTGAAAGTTTTCAGAAAAATACCAAAAATTCACCATAAGCTAATTTTGATATTCTTAATCCAAAAATGAAGCCCATTATTAATGATAAATTTTTTAAAATTTCAAAAATTAGGTATTAACATTCATAATGGCTAGTTTGATTGGTTTTTGTGTGTTAGAACTCAAAGTTGCGTACAATGCAATATATTGCATTATTCAAATGGAAATGTACCGTGGAAGCTTGGGGTGTTACATTCTCCCCTCCTTCAAATAATTTTGTCCTCAAAATTACTATAGTATTACAGCATAAAAATACTCGGGTGGTTCTTCATCATAAGTTCCTCAGGTTCCCACATTGCCTCTTCCTTCTTATGGTTTCTCCATAGAACTTTTACCAGACGAGTCATCTTGTTTCTCAGCACTTGTTCTCTTGTATCAAGAATCATGACAGGATCTTCTCAATAAGACAAATTGGGTTCTAGTTTTAATTCCTCATAGGTGAGTACATGAATTGGGTCAGGCATGTATTTTCTCAATAGTGATACGTGGAACACATCGTTATCTTTGGAGAGACATGGTGGCATTTCCAAACGGTAAGCTACAGCCCCAATTCATTCTATAATTTCGAAAGGATTGATGTACTTGGGACACAATTTTCCCTTCTTACGGAAATGTATAACACCCTTCCATGGAGGCATCTTCAAGAAAACAAGATCCCTTACCTGAAATTCCAAATCATTGCATTAGATATCAGCATAGCTATTCTTCCTACTTTGAGCCGCTTTGATGTGGTTTTGGATTACCTTCACTGTTTACATCATTTCCCCAACATGTTATGGGCCTACGAATATTCGTTCACCAACTTCATCCCAACAGGTTGTTATGGGAAATCTATTTCCGTATAACTCTTCATATGGTTCCATCTGAATACTTGAATGGAATCTATTATTATTGGAGAATTATACTAGAGGTAAATATTGATCCCACATACCTTGAAAGTCATGTGAGCATGATCTCAACATGTCTTATAAGGTTTTAATAGTCCGTTATGATTTTCCATCAGCTTAGGGATTGTAGGCAGTGCTCAAGTGAAGTTCAGTTTCTAGCGTGTTCTGAATACTTTTCCAGAATCGTGATATAAAATGGGGATAATGATCAGAAACAATTGATAGTGGTACTCCATGAAGTCTTACAACATCATTAATATATAGTATTGCTAATCGTTCAAGTGGTAAATCTTCTCCTATATCAAGAAAATGTGCCGAATGGTAAGATGGTCAACAATGACTCATATTGCATCGTTACTTCTAAGAGTCTTTTGTAGTACCATGAAAAATTCCATCATAATATTATCCCATTTCCACTCATGTGTGGGAATATGTTTCATGACTCCTCCAGGTTGTTGCCTTCCAGCTTTCACTTGTTGACAAACCATACATCTTGGAAAAAAATCAGCAATATCCCTCTTCATGATGTCCCACCAAAAATTTTCCTTCAAATATCTATACATTTCGGTGTTCCTAGGGTGAATAGAGAAATTGGAACTTTGAGAATCATCCAAAAATTACCTTTTAAGATCATGTATTTCAAGAACACAAAGTCTATTCTCAAATTTCAAAATTTCATCTTCATACACAGAGTCACTAAATCTCCCATCATTCACAGCTTTAATCTCCTTTTGAAACTCCTCATCACCGGTCTGAGAACTCTTTATCCTTTCTATTAATGATGGTTTTGAAACCATTTGAAAAATTATTGATATTTCACCTTCCATGGTTATTCCCATAACCATCATTACTAGATCCATGTATATATGATCTTTTTCAACTCTCAACTTGTTCAAAACTCCATGATCATTTATTCTCAAAGCATCGACCACCATATTTTCCTTCCTCGGTTGGTAGAGTATAGTGCAATCATAATCCTTGAGTATCTCAAGCCATTTCCTTTGCCTGATGTTGAGTTCTTTTTGTGAGATAATATACTTCAAACTCCTATGATCAGTATAAATCTCATATTTATCACCATAGAGATAGTGTATCCAAATATTTAATGCAAAGATTACAGATTCTAACTCAAGATTGTGAGTAAGATTGTTATGCTCATGAATTTCCAGTTGTCGTGATGCATAGGCAATAAATCTATCATTCTGCATAAGGACACAACGAAATCATTTCTTTGATGCATCACTATAAATAACAAACCCATCATTTTTCCAATGGTAGATTCAATATAGAGTCATTGACTAATCATCTCTTCAGTTCTTCAAAAAATTATTCACAAACTTTTGTCCAAACTAATTTAACCCATTTTCGTGTGAGCTTTGTTAATAGGTTATCCAACTGGGAAAAATTATGGATGAAACGTTGATAATAACATGCTAGACTAGAAAAATTGCATACCTTAGTTATACTTGTCCGCACTGGCCATTCTTGGATTGCCTTGGTCTTTGAAAGATCAACTAAAATTACATCCTTAGAGACAATATGTCCATGAAAAGAAATAATATGAACCCAAAATTTACACTTGAAAAACATCCCATATAATTCATGTCTTCTAAGAGTCTTCAAGATAATACGCAATTGATTTTCATGATCCTCGTAGCTTTTGGAGTATATTAATATATCATCAATAAATACCAATACAACGTCATCAAGATATTCAATGAGAAATCTATTAATTATATATATGAAGAAAGAGGGTGCATTAGTCAATGCAAAAGGCATTACTGTAAACCCGTAATGCTCGTACCTGGTTCGAAATGCTGTCTTCGGAATGTCTTCCTTCTTTACACACAACTGATGGTATCCAGATCAATGGCCAATCTTTGAAAAGTATTTAGCTACATGTAGTTGGTCAAATAAATCATCAATTCGAGTTAGGGGATACTTGTTCTTTATTTTAATAGCATTGATCTCCCTTTAGTCCATGCACAACCTCATAGATCCATATTTCTTCTTAACAAAAAGGACAGGGGCTCCCCATGGAGAAACTTTAAGTGAATAAATCCCTTATTACTCAATTCCTCTAGTTGATTCTTTAGTTCCAATAAATCCATAGTTTCCATTCTATAAGGGGTCTTCGATATGGGCCTTGATCCAAGAAATAAATCAGTGGAAAACTCAATTTCTCGTTATGGAGGATGTCCATGTAAATAATCTAAAAACACATCAACATATTCATTCACAGTAGGTACATCCCATATTTGAACATTCCTTTCCTCACCCACAATTATTTCATTCTCTTCCTCCCCAATAATTGAATTTAGTTCAACTATTGGGGGTTGATCTAGATAAGAATTAGGCGGTGACCATTCTTCTCTAATGATAAGGTTTTCTTTATAATCATCATAAAAAATCATAACTTCCTTCTTCTTATAATAAATCATCCCATCATGGTCTGAAAGCCAATCCATACCGAGGATTATATCAAATTAAATCATGGTTATGATGATGAGATCAGCTGATAAACACCATTTATATGTCCTAATGTGGACTGATTCACAAAACTTTGTTGCAATGATAATTCCCTTTGGAGTTTTGACTGAATACTCCGTTGTTAAATCAAATTGAAAATACCTAATTTTCGTAGAAAACTAGGAAGATATGAAACAATTTTATGATCTAGAATCAAATAATGCATTTTCTAAACTTGAGGAAACCATTAAATTACCTGCCACCACGTCTTTCAGAGCTTCTACCTCAACACTATTGATAGTATAATATTGTCTTTAATCCCTTGGCATTTTCTGAGGTATGTTCCTCTAACTCTTAGGATGTTTATTCTCACAATTCCCCCTTTCTCTACAATTGTAGAATAAAACATCAAAATCCTCTTTCTTCCCCTTGAAATCAAAATCTTGGTGGCCTTTTCACCACACTTGTAACAGACTCCCATTACCTTCAGGAAAGTACCAGGGTGTTTCTTCCCACATTTACTACAAGATGTATATTCAACTTTTCCCTTCTTCCCCTTATTTACATTTCTAGAGTGTTCATCATGTCTCTTCTTCTCTTGCTTTTCTTTAAATTCGTAAGACTTAGAGAATTATTTTTATGTCTTGATAGCACATGAGACTATATCTTCGTACGACGAGAAGGATTGTAAGATGAATGCTCAATGAAGAAATGGTATTATCCCATAAAAGAAATGATAAATATTACTTCTTGGGTTACGTATATAATCTGCAGTATTCCTCGATAACCTTGTAAAGTTAGCCTCCAATTCACGACATTCTCATCCTCCTTTTTCCTTAGACTCAAAAATTTCCTTTCCATATCTACTTGATGGTCACGAGGAAAGTATTAATTTTAGAAAAGCTCTTTAAAATCCCTCCATTATATATTTGATACTTCATCATCTTTCTTTGTATTTCTAATCAATTACCACCATTGATTAGCATCTCTAGTGAGGTGGTAAACTGCCATGACCACTTTTTCCCTTTCATAACTCTCTAAGGTGTGGAATATTTTCTCTACGAAAATTTTCCATTTCTTAGATACTAATAGATTTTCAATCCAATTGAATGTTGGTGGTTATTGCCTCATAAAGAGATCTAACATTGATCCTCCACGTTTTGGATCAGGGTTCCCCATAAGGGTATGGTTATCATTCATAACCTGTGTGAGTTGTCCCAGAATGGTGATAAACTGATCAGCACTGGTTGTATCACTAGCTCCACTATAATTATCTTGAATAGTAGGGAAATCCCGGCATGGAGTGAGTTCATTGATACGGTTTCCATTCCCTCTACTAGGTTCCATTTCAAAACAATGGAATACACTAGATTAGTTTATGAATCTCAATACATAAATCTAAACATGAAAAACACATAACAAAAATTGAACAGTTTATGGATATAATCTATAATCATAAAAAAACTACACCAACATAGTCTCTATAGTCCGCACTCATATCCCCTCAGACTATCCCTGTAGGTCAGTAATAATATACTTCTTCACATCCTGGGAAAAATAAAACATAGAAAGGGGTGATCTCAGATGCTCATTAAGGATAAGAATATAGCAGAAACTTTCATAAAAAAGCATAAACATTTAAGGAAATGTATAACTAAAACAAAAGCCTTTTAAACATGAATTTAAACATAATATGAAAAACATAAAATGAAATAATGCCATTTTTAAATTCACATGTATATTCTACTAGTCAAATAATAACATGCTATATCAATAACCACTTTCATAATGATGGAATGCATAATACCAGACTATCATAACCACATAGTCAAGGCCTTGGGACAAGACTACAAATAATATTTTTTCAAGGCCTTGTGCCAGGACACTAGTTTGTCTCATGAGACCTACCGATGCATCGAGGAGCTATAGCGGGCTCCACCAATCACATACTAAGTCATATTCATTCCTTATATAAAAGGTTTAAACATAACATAAACATTTTTATTAAAACTAGAATATGAAATGTGAATAATTTATCCATAAACCATGAATGGTATGAAATTACACATCCAATGTCAAAAATATCACAAAATCTTTAATAAAATATGAAATTTTTGTATCATAATAAATCAACTTCAAACAAACTTATAATCCATCAATGGATGTTGACATAGATGAAATCAAAACCTTTTTTGAGATAAATATCTCTTTCTATTTTGAAATCATTTAAGAGTTTAATTAATATAATGAAAAGAATTGTTTTTTGAAAATATTCTTATAATATTGTACGGAAAGCTTTGACGATGTTATAACAACGTAATATAGCTGCACCCACCGTATAAGTTAAAAAAACATTCTTTCCTAAATTTTGTCGAAAAGGTTATAAAGTACCTTATTTGGAAAATTATGGAAAGATTCCATTATAAAAATATTATAAAATTCATATAAGGTTATAAATTACTTTAAACCTTAGTCTATAAAAAACTATGATTTCTTTGAAATACATTTTTAATTAATATGGATGTGGATGATAAGGATGTCCCAGTAGGTAATTACGTATAAATAACCTCAGATAATGAAGAGATTGTAGAATTTACCCTTACCTTGTACTGTTCTTTGGTTGAGGGTTGGTTAACCTCATGTATAATGTCAAAATAATTGTTATTGAATTATTAAAGAATCATATACATTAATATGATATCATATATGATCTTTTAAAAGAGGTGATGAAATATTTACCTCTTCTTCAGATTCTACCTTTTGATTTGATCAAAAGGGCTCTATAGGTTGGCTTTATGACTAAAGTAATTCTTCGAGGATGAAGGGAGGATAGTTTATAGGGTATTTTGGAAGAGTTTGGCTGATCCAAATGGATTTGAATGTGTGAATTAGAGAAAAGGGGGAGTTCCCTTTTATAAGAGGGGTGAGGGGGACCTTAGGAAAAGCTAGAAATATTATTTTGTTGTAAAATCATATTCAATTTCTAATGGCTCCAAAATGGATTATTTAAAGTATAATGTGGGTATGGGTCGAAAAAAACCCAACCAATAAGTTTTAAATAGGTTTGGGTCACAATATTAACATCATCTTTTAGATTTAACTCTTAGTTAAATAGTTTGACATTTACCATGTTTTTTTATTTTTATTGTATATTGTTAATAAACTTACTATGTACTTCCATGAGAACCCCAAGTGGTTAATTAATGATACACATATCATTATATAAGTCTTTTTTCCAAACCTTATATTTTTAAGAATATAATATCAATTAATAATATTATATTTGTTTTAAAAACTCTTTTATGTCAATTTTGACACAATTTGGTATTTTGTTTCTGCTAAATTTGTAACAGCCTTATTTCTTCGAAAACAATTCATCTAATAAACCCTAATATGTTTTATTAACCTATATAATTAGTTTAATTCATAAAAAGTCTCAAATTACATTTATTTGGATATTTATAATATCATTTATTTTAATATTTCATTAAATAGGTAATTACTGCATCACCATTGTGTCATATATAAATTAAATTATTTAATGTCTATAAAATATAAATAAAATAACTTTATGTAGGAAATCGTTTTAGATATCTAATGAATATTTATAGTTGATTTTATCTTTAGTGTAACCCTATATTACAAAAATGTATTATTAAACATTGATTTTAACTCTTTTAACTCTTCTTTAAGTAAAATAATTATAAGTGCCATAATCTAATCCAAGTGGACCTAAGAGGTTCATATATTATTCCTATGTTTTTTGGTCTAGATATACTTATCCAATAGAATTATGACATGTATTAGGGTAATAATAATATCATTTTTACACTAAATTAACCTATTTACTTTTAACCGTCGTAAATAAAAAAAATGTTACTATTCACCAAAATTTTTTTTCATCTTATTGAACCAAATTCTACTTACTAGTATAAACTGTGTCTCTCGTATTTTTGAAATTCCACTCATAGAAGCGGAAAAATTATGTTTTATGTGAATTTTCAAATTCTCCTAGGATGTGGGTAAAAGACGGTGAAAGTCCAATAAAAATTTTATATATCTAAAATTATTGTAAACTGACTCCAATGAATTATATTCAACATATATAGGTATTATGTATCTATGTTTACATAAAATAAATTTAAATAAAAAAAATTTGGTTTTAAACTATAACTTAGTGTTTTTCACTCTTCATCAAAAATTGAATGTTTTCAGAAAAATACCAAAAATTCACTATAAGCTTATTTTGATATTCCGAATCCGAAAATGAAGTCTGTTTTGAAAGATAAAATTTATAAAGACTAAAAAAGTGGGTATTACAATTCATAACCACTGGTTTGATTGGTTGTGGTGTGTTAGAACTCGAAGTTGCGTACAACACAAGCTATTGCATTATTCAAAGGTAAACGTATCGTGGAAGCTTTGGGTGTTACATTAAACCCCCTATAAGGCTTATGGAAGATTCAATATTGTCTACATGATGTATGGTAACATATTTTCTATTCTAGGCACTCATTTTTTCTAAAAATTATATTGATTTCTTGTATAAGTCCATAAATGCTCATGAAAAAAACGGTCTCGTGATTAATTCTCCATCCAAGGTAGTGGGAATATAACCTGTTAGTGAGGCCATGTCTCATAATATTAATGATTCTATGTTGGCAGTGCAGGATGTCGATAAATATGGAAACACCCAAAATAATTTTAAGTGATTGTGGTATTTAATTATTTTAATTCCTATAATGATGTTAGGGACTATTATTCTACAAGAATATAAGTCCAGGAACATAGGATCCATACTAACAAAGAAAATTATAGTTAAACCTCCAAATAAAGGTTATGGATGCTACTAAAAATGAAATGATGATGCAAGTGTATGTTCTTACTGAGGAGCACTGGTTTACAGATCCTAGTGACTCAGATACAAAAAAATATTATTGAAACAATTCCATCATTGAGTGAAAGGAAGATACCCACAAGGTAGAGGCCATCCTCAAAACATAGGTAAAGTCACCTATTCATTAATGTAAATTGAAGTTGGTAAATTATTGAATAGTTTAAAACTAATAATATGAAATCTTCATATTGTAAATAATTGTCTGGTTTTGAATTAAATATTTTTTTAATAGATAGATACTCGAATGACTTATGTTTATTTCTCACATCATATTAATTAGGTGTAAAAATATCATCATATGATGTTTGAATTATGAATTTATCCATAAACCATGAAAACCCTAGAAATGACTAGAGAAAATGAAAATATTAAAAAAAAATTATTTAGTCGACTAAAAATGGAATGTGTTGAGATTTATTAGGGAGTGATTGTAGGATATTTAAAGGGACAAGTCTTCATCAATGTATTATAAAAACATGAGGACTAAAAAATAAATAAAAGTAAATGAAAGTTTTGTTTTGGAAGTAAAAATAGTATGAATTTTTAATTTTCTATAATTTTTTAATTTAAAATAACACATTAAAGTGTTACTATGAATGATAAATAATGTGATGAGTGTGAGGAGGACCCAAAAATTCCATAATTGTTCTATATATATATATATATGTTTCTAAGGGGAAATTTTTATTCTGAAAATCATATCCTACTGTCATGATGGAATAACTACTATTGTAACAAAAATTAATAAATCCTTGAGCCTTAATATGAGGAGGAAGAGAACCGGTGATGTTGATGCATTTAATAAATGGGGAAGAAGATGTAGTTCACATTCCTATTTCCTAATGAAAGATAAAAAAGAAATTAATTATTCATTAAATTACAAAATAACAATGATAAAATATATAAAAGGGAAGATGAGGTGTATTTTATTCATGAAAGTGAATAATAATAAGATGTTTCAATACTCAAGCCAAAAATGTTAATGTTTTTAACATCTTTATATAGTGGTATTCAAAAGGATCCATATGAATGCTTCAGTAAAAGATCATATTGTAACTATATTTGACAAAAGAATGGTTTTTATCCTAATATAATTTGGAATCCATATATCATCATATTATCATATATTATTCGGGTTTAATGGTCCTATCAATCTTATTATCTTTTTGAGGATTAAATGAAGCAATAAATCTCAACTTCATATTCAAAGATCACAGAAGGATTCCCTATAAAATTATGGTAAACCTCATATATTGACAAGATATGATTAAGGGGGGTAATCAATGAAACCTTAATACTTTTTAATGTATAACCAAGAGAAAAATATTATCATATATAAATGAAATGTACTGATTTTATAAGTTAGTTGACTACCACCCAAATAGAAATATGACCTTATATATATTATAGAGACCATAAAAAAACCCACGGTGATGTTTTCCCATTTTCACTTAGGTATGATTAATTATTATAACATCCACTTAGATATTAGTATCTCAGACTTTAATTTCTGGCATACCAAGAACCTTATTACAAAATCTAAAATATCTCCCTTCATGTTATACCCTAAAAATGATCATTAATATCTCTATATGTCTTCATACATCTAGGATTAATAGAGGATGATGAAATGTGAGCTTCATCTAATTGATCCTTCTTCAATTCTTGTATTGATGGAATCCATACTATATTCCTAAACCTTATCATTATATCACTGTCATGATTTCCCTTAGGAAAATTCCTTACCTTGTTTTGTACCTCAAGATATTCCTTATTCCATTGTTTAATCTTCTCATGATTAGAATGTTGAAATCTCATCTAAAAAACATAGGATTATTTTCCTTTCCTTTTGATTTCAATGTTTATCATCTCTAAATCCATAAATATTATATCTCTTTCAATCCACATCATAGAAAAACTCAGATAGTCCTTTCGACTCAAATCATTATCCACCTTGTTCTCTTTCCCATGGTGGTAATGTATTGTGTAGATATAATATTTAATTAGTTCCATCCATATCCCCTAACACATATTCAACTAATTATATCTAAATTTATACATCATGATTTTATTATATGTGTGTGTGTGTGTGTGTGTGTGTGTTTCTATGTGTGTGTGTGTGATAGCATTCACTATAAAGATAATGCCTTTATATCTTCCATGAAAAAATTACGACTACGAGTTCCAAATCACAAATCAGGTTATTTTTATCATGAATATTAGGTTGGGTGAGGAATAAGCTACTACCCAACAATTCTACAAGATAAAATATCATGGTCCATATTGTGATGGATCTTTATAGATCACAAACTCTTCCGCACTATAATATAGTGCGATAATATGTTCACTACAAACCTACTCTTTAGTTCCTTGAAATTTTATACACATTTATCTTTCCATAATAATGTGGATCCCTTTATCATAAACATAGTTATCGGTTTTGATTTCCATGGTAATTTTCTCATAAATAATTGATTGTATGCATCCATCACATTAAAACAATGGATTTTATTCCCCATGTTTAGTGTTGTCCATTAGTTAATAACTTCCATCTTTAAGGGTCAGTTTTTATCCCCTCACATGTAATTACATACCCTAAGAAGAATAAAATCTATTTCCAGAAATCCAAAATTTTGTATATAGCTACTTCTTCCTCATGGATATAGACATAATCCCTAAATGATCTCTTTACACATCCTTACCATTATAATATATATGAATATATTATATAACAACTTCAATAAATGGATCAATATAATCTCTAAATACACTATTCAATATATCCATGATGGTAGTTGTGGCACGGGTAATTACAAATAGAATCACTATAAATTCATAGTGTCCATACCTCATACATGATGTTTTCGAGAATATATCCTCATTTTTTTCCTCAAATGGTGATATCTAAACCATAGGCCAATACATGATAATTATTGATCTCCCCATATATTATAAAACAAATCGTTATTGTGGGGAGAGGATTCTTGTTCTTGATAGTGACCATGATAAGTTATTAATAATTAGTCAAATTACAAATTGAACCATATTTCTTCTTAAAAAAAGAACATGTACACCCCATAGTGTTGTGCTTGTCCAAGAAATAGTATATCAATATTCACTTGGATTTTATAATATAATTCATTTTATTCAATTAGTGATATTCTACAAGGAGTCTTTGGAATATGGGTTTCACTAGGTTGTGGTTATTCTGAAAAATAAGCATCATGATTTAGGGTAAGAATATTTATATATTTAGTAAATAAATTTTCATATTCACTCACAATAGGTATGTCCTCAATGTTGAGTATCTCCCCAACCATTAGAGATAGACATCCAACATGAATATGTAATAGGACCCATACGATGGATGTTTCTTCCATTTTAAATTTATATTCATGATCATAGTGATAGTAAATCTTAGGCTGATTTGGAATATAAAACATTAATTCCCTTCTTCGTAAATAGATATGGGCTCTATATAGATAGATCCAACCCATTCTGAAAATCACATCAAATTCAACTAAAGAGATAATCACAAGATTTATAGGAGTCAAATTATAACTCACATCTATCAAATAGAAGCTATATGCATGAAATGTGAAATCATAGCCTTTTTCGTTATCATTTGTAGTTTAATATATAATAATTGAGGTGGTGATATGATACCATTGGAAAAGTATTTAGATATAAACGAGTGGGTTAAACCAGAAAAAAATAAAACATTTTTAGTTCTATAGTTAATGATAATTACACCTTTCACCATATCTTTCTCTTGTACCACTTTGGTAGTAGTGATTGAATGATCTTTTCCATTATCTCTTGGATTAAAGGGATTTTTAAGCATATTTTCTTCATTAACTCTCCAATTGAAGCACTGGTTGGCATTATTCATATACTCCATGAAGTTGTATCATCGAAATGTTGGTGGGGAATTAAAATTATATTTCATCCCAATACTTTTATTGGGTTTTATCTTTACGTATCTTTGTTACTCACTTACTTTATATCATTCATTTACACACTTGTATATTTTACAAGTCCTGTGGAAACAATATCCCCAATTATTTTTTCCATACTTCTAGAAAAAATTAATGTTTATTTTCCTTCATCCATTAGCTTTTTATTAGAATTTCATTGCAACTTAATTTTTTTTTTCTTATAAGTACCTTGAGAATGATGGGAATATCTACTCTGAATTTCTATCCTGAGTCCACATCGAACAACCTTTTCAAATATAATAATGTCCCTTATGGATAAATACCTTGATAAACGTTTTTTAAGCCACTGAAGAACAGATCAATTTAACTTTTAGGTTCAATTATAAAAGTATTATCATAAAACAAATTTCATTTAAAAAATTTCTCATAGGTACCAATAGAATCATCAAAATTCTTCGTAATATCAAGGAATAGCCATTACATTTTCATGTAAATAGTTCTTTGAAAGTATGTATGAAAATATATCCTCTTAAACGCATCCCATTGCATAAAGTAAATTATTCCAATTCCCTTGTATTCTTAATAGGGTTACATCATTGATTTGTTTCACCATATAAATTAAATATTGATATAAATACTTTTTAATGTACTAAGCACTGTAAAATATAAAATATTATTCCAATTGTCCTAACCCATTTCTCATTCAATAGTTGATCTTAGAACCCACTAAAAAAGGTGTATGTTTCCTCACAAAATACTCAATTGTGTGTTGGTTCCACCATATCTCATTTTTAAGCTCAATATGGTTCATGAATTTGGAGGGGTTTTTAATCATAGAAAACAAATTTTTTTCATTTCACATTCCATTCCATTTCTCAAGAAAAAAATCACAACATTATCTTCCATATTCATTGTTAACATGATTTCTCTTGGTTCTAGAAAATAACTAACACCAAAATTCAAACTATAAGAATCAAGAATTAATAATAAGAGTGAGAAATCCAATTATCATGACAATCATTCCTGAGATGTCCTAATGTATGACACCTTCTTATCAAGCTATAATATATTTAAATTCATTCTATATCACATTAAATCCATCATATATAACTCTTTGGTTTCAATTTCATATACCTTTATGAAGTTATTTTTAGTATATAAAATTATTGGGTTATGTTACAAGAATGTTTTAGTTTTTTTGGAATGTTTTGATGGGTTTTATGGAGGTGAATGGTTTGATCATTGTCAATGGAAACTATGAAACACTACCACGAAATCGTGAAACTATAATAATGGTTACTGGGTAAGAACACAAGTTGGCCAAACCTTGAAAATACCGAGGAAACATCATTCAATGTTGTAAAATAGAGTATAGAATAGTTGTTAGATAATTTTTCTAACTATGTGATCTAACCATGTGATGTGTGTTTGGAGGTGGTGGCTCTCACGTGGTTTGTGTATGGTTTCCCTAATTTTGCGCCCTACACAAGCTCTATTAAAACCAAAAATTGTGAATATAATCTGATTTACCCCTAAGGAACTTTTTCCCTAAACAAGTCATTACCAGAATTCATCTTCCTACTAAGGAAATATTGCCCATTCCTTTTAGAATGGGAGAAATACATATCAGATCTAAAGTCCATTGGAGATATAGATTCATAGGTAAGTGCATGTTCTTCAAACTTTTCCTTAGATATCTTCTTATTCCCTCTTTATAAATCATGGGTCTATTCTATGGGGTATAGATCCATTTGTTTCACATAAAGATTTATAGGATACAATTTTTTTGATTGATTTTAGTGATATATACCGATGCTTTTAAGTGTTTCAATCTCAATTATTGATTTTTTTTCATTTTTTGTTTTCACCAATGTTTGATAGGTAGGTCCATTCTCTCTCAACTCCACTTTTTTTGAACATAAAGGTATGGTTTCAAAATGAAATTATTTTCTTGAAATTAAATGTTAAATATGTGTGTGATTCTTAATGGAAAACCTCTTTAGTGATGGTTTTGTGAAATGGTGGAAATTGGGTGGTTTTGTACAAAACCTTATGATGTTAATTTTAAAATGGTGATTTACAAATTTTTGTTTTTTTGTATCTTGAAAATGTTTTTAGAAATTATTTTATGAAAATAAATGTTAAATTGATGTTTATTGGATTGATTTTTTCACATACATTCTTGGCATGAGTTCATTTTCCTAGAAGTGACCCTATGGAAGAGGCATGTGTCCTCAGGGCACCTGGTATGGGTTACCTTGTGACTAATTGGTAGATTGATGGGAGAACACAAATTAGTATGGAGCCATCACATGTAAATGCATGTTTGGATTTATAGTTGTGTGGAATACCTATCCGAAATTTATTTGAGATATGGTTTTAAAGGATCGTTTTATTTCATTCCATGGAAACTATTTTGGTTTGGAAAATATTGTATGGATTTCATATAAAATACTCAAAATTGTTTTAAATGATTATATTTAAATTTTATAACATGTTAAATCCAAGTAGAGTGAGTTTCAAATTCATTAGAGAAATTAAAATATTTTTTATACTAACCCCTTCATGGTCACTTTGGTGAATTTGCAGATGTTATCTATCAATACACAGGTAAAGTTAAGGTATCCTAGTTCTTTAGTGATGAATCATGATCACATGGTAATAACTAGTTGAGTTGAATCTTGGAGAAGGTTGGGAGCTGTGGAGTTTGTGTCATGATTGTTGTTTTGTTTTGTTTGTTTTGGGTTTCTGCTTTGTACTCTAATATGGTTATTTTTTTGTTACACATTGAATTGTATTTTTCCTTTTAATCATGCATCATACAGTGGTTTTTTTGTTTAGTCTTGTGGTCTAGTTGTTTTATATATAAAGAGAAATTTTTCCCCCAACTATTTATCTATCCTTTGGAATTTATTTTAATCCTTTTGTGTCTCGTGGATGTCACCTATAGCCTAGTAACAGCTCTGCCTCTTTTCAATCCAATGAGTAGGAGATGGATGTTACATCATAGGTTGTATTAATTTTTATCCTCATTTTTTCCATAGAATAATATCTAAAAATATCTAAACCATCATATGATACCAAATTATGTGTCCTAATCATAAAATACATAAATATATCATCATTTTAGATGAATATTCAATAAATTCCACAGTAATACCCACCCTATGGCCATAAAGGTTTCATTTATTTTGTGAATAGACACATAATTGACTTATTTGATGAAATATCATCAATATCTTCCAATAATCAATGCTCTTATACTACCTTTATTAGACATTTCTTATATAGCACCTTTTTTAATAACCTATAGAAAATGGAAACATCAGAACGGGTGATATTTGAAATCAATAATGGTAAATATGGAAGATATCAATCGATGATAATAAAAAATAATAAGATCAGTATAAGGGATTGAGATCATGATGATAACATAAATTTTTTATAATCAATCATTCATAGATCATAAATCTTGAGTCATGGAATAAATATTTATCATTTAAAAGGACACGAGGAATAAGTGTGAGGAATCAATATTAAGCAATCATGATCTCTAGGAGGATTTCATAATATTAATATTTTTTACAATTATGGTACAATTATAAGAATATAAAATAATTTCATTAATTATGGGTCACTTTTATGACCATTATCACATGGTCAACAATTTCCCATAATGGATTGTGGTCACTCTCGAACCTCTTATCATTCCAGGAATGGGTCCTCTCCCTATTCTCTTTAATATTATCTCATAAAATAAAAATCACAAATGAATGCATTTTAGGTTTCAAACGGACCCACCCATGTTAAAATTATAACCATGCATTTTTGTGCCATATGATCAAAGAAACATTTATCATTCCATCATATGATAACAAGTGAAAAAGGAACACCTTTCATAAACAATTCACCATCAAATAATCATACCATGTCTAGAGAAATAAAATGGTTGGTATCATTAGATCATGTCCCCAGTGGGTCATAATAAACATTAATGTACATTAACATCGATGAAAAATACCTTTAGATTGGTATTTAACCATTTATTTATAAATAGGGGAAAATATAGTTTTCCTTTAGTATCCTTAAAAATAACAAAATTATAGTATAATGAGAAAAATATTTTCATTTAAAATAACCAGGAATTTTTTTAATGTAATATTAAAAGTAAAAAAAGTTCATGGTGGTACAAAAATCTATGTTTGTTGTAAAAAACAAAAAAAATATTCATATCACGCTTCTCATAAGAAGTAAAAAAGTTCATTATTCAGAAAATGAAATGAATATTCCTTTAAATACTCTGAAAATAAATTAAAATAGGGTTAAATATCACATTAAATATTCATTTGAACAAATAAATTAATATTAATAAAACAAAAAACACGTTAAATAATATATACATGGAAGAAAAGGGTTTTCCACTAAAGAGGAAGCATGTTTGACATTTATTAATAATATTTTATTAATAATTTTAAGTACAAATGAGGGTAAAATAAAACTAATACTTTAAAATTATATAATTGACCATAGTATATGAATATAGATTATATTTAATGGATAAGGATAATATATTTTTTTCTATGGAATTTTAATATATACAAACCAAAAAAGAAATGATATTGCAACATAAACCCTTACCTTAGTTTTCTCTCTCTTTTTATGGGTTATTAAGCTCTCATATAATATATTTTCATTTATTGTACATATATTCCAAAAATATAGTCATATGTATTATAAAATATATCATTCCCATATAATTTAAAATTACTCATTTATTAAAAAAAATTAAATCAACATTTGAGTAAAAATTGATATGTTTTCCAAAAAGTTTTTAATTTGATGGTTCTGGTCCCTGAACGTTTTTCATGGATTCACCATATAAATAATCATAAAAATGTTATCAACATCATAGATATGCATTATATACAATTTTATAACCATTAATATTAGAGGCTCATGGAAAATGAATAACATAACATCATAGAGATGATAGTCCTTAGATATACACATGTAATGTTTTTATTTAAAAAAATGGAAATAAAAATAAATAATAAAATAAAATTATATAGTGACAATAATATCATTAATATCATTTTAATTCTCAAAAACCATCCATAAAACCTTATGTGTATGACTAACATGAAAAATGGACCATATCACTTTGTGGTGGTGGTAGTCCACAAAAATCCAAAAATGATGTTATTATTTCTCTTAGGATAGAAAAGATGTATAAAATGGATATAAAACTAAAATAAAAAAATTTAATAAAATAAAATATACTAATTTAGTCTGATAAATATAGTTATATAATATTGTTATGAGGTAATGATAACAGAAACTCAAAATTGATCAATAAATATGATTACATTTTCTTTAGAAAACCTCCTTGGTCTTACACTTTAATCCTTGAAGGGATAGTCTTTTTGGAAGAACAAAACATGATAATTTTTAAGGAAGTTAAGAATTGTTTTGAGTAGTTATTTTCTAGGATATATGGATACAAATTTATGATGGAGTGAGGGGAATAAGACCTCCTTATATAAGTGAGGTGGGTGGAAACCCAATAAATACCTAAAACATTAAAATATAAAAATTCATAATCATGTGTAAGCAGAAAAAATGAAAAATAGTTCAAAAAATTAGATAATTTAAAGTTAATATATCTCTCAAAAAATAACATTGCTACATGTCTATATATCATTTTAATCCTCATACTTAATTTTAACCACCTTCTTAAACCTTTCTAAATTTAAAAGAGTTAACATGTTTTTAGCATAGCTACTATTAATTATAACCAAAAATAAAAGTGGACTAATTTATAAAATTTCAACCTAAGGATTTCAAATATAGAATAAATTTTATAAATGTTTTTTCCTAAAATTTTCATAAATTAATTTTAAATTAAGCACACAAAAATGAAATGAAATCCATTTTAATAAAAATGCATTTTTAAGCACAATTATTTATTTATTAAAATTCATTCCCTAGAAAAACTAATAAATTAATGTTAAATTATTTCATTGAATTTATTATATTATAATTTTATAAAAATTAATAATCTAGAGTTATTAATTTAATTTATTAATACAGAAACACATTTCATTTTTAAAATCATTTTTTTAGAAAAAAAATCTATTTCTACATTAAAATGTTTTTATTTTCATTTCTAATAAATTGATAACCAGTGAATTCATTTTTTCATGTATAAGAAATTATTTTTCCAAACATTAGTAAATTTATTCACTACTAAAATAAAACATATATGAAAATAATCATAAAAAAATACATCAAAATAGTTCTTTTATATCAATAGTATTTTCTAAATGAATTAATTTTTTTTTAAAAACAATTATATTTTAATTAAATACCTGATAAAGATCTTCCTAATACAATTTATAATAATTATTCACATATCTATAGGTATTCATTCTTCCGAAGGCATCAATAATAGTAATTTATTAATGAAAAATATAATCTAAAATCCTAGGGTGTTACTATATCAAATTACACAACATGCTATTTGGGAGTATCATTTCTTATGTTATTGGGATATCATGAGGAAAACATGAAATTAGGATATCATGCAGCGGGGAGATCTCATTCCCCTAGAAAGTGGTGACTGGTGAGGTCACTTTTAATGGGCAGTAGCCATAGAGTTCACGCCGATGACCTTAGGATGGGATCCTTCAAGGTAATGTTTGTTGATAGTAGTAGTGAAAGACATGGTTGGAGGTGGAATAAATGGTGATGTAAGAGATTTCATCAAGGATTCATGATGGTAGTGGATGAGGAAGGTGATGGATCTTCGATGATTGATATGATCTAATATGTGCTTTATATTAGTGATGGTCGAGGGAGATGGCATTTTATGGTGGTGTATGTTGCAGAAGTCAGTCACATTTTTACTGATGGGACTGCTGTTTCCTTTACTAGGGTTCTAATACCCTTAGTTTTAGGCCATTATTTGGCCTTTATTTCATCCCTTATTGGTCCTATCGGTCTCTACGTCTTCGAATAATATGAGTTTTAACTTGAAACCCTATTTAAAAGAAGGTTTAATTTTTCTAATAAATGGGTCCTCGGTCTCAACCTATTAAAAATAAGTGTTATCACTTTGGTAAACTCCAATAATGACTATCATTATAATTAATAATCCTATTTAATGAAAATTAAGGGAGGATCAATGCATTCATGTGATTAATAAATGTATAGAAAATAAGAATGTGATTTCATATCCATAATGGTGAGTAAAATGTGATATATTCACTAACCTAGCCATTATATACTAAGAAAATTGATAGTGTAACAGTAGGATATATAGGATTAACGTATTATGTTTCCCAGGGTCACATGATATCTTCGAAAAATTTATTATATTAAAATCCATTCTTTCATATGATATAGTATGCGGACATATATTTGGAGATAAATGTGTTTTATTAAGATCTTACTACATCCTTTTATAAATTGAGTATCATCAATGATTTTCAGTAGGTTATCATTTCTAGCATTTAAAATTTATGAAATTAATATTTTTTCAGTGTTATAAAGGCGTATGGGTTTACACATAGTGAATAACTAAATAGATAATAATTTTGACTCACATGTGTTCTCTAAAAGTGTTTAGGAGTCTCTCCTAAATGACTATTGGATGGATATTCACAAGATGTTTAGATTAATGTGATACACCCAAAGTGAATTATGGATTTCATGTTTTTTTAAATATATCCATAAATCATTTTGGATATTATTTTATAAGTCATTGTATATGATACAATATAAGATGAAATAGAACAAAGACTATGAGGACTTTATACAAGTGGTAGATTGCGGAAAATATATCTGAAACCATTATAAATGTGATGAATGTTGGTTATATTATATGTGATGGTATGAGATATCATATTGTATAATCTTCATTCATGCAACCTGCCCTATTTCCTTTGCCTTATCTTTGAGGATGTCCTATGATTGATAGGTAGTTAAATGTCAAGTTTTATCATTTATTAATCTTCCATACTAGATGTCATTACTATCAATCATTTTATTTTATGAAACATAGTGGAGGATAAAAGCATTCATGTGATTAATGTATGTATATATAAGAAATTAAATCATATATTATGTATCATATAAGTGATGTCGTTGATAAATTGGGAGCATACATTATGGATATAAAAGGATGTGGTATTCATGTAATGGTTATAAATAATGCATTACAAAGCGTCCTATGATTCTACTTGAAGCTCCCTTTGTTCTTCAAAATGAGATTCCTTGGGATATTAGCATATCATGGTTTAGATGAGGGTAATTTCCATGTGATGGGTGATGCTGTGTAATATGTGGATACACTACAGAGTATGTAGAACTTCAAATACATCTCCATAATCATGAAAATGTATACAATGGAAGATAATAGTAGAGGGATCGTTGGTGTATGGTACAAAAAGTTCATTATCTTATATATAGAATAGTTTAGATTTTAATGTATTATATGTCGTTCAAAATAGGTTTATTATGATATCTTATTTCATTTATTAGGTTTAATTGATACTTAAATCCCATCAATATTAACCCAATTTTTATTTGGAGTAGTAAACATAGTATTATTACCAAATATTCAATACATGTGTTCAGTAAATATGAGTATCAGATTTATAGATTGGAGGTATTGTCGAAAGATCAAGGATCTATTATTTAATTTAGTTGGCTATAACTTATCCTACCAAAAATTGTTTCATGTAATTATATACCTATAATATGAGTTATAAGAATAGAATAATATATCATTTTCCACTATATTATCACTGCGAATGGATATCCCAAATCCAATTTTATGTGAAATTGGGATTTGATTAAATAATATGAGTCATATTGATTCAATTATTTGAAATGTATTTAAATTGTTAAGAATGAAATAGTACTAAAAATGTATTTATTTTTATAGTAAATAAAATCAATTAAATTAAATTAATCACATTTAATATAATCCAACTTGAATAAAAATAATATTCTAATAAGTTATATCTTTATAGAGTGGAATAGATGATTAAACATTATACTGTGATAAGAGAAGAATTATTATGAACTAGAATTCCCATTATCTGTTGTGCCTCCACATGAAACTGGAGAGGATAATAAATATTTTTACTATAGGCATTTGGATGATAAATTTGATGTAAAATGAAATATCATATCATCAATTTCAATTGATATGAAAAATAATAATGGAGACAAAGATGTATAATCCATATTTCCTCATCTCTAGGAAAATTTGCATGAGGGGTATAGAAAATAGAGATATAGAATATCAAAGATACTATTCAAGTGTATGTTGGGAGAGGGACTCAGATTTGGAACTCATTTACTTGAAATGATATAATACATTGAGAGTTTAAAGAATTCCAGTTTCTGTATAAAAATCGTGTTATATATAAAACTCATTCTCTCATCCTTTCATTCCACAATCTCATGTTCAATTTTTAATTTCAACAAAAAAATATAGATACGTCACATTAGGATATTTTAAATTTGATTCACTTAGTAGATAACGAAATTAATTGGCTCATCCATTTTGTCCTAATGGTGAATAATATTTAGTGGTAGAAAACATACTATGGGAGACAATAAACCAATGGTGCCTTTACACCATCTCTCTAAGAATAAAATGTATCACATAGAGACAAATGGTCGGGTGGATGTTTTTTTAGTAATATATACCAATATAATAATAATTTCACATTTTCAATGAATAAAATTAAGGGTTATTTTTCATTTTAATTTAATGAAATCTTTCTATTTATATACATTAGGTGTTAAATAGAGCTTTTGGATCATTTATTTACATCAAAATACAGGAAAAATGTAGATTATAAATGATTTTAGATGGTGAAGTTTATCTTCGAGTGGATAATGTAAAAATGATAACTGTATTAATGATATAAGACTAACATTTCCAATTTCATGGTGTAATGGTTCTATTTTTAATCAATTTATACTAAATTGCAGGTGTTACCAAGTATATTATTTTAGTATTGAGTTTAGAAACATGAGGGTTTATTTTTAATCTCAAAAATAAAAGCTTCTTTTTATGAGGTTTGAATTTTTATGGTATAGAACATTTTAATATCAGTGCCTATATGCTAGAATTTGAAATAAAATTATATGAGATTAATAATTAATCTAGCATATGTGAATAATTTCCCTCATATTTGTGGAATTGACATATTGGTCATGTAAACTAGAAGTGTTTGATTAGATTTTATCAAGAAATTTATTAAGAATAATTTGAGTTAAAATTTGAAGATACATTTCATGCTTCTTTATAAGGAAGGGTGAAAAAGTTAGCTTTACATGTTAATGTTGAAAGTACCAAAACGTTTCTAGAATTTCTTCATACATATGCTTGTGGACTATTTGCGGTGGAAGTTACATGTGGATTTTCTCAATTAATTAATTTTACTAATGAAATCAATACTTATAGATATTTATAGTCAATGAGGCATAATTCATATTCTTTTGATATTCTTAAAGATAATAAGAATTAAATGTAAAATAAACCTGATAAGAAGATAAATAATCTTTGTTTGGATAGATTTGGAGAATACCAAATCCAAAATTTCTTTAATTATCTCATGAATATTTATATTATATCCTAAATCACTCCTCATACTAAACCAAAGTTCAATGATACTGGTAAAAGGATTAAGTGACCCTTGTTAAGCAATGTATGATAGATGATGAGTCATTCATATATTTCATTATCCATTGAAGAAATATTTTACAATATTCGATATAAAATCAAGATTTACTTTTAACAGACGTGGAAAATAGAATTATATATGCGTTATGGTATAAAAAAGATCTATATAGTCACACATTTTTGAATGGGGATATGAAGCATTTGTTAAAACTAATCCTAGAAAAAAACTCACATCATGTGGCAAAAATTATATATTTGTATGGTGTCCTAGAGAGAATAAATTATATTACATCTACAATACCATAGAATGAAATTTCAATGTCATGAGGAATTCCATATTTCTGGAAGGGAATATATATTTAATGTGATAAAGGAATATAATTCAACATTGATGAATTAAAAACTTAAGACGTAAAAAAATTGGTATAGGAACATATTCAATAGGACCATGTGAAATATTTTGTTTTAGATACATAATTATTGTTTTATATTACTAATGTTAATATAGAAACTAAGAGATATTCTTTTCTTATCCCGGAGGAAGGTGATGCATTATTCATTGAGAAAAGTGATCCTTTTTCAGGTAATGATGTGAAAAGAAAAACATAAGTTACTAAGTTGAATGAATCCATTAATTCTAAAATGGACTCCATATTGTAGTATTAAGTATGAACTTGTTAGAACCAGAATTTAGAGTGATCCCCATTGGGTGTAAATGGATATTCAAGAAGAAACTAGACTTGAATGGTAAATTTAGTACCTGTAAGGCATAAATGGTGGCAAAACATTTTAACTAACATCAAGGCATAGATTATGTTGAATCCAATTCACCAATTTATATTCTTAAATCTATTATAATTATGCATTCTATATCACACAACTAGAAGGTTTTGTGAAACCAGTGGTATGTAGGTTATAGAGATCCATTTATGAGTTGAATCAAAAATCAAGATCATGGATTGTTCATCTTGAAAAATCCATAAGAGAGTTTGGTTCCATTAAAAATAAAAATGAGACATGTGTATGAAAGTGGTTTAGTGGGAGTATGATTATTTTCTTAATGATATAAATTAATATTATATTTTAATGGGTTGAATAAATGTTTCAAAATAAAGGAAATAATTGAATCCAGATATTTTCTAGTGATAAAGTACCATCAAGAAATATGTAAGTGGATACATCGTCGAATTCAAGGGTTATATATTATAAAGGTGTTAAAAGGATACATTATAGAACAATACATAAGAGGGAAGTTTCTTGTCTCACATTGTATACATCTATTAAAGAATATGTTCCCTCAGGCAGAAGAGGAAATAAAAATAATGTGTACAGTGCCTTATACTTCATCAGTTTGATCTATCATGTATGCCAATCTATATAGAAGGCCAAATATTTCTCATACCTTTTGAATGGTGTGTAGATATTATGTAGATCCAAGAGAGATACATTGGTCAGATATAAAGACTACCTAATGTGCCTTAGGTATATAAAGGATACAATCCAAATTTCTAGGGAAGTTAAGGAATTAGTTGGGTGGGGGTACACAGACAATAGGTTCAAAATGAATCTAAATGATTTGTAATCACATTCGAGATATTTCTCTCAAAAGTGGAGGATCTATGAGTTTAGGAGTTCTAAATAGATTGAGGTAACTAATTATACAATAGAAGATGAGTATATTTCAAATTTATATGTATCTAAAGTAGTGATTTCAATAATCAATATCATTTAGGTGATTGGTGTCTTACCAAACAATATAGATCCTATTACTTGTTGTTGTGATAACAATATAGTAGTGGTTCTTGATAAGAATGCATGGACACATCATTTGATGAAGAATATAATTCAAAGTATCACCTTTCAAGAGATTTTACTCAAAGGTGTCAATTTACAGTTGGCATAGTATCGACATAGGAAAATGCGGAAAATCCATTTACTAAAGTATTAATCTATTATATGAATGAATATCATGTGATAGTTAGTTGATTAAGAGTTGTTATCAGTTGTCTCTAATGAATGTGGGCGTCTATTAGAGTTGGTTATCTTGAGTCAAATTACTTTTATACCTTTAAATACTAAATCATGTATTTTTTATATACAAGTATTTTTTCAGATTATTTTTTTCTTATACATACCACTTTTCGATAATATCTAGAGAGTTATTATCACATTAATAGGTCATAATAGTTACTCACTATAATGATAAAATTGAGATATTATGAAAATATTCTTAAAAATATATCTTTTAGGGTTGTAAAGCCTCTTTATGTCATCAAAATTAGTTCATTGGAAGTTTGAGTTTCATTTCATTGATAGATTGCAAGGGAAATGGAGACTTAATGAAAATGGAAGGCCAATCGAGATAATGGTATGATGAGTTCAATGGTTGAGGGATCACATAGAGTGGGTTGGGTATTCATGAGATGATTATCTAATGATCCCACTAAATATAGATAGTTTGATTAATGTTTTCTATAGGGGATCAATGATCACTATTTAAAATGGTTGTAGGTCTATAAATATAAGATTTTGGTGAAACAAGATATCCAGATTGACCCAACAATATATATAGGGTGGGAACCTCAACAAAGATTGCAGGATTGTAATCAAAATTCTAAAAATAAATTTCATTAAATTATGGTTCATTGAATTTAGTATAAAATATAAACATTCAATTGAGTGATTATAATATTTTGGAATTATGGGTAGTAGATTTTGGATTATCATTCTATTCCTCATCAGAGTAAGGGTGTAAATATAATTATATATATGCAAGATTTAGTGAGGTACACATGGAGGATTGTGAGGCTCTTAAATTTAATGGTAACCATGAAATGAATATATGAATGTCAAATAGATACATGTTAAACCGAGAGTGTGTTCAATGTATTCCTAGATTATGGAAGATATTATTACTATAGGATGTTTTTATGAGAAGGTATATGGTATTACCCATTGTAAAAGTGTATGTAATGTAAACTAAGGATTAATTGTTGTGGAAAGAGGGGTTTAAGATGTTTCCTTGTAACACCCCATTATTTAATAGTAATTCATATCTTTAAAGTAATTTAATATCTTATACTACATGCAACACTAACTTGGCGTTCATTATATAAAAGATTGAGTTTCTGCGAAACACACATTATTATTATAATTATTTAAATGATACAATTAATTATCAATTAAATATTATTATATGAATAGTAAATAGTAAATTTTTATTATTATATATAGCGTCTTCACATAAATACAACATATTTATAATGAAATGTATATGTTTTTTGAAAATATTTATATATTTTGAAAAACATTTTTCTCAAAAGAACTACTTTTTATGACTTTTGTAAACAATAATAAAATAAATATTAGACACTCTTAAAAATTTAATCTTGTAAAATTGACTTAATTTTTGGATTTGGAATATCAAAATTAGCATATGGTGAATTTTTTATATTTTTTTGAAAACATTCAATTTTTGAAAAATAGTGAAAAATACAGCATAGTACATAAAAATCAGTTTTTTATTTAAATAATTATTATTTTTATTTAAATTTTTTTCAAAGTGAAAATAGATACATAATACCAATATTAATCTAATTTAATTCATTTTAGTCATTTTATAATAAGATTGTATATATAAATTTTTATTGAAATTTTTATCGTCTTTTACCCACTTTCTTGGTACATTTGCAAATTTGCATAAAATGTAATTTTACCACTTATGTGAATTTAATTTCAAAAATCTGAGATACAATGTTGATATATGTTTGTAAAATGTGGTTCAATAGTATGAAAATACTTTTTGGTGAATATTAACATTGGGATTTTATTTACCACGGTTAAATGTAAATAGGGTAATTAAAGGTAAAAATGATATTATAATTACCCTAAAACATGTCATATTTCTATTGCATAAGTGTATTTCAACCAAAATCAAACTTAAAAATACAATATTATACTCTTTTATCTACTTGGATTAGATTAGGATATTTATTGTTATTTTATTTAAAGAAGTGTTAAAAGTGTTAAATTCAAATTTTAATACATAAAACATTTTTAATATAGGGTTATAAATAAGATAACTTTGACTAAAAATATTCATTATAAATATAAAAAAATTTACTATATAATTGTATTTTATTTATAATTTTTATAAATTAAATAATTATATTTATTTATGACACAATGATGATGCAGTAATTACCGTATTAATGAATGATTAAAATAATTGATATTATAAATAATAAAAGAAATTTAAATTGAAACTTTAGATGCATTACATGAATTTTATAAGTTAATATAACAAGGTATGGATGATTGAATGAATTTTTTTTGAAGTAATAATGTTTTTATGACTTTCATAAAAACGAAATACTAAATAGTGTAAATATTAACATAAATGAGTTTTTTAAAAAATAATTTATTATTAAATGATATAATATTCCATAAAATATAAGATTCAGCCAAGGGATTTATATAAGGTTAGATATATCATTAATTAACCACTTGAAGTTTGTTTGGCATTTTATAGTATGCTTATTATCCACATAATATAAAAAAGGAGACATGATAATGTTAAACTATTTAACCAAGAGTTAAATATAAAAGATAAGGGTAATATGGTGACCCAAAGATGTATGAAACCTATTGGTTGAGAATATTTCGTCCCATACACACCATATCCTCTAAATAAATCTATTTTGAGCCAACAAAAACCGAAAATTATTTTATAATAAAAAAATATTTCAATCTTCTCCTAAAGTGACCCTCGCCTCTCTTATAAAAGGGTACTCCCCCTTCTATCAAAATCACACCTTCCAAAACATTTGGATTGGCTAAAACCTGCTCAAATATCATCCCAACTACCCTCCATTTAACCTAGAGGCCTTACTTTGATCAGAAGCTAACCTAAGGATCCCTTTTGGTCAAATAAAAAAGGAAGCACCTAAAGAAGATGTAATAATTTCATCCCCTCTTTAAAAGTTATTTTCTTCTTACACTTACTCATTCATTTTTGTTTAAATACCTATTGACACAACTTAAGAATACAAAAATACTATAAATATTTACCTAATTATTTCAAAATTCCAAGGTATGTTTCAAAAAATTCAAAGGAAATAAAAATCCTCTAAAGGGATGCACGATAAAGCTACATGACAAATCTGGGTGATAGAGCTACATGGAAGACCTGCGCCATAGACCTGTCTGAAAAAGCTACACGACAGAGCTGCATGATAGAATAATTTTTTCACCCCTATGCACCACAGTTGCATGGGAAAGCTATTCAGACCAAGTTCCTTTGACCAAGATCATCCATGCCAATAAATAGGACCTTAGGGCTCCCCATTTCAAAGACTGAAAAAGTAGAATGATTCCTAGAATCTCCCATTGCGTAGTTATTTCTACGAGATCCCTCAAATTATATCAGGTGGCTCTCTAAAACACAAGAGAATAGATAATTAAATGGCATAAGAATGTTTTAAATTTATTTTGAAAATATTTCATAGGTTTTTCTCCCCTATCTGAATATATTCTTGAGTCATAATGCGGATCTGTGTGGCAAACCTGCGCGACACACCTGCGTGTTCCAGCTACATGGTGTAACAACGCGGGGTACCTAGGCGGAACACTTGCACGATGTACCTACATGGAAGATCTTGGTATAAAGTCTATATACCAACTCATTTACCCTCTTTAAATCCATTCATGTGAGGGTATCTCCTTCTTTTGTTCCCTTGTCAGAAAGGGACTAAGTTGAATCCTACACCAAAACCTCCTAACTTATAAAACCATTGGGAAAGGCACATTATCATGTCTGATATTTGGATTTTTATAACCAAAGTTAGAGGTTTCCAACATTTGTTTTATAAGGGAGTTAGGATTCCTGGATTGCCTGTGGGTTTGTATACCAACAGTCACATGGACCTTTTTCTCAAAAACAGTGCTAGTATTTTCCTAGTTTGGTGGAGGGTTGAGTCCTAGCCTCTCCCTTATCAAAGAGATGACTCGGAACCTTAGGTCTCTGGTAATGAAGGTACGATTCACACCTACTTTTCTTCCTTTTTAATAAATTAGAAGTATCCCTCTACTACAAGGATAAATTTTAGGACAACGATATGGGCATAAGCCCCTAGATTTTCTTTCAGGAAGTATAATCATTGCTCCTCCTCTATTATTTGGTTCCAAAGCGCAGAGGAGAGACGAGAACAAGGACTTTCCTTACCCTTTCCCTCTCCCACTGAGCTTTGTCACTATGGGTAGCCATCCTGGTGTAAGCCCCTAACCTTCATCCCTTATTCCTTTCATTGGACCCCTGTCTAATGTAAAGTGAATAGAGGGAAGGTTCATCACCTCACCATCTTCTCGGGTAAACCTAGGCCTCTTCCACTATCGCCACTATAGGTGCGCCCTCTTCCACCGGTGGAAAAGGAAATGTGTGAAGTTCCATTGTTTAATCTTTCACATCCTCTAGTTTCTCACACAGAGGATGCCTCACATGGGCTTAGAGATTCGTGATTATTACAATATTTACACAAACTCCCACAACCAAGGAACCGTGAGAACATTGATTCCTGTTTAAACCAGGATACGAAGGAAGCCCTTTTAGGGCATGATCTCACTATATATCCTCTTTAGGAATCCAACCCTAATTATTGTATTCTGGGCATCCTCCTTAAAAATAAGCCCCATATTAAACCCCTAAGTCATCAAGGCATCCCATTCAATAAGTAAGCCCAAACTCATTTCTCTCAAAGGAATATAATCACCTATGAGACATATCTAACTATGTAGGATTTTATTCCTATCCACATGGGATGCTTTTGAAGCCTCATTGAGGTTCAAACCTATTAATTAAAATCTACATTGTTCTCCTTGGGCTATATTCCCAATATGGTCTAATCTTTCTTATAAAATGATATTCTTTCTAAGATTATTGGGTTGTTTCTGCATAAGTATCATACCAAACATTGAATAAGAACCTTTCGATTAGATGACCTTACCACATGACATTAAACTATATGGTTATGTCCTTATCACATGACCCTAAAAGGAATGATGTGTCCCATTCAGCAGAACCGAACTACGAGGGTTATGATTCCTTTCACAAGGATTTGTAGGTAACCCATTTCATGGGTACGATCCCAATATCAAAACAATCCTTCATCTCCGTGGATGACATTATATTCCATAGTGTCCCGTTGAACGGATTAAAAAACTAGTATCATCATAATGATGATTAAAATAATCTTAAAATAGTATATTAGAGGATACCATTAATGGAGAACCTCGAATACATACACATATCTCCATTAATGAAGAACCTTGAATGCATACTGATGATTCTAAATTTCACACATGTTAATAAGTGATTTTAAATTCAAATGGAAACTTCTGTTTTTCTTGGTGAATTAATAAGGATTCATGAAAAAATAATAAATTTACAAAGAGAGTCCCAGAGTAGACAATAATTTCCCCCAAAAGGGTGTGATGAGTCTGAAATCCCATCCTCTAGAACAATGTACATTCCAAAGTATTATAATGTTTAAACTTAATGAACACCTACCTTTGAAAATCAGGTCCCCTTTGGATAAAGAACTTCTCAATTTTTCTGGTTCCATGAATAAATCCAATGGGAACCACCTGGAAGCAATGATTCATAAAACTAGAACACCCATTTCAAGGAACAAAGAAACAATTCCAAAGTAACAACTCTAATACCTTCTACATAATGTGATGTTATTATAAATAGGGTACAAGCATATTCATTATTATATCCATCCTATGAGTGAAAAAGTCACCATACGTGTGTACGTACTGCTTACCTTCTCCACGTTGTGGTGTAGTTTGTCATTCAACACTTCATTAATTGTATGGTTATAATAATGAGTATAATTGATGTAAATAAAAAACATATGATGTGAATGATTTTTTATATGTCATATAACATCCAATTAAAAATGATTTCACCATCAATAGAAGGTTTTGTCGCTCTAACGTATGTACAGATTACCATCTCCAAGAACGCGATGAGATTCTTTCCCCATCATAACTATTCAAGAATAATTTTCATTTTATGATTAGAAATTATTATCAAGAACTTAATATAATTTTGGATATGAATCAAATACATCCAATCCACAATAAACATCACTTACGTAACAAAACATATAAATTAAAACGAATTAGTTAACAATTGAAATAATGATACTACAAAAAAATTATTAACAATGCAATATTAGAATATCATATATGATATAATATTTTTATTATATCATTCTTTTATAATTTAATAAAAATTATTTAACTATTATACACAACATTAACTTTCCCTCTACCAAGGAAAATTTTAAGTAAAGGGTTAACTTTACAATCTCTTTATTTACCCGACGTTGTTTATACGTAAGTATCTAATGGGACATCATTATCATCCAAACCCATGTTTCATAAAAATGTATTCAAAAAACATTTTTAATATTTATTATAATATGGGTTTATGTCATTTATACACTTGTTTTAGTTTTAGAAACTACTTTTAAAGGTATCTTTCTGTCATTTTCCAAACAGGGTACTTTATGACCTTTTCATCAAATTATGGTAAGAATGTTTTTTTAAATTATATGGTTGGTGCAGCTATTTATTATCATTATAACACATTGAAATATTCCCTTAAAATCTTATAAGAATATTGTCAAAATAAATGTTTTCCTTTATAATTACGTGACTTTTAAATGATTTCAAAATTTCTATCAAACTGTTTTGATTTCATCTATGTCAACATCCTTTGATGGATTTTTCACTTGTTTGAAGTTGATTTATATGATAAAATCTTCCATATTGGATTGATTTTTTTATATTTTTTACTGTGAATGTGTTATTTTTATACCATTAATGTTTTATGATTAAAGTATTAAAATTTCTTATTCTAGTTTTAACACAAATGTTTATGTTATGTTTCAATCTTTTCATATGAGGAATGCATTGGACATAGTAAGTGATGGTCGGAGCCCGCTATAGCTCCCCGATGCATTGGTATGTCTCGTGAGATAAACTAGTGTCTTGGAACAAGGCCTTAACAAAAACTTATTTGTAGTCTTGGCACAAGGTCTTGACTATGTGGTTATGATGTCTGACATTATGCACTCAATCATTTTGAAATTGGCTATTGATATTATATGTGATTATTCGACTAGTAGAATATCTATGTGAATAATTAAATGGAATTATTTGACTTATCTTTGACTTATTATACTGATGTTTAATTTTAGAATGATTTTATTTTAGTGTTAGAAATTGCCTTAAATATTTATTATTGTTTATGATAGTTTCTGCTAAATTGTAATCCTTACTGAGCATCTGATCTCACCCCTTTCTTATGTTTTCTTTTTCCCAGGATGTGAAGAAGTATATTACGATTAACTTTCCAGAATGGGATGATGTATATGAGTGTGTTCAAAGGGGACACAATGTTGTTATTTTTCCTTTTCATAATGTAATGTAAAACTTATGTATGTATCTAGTACTTCGAAGGATACTAAAAATATATATATATTGAGACTTGACCTCTTGTGATCATGCCAATGTTATGTAATAATGCACGGACTCTAGGTAACTAGGTTTGGGGTGTTACAGTTGGTATTAGAGGAAGTTTAGTATAAGACTCGGCCTTAAACATTACTTATTATCGAATTAAATGAATAATTCACATTTAGGATCTTTTCAGGTTTAACGTTTTAGAGAGTTAGAACATAACTATTATATCTCAAAAATTACAAAGTAGACTCATATACTCCGCATCCATTTTTTTCACAAAATAAAAACTCTTGAACAAAAGAGTCATGTCTAGTTCATTGTTTTAGAGAGCCTGACATTTCCATGATCCCATCCTTGACCCTATTCATCTTTATGTCCTGTGAAAAACATTTCAAAAAAACTTGGGATGAGCCTAAAGATCTCAGTAAGGGTTATAACAATATGGAAAGAAAACGTTAGTCCATGTATACATAAGAATCAATGAAATCATACTTTACTCATAAAAAATAAGAAATTTAACATACCTCATTAAATCATAATATTTATGAATAACTCATAGAAATGATAAGACATAAAGGAAACTTGTATCATTCATAACATTCTTACATACGGAGTAACCCTCATGGTTACTTTTGGAATACCTATCAAATTATATTCCCTAAATCTCTTCAGATAAATATTAACGTTTAACTCCTTCACGTTACCCAATGCGTTGGAGATCTATATTGGGCTCACCCGCCCTTAGTTTATCATGGAACCACCCATATTCGAAAACAATGCCCAAGAATGATAACATAATCATAGCACATTACTTAATCATAAAGTAAAGATAACATTCCCAAACTGCAATTACAACATAACAATTTAAGATATTGAAATAATGAATCCACTCTAAAAACCATTTTCAAAACCAGTTAAAACATTTAATAAAGAGATTGTTGAATCAAAGTGTCCCATACCACTTTGAAGATTTTAACATTTTAAACCATTAATATCCATATAAATAAATCTTTAAAAACATTTTGAAAACATGGATATTAATGAGAGATATTTTAAGAATAAATCATTAAAATATTTAAAACGATATTTTAGTTAAAGGGTTTTTAACAAAATGAGAGACACTTGAATATAATAATTGAGGAATAAAATTTAATCAGAACATTATAATATCATGACAATAAATGGATTCATGTTATAATATGTCAAAGGACTGTATATACACCATATAAGAGGGAATTGGTGCATATCAAAAATTAAGTCTCAATGGAAATGTAAATTGAGATGAAATTCCCTATAAAGAAGGCATCCTTAAATTAAAGATAAATCAATATCGTAATTATGTGTGAAAAATATAACTACACAAAATTTAAGTGGATATTAAGAGTAAAACAACCAGATTTCATCCACAAATATTCATAGGATGAAATATTCAATAACTACAAGTTGAACCCAAAGAAATCGAAATTGGGTTAAGAAGCTCCTTTGGAAAAATTCGACAGCCTAACTGCATCACCTTAAAATTCATAAAATGAGTTGGTGAGAAAAAAAGGGTATCTAATTACTTGGAAATAAATTTAACCTCAATAAGGATATAGAATAACTTATTTCAACATAATAATATGTAAATTAAAATACATAAAAAAATAAGTATTTTAAAAAGAGGTGGGTGAAATGTTCCCTTACCGATTTGGGTAACAATCGAAACGTACACCCCATGAAAGAACGACTATAAAACATTGATGTAAATACTCATAAACGAAATTATATTAAAAAAATAGTATAATAATGGTAATTACATGTACCATTCAAAGGAAATGGTGGAAAATGTTGTATAAATCTCACGGGAATAAAAGTGAGATGAAAAACCCCATACGAAAACTCAGCAGCCAAACGACACCACTTAAAACATCCAAAAATTTGTATTAACGAAATAAAATAGGGTCTCTCACCATATGAAAATATAAAGTACAGTAATAGGAATATAAAAGAACATCCCCCAACATAAGAAAGTGGATCTTAAAAGAAATGACATAAATGAAAGTACTTAAGAAGAAAGAGATAGGTATGATCCCTTACCTCAAGTCCGACTTGTCTTGTTTGTTTCTTTATATTCCTGAATAATAATCATTGGTCAATTTATAATTGATTAAGTACCTATTTTAAAGATTATTATTCAGTTAATATCACATATTATAATGTTATAATAATTGGTTAATAATGTGATTTCATATCAGGCGTTTTTGTCGATGTTTGGTACATGAGTCAAAAATGAACTTGTTGGAAAATGATTGTCCATGTAGTTATAAGTAAATCATATCCAGAATAGTATTAATGTCTTAAATATCATATATATACAGTACATATTCATTTTATACTACTCCATAACATTTGGAGATAAAAATAAATGAAATGCACCGTTCATGGAGACAGTAGGTCGTACATACGCATGAACGCTACTTTCATTTCTTTGTCATATTAATGGAATTAGAAATAATTGAGAGATATATATATCATAATTCCAGTATAATATATATGTTTTATAGGTCACATATTTTCATTAATTGCATTATTTATAAATTCCATGTATTGCATGAACGAGTCACATCACTTGAGGGGGCGGTAGTCCACACTTCCTCGTATGAAATTATCGCATTTTCACAACATGAAAAGAATAAAGGCATGTTTTAAATATAAAATTAAGAAGCATATAGAAAACATAAATACCATATATATAATATATAAAATATTGTGACATCATAATGGCCACCATGAAAGGTGTTAAGAGAAGATTGTACAATCATCGTTTCATGAGGCAATAATTCACCATCCACAGAAATAGTATGTTATTTAACCATTAGACGGAGGTGTGTGTAAGTGTAGCATGAATACATCACATAACAACATCCTAGTATATTTAATATACTGGTTTTGTTACAAAATAAAGGAATAAAAAGAGTTTAGGTGTTTGGAGAAGCAAAATAATGCAAAAGAAAACAAGTGAAGACATTACCTTTAAATCTGGTAACTCCTCTTGTTTTAAACCAAAAGGGTTTCTTGAAGATAATTCTTCCAAAGGTGAGGATTCAATGATGAAGAGAGGTATGTTTAGATATGAAATGGGTATGGGTTGGCCGAGAAAAACGCTTGAGAGGTGTGGGTAAGGTGGTAGAGGTGGGGGGTTTTTACAAGAGAGGAGGAGGGGCACTCTTGGAAGGTTATAAAATATTACTTTATTATAAAATGCATTTAGGATTTTAAAGGTATCAAAAGGATATATTTCGAGGATAAAGTGATAATAGTTATAAATCCACCCATAAAATAGGTTTTTGACAAGTTTAGGTCTTATATTTTACATTATCTTTTCATTTTAGTTAAATCGTTAAATAATGAGGTAAACATTGCACAATCATGGTGTCATAAATAATTTAATTTATTTAATGTATAAAAATTATAAAAAAAATATCATCATGTAGGAAATATTTTTAGATTTACAATTAATGTTTATAGTCAAAAATATTACTTGTATATCCCCATGTAAAAATCGTTTTAGTAAAACAATACATGTTTGTGACATTTTAATTTTAACATTTAATAAAAAGTTATTAATGTCATTTTCCAACAAAAGTGGCTCCATGGGGTCCCCAGGTTGACCCATGGATTTTCTTGGTCGAACATGACTCATCCAATAAGGGTAGGACATGTTTCAAGGTCATTTCATATTATTAAAACATTATTTTTACCTTAAATTACACTAATTACCTTTAATCGCGATTAATAAAACATAAAAGTTACTACTCACCAAGAATTATTTTAATCCCATTGAACCACATATTATATCCTAATGACAACCATGTACGTCAGATTTTTGAAAATCAAATCATTGATGTCGTAATGTTTCATTTAAAAAAAATCAGTTTTTTAACTACCACTTAGTGGTTTTACTATTCATTAAAAATTAATGTTTTCAGAAAAATACCAAAAATTCACCCTATGCTATATTGGATATTCTGAATTCAAAAATGATGTCTATTTTACAAAATTCAAAACATATAAGTTGAATTAATTAATTTAATAATTAATTCCCGCGGTCAAAACATATAGCGTGTTTTTAAGAAACAATATATATTAAAAGATTGACACTAGTTTATGTCCAATTTCAAAGTGAGATTAATTACAACGACCACCATTGGATTAAATGATAAAAATATATTCTAATTTCACTTTAAAACCAATTCAAAAGATAATATAAACATACAAATAAATTTTATTATAAAGAGTTTTTGAATTAAAATACAACATTTTTCACTATTCATTAAAAATTGAACTTTATCAGAAAAATACCAAAAAGTTAAAATAAGTAACTTTTGATGTCCCAATTCTAAAGAAATATTTTATTTGGTCCAAGAGAATGTACAAGAGTAGCCAAAACTATTTTTAAAGAGGGTTCTCCATCAAAAGGTGATAAATCGATCATTTAGTGAATATTAGAGTAATTATGCTTAAGATTGAATTCCATTCTTATTTTAAGCCTTAATCTTTTATTGGATAAATGTAAAAGACATGTAACAAACATAAATAATAATATTCTAGTTATTTATATTCATTCCTTCCAATATAACAGATACGTATTAACTTCCATTTAAAATAATATTATTTAATTATTAGAGTGCAACGTAAGATTTCAAAGAAACCCGTTGTTGCAAAAGGTGATAAATCGGTCTACATTTTTTCCTTTTTCCAAAACTATAGAATTCATATAACATTCCCAGAAAAGTGATAAGATCTTCAAAAATAACCACAACATAATTTAACCTCAAGTTTAACTCATTCCTTTCATATTCCATCATATCAAAGGGTAACCCATAATTACCTAAATAGTAAGGATCATATAAACCCTAATGGTTACCTTCAAAATTATGACCTGAACTTCCACATCAAGTTGGTTATCTCGTACATGATGCATTTGAGAACTCACCAAGGATCAAGTGGTTGATCATGACTCCTTGATAATTGGTTTAGAACAACCACGAGATTCCTCACTGAATCCCCCATTTCATCCAGTCTCTTAATCAAAGAACCACCACGGTTTCCTTCAAACCCATTGTCACTTTGGTTCCTGCTAGATCCATCCATTTACTAAAAACAGAAATGTCAGTGTGAGTATATCAACAAAACCATCATGTACTAATGAGGAAGATAAACACTAAGATATACTTACTCATTCACTTTATCTAAAACTAGGACTCTTTCTGAAATGCTACCCATTATGGTAATGTCACTTATGCTTAGAGAATACCCTAACCTCTAAAGTTATCTAAACCGACCATTGATACCAAATATAAGACCCAGCCTTAAACATTACTTATTATTGAATTAAATGAATAATTCACAATGAGTATCTTTTCAGGTTTAGAGTTTTAGAGAATTAGGACATAACTATTACATCTAAAAAATTACAAAGTAGACTCATCTACTCAGCTTCCATTTTTTTCACAAAATAAAAACTCTTGAACACAAGAGTCATGTCTACTATATTGTTTTAGACAGTCTGACATTTCCATGATCCCATCCTTGACCCTATTCATATTTATGTCCTGTGAAAATTTTTTCAAAAAAACATGGTATGAGCCTAAATAGCCCAGTAAGGGTTATAACAATACAGAAAGAAAACATTAGTCCATGTATACATAAGAATCAATTAAATCATACTTTACTCATAAAACATAAGCAATTTAACATACCTCATTAAATCATAAGATTTATGAATAAATCATAGAAATCATAAGACATAAAGGTTACTTGAGGCATTCATAACATTCTTACATAGGGAGTGACCCTCATGGTTATGTTTGGAATACCCATCATAGTATATTCCCCTAAATATCATCGGAGAAACCTTAACGTTTAACTCCTTCGCATTACCCAATGCATTGGAGAGCTATGTCGGGCTCACCCGCCCTTAGTTTATCACGGAACCAACCGTCTTTGTAAAAAATGCCCAAGAACCATAACATAATAATATCACATAACTTAAGCATAAAGTAAAGATAACATTCCCACACTGCAATAACAATATAACATTTTAAGAAATTTAAATAATGAATCCATTCTAAAAACGATTATCAAAACCAGTTAAAACATTTAATGAGGAGCTTTTTGAATCAAAGTGTCCCATACCACTTTGAAGCTTTTAACATTTTAAACCATTAATATCCATTTAAATAAATCCTTCAATACATTTTGAAAACATGGATATTAATGATAAACATTTATAAGAATAAATCATTAAAACATTTAAAACGATATTTTAGTTAAAGGGTCTTTAACAAAATGAGAGACACTTGATTATAATAATTGAGGAATAACATTTAATCAGAACATTATAATATCATGAGAATAAAGGGATTCATGATATAATATGTCAAAGGAAATTATATACACCATATAATAGGGAATTGGTTCATATCAAAAATTAAGTCTCAATGGAAATGTAAATTGAGATGAAATCCCCTATAAAGAAGGTATCCTTAAATTCAATATAAATCAATCTCATAATTATGTGTGAAAAATATAAATAAACCCAATATAAGTGGATATTAAGTTTAAAACAACCATAGGTCATTCAAACATATTCATAGGATTACATTTTCAATAACTTCAAGTTGAACCCAAAGAAATTGAAATTGGGTTATGAAGTTCCTTTGGTAAAATTCGACAGCCTAACGGTGTCACCTTATAATTCAGAAAATGATTTAGTGAGGTAAAAAGGGTATATCATCCCATGGAAATAAATTTTACATCAATAAGGATATAGAATAACATATCCCAACATAATAAGATTTAAATTAAAAGACATAACAAAAGAAGTCTTTTAAAAAGAGGTGGGTGAAAGGATCCCTTACCGATTTGGGTAACAATCGAAACGTACACCCCATGAAAGAAGGACTATAAAAAATTCATGTAAATACTCATAAAAGAAATTATATTACACAATTAGTATAAAAATTTTCATTACATATAACACTCAAAAGAAATTTTGGAAAATGTAGCATAAATCTCACGTGAATAAAAGTGAGATGAAAAACCCCTTACGAAAACTCGGCAGACTAACAGCACCACTTAAAACTTCCGAAAAAATGTATTGATGAAATAAAAAAGGGTCTCTCATCATATAAACATATAAATTACAGTAATAGGAATATAAAAGAACATCCACCAACATAATAATGAGAATCTTAAAAGAAACAACATAAAAGAGAGTACTTAAAAAGAAAGCGATTGGTAGGATCCCTTATCTCAAGTCTGACTTATCTTGTTTGTTTCTTTATATTCCTGAATAATAAACTTTGGTCAATTTATAATTTCGTAAGGAACAATTTTAAATATTATTATTCATTTCATATCACATATTATAATGTTATAATAATTGGTTAATAATGTGTGTTCATATTAGACGTTTTTGTCGATGTTTGGTACATGAGTCAAAAATGAACTTGTTTGAAAATGATTGTCCATGTAGTTATAAGTAAATAATCTCCATAATAGTATTAATGATTTAAATATCATATATATCCAGTAAATATTCATTTCATACTACTCCATAACATTTGGAGATAAAAAGAAATGAAATTCATCGTTCATGAAGACGGTAGGCCCTACGTACGCATGAACGCTACTTTCATTTCTTTGTCATATGAATGGAATTAAAAATAATTGAGATATATATATTATATTTCCAGTATAATATATATGTTATATAGGTCACATATGTTCATTAATTTCATTCTTTATAAATTCCATGTATTTCATGAACGAGTCACATCACTTGAGGGGGCGGTAGTCCGCACTTCCTCGTATGAAATTATCACATTTGAACAACATGAAAAGAATAATGGCATGTTTTAAATATAAAATTAAGAATCATATAGAAAACAAAATACCATATATATAATATATAAAATATAGTTACAACATAATGGCCACCACGAAAGGTGTTAAGAGAATATTGAACAATCGTTTTTTCATGAGGCAGTAATTCGCCGTCCACAGAAACAGTATGTTCTTTAACCATTAGACGGAGGTGTGTGTAAGTGTAGCTAGAATACTTCACATAAAAACATCCTGTTGTATTTAATATACTGGTTTTGTCACAAAATAAAGGAATAATAAGATTTTTTGGGTTTGGAGAAGCAAAATAAAGCAAAAGAGCACAAGTGAAGACATTACCTTTAAATCGGGTAACTCCTCTTGGTTTGAACCAAAAGGGTTTCTTGAAGTACATTCTGTCAAAGGTGAGGCTTCAATGATGAATCAAGGGATGTGGATAGATGAATTGGGCAGGTTTTTGCTGATCCAAAGGCTTTAGAGGTGTGTGTATGGTGGCAGAGGTGGGGGCCTTTTATAAGAGAATAGGAGGGTCACTCTTGGAAAGTTAAAAAAATATTACTTTATTATAAAATTATTTTCTTATTTTAAAGGTCCCAAAAGGATATATTTCGACGATAATGTGATAATAGTTCTAAATACACCCATAAAATAGGTTTTTGACAAGTTTAGGTCTAAGAGTTTACATTATCTTTTCATTTTATTTAAATTGTTAAATAATGAGGTAAACGGTGCATCATCATGGTGTCATAAATAATTTAATTTATTTAATGTCTAAAAATTATAAGAAAATTTCATCATGTAATATATATTTTTATCTTTCTATTTAATATTTATAGTCAAAAATATTACTTTCATAACCACATGTAAAAATTATTTGAGTAAAACAATACATGTTTTTGACATTTTAATTTTAACATTAAAAAAAAGTTATTAATGTCATTTTCTAACCAAAGTGGCTCCATGGGGTCCCCAGGTTGACCCATGGATTTTCGTGGTTGTCCATGACTCATCAAATAATGGTAGGACATGTGTCAAGTTCATTTCATATTATTAAAACATTATTTTTACCTTAAATTACACTAATTACCTTTAATCGCGATTAATAAAACTTAAAAGTTACTATTCACCAAAAATTATTTTAATCTCATTGAACCACATTTTACATCCTAATGATAACCATTTATGTCAGATTTTTGAAAATAAAATCACAAAAGTGGTAAATTTTCATTTAAACGAACACTCAGTTTTTAACTACCACTTAGTGGTTTCACTATTCATCAAAAATTGAACTTTTTTAGAAAAATACCAAAAATTCACCCTTAGCTATATTTTATATTCCGAACTCAAAAACGATGTCTATTTTACAAAATTAAAAACATTTAAGTAGCATTAATTTATTTAATAATTAATTCCTACTGTCAAAACAAATATCGTTTTTTTAAGAAACAATATCTATTAAAAGATTGACAGTAGTTTAAGTCCAATTTCAAAGTGAGATTAATTCCACTGACCACCATTGGATTAAATGGTAAAAATATGTTATAATTTTACTTTAAAACCAATTCAAAAGATAATATAATCACATAAATAAATTAGACTAAAAAGAGGTTTTGAATTAAAATACAATTTTTTTCACTATTTATTAAAAATTGATCTTTATCAGAAAAATACCGAAAAGTTACACAAAGTAAATTTTGATGTCCCGATTCTAAAGAACGATTTTATTTGGTCCAAGAGAATGTAAAAGAGTGACCAAACTATTTTTAAATAGGGTTCTCCATCAAAAGGCGATAAATTGACCTTTTAGTGAATATTAGAGTAATTATGCTTAAGATTGATTTCCTTTCTTATTTTAAGCCTTTATCTTTTATTGGATAAATGTAAAAAACATTTAACAAACATAAATAATCATATTTTAGTTATTTATATTCATTCCTGCCAATACAACAGGTACGTGTTAACTATGATTTAAAATAATATTATTTTATTATTAGAGTGCAACATAAGATTTCAAAGAAACTCGTTGTTGCATATTGGGTACGCAATCGACCATAGCATTCCCTTTAAATTAATATTATCATTTTATTCACAAATATGGATAAATATAAAAATGGCAAATTATTTATTTACCTGGGGTGTTACATTTAGTATAGACCTTGGAAGGTAGATTTAGAAAAACTATGATTAGATAACGTTGCCCTAAGATAGAAATTGAGGATTAGTATAGAAGAACATCCAATAATTTTGGTTGTGTAAATATTATGCAGGTTTCCCAAGAAAATACATCCTTTTATGGATACAAATAGGTAGAGATGGATATGACACAGATGTACCAAGGAGTGGAAACTCTGACTAGGAGTTTCGGGCTTGACCCAGGGTGTCCTAGTACCCGATAATCGGCCTTGATCCAGTTTTGGTATTGACACTCCTTTAGGATATTCTTAGAAAAATTTACATTTTCATAAAAAACCGTTATGAAGGATTTATGTGTAAATACTTCTATAAAAAAATTCTATGATTTTGGATTATATACATAAACAGTTCAATTTATGTTAGGTATTTCACATGTTTGGAATTATGCAATGTGATTCATAAACTAACCTAGTTTATGCCATTGTATAGAAATGGTGACCCGTAGAATGAATGAGAACCCCAATAATATGCATGAACCAAAGAGTAAGATGGATCATATCTTTCACGGTATTAATCTAACATTTAGATGGTAAATATTCTCCCACATATTTTCATCATATGATGAAATTGAATCATGTGTTAATAAGATAAGTAAATAATTCTATGAGTCTAATGGATTTGAAGGGAATCCAGAGAAGAAAAGGTTGGTAGAGATAAATATGGATAAATGGTAGAAGGGAAAGAATTATTTTCCCATATGTGATAATTATGGAAAGAATCACCTTGGTAAATGATTGAAGAGAATGAGAGTTAGTTATAAGTGTGGAGAAAAAGGACACCAAGCATGTGATTCCAATGGTACGAAAAAAGATTCAAATGCATAATGCTTCATCTTCAAGGGGTTGGGACACCATGCGAATCAATGTCCTAATTGTCAATTTATACCCCAAATGATGCTATTAGATAATAATCAAGTTATGATACTATTGTATATGAAGAGGAATAATTAGTGCTCTTACATTTTTTATTAATGAATTATGTCATTTGAGTGTTGTATCAACAATGTACTAGTTATATTAATTATAGAAATAAATAAGGATTGTATTATTGTACTATTTCATTGAGGATTTGAGATTACAAGGTACTAAGAAAATTGACTCAATATAATATTAAACTTTTTGTAAAATACATGGTTCATGGAAAGATAATCCTTAATATGGTCCTAATACTGATGTAGTGATTTTGGATTAAGATATGGTTGATTTTGATAAATTATATAGGATATTCTTGACTACCATTGAACTGATTAATGGTTTGTTTATTCCATCATTGTTGGAGTATTCAAAATTTCTGGATTTAAAAAATATATCTAGTATTCCATATGGAATAAGGGAGCATGAATGTAATCAATACGGATTTATAGTAATTAAGGGTGGTACCATGTTTTAATAGAAAACATGATGAAGATACTCACATATTATTATGTGGAAAAAAGATATCTTTATTATGTTATGTTGACCTTCCTTATAAATTTTGGAGTGTGAGTTTGGATAGAAGTATTTTGGATAAGTCTAAAGGTTGGAATGGATTAAGTTGGACATTGGATACTATTGTCTAACGTTAAAACATTTCATATGATTATTTTTGTATTTTTATAAAAAGGATATCCTAGAGGTTAGGCGGCAACCTGTCGCGTCCGATATGGTCACGAGACTTGAACCCACAACCGAAGGGCGATAAGGGTGCATCACCGACCACAGGCCTAAGTGATGTCCTGGTTTGTATAATGTATTTTTTTAATTGATCTAATAGTTGAATTATAAATTCTATTCTTTTAAAAACCTATTCTATTAGGATAAATAGAATATATTTCAGTTCTATTATCTTTTGGAGTGAGCGATGAGTTTGTGGTAGAAATTATTTGGAGGATGGAACTCTACTTGTCAAGTATTTTTTACTTATTCTATGAAGAATTTAATTCATAAAATTTAGGGTAATTATCATAAAACCCAAAATGTGTTATCTTAATACCTTATGTTTTGATGAACCACTAATAGTTTAAGTCATCATAGATATATGTCTTTGAGGCCCTCAATTTTCTATTAATTGTTCACCTGTTTGTGATTGATGACCTCAATCACTCCCTATAAATATTTACGCTTTCCCTCTAATTATGTATCCTAAAATTCCACCAACGTCCTCCTACTCAAAATCCTAATTTGGTAGTTACTTTTTCCTTTCCCTTTCCCTCTTATTAAGACTAAATTATATTTACCCTATTTTGGATGTGGGTTTTCCAGAAAGGTATCTTCTATTTTTGACATTTTATTTTTGAAGAACAATTTCAAATTGTGAGGAAACAATTTATTTAAGGAGGGGAGAATGTAAGACATCAGTATTTCATAGTAGTTTATATCATTAAATTAATTCAATAGCTTATATGACATGAAACACCGACTTGGCTTGAGTTATATGCAAGATTGAGATTCTATGAAACAACACATTAGTATTATAATTATTTAAATGATATATTTATTTATAAATTATATATTGTGATATGAAAAGTAAAATATAATTGTTTTTTTATAATGGTTTCACATAAATAAAACATATTTATAATGAAATGTTTATGTTTTGTTAAAATAGTTATACTTTTAGAAAAACAATATTCTTAAAAGAACTAATTTTTATGTTATTTTGTGAATAATAATAAAATTAATATTAGACACTCCTAAAAGTAATATTTGGTAAAATAGACTTCATTTTAAAATTCGAAATATCAAAATTAGCTTATGGTGAATTTTTGGAATTTTTTGAATACTTTCAATTTTTGATGAATAGTGAAAATACTCCATATCACATAAAAACCGACTTTTTAGTTAAATAATGATTATTTTTATTTAAATTTATTTAAAATCGAAATAGAAACATAATTCTGATATTATCCCAATTAATTTATTAGATTCATTTTATAATAATCTATGATATATAAAATTTTATTGAACTTTTTACCATCTTTTACCAACCTTCTTGGCGCATTTGCAAATTTTCCTAAAACGTAATTTTACCATTTCAGTGAATTTAATTTCAAAACATTTAGAGACACGGTTGATATCAGTAAGTAAAATGTGGTTCAATAGGATGAAAATAATTTTTGGTGAATAGTAACTTTTGGATTTTATTACCACGGTAAAAAGTAAATAGGGTAACTAAAGGTAAAAATGATATTACAATTACCCTAACACATGTCCTAATTCTATTGGATAAGTTTATTTCAACCAAAATCAACCTTAGGAATAAAATATGACCCTATTTGATCCACTTGGATTAGATTAGAACATTTATTATTATTTTATTTAAATAAGAGTTAAAAGTGTACAATTCAAATTTTAATAACTAAAAGATATTTAATATATCATTATACATAAAATAAATTCAACTATAAATGTTCATTATAAATCTAAAACTACTTTCCACATAATGGTATTTTATTTATAATTTTTAGACATTAAATATTTAAATTTATTTATGATACAATGATGATGATGTAATTACCTTATTAATGAATGATTAGACTAATTGATATTATAAATACTAAAATAAATGTAAATTGATATTTTTCATACATTATACGAATTTTATAGGTTAATATGACATTTTAGGGTTGATTTAATGAATATTTTTCAAAGTAATAAAGTTTTTATGACTTTCACAAAAACCAAATACTAAATAGTGTCAAAGTTGACAGAAATGAGTTTTTAAAACAAATACTATATTATTAAATGATTTATTATTCATTAAAATATAATATTTGGCCAAGGGACTTAGATAAGGTTATATATGTCATTAATGAACCACTGTAGGTTCTCTTGACATTTTATAGTATGTTTATTAACTATATAATCAAAAAATACAAGGTGACATGGTAAATATTAAACTATTTAACCAAGAGTTAAACATAAAAGATAAGGTTAATATGGTAACCCAAACTCATCTAAAACATTTGGTTGAGAAGCTTTCGACCCATACCCACATTATTATCAAAATAAATCTATTTGGATCCATTAGAAACACAAAATTATTTTATAATAAAATAATATATCAAGCTTTTTCTAATGTGACCCTCACCACTCTTGTAAAAGGGTACATCCCCTTCTCTCAAAATCACACCTTCAATAAATTTTTCTCGGAAAAACCCTTATGAAATATCCTCCCAACTACCCTAAATTCAGCATAGAGGCATTACTTTTATTAAAAGCTGGCCTAGGGAGCCCTTTCAATCAAATCAAAGAGGAAGAACCTCAGGAAGAGGTAGTAATTTCATAACCTCTTTTAATGTTCTTTTCATCTTCCACTTCTTCTTTAATTTTTTTCCATAACAAAGTAATAACTCTAGTAACTCATACATACTGTGATGTTATTTTTAAAATGGTACAACCATATTCATTTTTCTATACATCATATGAATGAAAAGGTCTCAATACATGTGTATGTACAACTTATTGTCTCCACGCCGTGGTGTAGTTTTTTATTCAACACTTCATTTTTTGGATGAGTATAATAATGAGATTAATTGATTTAAATAATAAATATAACATTCTAACTATTATTTATATTATATATACCATCCAATTACATAATATTTCACCATCAATATAATGGGATTGTCGCTCCTGCATACATACAGATTACCATGTCCACGACAGTGATGATATTCATTCCCCATCATAACCATTCAAGAATAATTTTCATTTTATGATTAAAAATTATCTTCAATAAGTTAATATCATGGTGGATATAAATAAAATAATTCATTTCCATAACAATCATGACTTACGTAAAAAAACATATAAAATAAAGTGAATCTATTAAAACCTGAAACATTGATACTGCTAAAATATTACTAATAAAGCAATATTAGAATATCATATATGATATCATATTTATATATATAGTTATTTTATAATTTAATAACAATAATTTAACTATTATACAATAGTTTAATGTACCCTCGACCAAGGAAAAGTACAAGGTAAGAGTTCAATTTAAAATCTATTTATTTATCTGAGGTTGTTTATAATTAAGTATCAACTGGGACTTCTTTATCATCCACATCCGTGTTTCTTAAAAATTTATTTAAAAACATTTTCACTATTTCCTATAATATGGGTTAAAGTCATTTATAACCTCGTTTTAATCTTTATAATTTTTTTTGAAATAATTCATTCAATCATTTTAAAAATAAGGTATTTTATGAACTTTTTAAAAAATTATGGTAAGAATGATATTTTAATTTATAAGGATGGTGTAACTATTATCCGCTGTTATAAAACTTTATAATCTCCCCTTATAGGATTATAAGATTATTTTGAAAATAAATGTTTTCTTTTATAATTATGTGACTTTTAAATGATTTAAAAATTAATCTCACGTTGTCTTGATTTCATCTATGCCAACTTCCTTTGATGGATTTTACACTTATTTGATGTTGAGTTATTATGATACAATCTTCCATATTTTATTGAAGATTTTGTGATATGTTTGAATTTTGATTTGTTATTTTTATACCATTCATTGATTATCATTAAAGTATTAATATTTTTTATGATAATTTTAATATGAATGTTTATGTTATGTTTCAATCTTTTCATATGATGAATTCAATGGAACTAGTATGTGATTTGGTGGAGACCACTATATCTCCTTGATTCATCGGAAGATATCATGAGACAAACTAGTGTCTTGGCACAAGGCCTTGAATAAAAACATATTTTTAGTCTTGTCCTGAGCCCTTGACTATGCGGTTATGATGTCCAACATTATGAATTCCATCATTATGAAAATATCTGTTGATATTACAAGTGATTATTCGACTAGTATAATATCCATGTGAATAAGTAAATGGAATTATTTGACATATATTATTCACATTATGATTATGTTTATGTTTAAAAGGATTTTTCTTTAGTCTTATACATTGTATTAAATATTTATTCTTATTTATAATAGTTTATAGTAAATTATTATCCTTTCTTAGCATATGAGCTCACCCCTTTTTATGTTTTCTTTTTCCCAGGATGTGAAGAAGAATATTAAGATTATTCTATAAGAATTGGATAAGGGAGGTGATTGTGTTCAAAGGGGACACAGGTTTATTATTTTTCCATTTCATGATGTAATTTAAAACCTATATATTTATCTAGTACTTCCAAGGTTACTAAAAGAATCTGACTTTCGAGACTTGATCTCTTATGATCATGCCAATGTTATTTATTAATACACCAACTTCGGGTAACTTGAGTAGGGGTGTTATAATCCTTGTATCCAACTGTATGTTTAGATATATGTTCAATTTCCATAACTATAATAACTAGAATCCTAGAGTTATTGAAAATTAGATTGATTCATCTCAATGAGAACAACATAAAGGTTTCAATTAAAATGGTTTTACTGAATATTGACCATACCAATGTCCATAAAAGTTAGAGTTTTATACTCTAAAAATAGAAAAATGTTCCACTTAATTTGAAAAAAATGAAGCCTCGCTAGTGGAAGTTTCAACACATCCATTCAAAAGTATTTGGATGATATATAGTGTGGTCACATGGAGTCTCTTCAAATTTTTTACATTTATAGTTTTATCTACATGGAAATTATTTATATATATATATATATCCAAGTAAAAAAGTCTAAAGTTCTTATAGAATTCATCAAATTGAAATATAAGGTTTAAATGGATACCAAAAGGTATTCAAAATTTGTTCAGTATGAAAATGGTGGGGAATATAGTGGAAGGTAATTAAAAAAGTCTTCCTAGAATAATGGAATCAAACATGAGAAAATTATTCCAAGTATGCCAAAAAAATGTTTTGGTTGAAATAATGAACATAACGTTTACCGAGAAGGAACAAATCATGAGTTTTAATTCTTGAATTTCTAAATAAATTTTAATGGAATCACTAAATTTTGAGATATACTTAGTCAATAAGATACCATTAACACCAAAAATAAATTATATTCTGGAGAGATTGAAACATGATATAACAAGGAAAATTCATTATTTTAATGTTTTTAAAAGTCAAGTATATGTTCACACAGTTTTTAGAGAGAGGTATATACTTCAGTATAACTCTAAAATTTTCTTCTTTGAGGGGCATGAAGATTAGAAATTTGGATATTGACTTTGTGATGAGATTAAATAGTAGATTATCAGAGCTCCAGATGTATCTTTTAAATGGAGGGTCTTATATAATGAATAGAAATTTGTAGATGCAGATGCTGGTAGAAAAGATTCATCTATAAATGTTCAATATGATACAAATGGAAAAAAAAGTTATTCCATATCTATTGAGTTCAAATGTTGGTTTATGTAGTCCAGGAAATATACCAATGGAAGATATACTGGAATTCCCAACAATTCTATAGGAATAGATTAGAGATCTGGATGTTCATATGATAAATGTTTGAGTGTTAAATGAATTATTATTAGAGGAATTCTAATCACATATTGAAATGTCATGGTCTTACAAAATTAGATAACTGATAGATAGATATAGTCACATCATGAATTGCCTAATTTTAATGGATATATGATGACTAAAGACCTTAGAATAGGTGGCATCATTCAGTAATTATGATAACTAAAAATTAGCTATAGAGGAATAAATTAATTATTTTTACTCTAATAAAACTAGGGATCTAACATAATTTCCATCAGGAAATAAATTTTTGGAGAATAAATTGGTCTTCCAGTTGAAATAATAAATTAATAGAAATATTAGGTATAAATCATGGTTGGTGGTCAAAATATTTCAATAGAAATAGGTATTATATTTCTATTATATTTTTACACTATTAATAAAAATACTACCATTTGGATAATCTTGAACATGGTTTCTATCAATAGTTTTTATTTAGATTTTTTTAATGACTGTGTTTCTCCATCACAGATTGAAAAGGATATTTACATGAAACAAACAACATGCTTTGAGGTTAATTTTTACAATGACTTTGTGTGTAAACATTATTTTAGTCTCTATAAACTGGAAGAATAATCAATTTAATTAAACTGAAAGTTTTATACATTTATCATCATAAAATGTTTCCTTAAATTAAAATTAGAGCATTATTTTTATCAAAAGGGGTGGAAGGATGACTACTTTATCATCCTACTCATGTATATTGATGATATGATTCTCTTGGGACCATTCATTTAGAAGATTCAGTATTGAAATTCTATTCTATCAAGAGATATTTAAGTTAAATAACACATTGTTATGAATAAGAATCTTGTACTAGTGATTGAAAGATACAATAACACTAAGAGTTCAGTATTTTCTGAAAATTAATAAATTTATAAATTCATCGAGTGGTTTGTAAAGTCCATATGTAAATAAATTTCAAATCCACGAGTTGAGTACTTTAAAATTTCAATATAGAAAAAACAAATAATGGAAGATAAGGTGAGATAAATGGAAAAAAGTTTTATTTTTTTAGAAGTAGTAAGCTTAATGTATGCAATGGTTTGAACTCATCCCAACATTAAATTTTGAGTGGGGGTCATTAGCAGATATACAATAAATCTATGTAAAGAACCTTGTTTATCCATGAAATATATTATTATATATTATAAATAAATATAAGATAATACCTTATGTGATGGGCTATTTAAACAATGTAAGGGTTTGTTTATGAGAATTTTTTAGGTGATTCTAATATTGGAAAAATTAGAATAGGCTTTTTGATTTTATTTACTGTACTAGAAATTAGCTTTAGTTCCATGTTATAGACATTGGTCACTCTCTAAATAATAGAGTCTAAATATATGATTTTAAAAGAATTATCCAATGAAATGATATGTTTGGGGTATCTTCCGTAAATACGTAGCAAGTGTTATGAGTGTGGGATACACTACTATTAGAGTGAGAGTACAAGTCACATGGTGAAGAAAATTTTTCTTCACTCAAGCAATAAAAATCTCAACTAGAAATACACTTACATTTTTCAGTTATATAAAGAATGGGATTTTGAAAATTGAAAGATTATTATGAATAAAAATACAAATAATATGAATAATAAGGTTATGATCAAAGAAATTGTGAGGAAACATTGTGACTAAGGGGGATTGGAGGAACTGAAGGGGTAATGGAGAGAACAACATGAATTTTAAATAAAAGATTACGTGATTAGATTTCACAAAATGTTGAAAGTTTATCTGGGATGATCCTTGATGTAGTGTTCGAGTTGGATATTGATAGGTTTTTTATTCCTCTTCATGTCATAAAAATCAAATCATTGGTAGTTCATGTTTTCATTTAGTTAAAGTTGGCAGGGTTTGTGGAGACATCTACTCAATAAAAATAAAATATGGATGAAGTTATAATGAGTTCAATGGTTGTTGAATCATAGAGTAGGTTGACTATTCAATATATGGTGATTCACAAAGTCTACCAGATATATCCTATCAAAGTTTAATTTTCAATTGGGCATTAATGGTCATTATTGAAATTGGATAGAGGACCATGAATTGGAGAGGCCAATGTTAACCAGATAACCAATCAGGACACAATTTATGTGTAGGTTGGGACCTCCTTCTAAGATAGATTGTGACTTGTAACATGATTAAATTTTATAATTTATCCATGTTGAAAAAAATTCCTTATTTTAAGCTTTTTTAATTATGAGGAAATAAATATTTTAGTGTTCTCCCCTAGATATTAGATGAATGTAAAAAACCCCTAAAACATAATTGTTCTTTACCTTTTTCCTTTCCATTAACATATTCGTAATCCTATGCTTTAATTTTATCAAAGACGAAATGTTTGATGATTTAGGGTGTTTCTTCCACATTCAAATTTCTATATCACTTAGTTAAATAATTTGGTGTGTCTTCTACATGTGAAGTTTGAATGAGGTTAACTTTTGGTGGATGCAATATGTTGTGTCTACTGGTTTAACATCTATTAAACTCATATTTTAGGCATAGTCCTCTTATAAAAAAAAATATATGGCCTTGATACATTATAATAATGGGATGTGTATGATTGTTTACTATCTGGTGTGGGGGAATCATAATAATTGATATTTTTCTCATTAATTTCTCACCCAGTGATCTCCAAAAAGGTTGGTAAGTATGATAGACTAGTTAATAGGAACACCATGTGTTATATATCATTGGTTTATCTTATCCATGTTTTTTTGTGTTGATCCTTTGAGTTGAAATAATTAGTAACGTGTTTCATAACTCATATACCTTTATTCCAGTGGAAAACCAGGATGTATTTACCTATTGATAAGTAGATTGTGTCAGTTTCTCACATTTGGTATGAAATTAATGTAATGATCATGTAAGGATTTTTACCTTTTGAGATTTTTTAAAAGATATATATGGTCTTTTCATTGATATGGAAGTGTTTGTTGATAATTTGTGTCCATAGTAGCTAATAGATAAGTTTATTTCATATATTCAAATAAATATAGATCAAATATAAGGATTATTACACATATATGTATCCATGTTGACGAGATATCTATTAGAAAATATATCATAATACATAGTGATCATTCATATGAAGAAATTCATTATTGTCATTTCAATTTATTCTTTTATATATGGGGGGAATAAATGTGTGTCTAGATATCTCTAATGGTATGTGGTTTGGACCTAATACCATTGAAAAAATAACATAGAGGCTCCCACACTAATTGTATCCATAATATCATAAAATACATATATCTAACATATGGAAATATTATTTAATTAAAGTTTTATTGTTCATATTAATGAAAATATATAATTCAAAAGTCGATAAAATTTAATATTTAATTTATCAAGTGAATATTTATTATTAAAGGGTCAGTTTTTATTTATTGGAGGAAATAAATCGAGTTTAATGATTTGTTTGATAAATAATTTCATATAAATAATTATTTATTTATTGATTTATTTTTTAATGTTAGAAACAAAATTATATTAAAATAAAACTATTTATTATTTAAAATATGTGACATAGGGTATTTTTTGTGATTAAATAAAATGAAAGGTTCATATGTGAAAATTATTTTATTTTAAGATAATTATTAATACATGTGATATGTTATTATCCTTATGGGATTTTCATTTTTTTTAACATATGCCTTTATTAGAATTATTACTCCCATATGTCAATATATAGAAAGAAATTATTTAAATGTGAAATATATGTCCTGGGAGAATAAATTATTCATGATTGAAAATGTTGTTTAGAGGTCTATGTTTCAGGATCGTTGTGGTGAACATATAGATATGGCTAGAGGGGTTGTATTTTGGAATCTCTAGTGAAGACAATGACACAAATGGCGATAATATAAAGTACATGAAATTTAATTTGAGTATAAAATCCAATGGATTAATAAATCAAATAAGGTATCATTTAATTGATATATTCCCTAAATCATGTATACGTTCTATGTATTTTGGGTTATATCGTATTATATAATATAGTGATGTTGTGAAGTGTGTCCACCATGATATAAAAAAGCAATATTTTAAGTCTTTGTGAAAATAATTTCACCTGATATTTATATATCATATTATAACATATAACAGCCCAATATTTTATATGTACTTCCTTGGAAATTAGCTAGAGGTAATTGATAGCTTTCCATACACACAGCCTCGAGTCAAAACGAGCTAAAATATAGTAATCTTTTATAACCTAAACAATGAATTGGAATGTAAGAATAGTCATAACCACATTATAAAATAATTATTTACAAAGTCTCTAAATAATAATTTTTTTTATTAATTTATAATAAATGCGTACTCAATTTTCAGTAAAGCAATTTTTTGTTTAAAAATATGTTTTCTTTAAAAATAGATTTTATTACATTTCATGAATGGATATTATAATTAATTTTTGAAATTTTTTATAAATTATATTTGAGGTAATGAGTATCATTTTTAAAGTTATAAATTAAATATGATCTTAGGTTGAATTTTTTGGGTATTTTAAATGACTAATTCTTAAGTGAATAGTGAAACATAATAATTTTGGTAAAATTATCATTTCCTTTCATTAAAAAATGTATTTTAAAATTACTATTTTGTTTTTACCTGATATTAAACTAACATAATTCTTATTGAATTATATATAATCTAATTAATTACATAGGTATAATCATTATACTATATCTAAGTATAAGCACATTTTGGGGCTTAAAACTTGATTTATCTATAAACTATTATTATGTGTGCAATGTCTTTTTATGTTAATAAATAAAAATTTATCTATATTTATTAGTGGTTTTAAAGAAACAAATATATTATATATTCAATAAAATAATTTATCATTTTGTTTTTTGTATTTTACATGGCATGATAAGGAACTAAATTTAGTTTTATGTTTATAAATGTATTTTTCAAAAAAGAGGTTATTGTTGTGTTCTACACAATTATGTAAAATTAAATTCCACATTTTATAGAAATTGAATCTTATAACATGAAATCCATATTTTTAATCAATGTCATTAATTTAATTTAATATCATCAACTTCATTTTTTATCATTATATGTAGTGAACCAACTAGGGTCAGACCAACACGTCAACAGAGTCAGCCAACCACAAAGAAAGATTTTGGGGAGTGAGATGGGACATAAATGCCATTATGGAATATGGAAACTTTGATGGAATCTCCTAGGGATGAATTTTCATTTGATTTAATTTTGTTTTGTGGATGACATATGCAGATCCACCAGGGCATGATATGCATAGTCAAACAATAGTGTCTGCACGACACTAGCCTTCCATCTCCGATGGTCGTGAATGATTATAGAGATTGTGAACATCTTGGACACGGTGTATGTCATGTGAAAGTTGGTGCACCTAAAAATGAAAACGGGTCATTTTGATGGATGATCATTTTAAGGAAGATCGAAAATAAGTGGGGGAATTTTATTGTTTTTTTGTGTGTTTGCAGATCAACATTGCGCATAGGGATGAGGAGTCATTATTTTTTAGAAGCCTCAAAAGTGACCAGAGGTGAAATGGTCCAGGATGTTCTGATATATCCAATGCATGGGTAGGAAAGAGATTGTAAGACATAACATTTAGGTTTCTTGAATCAAGAGGGATGTAATGAGGATTTGGTGATATTAGGCGTACCGATATAAGATAGGACTCTTATGGGGATGAATTTTCCTTTAATTAATGGTCATTTTGTAGGAAACATATACAGAGCCACATAGGTATGATATTCATAGTAAAACAAATTATTATTCAAGATACTTTACTTCCATATTAAATGGCCACATATGGTTATGGGGATCTAAGATTACTCAAACAATGAAGTTTGATGCATGGCATAAGTGAATCAAGACACATTGGAATCATATGAGCTATAATTCACCCATAGGATCAAGTAATCCCCTACATAGATCTTTCTCATACATAGGGTATTTCAACTTTTTCGTATTTGGAGTACCTTATAGTTCAACTTCGTGCTACAAGGTCATACGATTATTTGTGGGGAAGGGATCCATAACATGCATTTTAGGGCTGTGCTGCTATGATGAAAATCCTAGACTGATTTTCCATGATGTCATTGTGGATCTCTTGCTAAGGTCTCTAATCTCACATGAGCTATGCTCAGTGTGAGAAACAATGGATTACGAGGATTCCAAGTCACCACTTAATAATATCATAATAAATGGAAGGGACCATTTTATGCTTATACCAATGCTATGTAGTTTAACATCATCTATCAAAGATGAAATCCCACCCTATTTTTCATCATGTGGGATGGATGTAGGGTAATCATTACATTAATGATTAGAGATAAGATTACCCTTAAGAATCCATCTAGATAGGAACTGTTTTGGGATTATCTACATTGAATTAATTCATGCGGAGAAAAGGGGACATTTAAATACCTTATATGCCTGAGTTGGGATCATAGAATCTTGTTCCACCACACATCTTCTTAGAGGAAATCAAGTTATAAAATATTCCCAGTTAACATTCATTGTAGAGGTATTTCCCATTCATGGGAAGGAAAGGCAATTTTTTTAGGCGGCCGAACCAAGATAAGAATCTAAGAATTGTCATTGAGTGGTGCATTTTAATTTCATAGAGTCGGGAAAATTTTGGCCTTGCAGTTTAGTATTGTGCTGCAAGGACATCAGAAACACAGTTTATCAATATGTTGTAGAGAAACCTTGTCATAAATAGCACAATAGCTATGAGTTAATTGTTTTCAGGATATTCTGACATTCCTTGGACATGAATGATGATAGAATGTGTAAACCATAGTCTTGGGGGGTATTTGGATTGAGATGAATGAAATCGGGATTGGAAGGCATTAGGAATATAGAAATAGGAAAGTAATCTCTTGGGGATGAATTTTAATTTTATTAAACAAAAAATTTGTATGAAATATATGTCGAGCCATTGTGGAATGATATGAATAGTTAAACAAAGGTGTTTGCAGGACATTGGACTTCCATCCCTAGTGGTCATGAATGATTATGGGGACACAATATTCTCCTAACTATGGAGTTTTAAAAACATGAAATATGTGCCTTGGAACATAATAATTTTTCCATACATTGATTATCCATGAACCACTAAATATTATACATATATTCGACTCATATGTAGGGGAAGCATAATCATTTGACCTATTCTGTGTGTCAAAATTCAGGATTGGATATTATTACATCTCTTAGAATTTATTGTTCAGGAAATTGGGGGTACGTTCTAGAGCTTGTAAAACTGAGAAATGGGTTGCACCTAACTGTTGAGGGACTACGCGGTTCAATGTCATGAAGTTAGGGCCTTCCAGAGATTCCCATGTGCAATTCTGACAAATACATAGAGGGAGGAGCCTTTTTTCTTTTGGGTGGTCAGACACGAATGTCTAATCTGGGCATCACTATATATCCTCCAATGGTAGGAATCAATACATAGTTCTAAATATACCCTATAGAGTTCTAGCCCACATGTAGGGAAATGAGTGGGAATTTTTCTTTCAATGGTGGTTGGAACGGGATGTGAAATTTGGGCTTCACTATGTATCCACAAATTGCAGGAATCAATCCATACATGGTTCTAAATGTTCATTGTACCATTATGACTTAGGAATACGAGTAGGGGAATTTTGTATTCATCCCCTACTAGTGTCAGGTCTATCGTATACCTCCATGGTTTGTTTACATAATGTAATCCTTACCACTGATCTTAATCTTACGTAAGTTTTTCTCGATGTGAGAAAAAAGGTGTGTTAATGATTTTCCTTAAAGTATGGGGTGATATAAGATACAATAGATATGTTTTGTTTCATGTGATGGATGGTCCAAGATCATGGGTCGAGGCATCACTATGTATCCCCCAGACAAATGGGAATGAATTCTTAAGTAGTTATTTGTAAACCGTGCAGTTTAATGTCTTGTAGTAAGGACATACTCTATACAGTTAAATATCCTGTGGTTAGGAAAATTTTGACCCTATAGTTTATTGTCGTGTGATTATGATGATTTATTATTTGTGGTTTGACGTCTTGAAATTAGGACATGTGTGTTAATATTATGTGAAATATATCATCAGAAAACTTACATTGGTGGGAGGTATGAGTAGTTGCACATCATTGAAATTAATGAATTCTCTATGGGATTAGACCTTATGTATGACATAGAATCACTCCCATTTTGGCTAACAATTTGGGGGTTTCTTCCCAAATATCATTGGGGTTTTGATGACCAACACCATCTCCCCTTCAAGAAAAATGCGAAGGTGAACCTTTTTGTTGAAGGCTTTTGCAATCGGATATTGGTAGACTTCCAAATGGTGAAAAGCGTGTAACCATTTCTTGTCCAATTACTCCAACTCATCAAAACCATTTATAGGATTTCTCAATGATGGAGAGTTGATCACAAATGGAAATGTGGAGTGATGGAACATCAATTTTGATGGAAAAACCCACCTTTATCCCATATACTAATGAATTTATGGTATCTTGGGTGGTAGTGTGGGTCGTGGTCTGTTAAGCCCATAATTAATGAAGGAGGTTGTCTAGCCCTGATTTATTATACTTTTCCATCATCATTCAGAGTATATTGGATAGAGTCTCGTTTAAATCCTCTATCTTCTTGTTGGCCACTGTAAGGTTTCAGTATAAACAGTTCACATTGATTCCATACTCCTAGAATTAGTTTTCCAACAAAGTAGAGTAGATGTTGGTTCCATGGTCCATCAGTATTGTATGAGGGACACAAAATCTAATAATGATGTTATCTTATACAAATCTAACAATTCTTTTTCTCCTGACATCTTTAATGGGTATGGATTCACCCAATTTAGAGGAGAAATTTGTTCTTATGAGATTAGACTGAATTTTTTTGGTTTTAGTAAGAGGATAAGGTACCAAAACATTCATCCCCTGTATGGTATGTGGCTTGGAGTACATAGTTGTGTGGAGTAGCATTGGGGGTTGGTGAATAAAATTATAAATAACATGGTAGTAATGGAACTTCTTGGTGAATGTGTTGTAATCCTATATCATAATGGGACAATAGTATCGAAGCCATAGAGTTTAATTGGATAGATTAACCATTTATTGGTGTGCTCCAAAATCTCAGGGGGCACTTCTTTCATGATGGATGAAACCTATTCTACATCGATGCACCTGATAAGGACTCTGTCAAGGCCTCATTTGTAGAGGAATTTTCCATGGTTCGTTCCATTGTATAAAACAATATTGACAGCCCACCTCTGAATCTATTATCTTACAAGACTATCTGGTAAGAGTTCCCCCCCTCCATGTTAAATTTTCAACGGGAGTAATATAGCTGGTGGTGTGACCAAAAGGCTCAAAAATGGGGCCAATCTCGTTTATTTCCTCTGTATTATTTTAAATGAATGGAAATACCATCAATCATGGGAAATTCTGATGACTGTTTCATTCTAGTTTGGATCAGTCTAGGTTGTGGCTGCATTTTCCAATGCACATGCTTGAGCATTTTGTCACCGGGGGACATAAGTTAGTATTGGTTATGATGGAAATTTTTCCATCAAATCTCAGATATGGTTCAAAAATGGTTCTAATACTTCTTTCTTAATGGCATATTCGCTATTTACCTACATGATGACCCAATCTAAAAAAACTTTTATCTTAGGGCGTTTGGATCGTGCATGATGTGCCAGCTCAAGTCCTTCAATGAGGGCTTAATATTCTCCTTCAATTTTTGTGTGCCCCTTTGAATGTATAAATGAGTATTGAAAACCATCCTTTTCTAGGTAAATGAGTATAAAACACATCCTTACTTTGTTGAGCTTAGGACCCTCCATCCTTTTCCCTGTCGGGATTCTAGAGGCACCATCAAAGTACATTTCCCATGCCTGGGGGACTTCTTGGGTGGAGAATACCTCTTCATCTAGATTTTCACTATCCAATGGGTTCGTTTCTTGTGAGGGGTCTCCAAGAGAAATAATTCTAATTCATGTCCTTTTATGGATTTCTGGGGCACGCGCCATATGTCAAACTATTGTAGGATAATTTTCCACTGTGATAGGAATCTAGTTAGAACAGGACAGATGATGCTATAGTTCAACGGGTTACAGCAGGAGACAAGATGGACCTTGTGGTACTGCAGGTAATGCCTAAATTTATGAATTGTAAAGAGTAGGGATAGGAAGTTCTATTTGATTCCTAAATATCAGGTCTTGGCATTGATCATTGTTTGGCTGAGGTAATGGAGATTTTTTTTTCTATTAGCATCATTCATCTGCATGAGGAAGGTGCCTAATGACCATACCATGGTGATTGCATACAAAATCAGTGGTCTTGCGTCATCTAATGGAATCAAAACTTGTATTATTATTAGATATATTTTTAGATTGTTGAATGCTTCTTGACAGTCATTATCCCACTCATATGAAACCCTTTTCTTCATCAACCCGGTTAAAATAAACAATTTACCAGAAAGGTTGGCTATGAAGTGACAAATGTAGGTCGGGTGCCTCGGGAGTCCCCTCAACTCAGTGGGATTGCAAGGTGGAGGCCTTCTAAAGATGGATTTTTCCCTCTACGGGTTGAATTTGATGTCGTGATGGCGTATGAAGAAGCTGATGAATTTTCTAGAGGCGATGTCAAAGGAACGCTTTAGGGGATTTATATTTAGACTATGTTTTCATTGTTTGTTGAACATAGTTTCATGATATGTCAGGTGGTTTGAGTGATGTCATGATTTAAACACCATCTTGTTAACATAGAACACAACAAAAGTTTCCAATAAGGTCCTAAAAATGCGATGTAGGGTGCGATATTATGTAGAACTGACAATTTTTAGGCCATATGGAATCATCGTATAGAATAACACTCCTTGGGGTCCTTGGAAGAAGCTGATTCTTTATCTTCTCAATCCATTTTGATCTGGTTGTATATATAATATCCAACCATGAAAGGGTGTGCCTCATATCTAGAAATCGCATTAATCAGAATTTTTTTGATTGGGACCGATAATTCATCATTCGAGGAGTTCTAATTGAGGTCTCGGAAGTCAATACAGACTCTAATCTGTCCATTCTTCTTTTTGATAGGGGCTATGTTTTCCAGGCATATCAGATATTGGACTTCCAGGTTGAAGTTATATTTTATTAGTTTGTCAACTTCATCCTCTATTTTGGAATCATGTATCGAGTGGGTTCTTCTAGAAGCCTTCTTATAGCCATGATGGTATTTCGGAAATCCCAGGTGATGAGCAGCGACTTTTGGATCGAGCCCTAGAATTTATATGCAATTCTAAGGAAAAAAGACTATTTTCATTTAGAAAATTGGTATATTGTTTTTTATCCATGGAGGGAATAGCCAAACTAATCATAGTGGGTCGTGAGCCATCTTCTATGCCTATGTTAATCTCCCTATGTTCCTCGATTGTGGTGGAGACACCATCTTCTAATGTTGGAGGGGAATCTTTGAGGTCTTCCTCTTCTTTTTCTCCACCATATTCGTCATCTTCTTCCTCTTTTGATGGATAGAGGATTCTTGAAATTAATATTCCATCATTAGTATAGAAATCACATCTCTAATTTATGGAGAATAAAATATCTCATTTTTTTCAATATGACTATGGGTAATTTTCATTGTAACACCCCAAGCATCCACGGTACGTTTCACTTTGAATAATACAGTACCGTGTGTTGTACACAGCTTCATGTTGTAACACAACCCACAACCAATCAAACTAGATGTTATGAATAATAATACCCATTTTTTAAAATTTTACAAATTTTATCATTAAAAATGGTCTTCATTTTTGGATTTGGAATATCGAACTTAGCTTAGGGTGAAATTTTGATGCTTTTTGGATAACTTTAATATTTTGATGAATAGTGAAAATAACTAAATTTTAATTTAAAATTTTTTTTTAATACAAATAATTAATAGTGATAAATTATGAATTTGAGTGGTTTTAAAGTATATTTAGAATATTTTTTTACCATTTAATAAAATTTTGGTCATTGTACATAATTTCATAATTAAACCCGACATAAAAATGTTTCAATCTTTTTATAGTTATTATATCTTAAAAACACGCTTTTTGTTTTGACAGCGGGAATTAATATTAAATTAATTTCAGCCACTTCTATGTTTTGAATTTGGAAAAATGGATTCCATTTTTGGAATCAGGATGTCCAAATTGTTTAAATAGGTAACATTTATTTTTAGACATTTTGATTAATTACTTCGGTAAATATTTTATTTACCATGGTTAAAGGGTAAATCCGGTAAATAAGGGTTAAAAATAATATTATAATAATAATAAATTACAATAAAACGTGTCCTAACCTTATTGGTGGATACATGTCCGACCATGGGCATCTCTAAGTCGATTTTGGGACCCCATGGAACCACATGTAGGTGATAGGGACAATTTATATTAATTAAGATAAAGTGAATACAAAATTGACATAAGCTTATATCATTTTGAAAAACTATTTTTACATAGAGTTATATATGTTGTAGTTTCGATTATAAATATTAATTAGAAATCTAAAACTATTTCCTACATAATATTATTTTATTTATAATTTTTAGATTTTTAAAAGGAAAAAATATATATGATACAATAATGATGTAGTATTTTCCTTATTAATGAAAGAATCAAATAATTGATATTATAAATGTTAAAATAAATATAATTTGAATGTTTTTATGACATAATATAATTTTATTGGATATTATGAAATGTTATTAATTCTTAAATATATTTTTTTCAAATTAATAAAGTTGTTATGACTTTAACAAAAATCAATTATTGAGTAGTGTAAAAATTGGCATAAATGAGTTTTTAAAACAAATATTATATTATTAATTTATATTCTATACCTAAAAATATAATATTCATCCTAGAGACATATATCATGATAGGTGTATCATTAATGGACCACTTGGGAGTCGCATGGAGGTATATAGTATGTTTATTAACTATATAATATAAAAATATAAAGTGACATGGTAAGTGTCAAACTAATTAACTAAGAGTTAAAACTAAAAGATAAGGTTAATATAATGACCCAAACCTATCTAAATTATATTTTATGAGTTGTTTTCTACCCATCCCCACATTAAACCTTAAATAATCCACTTTGGAGCCATTATAAACCAAATAAAAATTTATTATAAACAAATATTTCTAGATTTTCCTAAAGAGCCCCTCCTCCCCCTTATAAAAGGACACAACTTCTAACCAATTCCACACACCTCTCAAGCATTCTGGCTCTTCCAAACTCTTCCCAATTAATCTCACTACATCCCTATACTCCTCTTAAAATCCTTAAATTAGGCAGAAGGAACCTCAAGAGTCCTTTTTGGTTCAATCCAATGGGAGTTACCCAAATTAAAGGTAACGATTTCTCTTAGCTTCTTTTATTATACTTTACTTCTCAAACCCCTAAACTCTTCTTATTGTTTTCTTTTTTAAAAAACCCAGTATAAAAAATATACTAGGATATTGATACTAGAATTATTAGAACTACACTTACACACACATCCATCTAATAGGTAAAGAACTTAATGTTTCTGTGGATGGGAACCAAACGCCTCAAGAAGTGATGATTGTTCAATTATATCCTACCACCTCTCATGGTGTCCATTATGATGGAACTATAATTAAATATGATATTAATGGTATTTATTTTATATATAAGCTTCTTTAATTCCATTTTATATCATACCATTATTCGTTTCATGTTATATATATATACACGATAATTTCATTTGAGGAAGTGCGGACTACTGCCCCCTCAAAATGATATGACTCGTTCATACCATACATGGAACGTATAAAGGATGGTGTTAATGAACATAAGTAACACATATAAGATATTATATTATAATTTAATAATTATATACATATGTATAATTTGGTTTTGAGTCCTTTTAAAATGAAAAATAAAATGGAAGTAGCGTTCGTGCGTACGTACGGATTACCGTCTCCATGAACGTGATGAGATTCATTTCCCCAAAATATCCATTCAAGAATAATTATCATTTTGTGATTAAAATTAATTTTTATGGACTTTATATCATTCTAGATATGAATAAGATACAACCTATCCATTAAAAACATGGCTTACATAACGAAGCATATAATGGAAAATGAATTAGTTAACACCCAAAACGACGATAATACTAAAATATTATTAACAAAGCAATATTAAAAGATCATGTATGATATAATATTAATGTATATTATTCATTTATAATTTAATAACAATGATTTAACTATTATATAGTATGTTAACCTACCCTTGACCAATGAAAAGTACAAGGTAAGGGGTTTTCATCTCACTCTTTATTCCCGTGAGATTCATGCCATATTGCCACTATTACCTTTTGGGTGGTGTATGTACTGCCCATAATTGTATTATTTCTGTAATAAACTTTAATTTATGTGTATTTACATATTCATCGTATGATACCTCTTTCATGGGGTGTATGTTTCGTAAGTTACCAATTTGGTAAGGGTTAATTTCACAATCTCTTTATTATCTGAAGTTGTTTTTACGTAACTTTCTACTGGGACATATTTATTATCCATGTACATGTTTGATGAAAGATTTTTAAAACTAATTATTCTATGGGAATTTTTACTAAAACATCATTTCAAATGTTTTAAATGTTTATTCATCTAAATCTTTCTTATTAATGTTTATGTCTTCAAAATGGTTTTTAAGGATTTATTTATAAGGACAAGAATGTTTTTTTAAAATGGTAAATCATTTCAAAAGTTTCAAAGTGGTATGGTACACTTTGATTCAAAAATGTCTTTAAATGACTTCTTTTCCCAATTTTGGGACTTTTAAATTTTTCATTAAAAAGAAGTATTTCTCTCAAAGAGTTTTACAAATCATTTTCATCAACGTCAAAATTCGTTAATGGATTTTAAACTAGTTTTGAAGTTGATTTATTATGAAACAACACTTCCATATTGTATTGAAGGATTTTTGATATGTTTGACTGTGGATGAGTTATTTTTATACCATTCATGGTTCATGGTGAAAGTATTGACATTTCGTATGCTAGTTTTAATACGAATGTTTATGTTATATTTAAACCTATTCATATGAGGAATACATTGGTCTTAATAAGTGACGGGTGGAGACCGCTATAGCTCCTCGATGTATCGGTAGGTCTCATGAGACAAACTAGTGTCTTGGCACGAGGCCTTGACAGAAATCTTATTTGTAATCTTGGCACGATGCCTTGGCTACGTGGTGATGATAATCTAGAATTATGAATTCTGTCATTATGAAAGTGGTTATTGATATTACATTTGATTGTTCGACTAGTAGAATATCCATGTGAATAAGTAAATGGAATTATTTAATTTTATATATGCAATATTATGCTAATGATAAAGTATAAAAGGCTTTGTTTTAGTTATACCCAGAAAGTCCTAGAGACAGGCAGAAGCCTGCTCTCAACAAAAGATTATATAAAAAAGTAAACAGTACAAGACAGCTCAAGAGAGGCCCACCTTACAAACCCGAGTATGCATCACACCATTACAGTCATCCGTAGCCAAACTATCACAATATTTGGGAAGAACAAAAGACCAACTGGAACTAACCTCCCTGACAGCCCTTTTGGAAAGGGCATCAGCAACCTGATTTCCTTCATGGTAGACATGGGTAACATCAAGGAGTAAACCTTGAGCAAGGTTTAAATAGGATATCCAGGCAGACATCATCCTCCATGGAACATTCCGGGATCGGTCCTTCAAAATCTGGACAGCAACAGAGGAATCTGATTCCAGCCATAACCTATTCCAACCATAGCAAACAGCATACCTGATGGCCTTAATCATGGCCCACAGTTCAGCCTCGATCGCATGCGCATGTCCAACATAATGAAAAAAACATCCCTTCACAAAACCCCGATGGGTTCTGAACACCCCACCACACCCAGCGGAGCACCCAAAGTAGCCCCATCAACATTCACCTTTAACCAGTTAATGATAGGGGGAATCCATCGAATGTATTTCAGCATGCATGGTTTCCTTTCCCTACCACTCACACCAAGAGAACGCATAATTAGAAAATCTGAAATGTCATTATGCATGCAGCCTGTTTGATTCTCAGAGGCCAGCTTAATGCATCGATGAATCATCATGATCCCATCACGACGGCTGGACTTGACATTGTTGAAGATCAGCCTATTGCGAGACATCCATATATACAAAACAATTAAAACAGTAGCAGAAAGTAACAAGGATTTAATCTGTTCACTGGTAGAAGACTACAGAACCGAACAGAACAGGGAAGAAATTGAGGAGAAATCAAAGCAGTAGTGGAAAATGTCTAACAGATAGCCCCATAAATTCATGGAAAAATCACAATGAATAAATAGATGCATAAGGGATTCATCTGCCTTCATACAGAGGAATCAAATTGGAACAGTTGTGATACCTGCTCGCTGCAGCGCAGCTTGGATGGGCAACCTGCATTTCTATATCTTCCAGATGAGTAAAGAATCATTTGGGAAAATATACGACTTATGAACAGCCACCACCCACGAAGGAATGCCCGTGCCAAGCCCGCACATAAGATTATATTATTCCCTGCTAGAGAATTGTCCATTCAAGGATGGTTTCCACATCAAAACATCAGAGTAAACATATTCATAACTGCGAATCTCATCATTAATAGCAGATGGGATAAGAGCAGAAATTTGAGAATTCCTATAGGCATCAGATATGGACAGATTCTTCCTAGAAGATGGAATGGAAACAGAATCTTTGATGGCAGAGGACAGCCATGCAGTAGACCAGAAATTCAGGTGTGAATCAGGGTAGACCAGCCTTATAGAGTGGGTCATAAGCTTGGCGAAGGTAATTCTAACCGAAGACCAAACTGAGGATTTAAGAAAAAAGCACTTCTTGTTCTGTAATCTGTCAACAAACCTGCTAACAAGGAATTACATAGAGAAATCAGGCTTAGCAAGGAGCCTCCATGTGAAATTTTGAAGTAAGGAGTCATTGAATAATTTAATATCCTTAACTCCCATTCCCCCCATATTAACTGGTTTAGTACAATCTTTACAAGAGACAGTAACCAGTTTCCTTTGTTGTGTTGATCCAGTCCAAATGAAATTCCGAATCAAACCACTCAACTCTTTAAGCAGGGCCCTTGGCCATCTATAAACAGAGAAGGAATACACAAACATAGAAGTGATGACTGAATTAACAAGACAGATTCTGCCAGCCTGGGACATATTCTTCCCCTTCCAGCTAACCAACTAATTGCTGATTTTTATGGCAATGCCTTCCAAATGAGTTCGTTTCACTCTTCCCCAAAATAAAGGTAACCCCAGGTAATAAAAAGGCAGTTCCCCTCTTTTTACCCGAAGCCTGTTAGCAATCCTGTTTTGTTTCACAATTGAGACTCCTTCCCCGAACACAACAAAAAGATTTGTTCCAGCTGATTGCCTGCCCTGCAACTTCTTCATACTGTGAAAAAATACTCCTAATACATGAGATAGTGCCTGTGTTAGCCTTTCAGAAAAGAAGTATATCATCGGCATAGAGAAGACAGGAGGGCGCAAAAAGATTCCTACCCGCTTTCATTCTTCGATAAAGACCTGTATTGACAAGGTCATTCCGACAGATACTGAGGTAATCTTCAGCCATAGAAAACAGAAGCCCAGATAATGGATCACCCTGTCTGACCCCCCTTGCACATTGAAAGAAACCCCTTGGGGAGACATTAACAAGAATAGATAGGCGAGCACTTCGTAGAATAGACGAGATCATCTCAATAAACTTATTCGAGAAGCCATGCATTCTTAGAATGGTAAAAATAAAGTCCCATCACATAGTGTCAAAAGCCTTGGAAATATCAACTTTCAAGGCCATATTCCCATTCCGAGATTTACCTTTCATGATATTAATGCATTCTGAAGCAGTAAATAAGCAATTCTGAATGTTTCTACCAGGTAAAAATCCAAACTGATTAGCAGAAATGAGATTCCTGGAAACATCACCTAACTGGGTAGCAACAATCTTGCTAAAAACTTTAGGAATAGAATTAGCAATAGCAATAGGTCTAAAATCCATGATGTCTAAAGCATTCTCTTTCTTCGGGATCAAGGCAATGAAATTGGAGTTCATACCAAGAGGCATAAAAGAATGTTGAAAGAATTCCTTAACAGTATTAATAACCTCAGCATGGATGATATCCCAATAAAACATAAAGAATTTATTGGTGAAGCCATCCAGGCCATCAACACTGTCCATATTCAAAGAGAATAAAGCATGATGAATCTCTTTATAGGATGGGCTTTCAATGAGTCTTCTGTTTTGATTTTCATCCAGAGTTGATTCAATACATGTGACAATCATAGATGAACTGCTCACACCAGAATCAGTGTAAAGATTCTCAAAATGACCAGTCACAACATCCACAATCTCATTTTCAGAGGTGAGTAACATACCATCAATCATAAGAGCCTTGAGATTTTTCTTAATCTATTTCTCCCTATGCAAGCAGTGGAAAAATATGGTATTCCTATCCCCATTCTTCAGCCATTTTATATTCAACTGATTAAGATCCAAATTTTCCTTAAGAGACAAAAGACTATCAAGCTTTGAGGCAGCTTGAAACTCCTCCTGAGATGGGAGATCCTGCTTCATACTCCTTTGCTGTCAGTCTAAAAGATTAGATTCAGCCGCTTTAATTTCATTCGCAATGCAGGAGAAAGATTCTTTACTCCATACATTAAGTCTGGCCTTTACATTTTTCAGTTTCGAGATCAAAATATGTGAAGCACACCCAGTGACAGCAGATCCCCATGCTTCCATAACAATTTCCTTGCACCCTTGGACAACTAACCATGCATTGTTGAATTTAAAGGGCAGAAGAGCAGACCTTACCATGCAAAAACTTATCTCAACCAGAATAGGATTGTGGTCTGAGTGGAGCCTTGGAAGAGTTAAACCAGAAGCCTCCATTGTATCACTTTTGTCATTCACCTGGACAAGACAACGATCCAGCTTGCTAGCCTGCCATCCATTTATAGTATATCTACTCCATGTAAATTCAGCACCCACAATTGAAACTTCACTCAGATGGCATTGATCAATACAATAAAGAAAATCCTTAGAGGAGGCCCGACAAAAATTACTTCCAGTATTTTCCTCCGGCCTTAAAATTGTGTTGAAATCACCAAGAAGAATCCAACTCTTGGACATATTATCAGAGACTGCAAGCAGGTGATTCCAAAGAGCTCTACTTCTGATATATTGGTTGAAAGCATAAACAAAAGTAACACAAAAATAATCAGACAGCTGAGAACAAGATACTGTAATAGCCTGTTGCTCGATCTGAAAAGAGTCAATGACTATGCTGTTGTGCTTGAGAACCCATATGGACTCATTCCCATCTTGAACTTGATTGCAGGCAACCAGTGAGTATCCAATAACATTCCAATTGAAAGCTGACCATCGTGAGAAACTCATTCTGGGTTCAGCAATACCCAATAGCATGGGCTTATTGGTCATAATCAAATGCTTCAGGGCTCTGACCGTGGGGGAGTTCCCAAGCCCCTGGCAGTTCCAAAAAAGGAACTTCATTGATTCAGAGACCGCTGCCTTGTGCAGGGTCCAACATATCTTCCAGCCATGCCTTCATTTGAAACATATTCAGCATTGTCTATGGTATTACCAAGAGGATCATCATGCATTGAAGCCTCACTATCTTCATCAGAGAGAGAGGCGAACCGATTTTCATTATTAAAAGGCATGGTTAAAGTAGCAGGAAGCTTCCTTTTATCCATTTTCGAAACTGGTATCTGAGAAAACTCATCAATGACTCCCTCAATAATGAGTCCTGGCTGATCCTGCTCCAAAGAAAGCACATGGGGTAAAGATCCCAGCACTTGCTGAGCAGCAGGTTCCACAATTGGAAGCACAGGGCACCCCTGCTCTTGTAAAATCTCATCTGGAGCAGCCTGGCATTCAATAAGCTGATCTCCAAAATTCTTCTCAACCTGCTCATGTATTATCTCACTAGAAGCATGAAAATCAACAAGCTGAGATTCAATCACAGATGCTTTAATAATATTCGGCATTGTCTGAGAATCTGTGCAAACATCCAGCAGACCCACTGCATCCTTGCCACCTACCTCATTATTTTCATTCAACACATCAGGAGGGTCCTGAGTTATATTCCCTGCTGTTTCCCCACAATCAGCAGGCACAGTAACAATATCCACATTTCCACCCTGAACCTCCTCAGAAATATTCTCAACCTGCACCTTGTTCCCATCTTCTGAATTGAGGCCTCCCTGTCCAGACATCTTCCTTCGACAAGTACCCACATCATGGCCACGAATATTGCATGCAGAACACACCTTATTTCTGTTACAATCCATTAGATTATGACAAAAAATATGACAATTGAGACAGAACTTTTGTTTCCTTTCATATCCTATCTCCAAATTAATGTTATCGTCTCTAGTGGTGAAGAAACCTTCTTCCACAAGAGTACTTGACATATCCACCTCCACTAAAATCCGAGCATAGTGCCCAAAATTAGGATTATCGGTCTGCTTATCAAGCCTAATAGGGTTCCCAACAGAGGATGCAATATCCCACAAGACAGACTTTGAGGATTAGTAGAGAAGAACTTCCTAGAATTTTGATTTTGTAGAGATTTTGTGAGTTTTCCGAGAAACACATCCCTGTCTGGATACGAGCAGGTACAGGCTGCTCTGGCACAGATATACCTTGAGGTAAAAACTGAAAACACCACTTTGAGCTAGATTCGAACGGGAACTGGTGCATGACAACAGGCCTTGCTGCAGTCTTGGTTATGAAACTCCCGGGGGATATGCTTAGGTTAATTCTCATTTTCCTTACGAACCATTATGAAGGGTTTATGAGTATATATTTCCTTAAAGAATTTTTTTTATGATTATGGATTATATATATAAACTATTAAATTTATGTTAAGTGTTTTACAAGTATGAAATTATGTATTTTGATTCATAAAATGATATAGTTTATGCCATTGTTTATAAATGGCACCCAATAGAAGGAATGAGAACTCCAGCAATACGCATGATCCAAAGAGTAATAAAAATCATATCTTTCATGGTCTTAAGACAGAATTTAGAAGGGAAATAGTCTCCCATGTATTATCATCATATGAAGAAATAGTATCATGTGTTGATATGATATGAAATGAATTCTCGGAGTCCTATGGCTCTGAAGGGAATCCAGAGAAGGAAAGGATGGTAGAGAGAAGGACAGATAAAGGGAATAAGGTAAAGAAGGATTTTCCCATATGTGATAACTGTAGAAAGAATCACCTTGGAAAATGCTTGAAGGTAATTGGAGTATGTTATAAGTGTGGAGAAAAATGACACCATGTACGTGACTGCAAGGGAAAGAAAAAGGATTCTAATGTATAATGCTTCATCTGCAAGGAGTTTGGACACTACGCAAACCAATCTCCAAATCATCAGACCATGCCGCAAATGATGCTATTTGATAATAATCAAGTTATGATACTACCACAGATGAAGTGGAATGACTAGTGATATTATATTTTTATTTTTTATTTAGTTCATTAAAGTTTTGTATCAATGATGTACTGGAAATAAATAAGGATTGTACTGTAGTACTATTTCATTGAGGATTTGGGATTTTATGGTACTAAGATTAGTGACTCTATAGCGAGTTAAACATTTTGGAAATTACATGGTTGAAGGAAATATAAACCTTAATATGGTCCTAATATTGAGGAATAGATTTTGGAATAAGATATGGTTGATTTGGGTAAATTATATTGGATATTCTTGACTACCTTGAAACTGATTAAATATTTATATATTCCATCATTGTTGGAGTTTACAAAATTTTTGGATGGATGAAGTATATCCAATATTCAATAAGGAATAAGGGAGAATGAATGTAATCAATAAGGTTTTATGGTAATTCAGAATGTTTCAGTGTTTTAATAGAATACATGATGAAGGTATTCACATGCTATTACGGGGTAAAAAGGATCTACATTATGTTTACCTTTCATATAAATTTTGGACTGAGAGTTTACAGAAGTATTTTGGATAATTATAATGGTTGGAAGGGATTTAGTTTGAAAGGTTATTTTGGGATTTTTATAAAAGGACAACCCGGAGGTTGGACGGTAACCCGTCGCGTCCGGCAGGGCCGCAAGACTTGAACCCACAACGAAAGGGCGACAAGGGTGTATCACCTACCACTACCCCACGTGATGTCCTGGATTGAATAATGTAGTTTTTTAAATGGTCTGATATGTGAATTATAAATTAATTATATTTTCTACCCTATATGATTAGGATAAATAGAATATATATATAAATATATTAAATCTTTTAGAGTAAAAGATGAGTTTGTAGCAGGAATTAGTTGAAGGATGAAACTCTACTTTTCAAGTATATATAAATACATATATATATAAATACATATATATATTTCCTCTTATTTTACGGATAAATTATTTATTAAACTTTAGGGAAGGGATCATGAAACCAAAAATGTGTTATCCTAATACCGTATGTTTGGTTGAACCAATGGTATTTTAAATCATCATAAATTGGTGGCTTTGAGGCCCACAAATCTACAATTGTTTGTGATTGATGACCTCAATAACACCGTATAAATATTTATTTTTTACCCCAATTATGTGTCTATAATTTCCACCAATTTTCTGCTAATCGAGATCATAATTTGGGGGTGACCCTTTCATTTCTCTTTTCATCCTATTAAGACTAAATTTTATAAACCCAATTTCTGATGTGGGTTTTCCCACAAAGGTACTTTCTCTTTTCAACCTTTTATTTTCGAAGAAAAATTTCAAATTTTGAGGATGCAATTTATTGAAGGAGAGTATATTTTAACACCGCAAGCTTCCACGGTACACTTCACTTTCAATAATACAATAGCGTGTGTTGTACGCAACTTCGAGTTCTAACACACACCACAACCAATCAAACTAGCCGTTATGAATAGTAAGACCAAATTTTTGAAATTTTATAAATTTTATCTTTCAAAAGTGACTTTATGTCTGGATTCGGAATATCAAAATTACTTATAGGTGAAGTTTTGGTGTTTTTCGGATAACATTCATATTTTGATGAATAGTGAAAATTAATAAATTTAAATTAAAAACAACTTTTTTAATCGAAATAATTAATAGTGATAAATTATGAATTTGAGTGGTTTTAAATTATATTTAGAATATATTTTTACCATTTAATACAATTTTTTTCATTGGACATAATTTCATAATTAAACAAGACATAAACATGTTTCAATCTTTTGATAGTTATTATATCTTAAAAACACGCTTTTTGTTTTGACAATGTTAATTAATTTTAAATTAATTTCAGCCACTTATGTGTTTTGAATTTGGAAAAATTGATTCCATATTTGGAATCAGGATTTCCAAATTGTGTAAATAGTTAACTTTTATTTTTATACTTGTTGAATAATTATTTCGGTAAATATTTTATTTATCATGGTTAAAGGGTAAATCCGGTAAATAAGGGTTAAAAATAATATTATAATAATAATAAATTACCTTAAAACTTGTCCAAACCTTATTGGTGGATACATTTCCGACCATGGGCATATTTGTGTCGATTTTAGGACCCCATGGAGCCACTTGTAGGTGATAGGGACACTTAATATTAATTAAGTTAAAGTGAATACAAAAATGACATAAGCTTATATCTTTTAGAAAAACAATTTTTACATAGGGTTATATAAGTTATATTTTTTATTATAAATATTCATTAGAAAGATAAAAATATTTCCTATGTAATGGTATTTTATTTATAATTTTTAGACATTTGAAAAGAAAAAATATATATGACAAAATAATGATGCAGTATATTCCTTATTAATGAAAGAATCAAATAATTGATATTATAAATGTGAAAATAAATATAATTTGAAAGTTTTGATGACATACACTAATTTTATTGTTTAATATGAAATGTTATAATTTCTTAAATATATTTTGTTCTAATTAATAAAGTTGTTAAGACTTTAACAAAACTGAATTATTGAGTAGTGTTAAAATTGACATAAATGAGTTTTTTTAAAAAATATTATATTATTAATTTATATTCTATTCCTAAAAATCTAAGGTTTATCCAAGAGACTTATATAATGATAGTTGTATCATTAATGGTCCACTTGGAGGTATCTTGGAGGTATATAGTAAGTTTATTAACTATATAATATAAAAATACAAAGTGACATGGAAAGTGTCAAACTAATTAACTACGATTTAAAACTAAACGATAAGGTTAATATAATGACCCAAACCTCTCTAAATTCTATTTCATGAGTGTTTTTCGAACCATCCCCACTGTAACCTTTAAATAATCCACTTTGGTGCCATTATAAACTGAGTAATAATTTATTATAAAATAATATTTCTATATTTTCCTAAAGAGCCCCTCCTCCCCCTTATAAAAGGAAACCACATCTAACCAATTACACACGCCTATAAAGTCTTTTGGATCATCCTAAATCTTCCCAATTAAGCTCCATACATCTCTATACTCCTCTTAGTTGTCATAAATTAGGCATAATGCACTTCAAGAGTCCTTTTTGTTTCAAACCAAAGGGAGTTACCCAGATTAAAGGTAACAATTTCTCTTTGCTTGTTTTCTTTTATTTTACTTCTCCAACCACTAGAATATTCTTATTATTTTATTTTGTAAAAAAAAGTATCCTAAATATACTAGTATAATTTTTTTATAAGTATTAGAACTAAACTTACACACATATCCATCTAATGGGTGAAGAACATAATGTTTATGTGGATGGCAACCAAACGCCTCACGAAGCGATGATTGTTCAATTATCTCCTACCACCTCTCATGGTGGACATTATGATGGCACTATAATTCAATATAATATTAATGTTATTTATTTTATATATAAGCTTATTTAATTCCATTTTATATCGTACCATTATTCGTTTCATGTTGTATATATATACGATAATTTCTTTTGAGGAAATGTGGACTACCGCCCCCTCAAAGTGATATGCCCCGTTCATACCATACATGGAATGTGTAAAGGATGGTTTTAATGAACATAAGTAACACATAAAAGATATTATATTATATTTGAATAATTATATACCTATGTATCATTTGGTTTTGATTACATATAAAATGAAAAATGAAATTGAAGTAGCGTTCGTGTGTACGTACAGATTACCGTCTCCACGAACGTGATGAGATTCATTTCCCCATCATATACATTCAAGAATAATTATCATTTTATGATTAAAATTAATGATTAATGACATGATATCATTATGGATATGAATAAGATGCAACCTATCCATAACAAACACATCTTGCATAACGAAGCATATAATGGAAAACGAATCAGTTAACACCGAAAACGACGATAATACTAAAATATTATTAACAAAGAAATATTAAAAGATAATATATGATATAATATTTATGTGTATTATTCTTGTATAATTTAATAACAATTATTTAAAAATTATATAGGATTTTAACCTACCCTCGACTAAGGAAAAGTACAAGGTAAGGGGTTTTCGTCTCAGTCCTTATTCCAATGAGATTCATGCCATATTGCCTCTATTACCTTTTGTGTGGTGTATGTACTGCCCATAATTGTATTATTTATGAAATAAACTTTAATTTATGTGTATTTACATATTCATTGTATGATACCTCTTTCATCGGGTATATGTTTCATAAGTTACCAAATTGGTAAGGGTTAATTTTACAATCTCTTTATTATCCGAGGTTGTTTTTACGTAATTATCTACTGGGAAATATTTATTATCCATGTACATGTTTTATTAAAGAGTTTTCAATGTAATTATTCTAAGGAAATTTTTACTAAAACATCATTTCAAATGTTTTAAATATTTATTCTTCTAAATCTTTCTCATTAATTTCCATGTCTTCAAAATGGTTTTAAAGGATTTATTTATATGGACATGAATTTTTTTTAAAAATTTTATTCCTTTAAAAAGATTCAAAGTGGTATGGGACACATTGATTCAAAAATCTCTTTAAATGACTTCTTTTAAAAATTGTGTGACTTTTAAATGTTTTCATGAAAAAGGAGTATTTCTATCAAAGAGTTTTAAAAATAATTTTCATCAACGTCAAAATCCATTAATGGAATTTAAACATATTTTGATGTTGATTTATTATGAAACAAAACATCCATATTTTATTGATGTTTTTGTGATATGTTTGATTGTGGATGAGTTATTTTTATACCATTCATGGTTCATGGTGAATGTATTGACATTCTATATGCTAGTTTTAATACGAATGGTTATTTTATGCTTAAACCTGTTCATATGAGGAATGAATTGGACTTAATAAGTGACGGGTGGAGCCCGCTATAGCTCCTCGATGCATCGGTAGGTCTCATGAGACAAACTAGTGTCTTGGCATGAGGCCTTGAGAAAAAGAATATTTGTAGTATTGGAACGAGGCCTTGGATACATGGTGATGATAGTCTGGCATTATGAATTCCGTCATTATGAAAGTGGTTATTGATATTTCATGTTATTTTTCGACTAGTAGAATATCCATGTGAATATGTAAATGGAATTATTTCATTTTATCTATGCCATATTTTGCTAAAGATGAAGGTTAAAAGGATTTTGTTTTAGTTATACATTGCCTTAAATGTTTATGTTTATTTATGAAAGTATCTACTATATTTTTATCCTTACTAAACATCTAAGATCACCACTTTCAATGTTTTATTTTTCCCAAGATGTGAAGAAGTAATTTATGAATGACCTGCAGGGAATGTTTGTGGGGATATGAGTGTGGATTATGGAGACTGTGTTGTTGTAGTTTTCATTTTTATGATGTAATATAAACTTTATGAATGTATCTAGTGTTTCCAAGACTGCTAAACTGATCGGTCCTTCAGGACGTGATTCCTTGTAATCATGCCAAGGTATTAAAATAATTCACCGACTCTAGGCAACTGGGGTTGGGGCATTACAATTAGAAGAGGATGGAGTTTACTTTCTTTATTTTAGTTATAGTGCATCCTCTTTTTCATTAGTGAGCAAGGTGGGAATTTTCTAGAGTCCTGAGGACAGCCTGAGAGCATCTTTGTTTGGGCCTTCCCCGTCATTATAGGTGTCATCATGATTTTCAGTGACTTTGGACTTGTCGATCATAAGAAAAATCATGCATATAGCAGAGTCTATATCCAAGATTTAACTTATGCACTCGACATGGTTGATGTGAAGTAAATACTCATCTCCTACTTGTTTGAGGCGATCTGTGGGAGCCATTTCCAATGACTTTTGGGAGATTACCCAATCAACATCGTTAGCGAAATATTACTTCTATTTCAGTTCATAAAACCCCGCATCAACGTAATACAAATAAAATGATTTGAATAGGGATTTATCATCATAAAATGTCCCATTTATTCCTTTAGCGCAATATTTGATGCACTGATTGTTTGATGAGGGAATCGTAATGTGCTAATATAGCCAGGGCCTCCCCAACAGAATGTTGAACAATGTAGTTTTACAAACTACCTAAAACTCAGAATCATACATGTGGTCACCAAGATAAGTTTTAAGTTTCATTCATCAAAATGGATTCTACTCTCTTTTCTCATTTCCCAACTGATTTGTGGGGTAGGCTGTTAGACGTTCCTCATCACAACATAATCAACGAAGTGTTCACATCAAGAGGAGGTTTACTACAGAGCCTTGGTCAATGAAAATTCTATGAACACCAATGTGGTTTATCTTTCTAGACATATATATGGGTATCATATGTACTTTCATGATGGCTTCTTCATCCTAATAAGTGAAGGTGATGAAATCATAGAATTATTATGGATTTTTCTCTATTTGTTAGACTTCAATAGCTGCTACATCGGCCTTGAATTCATAGGGACATAGTAATGCTTCTATGAGTGCCTCCCAAAGGCCTATTGATAGAATCAAGGCATCCATGATCAATAGATTTTCCAGTACTAAAGATAGTTGTTTCAAGATACCATATTTTTTTTATAATGGTCAGCACTTCCCGATAAGGGGATTCTCTTTCATTGTCTCTTTAAGGTCTTGAGATTTGGATGTAGATGGTATGCCCTATGTATTAGGGGCTGGTGGTGTTGTTGTGATTTTTGAGTTCGACCAAACTAGTCTACCATCACACATTGAGAAATTATACATCTCCTATTACTCTGAAAGATACACCATGAGGATTGAGCTTAAAATTATTTCTGTAGGGGAATAGGAACTTTCTGGATCCTGTTGTGTCTACCGAAGGGTCATTCCCCAAGTTTCTACAATGTTAACATTTTGAGTTAACGTGTGGTCGAGGATATGAATACAGCCATGATCACACCATCCTATAAACCCTAAAACTCTATGGCCTCTTCCTCTATCTCACTGATAAAATGAGGGGAATTCAGGTTCATGATCGTAGTCTCCATCAAATAAGGGGTCCATCAAGTTAATGACCTAAATGGAGCTAAAGATATGTTCTTGATCCGACAATGATTCTTTCTAGCTGTCTTCTTCTGATGGTACCGTTTGGTGGGGTGGTTCCTGTTATTCCATTTGGCAGGGTGGTGCCTATATTTTCATGATTTTTGGCATGAAGTCCAAAGGTATCTAGATCCGTTATGTATTTTGTGTAGGCTCATCATCTTGATTTTCATTTCTTCCCTTATCACCCTTATAGGATTGTGGGGAAGAGGATTATTGTTGTGTTGCATCAGCAGTTGTTGGGGGTATGTTTGGTTTCTTCAACTATGCATGCATGATGACATGGGATCGATTGACTTTTTTTGAAAGTCATATAACTATAAAAAATTTCTCTATTTTTTATGGCGACTTATTTGCATTCCTCATCCTCTCTTTTGTCTAGGGTTGAAACATACGCCACATGTGCAGGTGGTGGACCAAACTTGACTTGTCTAGAATTCACCATCTTTTACAAGAGGTCCTTGATGATGAATCACTATTGGATGGTGTTCCCCATTATCAAGTGATAGGGAAAATAATTTGGATGGTCGTTGGGACCCACTTCATCACTCTCTTTGGCTCTGGTATACAAAGAGTGTTTAAATTCACCACGGCTATGAAGTAAACATGGAATTGGTCATCACATAATGAGTATACCTTATTTCTTTATTCCTCAATGTAATTTTTCGTCACAATCCTTCACTCATCCTTCCAAGGTGGGTGTGCCTTTTGGAATCTAGGTCATCCTACATAGTTTGGTGATGTTCTGGAAGCTGGAGCTGGTGTCAAGTGTGGCTTAATTGTGACAGAACTCGCATTATATTTTCTTGTTATTTTTCTTATTGCTGATGGGGAAACCTGGGACTTGAGAATGGTCCATTGAAAGGAGTCTTATATCCTTTAGGAAATGGTAGAGAATATAAAAACCCACCTATGTAATTCCATAGGATAAGAAGTGTCTACAATTCATCATGGATATTATCAATGCCCAGTGTGAAAGATTCATCATGGGGGAGTGTCTGGTTTAGGGAGTAGGTCAGGCTCTTCCATATGGGAATGAAGTTTGAAACTCTTCATCATCTCCCTGCTTGCAGTTCATGAGATCACTGAATTTTGTGTAAATTAATTTCAAACTGAACTAGAAGAGAAACTATCACAAGAGGTCCTCCTAGCCGGTGATTAATTTTTCTTTCAATCTAGTGCACCACATGAATGCTGAACCCTACATAATTTTCACAAAGAACCTTAGTTATACCAGTTATTGCTTCTCTGGGGTTCCCATCATGGGATCATAGTTTGAAACATAGTTCATTAGGTGTTGTTCTGGGTCTCCCGAAACATTTAACACTGAAAATACATGGTTGAATGGGTTCCCTCTCTGATCATTGTCCTACCCAAATGGGAGAAGATGAATATCAGCTATGTGGGAATTTGAGATAAAAATGCTCCCAGCCATGTATGCTGGGGTTGTAACCATTCTCTATTTAATGACATATGGCCCATGTTTATTGGTATTATGGGGGGAATTTTGAGTTAAAAATACCCACATCCCCATGGACTTAGATTGTTCCCGTATTTCAGCAGTAGATTCTTCTATTACAAAATTTTTGATTTCATGCACTTATACTCAGGTGTGAGATGGGTATAGCACTATATTTTCAAGAGATTTATTTTATTTCTAAAAAATGAGAATTTCTTATTTGTTGGCTTTCCTAAGGCAGGAATGCAACTGGATGATTTGAGTTTCATGGCTCAGGAGAATCTTGATGGTTGACCTTGTCAGGCCTAACTCTTTGGAGATATACTCAAGGCCATTTCTGGTTGAGATTTCCACCTTTCTTGAGTGGGGATTTCATTTTATTTCTTCCTTTGGGTAATGACATTGGAATATGTGATTTTCAATTAGGTATGTTGGATAAGAAGTGGGGTGATGTATTGAGCCCCATGTTCTCACAATCTTTGAATATGAACTCTAGATACAGTGTCACTGATGAGGTAACACAAATTCTGAAGCACATTGATGAAGTCTAGTTCATGGTTTATATTTAGACTTAATGATTGTGGTCGGTAGGAAACGGTAGGACTTATTGGTTTATTAGATGTCAGAGCTCTCCTTATATGTGTATGTGGTCTGCAAACCCGTCATAGTGCAAGAACTACACATTTAGCTAGCGAAGAGTCATCCAAATTTTGAGGTGAATGTTATGAATACGTTCCTCGAACAAATCCCTTGGTATGTTGAAGTGAGAAGAATCCATGGTTCAATACATCACTGGTATATTTTCTATAGCTAGTGGACTTCTCAAAAGAAACATGCCTTATTTTTTATCATTTGAGGGCTCCTCTACATGATATTCCTAGATTGACTCCTTCTTAATTATTTCATTAAAAGGAGAAGTCATGGTAGGATCCTCATTGATATGTGAGTGTATCTGACATTTCTGAATCTATCTTTCTAATTTCCTTAGTTTAGAAGAGCTTTCTCACATTTTTCCCAGTAAGGGGATAACCTTCTTGTCAGTGAAAATTTTTATTATGGGGAGGGCCTTCTCAATTGGTGTTATAATGGAGAGGGATACCATTGAAACATGATGAAAGATAACAGGGAGTTTACCTATGGTTAATTCAATGGGGAGGACCTTCAAGGTGAGCTACAGTGATGGGAGTACCTTCTTGCTGCTTGATGCCCCTGAAGGGAGGGCCTTCTGGATGATTTCTATGATGGGGAGTAATACTATCATAGCATGATCTCTGGATTCTTGGAGAATTTTTCTACTGTACATCCTAAGGGGGGCTTCATGATGTACTGAAATAAGGGGAGGAACTTATCATTTATTTATGTTTCTATGGGTAAGGCCTTCACAACAACTAAAAATATGGGGAGGGTCTTCAGAATGGCTATCATCATGGAGAGGACTACCATTATGACTTGATTTCCAACTACAAGAAGAAGAATATTTGAACTGTATACCCTTGAGTGGACCATCAGAGAAGATGAGAGCAAGGAGAAGACCTTCTTGTTGTCAGATATTTTGGTCAGGGGGGGTCCTTCCCGGATACACATCTGGAGATATGCTGTTGTGATAGATCATTACTGGCCCATGGAGTAAGCCCCCATGGGTGCTCTCGGGAGGACCGTCAGAGATGGTGGTAACAATATTGCGGCGAGGGCCTTCAAAAGTGCTACATCCACTTCTATAATTAGGTAAGGGACAAATAGGTTCTTGAGACTTTGTTGATATCTAATCAAGGTATTCAAGAACATCAGCTTTCAGTAGAGTGGGATCATGTATATACTCTTCAATTTATGGTTACCTTTGTCATATTTCATTTTTGGGAACTCTCTTTTGGGTAATTGAGTTTTTTTGATTTTGGTAACAGTATTCATATATGAGTCCCTATTTTATTGGTTCCCATGATGCTGTCGGGATGCGCCGACAGACATCTTGAGTTCTGGTAGAGATATATGCCTGCCCTGGAGTAGTCACCACGTTGGATTGGAATCCCCCAATTTGAACAAATATTTTTTCCTAATCTATTTTTTTTATCATGGTATATTTCCATTGACCCTCCTGAATGAGAAAAGTTATGCATAACTACTCTAGAAAAACTAACCCATTTTTTAGGTAAGTCATCACGTTTGTGGAAACCGGGTCATGGGCCTCGTTCCTCATCTTTGTCACTGATGAAATAATATCTTGACATGTATGGAGGATATGGTCTCGAATAAATGTCTGATCTTCCATCATTTGAAAGATGTGATGAGATACATCTTCGGATGGAATGGATATGAAGGCCCATTTTGATGTCAGAGCAAGAATTTGTTCCTACTTCGGTCCTCCATAGGCTGCAACTAGATATTAGCAGTTCTCATATACCAGGATAGCGGAATGTATCTTCTACCGGTCTTCTTATCCAGTTTCTATTGTATATGACAGGTGGAATTCATATTTATGAGCAGGGATTGCATGCTACTGTATTTTTATCATGGGTTTGACATGAATCTATAAGAATTTGACACTACTCATATTTTTTCACTGCCCTATTTGGATGGTGGTCTTGATAGGCATTAGTAGGTATTTATTCTTACTTGTAGCTTCTCTCTATCTTATTTGGATGAAAATATCCTTATTAATCAACATATATTTACCTGTGCCTGTAATTCACCACTCTGTCTACACGATGGGACCAGTGAGAACAAGAAAGTATGTGAATGTTCTCATATTGTGCAACTCTATTTCTATTGTGGGATTTAGTGGAGGTGGTCGAGTTTTATTTCTGCCTATTGAATTTCTTTCTGTTTGTATGGAAGAATTCATCCTTAGCAATCAAGGTGATTCCCTACTCTGGATTATATTTCTTTCAGCCCCATCGGGTGGCCCGATGGGCCTATGTACTTTTGACCTCAGCATGTTCCCATTGTATGAGATCCTCTTTAGAGCGAGGATACATGGTTTCCCCAAGTGGGAAGATATGATCTATGGTAGGGGCCCATGAGTAGGACCCATGTGTAGCTAGGACGAAGTCATTAGTATGGAATTCATATGACTCCCTAATATAAGGGTGGTACTTCTTCTCATGCTCTGGGGAAGGGCTCTCAAAGCAATTCAAGGTGACCACGAGGGCTGCCTTGGGATGGGGTGTTGGACACGGATGAGGACATGACTTGCGATCTTTTTCATATTGAAGTTCTTTTCATGAAGACTATACTATAGGGAAAGTTCCATTTTAGGGGTAATTTTAATTAGGGTGATGGATACTCATCTTTAAAGATGCTGGGTTGGTAAGGGGTTCCTACTCTTCCTCTGGGACATAGCCGGCTGTGGGATTGATGAGGTGCGTGTCTGCATTTGTTGTCAGGACATTATCTGGATAGAAATTTTCTCTGTGGGAACTTGCAACATATATATATATATAAATACATGACAAATATAGACAACAAATACCCCATCAATGTAGCACCTCTTAATCATATGCATATATGAAAATTTGGCTTAGCCCCCTCCCCTTCTCTATTTATTTGAGGCGAAGGGGATTTAGTGGGGTAAACCACACCCTTGGATGAGGGGTCACATTGGGATCACAATTTTTGTTTCTCCCCGAGGTGACACATGTAGGGGGATGAAATGATCTAATGAGAATCATCACTCATATGTTATGGTAGAGAACATTACATCGCTATCTCTGTTTTGGCCAAATCTGTGTCGTTATCTTTTAAGGGGAATTGAATTAACCCCAAGGGGACTTGGTAGTTTATCTCTTCTGCATTATGAAGGAGTTTATGTAGTAAAATGGTCCCAATGGGATATTTCATGGGGTTAAGAATTTGTGAAATTGATCCTATTAGAATATGACATCCTCAGATGGTCTCCAACAGTTTTATTCATGGATCCAGAAACACCCAATGACCCTGGTATCCTTGATTCATGGACCTAATTTCCAAAGGTAGGAACTCATTGGATAATGATTAGGCCAACGACACGTAAGGACTCCTTTGGTCATGTGGATTATAGGTCAGGCACATCACACCCTTTTGGGGGGAATTATTGCCTATTATGGGACTCCCTTATAGATTTAAGACATGTTTATATGTTCATGAATTAACTATTCATTACTATAGAGTTTATATGTGTTCTACCCTTTTGACTCAGGGTCATCATGGATATACATAGATTTTATGCTAGGGTGGTAATGCTGATTTAATAAATGAAATAAGGTGCTATAGAGTTTATTGTCATCCAATAGAGATAGAAGATGGTTTGATGTTGGGGTTGGACCCATTATATGGGCTTCCTACATATCCTCCTGAGAGGAATTAGAGCCCACATAGTTCGGTTAGCTTAGATATTGGACTAGGGAGGAGCCCCATATGTTGGGGGAATAATTGGGATGACCCTTTTTGAAGGGCACCCATTTTGAAATCAGTCCTTCATGAAGGAATATTACGTATCCTATTATGAATAGGAATCAGAGTTCTCATAATTCATTTTGAGTGGAGGATATTCATGGAGGCTTCCAATTTTTGGGGAATTGATTGGGTGGACCCTTTAGGAAGGTCACCCATTTGAGCTCAGACCTTCAAGATGGAATCCTACATATCCTAGATTGAATAAGAATGAGAGTTCTCATAGGTCATTTTGGGTGGGTCTTATACATAGAAGTTTCCTGTTTGGAAGGACATGATTGGGTGAACCCTTTTGGAAGGGAACCCCATTGAGATTGGGCCTTATGTATGTGTCCTATGTATGCTTGTTTTAATAGGAATTAGAGTTATCATAGTTCATTTGGGGTGGGGCTTACACATGGAAGTTTCTCATTTGGGGGGACATGATTTGGTGGACCCATTTTGAAGGACACCACTATGAGCTCATGCCTTGAAGAAGGTGTATTACGTATCCTAGTTTGAATAGGAATTTGGGTTCTCAAAGTCCAAGATTTGAGGTTTATTATGTGAATGTTTTAATCATCACAAATCTCTAAGAACACATGATTCATACTCAATGTGAGAAATAATTGTATTTGAGGGATTCAAAAACCACAAAACTTCTCTCCCAACGATGAAAGAGGATGGTCCTGCAATGGAAGAGGCTCCAGAGATGATGGGAAAGGGTGTGGGACGATGAACCTTTGAATATGGGATGACATTGGTGGTCTTGTGGCTTGGATCTTGGATGGTTAGGGACTTGACTCAGTGATAGTGCCCTAGAATTTTTGTTGGGAAAGGGGAGGAATGTATCTTCTCATCGAAAATAGAACAGATCATGATGCCTTTGAATGATTATCATTCCTCATTGAATGGAAATGAATGTGATCATCCATGATCCCTAGAACAGGGAGGTTCACATTCGTATCCTAAGGTTTGACACTAGGTTACCATGGGAATGTATACTTAGGGACATTCTGTGGGTCCGAACCATTATGGGGAAGACATTCATGACTCCAATTACCTTGGGTATGTATACTTAAAGAGGCACACTTATGCACCCAGTAATCTATTCATACGGGTCTGTTGGATTTTGAGGAGGGTTTGGCCTCATGTCAGTGGACTGGTTTGTGGAGGATCTATGGAGGACGGAATAGTAATGGAGTGGTGATATTGGATCTAGAGGGAAGGAGACCCAAAGACACCCCATTCCAAAACCTATTTTCTCATAATGGATGGGGGATCCCTACATACCAAAGTGCTATGCAGATAGAGGGTCTTCCGCGTACCTAAGCAGTACACGGAAATAAGTGTGGACCACCGCGTACAAAAGTTTTACGTGTTCTTGGACAAGGGTTTCTGGGCCGATTTGGGTTTCACTCGCATACTGATGTAGTATGTGGCACAAGGATTAATCCACACAGTGATGCACTATGAAGACTTCTGAATTAAAGAAGGGTCCTGGAACCTGTTGGTTGTTGGGAGTTCATCCATGAGGAATTTATTGTTCTTGATGGAACCAATTGGGTTCACGATTCACCTATTATTATTAAGTTCCTTCTTTTTATGGTTTGAGGCTGGTTATACCTGTTGAAATGTTATTCATGGTTTTCACTTCATCGATTATACAAATCCAAAGACGGTATCCCCTCAGTATTTATTCATCCAACCTCTAGGGTCTCCTCCATGCTTTCTTCATCCTTCCCCATCTCAATTCCTCATGTTCCCCTTCTATAGAGCACTAGAGAAATCATATTAATGGGCATGAAGCACCATTTGTGGAAGCCCAAGAAGATATATCTCTACCTATGGATGACTTAGTCAACCGGGGTTGTGGCGTTTTTTGTTCATAGTTCATGGTTCAGGGAACCCTACCATCTTGCTTCATATGGGACCTGATGAGTTCGAGGTATGGTATGTGGATGGAATTCTCTTGCTTGATTTCTCCGATAACAAGGTTTGGGTTTCCCTATGTTGTCTGGACATTACTCTTTAGGATAAGGCCTCACGATTCCATCCGCATACCAGTGGTTCACAGTTCATGTGCCTCGCGAACCTTTGATGATGATGGTCCACAGTTCAAATAATACTATTAAAATTTTTTATTTCTTCAAATTTATTCTCATATTTAAAATTAAATTTTCATTAGTTTCCGTACTGAACCTATGGTCATGTTTACTACCTTCTGCAAAGTGATTTTGAGAGTATTTACATCCCTTTGCAATGTTTTCAAGACCCTAAAAATTCTTCTCAATGAAATGGTTTCCATTTAGAATGAAGAGGAAGCTATTCCGATGTTTATGTGGTCCTGAATTGAGGTGGTTTGTGGAATAATAGATAGGTATAGTAAGAGGGGACCACACCTATTTATAGGGGCCCACTTCATTTTTCTATTACAATTTCTCATGGGGAAAAGTGATCTCGACCTTCCCTGGACTTCAACTGCATGTACCAACTATTTTGAAAAATCCATCTTCACAAACCACTTTTTACATTCTTCAAAACGATGTCCTCACAATTTCTTCTACCCGTGAACCACATTTTTGTTTTCACGAAATGCACTATGTAATTTTATACATAAGTCTATACTTCCTTATATGAGAACACTACATGATTTACATGTTCTTCACACTAAACATAAACATGTGAACTAAAATTTTAACCTTATTGAACTCAAATTAAAAATATCAATCGGAATACTTTGAATATCAGTATGGAAAGGCTTCAATTCAAAATTTCTTCATTCCACAAACCACTGAGTTTGTTGGCCAATGCTCCACAGGCCAGTGCATGATGGGCCTTCTGCATACCGGGACTGTACATGAGATATAGCCTTCACATACCAATTTAGTATGTGGGAAATGGATTTAGTGTACCACAAATATGTGGGAAATGGATTCCGTATACTTTCATGAGGAGCAGTACACATAACTCCCTGCAGAGCCTCTTTTTATGTCCCTTGGCCATTTTTGTGGCCCTTATCCAACAACTTCCTCATTGGACTGAATTTTTATGGAATTTTGTTTTTTTTTCTGTGCAGACAGTAATGGCTCTTCCAAAAGACCTTGAAGGAATCGACTTGGAGGAGGTTATCCATGATTGAGGATTTTGAGGACCATATTTAGTCTTACATTTTCCCTCAGGATAGTTTCTTAAAAGATTTTATTATTCCAGAGCTTCTAGCTTACCCATTATCTTTACAACTGTTGTTATATGACTTTGGTCTCTTTCATGACATACCTCTACCAATGGATGACAATAATACTCCCATGATTACCCTAGAAGCACCCCAATCAAGTAATCGAGCCAATATTTCCTCAATAGGAGAAATCATAGTTGCTAACATTGAATAGAATGTGTTTATACTAGAAGGCTTTTCTTAGACTCAAAGAAATCATAGTTTTCAAAACACTTCCTTGAGACTAGTCTCCATGAAGTATCCTTCCAATGTCAACATTTCCCGATAAACCCCTAATGGTGGGTGGAGCACCAAATGGGACCTTTAGCCTATGTGGGATTTTTTGATGAATGGGATTGGAAATTCTATGTACATCAAATCTATTTGGAGTCCCCCAATCAATTGGAAGCAGTGAACTTGTATAAGGTAGCTTGGGCCACCCAGTTCAGAGTTTTTCTCCAGGAGAAATCCCACCTGAACTGCTGAGTTGCTGGTGTTCAAGTTCCAATACATTCCATTTATTGCATGGATAGGTGACGATTAGCATATGAGACATCCACGAGCTTGTGCCTCGCGTTTCAATTTTTATGGGTTGATAGAAGAAAATTTACTCTATTATTAATATCAACACACTGTAGGGGTTCCTCATTCTAACCTTCACCCCATCCACCTTAACATTTTCATTGTTTGTCGTATGACATTAACTGTTAGCGATGCGGTCGGGCTGCTGAATGATGCTTCTCGTATTTCATTTGCATCGTAGGATACCTCTCACTAGTCAATAAGGGGTGATAGAGGTGGTTAATCATGGGATCCCTCATATTTAATTGTACTTCGGTATAATATGCAAACAGATCACATAGACCGAGTTGTTATCTATGAGTTATACCTCCATTATCTGTTTCCCATGAGATTTGTGTGCCTTCAACAGACTTTGCTTCTTCATATAGTTCAGCTAAGGGTATAGTTTCATCCCAAAATTATTTTTCAGTTATGGATTATAATGATGCAGAATGGTTCCACCCTAGAGGTTATCATCCCTAATACGACAAGATCCACTTTTCTATCACTCGAATATACCCAACTGCGGGTGGACTGTTACCCCGATGGTAGGTGGGGAAGGCCAACTCGATTGATCCAAAAGCCATTAATCATCCTTCACCCCACCATGACCCTAACATAAATTCCATTTATACCTCTTCCTATGGTGACCACGATGGCTATTCCATATATTCTTATCAATGTTGTGAGAAGATGCTCAATCTGCCGTCAGATGCATCTAAAACGGGATTCATCTGTGTGGCTTATCTCAATAAGGAGTGATTTAGACTAATAACCTCTAGTAGATACCATTCATGGCCCTAATGAGACTGGCCCAAGTAGAGTTTCAACCCATATCTCGGATGTCGCAACCATTCCCCTATGTCCGGCTCCAATGGTAGAACCGTCAGTGGGGAGGGAGAGTCATCAGGCATCGATAACCAATTATAGGTCTTTTCACAATACTTTAATGAAGCTTCCTACTTATAGACCCATTTCATTAGGGTTGGAAAAAGGCCATGATGTTGTGAGGAGGCATAAAGCGATGTGAAAATAGGTGTGGTTCCAGTTATGCACCCTTGATAGGGAAAAACCTCTATCTAATTTCACTGATGAAACAGAAAACTTCTGGAGATTATTTGCTGAATCGGGTTTAGGTGGCTTTGATTACCAGCATCTACAATTTCTTATCTACTAGATTGTCATAGCTCGAGAATGCTTATCTGCCTGTGGGGAGAAACTTCCCAGATTCAAGTCATCACATCATCAGAAAATGACCTTATGAGTTGTTTCTGAGGATCTCTATCATCTGACTACTTTGGAGGTGAAGTCTCTTGACTCAGTGGTAACCCAAATAGAAGATAAATGATAATTTGAGGCTTTCATGTAATGGTTGAAGGCTCAAATGGACTCCTCGGGTTCCAATTATAAAGCTATTAATATGAAATGGTGGGACCTTATTGTGGTTATGGAATATGTATGCTTAATGGTCGAAGTCGAGAGAGAAGAGAGAGCTACTTTGGAGTAGAACCTTGATGGAATATGATAGTCCCTTGCCATTTTTATAGAAAGGGTGAGATGAGACTCACTATAACTTACACAAATCATGATGTAATCATTTTCTTTTGATACTATAGAGAGGCTCCAAACTGGCGTTATTCCTCCATTTTTATATTTTTGGGATTGATTGAAAAAAATTCACTCAAATGCTTCTGATTTTCATAATTTTTTTGAAATATTAATATATCAGAATTGACCGTATAAGAATAAATATGATCCTGTTTTAATTTTGAACTATGATTTGAAACTCAAAAACTAAAATCATATAATCATGATCTAATTTTTTCCTAATCATCAAGACTCAACTAGTGTAGTTTATCTCTTTCTTGGGTCATAACGAAGACCTCATGAACATTTCTTCCCTTTTCATTATTCCCCTAATTTTTGACTAATAGTATTTGTTGTAGGATTAGAGGGTATAATGTGACTTTCTTTAGGCTACTCTTTGCAGGTTTTTGACTAACAATCTTTATGTCTGTTTGGAGTATTTGACATCTCATCTTTTTTCCTAAACCAATAATATTGTAGGATCAACAAGCTGATACTCGACTATTATCCATGAGTTCCCTTTTTCGGGTTTTCACTCTATAGAGTATTACATATTTTTTAGTTGGAGATTTATAATCTTCCCAATCAGACTTGTTACTGATGTTTTAGGTTGAACCTCTTTGACCAAAGTTTATGGGAAAGTTACCCAATTTGGGATTCCTCAGCTGGAAATGTCCTAATAACTCTCATACATGAATGAGGGGTTTTTCTTGACCCTATCTTTGTGATTTTTTTGACGTATATTGGGAGTGGGATCCAATATACACGTATAGAGGTAGGAAAGGGCTCCCTTGAGGATGAACTTACCATTGATTGATGATCATACTGTTGGTGACATATGTAGATTCCCCGGGGCATGATGTTCATAGTCAAACAATGGCGTTTGCAGGACACTGACTATCGATTTTCAAAGGCCTGGGGGGATTTATAACACTTTGGATTTGTTTTGAGGTCGGGGACCACATTGGGTGGCCAATATAAGGGATGATGTTTGAACATATTAATGGAATTTATGTCAGCTTTAAATGGGAATCCACCCCCACATGAATTTATTTTGTAATGGAAAGACAGTGAAAAGTATAGTTCAATGTCATACTACCAGGACACATGAAAGCTATTATGGGACATCATTTTTCTTTATCCAAGGGAGAGTAAATGATAACTCAATTTAATTAGAAATTATTTTCATATTTGGTCATTTGAAAAGGGAAAGATATATAAGTCATAAACAAGGGGGTTCTGAATCCAGGGAGTGAGACGAGAATTAAATGTCATGTGGGCATACAAAAACTAGAAAGGACTCTCTTAGGGATGAATTATCCTTTGATTGACAGCTGTTTTGTAGGAGAAATATGCATATCCACTAGGGAATGATATGCATACCCAAAAAAGGTGTTTAATTGACATTTTGATTCCATCCCTAATGGTCATGAATGGTTATTGAGATTGGGACCTTTCTGGATGCAGAGTATAGCTTATGAATGGAAGTGTTCCCAACTTAAAAGGGAGAAATTATTTATCTAAACATTATCGGGAAAAACATAAATAGGTGGGGGCATTTTATTTTGTGAGTTTGTGTGTGTGTGTCAAAATCGTGCATAGGGATGGGGAGTATTTATATTGTAGAAGCCTCAATAAGAGACTAGAGGTTAATTAGGCTAGGTTGTTCCGATATATCCAGGGTGTTGGTAGGAAAGAGAATATAAACCATAACTTTGAGGGTTTTTGAATCCGGAGGGATGTCATGGGGCTTGGGAGCTATTTGGATTACCTATGTAGGAGAGGAGTCTCCTAGGGATGAATTTTCTTTTGATTAATGGTCATTTTTTAGGTAATATATGCTGAGCCACTGGGGCATGATTTGAATAGTCAAAAAAAGGTGTTCGTTGGTCACTGTACTTCCATCTATGATGGCCATAGAAGGTTATGGTGATCCATGATCACTCAAATCATGGAGTTGGATGTATGGAAGAAATGTATCAATATACATTAGAAACATCTGAGCTCTGATTCACCCATATGATCTAGTAATCCCCTACATAGATCTGGATCATACGTAGGGTATGGAATATGTCCCATCATTGGAGTACCCTGTAGTTTAACATCGCACGGCCTGGACCTGGGGTTCCTTATGGGGAAGGGAACCAAAACATGCCTTTTAGGATTGTGCTATTGGGACCAAACTCCTAGACTGATTTTCCATTATGTCATAGTGGGTCTCTTATTGCAGTCCCCAAGCTCATGTGATCAATGCTCAGTGTGAGAAGCAATGGATTATGAGAATTTTGGGTCACCACATAAGAATATAATAATCAATGGAAGGGAGTATTTTATTTTTAGACCAATTATATGAATTATAACATCATGCAGAAAAGAAGGAATCCCAAAAAATTTATCCTCAGGTGGGGTAGATATTGTCTAATCATGATGCGAAAGAAATAAGATATCATTACCCTTAATAATCCCTATAGATAGGTCTTGTCTAGGGATTCTATGCTTTGATTTTATTCTTGCACAAATAAGGGGACATTTAAATACCTTATGTTGCTGAGTTCGTATCATAGTATTCAGGTTTACAACACATATTCTCATGGGGAAACCAAATTATACAAGATTCCCATTGAATATTCCTTGTGAAGGTATTTCCCATACACGGAAAGGGAAGGAATTTTGTATGAGGCATCTGATTCAAGATAAAAATCTATTAATTTCCATTGAGTGGTGTAGTTTATTTTCATACAGATGGGACACTTATGGTCTTTTATTTTATCTATATATAGTAAGGACGTCGACAACATAGTTTATCATCATGTTATAGAGAAAATTTTTCACAAACAACATTAATAACTTTGAGTTAATTTTTTTGGGATATCATGGCATTTCGTAGACATGAATGATGATAGAAGGTGTAAATTATAGTCCTAGGGGGGGGGGGGTCCTTGGATTGGGAGGAATGACATGAGGCATGAAATCTATTGGGCGTATAGAAATAAGAAAGGACTCTCCTGGGTATAAATTTTCCTTTGATTAATGGTCGTTTTGTAGGCAACATATGTAGAGCCAGTAGGGCATTATATGTATAGTCAAAAAAAGGTTTCTGCAGGACACTGGACATCCATCCCCGATGGCCATGAATGATTATGGGGACCCAATATTTCTAAAATTATGTAGTTTATCAAATGGTAAAGATGTGTCTATGAATTTAATAAATATCTAGACCATGGTTAGCCATGAACTATTGAATATTCTATATATATTTGAATCATATATAGTGGTAAGCATGATATTTTTTATTCTTATGAGTGTCAGAATTTAGACATGGAATTTCTATCAACTCATATAATATATTGTGTTGGAAATTGGGGAAATTTTTTGGATCTCATAACGCTAATAAATGAGCCACACATGACTCTTAATTGACATTGGTGTTTAATGTGTTGTGGTTAGGACCTTTCAGGATCCTCAAGTGCAAGTCTGACCTATACATAGAGGAAGGGTCATTTTTTTCTTTTGTGTGGCTGGACCTGGATTACATATTTGGGTATCACTACATATAATGAAAATCTACGAATCAAGCCATACAGAGTTCTAATTGTTTCCTATATAGGTATGGCCCAAGTTTGGGGAAATGAGAGGGAATTTTTCTTTAATTGGTGACTGGCCTTGGATGTTAAATCTAGGTGTCACTATGTATCCTGTAAGGGTAGGAATCAAGCCATACGTGGTTATAAATGTTCTTCATACCAATCTGACTCAGGCATAGAAGTAGGGGAATTTTTTATTCATCCTCTATGGATGTTGGGTCTATCGTATTCATCTGTGGATTTTTTAGGTAACAGAATCCTTAACACCGATTATCTGCTAACGTGATTCATACTCGATGTGATAATTAAGGATAGACGAGGATTTTCCTCATATTATGGGGTTATAGAGGACAAAATAGCGGTATTTTGTTTCATATGATGGCTAGTCCTAGATCTATGGTGGAGGTGTCGCTATGTATCCCACTGGTGAATGGGAATCAATCCAAACATAGTTATTTGGAAACCATGCAGTTTAGCATCTTACGGTGTGTATAGACTCCATAAAATTTAATATCACATGGTTAGGAATATTTTTACCCTACAATTTATATTTTCATGATTAGAATGATTTATGACATTCTATTTAAAGTCTCCTAGCTAGGATTAGTGTGTTTCTATTATGTGAAATATTTCATCAGAAACCAAACATTGGTGGGAGCTGTGAGGAGATGACCATCCATTTATAATAAGGTATATTATCTATTGGACTAGTCCTCATTTTTGACATAAGTTCCCTCCCATTTTGGATCAATATTTGGGGGGTTTCTTCCTGATTATCGATGGAGTTCTAAGGACTAACACCATCTCCCATTCAAGAAAAGATAGAAGGGGGACCGTTTTGTTGAAAGCTCCTGCAATCCAATTTTGGTAGACTTCCAAATTATGAAAAGTGTGCATCCATTTATCATCCATTCACTACAACTCATTAAACTATTTTTGGGATTTCTCATCCACATATAGTTGATCACAAATACCAACTCGGAGAGATGTCACTTTAACATCGATGGGAAGAACCGCCTTTATTCCATATACTAATGAATATAGAGTTTCTTGGATGGAAGTGTAGGTCATGGTTAGGTAATCGCATCAAGCATGGGTTATATTTTCCTTCCACAATTTATTAACCTTTTCCATTATCTTCTAAAGAATATTGGTCAGAGTCTTGTTGAAATCCTCTATCTTCCTGTTGGCCGCTGCATGGTAGCTGGATAAACAGTTGGCTTTGATTCCATACTCCTGGTATAACTTTTCTAACTAAATAGAGTGTAATTTGGTTCCACTTTCAATCAGTATTTTATAAGTGTCACCAAATCTAGTAATGATGTTGGATTACACAAATCTAGCAATGCTTTTTTCCCTGACCTATTTAAGGGGTATGACTATAGCCCATTTGGTGAAAAATTCGGTTTCTGTGAAAATGAACATGAATTTTCTAAATTTGGTGGGAGGATATGGCCCCACAACATCCATCCCCCATCTGTCAAATGGCATGGAGTACTTAGATATTTTAAGTATCTCTAGGGGTTGGTGAATAAAATTAGCATGAACTTTTTAGGAATTGCAATTCTAGGTGAATACGGTGGAATATTGTATCATAGTGGGCCAATAGAATCCAAGCCTTCATAGTTGATGGGGGAGCCTAGAAATTTATTGGTGTGCTCTATAATCATTGGTGTGCACTTGTTTCATGATGACAATAATATATTCTCTACCGATGTACCTGAGAATCACTCCATCCACTACTGTAAAACTAACCTATAGTAATGGTTTGGAACTGTTGGTATAGGCCTCTAAACTGTTGGTATAGCCTATACCAATGGTTTGGAGAACCGTAGGCAAGTAAGCCGTTGGTATAGGTCTATACCAATGGTTTTTGGAAAACTGTTGGTATATACCTATACCGCGGTTTTGAAAACCTTTGGTATAGGTAATATGAAAATCTATACCAACGGTTCCTTAAAAACGTTGGTATATGTATTTCCAAAAAAAACATTCACTGGGATTTGATCCCAGGACCTCCGGTTTATCATTGAACGACCTAACAACCAACCTAACAGGAATTTTTTGAACATAATTTCATAAATATATATATGTATTATCATAATTATTTTAAATTTTGATTTATAGAATGTTCTGGTTAAGAGGATCTGATAAAAAATCAAAGGACCTATACCAACGGTTGTCAAAACTATTGGAATAGACCTATACCAACGGTTTTGACAACCGTTGGAATAGGACCCTGGAATCTAGGAAGGGATGTTGAATTATTGTGGACCTTTCCTAATGGTTTGGCCAAACCATTTGGAAAAGTGGCCACAAATTGGACGTTTCCCAACAGTTTTTCCAAACCGTTGGGAAAGCCTATCCTTTCCCAACAGTTTGGAAAAACCGTTGGGAAAAGTGGCCCCAAATTGTAATTTTCCCAACAGTTTGGCCAAACTGTTGGAAAGCCTACCCTTTCCCAATGGTTTTGGAAAACCGTTGGGAAAAGTGTCCACAAAGTGGGTTTTCCCAATGGTTTGGCCAAACCGTTGGGAAAGGGGGTGTAGAAGTGTTGGGAAAAGTCACATTTCCAGTAGTGATCATGGCCTTGTTTATAGCGTAATTTTTTTGGGTTTGTTCTATTATAAAAAAAAATTGAATTCCCTCCTATGGATCTGTTCTCTTCATGAACTATTTGGTGGGAGATCCCCCCTCCATAGGTAATTTGAAATGAGAGTCATTGAGCTAGTGGCATGACCAAAAGTCTTACCAATAGATCTAATATCATAAATTTCCAATGTATTGTTCTAAATGTATGGAAAGACCCTCTGAAAGTGGGAAATGATGATGATTTTTTCATCCCGGTGTAGATCAGTTAGCGATGTGGATTAATTTTCTAATGCATAAACTTGAGCATTTTCTGAACATGGGTGACATAAATCACTGTGGGTTCTAATGGGAATTCTACCATCAGATCTCGGACATGGTCATCAAAGGTGCCAATACATCTTTCTTAATGTCATAGTCACCATTGACCTACTTGATGACCAACTCTACAACACATTTTATCTTATAGTGTTCAGATCATGCATGATGTACCATCTCCAGGCCTGTAATGAGGGCCTGGTATTCTACTTCATTGTTTTTGGACCCCTCTGAAATCATGAAAGAGTAAGGCAAGATGGCTTTTTCTAGGGATATGAGTATAACACCAAGCCCTGCTTTTTTGAGCTTATAATCCTCCATCCTTTTCCCTATCGGGATTTTGGAGGCACTGTTGAAGTACATTTCCCATGCCCATGGGACTTCTTGGGTAGAAAATACTTCCTCATCGGGGAGTTCAGTATCCAACAGGGTAGTTTTTTCCAAGGGGTGCTCTACTTTGAAGTATTCTAACTCCTAGACTTTGTTGGCTTTCTGGGTCACATACCATATGTCAAACTGTAGTAGGATGACTTCCCACTAAGATAGGCATCTGGTTATCATAGGACAACTAAGGATATACTTGAGCAGGTTACAATAGAAGACCATATGAACCTCATGGTGCTGCAGGTAATGCCTGAATTTCTGAACCGCTAAGCCTAGATATTTGTTTTGACTATTTAATATTGAATCTTGACATCGCTCATTTTTTGGATGAGGTAATAAAGACTTTTATCACTGCCAACATTATTCTTTTTCATGAGGAAGGTTCTTAATGATTGTTCCAAGGTGGTTATGTAAAAAATTAGTGGACTTCACTCTACTGGAGGTATCTTCTCCGGTGGGATTAGAAGATATCTTTTATGATTGTTGAATAATTCTTGACAATCATTATCCCACCCATATGAAACCCCTTTCTTCATCAACCTCGTGAAAGGAAAACATTTACCCACAAGGTGGGCTATAAAGCATCGAATGTAGGACAAGTTCCCCTGGAGACCCATCAACCCAGTGAGGATGTGAGGTAGAGGCCTGATAATGATGGATTTTGTCTTGGTAGGTTCAAATTTGATGTTGTTATGGTGTATAAAGAAGTCGTTGTATTTTTTGGGGGTGATACCAAAGACACACTTTAGGGGATTCATCTTTAGACTATGTTGTCACACCTTATTGAAGACAGTTTCAAGATTTTTTAGGTAGTTTGAGTGTTACCATGATTAAACCACCAAGTCATCGATGCAACACTCGATGAAATTTCCCAAGGAGAGCATGAAAATGCAATGCATGGTGCGATGATGTGTAGTGATGGAATTTTTTAGACCGTATGGAATCACCTTATAGAAGGAAACTCCCTGGGGGCAAAAAATATTAAGTTTCATCATCTTCATGGTCCATTTAAATATGGTCATATCCAGAATAGAAATCCCTTAATGAGAGGGCATCATATCCAGCAATTTCATTATTCAAAAATTCGGTGGTTGGGACTGAGACATCATATTTCAGGTAGTGCCGATTGAGGTCCCTGAATTTAATGCAGACAATAATCTTTCCATTCTTCATTTTTACAAGGGCTACATATTCTAGCCAGATCAGATTTTGGAAATCTTGGATGAAGTTATATTTTATTATTTTATCAACATCATCCTCTATTTTTGGCATCATGTGTCAGGTGGGTCCTTCTGGAAGCCTGGTTATAGCCACAATGGTCTTCCGGCAGTACCAGGTGATGAGTGGAAACCTCAGAATTGAGGCCTATAATTTCTTTGTAATTCCATGAAAAAAAATCTCAATTATCCTTTAAGAAGGTGATATATTCTTCTTTCCCTAAAAATTCTAGGACACACAAATCAGAGTGGGTCACGGGTCATCTTCAGTCCCCAAGTTTATCTCCCCAAGTTCATCAATTATATTGGAGACACCCTCTTCAAATTCGGGAGGGGAATATTTGAGGTCTTATTCTTATTATTATTCTTCTTCTCCCTCTTTTTCATTTTATTCCTCTTCTTATAGAGAGGGAATTCCCATAATGAAATCTCTAGCATTAAGAGTGGAATTGAAACTCTGATTTATGGAGACTGAAATAACTTCTTTTACCCCAGCTGACTGCGGGGAATTCTCTGAAGAGGATGGAATTTCATGGATTTGTTTAGTGATATGACATCATATTCTACCTAAGTGAGTAAGGTGATAATTTTATAGGGTCTCGATGATGGGTTATGAGCATCTTTGATTGGGATTTCCCTGTCATAATATGGTCCAAAATTCTTTTTAGTGTTTTTGGACTTGGCAGACATAATGAAAATCCTACAGATGAATGAGTCTCTATCTATGAATGAACTTATTCACTCAACCTAGTTGACGAGTAGTACATAATCTTCCCCCAAGATGTTTGGGGGGATCTGTGAGATCCATTTCTAATCCATTTGACGTGGTGACCCAATCAACGTCGTGGTCTAAATACTTCTTCTGTTTTGGTTCATAAAAACCTGTATCGATATAATGTGACTCATATGATTCGAATGGGGATTTATCGGCTTAAAATGTTCCATTTTTACCATTATCACAATATTTTATGCACATGTGGTAAGATTAGGTAACCGTAGCATGCTAATGCAATTAGGGCCTCCCCAACAGGATGTGGAATGATGTACTTCACTGTACTACTAGTAACTCAGAATTAGACACGAGGTCACCAAAAAACATTTAAGCTTGTTTTGTCCCAACCACTTATGTTCACTTTTTTTATATCCCAGTGGATTTGTGGTGCAAGGTGTCAGACTGTCCTCATCATATCATATCTGATGAAGTGATCTCAGTGGGAGGATATTGACTCCAGATCCATTATTGATGAAAATTCTTTGAACATTAATTCTATTTATCTTTCCCGACACAGATAAGGATTTGATGTGTCCTTTAATCAATAATTTAATTTATTTGAAAATAAATTAAGGATTTTTATCTATCCTATATACTTTGGTAGCTTCTACTTCGGCCTTCAATGCTTGGGGACTTAGTAAGGGTTTGATGAGTGCCTCCCTAAGATCTGTTGACAGTCTCAAGGCATCCATGATCTATATCATTACTAGTACTAATGCTGGATATCTCATAATATATTATTTTTTCTCTAAATATCGATGCTTCCCTATTTTGGTATTTTTCTTTGATTGGTTAATTAGGGGATTTAGATTACTGTGACCATGTTGGTTGAAGAAGTGTATTTTTGTATTTTGTTGTCAAAAAGGGGATAAATCAATTCACTTTCTAAAATCCATGAAAACCCAGATGATTCATTTTTGGTTTTTAGTTCCAAAATATCATAATTTTGGAGAACTTATAATGCAAGCCTTATGATGGAATGGGGAGAAACATTTATTCCAATCCTATTTAATTTCGATTGGAAATAATGATATTGTTATAAGATATGGAAGTTGCAGAACATTCTGTTGAAAACCAAATGATGCTAAAGGTGTTCAATCAAATACTATATATCATGGTAGATATGTTTTGTGATGAAATCATTTGTTTTTTGAATAATCCATATTACAGTGAATTGGCATCGGGTATAGTGACACTTTGGGGCTAAAAATTGATATATGGAAAAATGTTATTTTGGTAGAGAATGATGCATGCAAGTTTGAAGATGTCTTGGTATGTTCCATGCATGGATGGATTCGGGCTCAGAACATCCAAAAATGGGAAATACATGAAGTGTGCGAAATAATAAATAAGTGCACAAAAGATGAGTTTGGCACAAAAGAGACTTAAGTGCCCAATGTGATGTCAAATCCGGTTTTGCATTGTGTGTTATGATATTGAATGATATGTTAGGATCTTCTGTGACATGTCAGGGTATTTTCATGCGGGGGTTAGTGATTCTTATAAATAAGAGGTGACCCCCTCTCATTTGAAAAGATCAATTCATAGTGAAATCCTCAGCTCTAAAGTGTGGAAGAATTCTATGTAAAGGGATTTACATGAAAGAAAGGGAGTTTTGTGTAATAAGGAGGAGTTGCGCGCAATATTGAAGTTACACACAAGAGGTGTTTCATAACAAAAGTAAAATATGGTGTGTGAGGCATAAAAGTTGCATGCAATACACCAAAAAGGGTATGAGAAATATTTGTGATCAGCAAAAGAAGTATGTTGTGTGAATGGTAGTTCTTACATGCTTTTGGGTAGGAATGAGAAGAATTATTTTCAATGATCAAAATGTGAAAGTTGATTAAGAATCCCTTAAACTTTGTTTTTATCTATTTCTATTAAGAGGGTACACATGAACTTGAGTATTGTTTTCCAAGTGATAAAAGAGTGTAAGGGTATATCCTACTTATTTTATTCCACATCAAATTATTGTTTTCTAGTAGATTTTGTTTTATTGGAATACTTTCGTACCCTTCCAAGGACGTAGCTACTCATGTTGAGTGGTGAACATTGTAAGTCATGTGTTTTTGTGGTTGTCTGTGTTCAACAAGGAAAGAACTCTTTCATAGGAGGCCAATGTTTTTTCAAAAATAAAGAAAACATAAAAGAAAATGATATCACTGATTAACCCTTTCCCCTTCTCAGAGATACATAGATCCTGACTAGGTAACTTCATAGATTTGGACGTAGATGGTATGTCCTCTATGATAGAGGTCTATGGTGTTGTTTTTCTTTCAATGTTTCCCCAAAATGGTCTTCCTTCATGCCATGGGATATTAGAAATATTTTCATACTCTAATGGATAATCCAATATGATTGGGCTTGGATTTATTTTAGTAGGGGAAGATGAAAATTCTGGTTCCCATTGTGTCTACATGAGGGTCCTTCCATGAGTTTCTGTGATGTTAACGGTTTGAGTTATGTTGTGTCTGGGGATCTGAATCCTGCAATTATCATTCATTCCTGGAAACCCTCATCCTCTATGGCCTCTTTCTCTAGATCTTCGGTCGAACGTGGGGAATTCAGGTTCATATCCACAGTATCTATCAGAGAAGGGGACCATCAAGTGAATTACATTAATAGAGGCAATGATCAGTTATTGATCCGACAATGATTGTGTGTGACTGCCTTCTTCTGATGGTGTTGTTTGGTGGGGTGGTTCTTGTTCTGACATTTGGTGGGGTGGTGACTGTTGTGCAGTTTGGCAGGGCGATGATCATTATGCCATTTAGTGGGGGGACGACCATATTTCAAAGCTTTCTGTCATGATGTCCGAAAGTGTAAAGACCAGTTTTGGATTTGGTGCAGGCTCTTCTTCATGTTTCTACTTTCTTCCCTTCTAGACCTCATTGGATATTGGGGCTGAGGTAGATGGATTGGATGAATCAGGATCTGTTGGTGGAATGGTTGGATTCTTCAACTATTCATGGAGGATGAAATAGACTCGGGTGACTACATTCCATGTCATTCAACTGTCAAATTTTTTCTCTTTTTTATTGTCGACGGTTTGACATTCCTCTTCCTCTCATGGGTCTAAGGTGGGAACATATGCCACATGTGCTGGTGGAAGACGTAAAAATATTATTCTAGAATACCCCATCTTTTATAAGGGGACCTTGAGGATAAAGCACTCCTGGATAGTGCTCCCCAATATGTGGGGATTGGGACAATAATTTGGACACTCGTTGAGACCGATGTCGTAAGATCATTTTGGATTTGGTAGCTGGAGCATGTTTCAATTCATGGAGGCTATGACATAGCCACATACTTGTTCATATAGGAATGAGTAGACCATATTTCTTCTTTTCTCAAACTAATTTCTTTTCACACACCTTCGCTCAGATTTTTATGGTGGGGGTGTCTATTGGCATCTAGGTGGTCCTACACTGTATGGTGGAGGTCTGGCAGTTAGAGATGGTTCCGAGGGTGGCATAATCATGAAAGAAGACACTTCATCTTTTCTTGTTCTTTTCTCTAGGGCTGATGAGGCCACCTGGGACATGAGATTATTCTACTGCAAGGAATCTTCTATGCTTTGGGTAATGGTAGAGAAATCTCAGAACCCAATTGTGTACTTCATTGGGATGAGCTGTGTTCACAATTCATCATTTATATTATAGATGCACATAGTGATCATTTCATCCTGGTGGAGTGGCTGGTTCAAGAAGTAAGTAAGACCCTTACATCTAGAATTTAAGTCTAAAATTCTTCCATTCTCTCACTGATTGTAGTTCATGAGATCACTAACCATTATCTAAGTTAATTTCAAAGCGAATTGGATGATAAATTATCACTAGAGGTCCTCCCAGCCCAGGATTGAGATAGATTTCAAGCTAGTGTATGACATAAAGGATGAACCCTACTGAGTTTGCATGAAGAACCTATGTTTTACTGCTTTTTGATACTATGGGGTGCCAATCATGGGATCACAATAAGATGCATAGTGTATTAGGTACTATTTTTGTTCTCCTGAATAATTTAACACTAGAAATATGGGGTTCCCAAAGTTTGGAGGTGGCAGAACATTTCTCACCCAATTGGGGTAAGTTTTACGTTCGTGTTGTATTGGAGAGCGCTTCCCTTATATGGATTCTAGTTGAGATATTTTTTGATCAAGGGTATTCAAGATCCCTTAATACATATCCTATTGCACATGAGCTTAGGCGGGCATAGCAGGTGGAAAATATGGATGTGTTAGCACTGTTGAAATTGGGGGTGGATACCCAGTCGGGGGTATCCATTGTGGGTTCGTCTGAATATACTCTGGATTCCTTCCATGTGGATGGAAGACTTGTTGTTTTTTCGGGGCTGGATTTAAGTAGGTTGAAGGCCCCGGTGCAGGATTGGATGCACATCTGAGCTTAATTTCATATATCAGGATTAGTGCCCATGGTAGGGGCACCTCTTTTGGGACCACCTATTGATGTTCTATTTGAGTAACACATGTCAAAAGATAGCTCCCTTGATATAGCTCAGCATCAATTCTCCAGAGCTCTTTCATGTCTTCCTCCTACTTGGCGAATATTTTCTTGAGCATGAGGGACAAATTCTCAAGGGAGGAAGATGTGGGTCATAGAAAACCTTGGGTTTATTCTTCTCCTTATTGGGGATTCACAGGGAGGTAGTTAGCGGTTTACTAAGGGTTCTAAAAAATTTACGGTAGCTCTCTAATTCCGGGTATACACACCATCAGGGTCAGTGTAGATCGCCTTAGAGAGGGAACCATATTCTCTTGAATCCTCAAAATTTGTAACATTTCTTATGAGTTATGTGGGACTAATGTTCACCAAGTTCACTAATGCATACCGAATTGGGGGTGTTGAAACCGATGTTGAAAGGTAGGAGATCTTTTTACGTCCTTTATTGGACATTATCCTTTTATTATACTTTGTTATTTGAGTTTCATGGAGAATATTGACTCGAAGGGAGCCCTGACCTGACCTCACAATATGACCTCATCTCAGAGGGTACGAACCATAAGATGGGGTTGAATGGGTGACCTCTCTACTCATCGTCTTTCCCAGATAGGAGAAGACGGACATCTGATGTGCATGAATTTTAGTTAAAAATTCATATATCAACGCAGGCTTAGGGGTCTCCCATTCTCTAATTAATGAACTATGTCCTAGGTTTATTAGTCTTATGGAGGCATTTTGAGTTAAAAATGCCCCCAACCCCACAGACTTGGGTTGTTCCGATATTTCAGTGGTAGATAATTCTATTTCCACCTTCTGGATTTCACCAACATCTATGTAGGTGTGAGCCTAGTATGGTGATGGATTTGCACACGATTTATTTACTTTTGAATAAATCTTCATTGCTTGCTGGTTGGATTCCCTGAGGCTGGAAGCCTACTGGATTGTAACATCCCGGAAACAGGTGCCACTCAACGGGTTCCCCAAACACGGTTCTCCATGTGACCTCAAGTGCATTTCCCCAAACTCCAGAGGCTGCTGACTAGCAGAGAGGGATCAAGTCTGATAGTGGGGAAACTATGCACTCATTTGTTAAAGTGTAGCGCAGGGGAATACAAAATAAAACATACAACAACAGAAGAATACAATAAACCATACACTAATGAAATAAAAAACTGTATTAGATATAACCAACTGTATATAAATAATGATGCGACATGTCTCAAGTTATAAGAAAACACCCAGAACATGTTATATATCAATACAACACAACAAAAAGCAGAGTACAACAAAATAAAGCAAAACATCTTGCAGCGGCATCATGAGCCTAGGCTCGGTCCCATGCCCTCCAACTCCACAGCAACAGTCAAGTACCTATATAGGGACTCTTTCCCCTATCCACACCTTTAGAAACGTAATCTGTTTGGGCCGAAAAGCATGACCCAAACAGGGTGTGAGAAATATATCTCAGTAGGCACCCACCAAAGGCCAGTGCCCAACTACGTGTAAGCATGCAACAACAGTGTGCAGTAGTAAAATGCAATAATGTAAGAAGTACTCAAAGTAACTGAATACCAGTAATATTTCCATTTTATTATTCATTGAATCCTTTTAATATTTTGAAACCTCCACGGTGAATTTCTATGTAAACAGTCAGCATCCTCAGACAACTGAAATCTCACCCTCAGGTAATCAGAATCCAACCTGTAGGTATAGCCCTCAGGAGTAACAGAAATTTCCCTCAATTGTAGGAAGTGTCGCCCTCAGGCATAGAAGTCTATCCATCTGGCAAGAAAGGCTTCCTTTAGGCAAAATAGTTTGTTGCCCCCAGGCTAATACAGTCACGCCCTCAGGATATAGTAAAACCCTGCCCTCAGGCACAAGTAATTGGGCCATGCCCAACATGCAGACAAGCAGTTCAATTACAATTCCTCTCAAGGAAAAATTAATGTGTAATATAATCAAGGCATACCCTCGGGTATCATGGCAAACCAGTTAAATAGAGGAACACACCCTCAGGGTGGTTCCAGATCCAAGCAACGATCCCAACCAGCATTTTAATATCACATTTAAATCACCTATTAAAATCTAGGTATTTAAAATAGCTATGGCCTTAGCAACACAACACCCCAACATGGGTTCATGGCATGAAAACGAACAAAACACACGCAGTTGGAAAAACAAACACCAAGTAACCTACCTTATTCGCCAACAAAAGGTATACACGAATTCCGATTCCAAAAACGCCCAATAACCGAGTAGATTTGAAGTAAGAAAACCTTCATTCAACCACAAATTACTCCATTTAGGGAAAGAATTGGTAAGTAACACGCTAGGAGAAGAGAGGGATTACTCGCGTTGGTCCAACGAGATCGTCTGAGGCGGAATCAGATTCCCGGTTCGCGATCAGTGGATCTCCAAAGGCTCGGACGTCCACTACTGCTCCTCTGTTCTAGTTTTAAGCCTTCCCTGTGAACAGGGGAGGCGACTGCCAATTTAAGCAAAAAAAAACAAAGTACATGGAATGTACATCCAAGTACACGGCGTGTAACTCCTTCATTTAACTGTTCCCCTGGCAGCACCGCCACACTATTCTTCTGTCGACATGCATAAACGACATGTACTCCTGAGTACACGACGTGTACTGTCACCCAACTAGCGGATGCTCCACCACCTTACTGTTTTGGCTTGCTGACTGACTACACGACATGTAATGGACCACTACACGGCGTGTAGTCAGTTCCTACATCCTTCATCACCGACATGGCTAAATGCCCTGTGTACCCATCCCACACGTCCAAAAGTACATGGCGTGTGGAAATGTACATGGTGTTTAGTTCCAAAATATAGTATTTTCCCCCATTTTCCATATTTTCTCAAAAACACTTTAGGAAAAGTGAAAAGAAGAAACCCGTACCTCAAAAATAAGAACCGGGTTCTTACAAACTTCCCCCCTTATAGAAATTCATCCCCGAATTTCCCGTCCAATGGTGGAGAAGATATAGTTGTGAACAAATACGACCACTGAGAAAGTACATCAGCCTCCTACTCCTAGGTTTCGTCCTGCACTCAGCCATACTGCCATAGCACCCGTATAAGAGGAACTGAACGACCTCGGAGAACCATCATGCTCCTGTTAATGATACAAATTAGATGATCCTCAAAAGACGCATCTGCCTCCAGCTCAACCTCCTCGGGCTGAAAGATGTGAGACGGGTCTGAATGATAACTACACAACTGAGATATGTGGAAGATGTCGTGCATGGCTCGGTACCACTGCGGTAACTGCAACCGATAGGTAACCAACCCGACTCTCCCCAGAATCTCAAACAGCCCCATATACCTTGGGGAATGTTTACCCTGTCTCCTGATCTGTTTGTGTCCCAGCCTCTGTGAAACACACATGAAAACCTGATCGACGACCACAAACTCCAAAGTCGTCTGTGGTGATCAGCATATGACTTCTGACGAGACTGCGTGGTAGTCATCCGCTTCCGAATCAACTAGACATGCTTATAAGTCTCCTTCATGAGTTGGGGTCCCAGTAAAGCTGCCTCACTTGCCTCTGACTAGCACAATGGTGATTGGCATGGCCTACCATATAAATCCTCGTATGGTTCCATCTCGATGGTCGCCTGAAAACTATTGTTATAGGAAAACTCAAATATAGGTATATGCATCTCCCAAGAGCCCCAAAAGCGCAAGATGCATGCACAAATCATTTCCTCTAGCACCTGTATCATACGCTCTAACGGGCCATCGGTCTGAGGGTGGCATGTTGTGCTCAGAAGCACCTATGTACCCAGTGACCTCTAAAAACTCTGCCAGAAATGAGACTTAAAATGGGCGTCCTGATCTGAAACAATAGAACGAGGGACCCCATGAAGATGGACTATCTCTCGGATATACAGCCTTCTGAGATCATCAAAACCGAAGGTCTCCTTGATTGGAAAGTAGTGATCTACCTTCGCGAGTCTTTCCATAACAACCCAAATGGCATCATTGCCTCTAGGTGACCTTGGCAACCCTGTCACGAAATCCATCACGACATCATCCCATTTCCACTTCGGAAAGGGTAACTACTGTAACTGTCCAGCTGGTCTCTGATGCTCCGCCTTCACCTACTGACAGGTTGAACACCTCGTAACAAAACTAGCTATCTCTCTTTTCATAAACGTCCACCTGTACCGACGTCTCATGTCACGCTACATCTTGGTAACCCCGAGATGAACTACCCAAGCTGAAGCATGAAACTCCCGCATCAGCTCCTCGCGCATATCCCCGGGAACCCATACATGTCCATAGAAACACATTACATCATCATCTCCTATCGTCCAACTAGGTGGAGGGCCCTCACTTTCCACCAACTCCCATATAACTAGGACTTCCGAATCTGATAGCTGTCTCATCCTCACTCTGTCCAGGAGGGTAGATGTCATAGCTAACGATGGAAGATAAGTCTACCCCTGACTATCATGCACATCCAAATGCATCTCAGAAAACTAGGCCATAAGCTTCCACTCACAACTAGCCTTCCGCACTGCCTGTATCTGAGTCTTCCTGCTCAGTGCATCAGCTACTGCATTACCTTCACAATGTGTATAAGAAAGGTCAAAATAGAAGGACTGTAGGTATTCGACCCACCTCTTCTGGCTCAGATTTAAGTCAAGATGAGTAAAGATATACTTGAGGCTTTTTGGTCGTTGAAAACCACAAAATGCTCTCGCAATAGATAATGTCTCCAACAATGCAATGCATGAACAACTGCAGCCCACTCGAGACCATGTGTTGGGTAATTCCTCTGCTAAGACCCGTATGCAACAACTCGATCTCCCTGCATCAACACTGCTCCTAGACCAATACCTGATGCATCACAGTGAACTGTATAGCTCTTCCCCTGATCTGTGAGTATCTGGACTGGTGCTGATGTCAACCTTCCTTTTAGGTCATGAAAGGCTATCTTGCAAGATTCCAACCAAACGAACTTCACACCCTTCTTAGTCAGATCTGTCAATGGCACTGCTAAGCAGGAGAAGTCCTGTATGAAGTGTCTGTAGTAACCAGCCAGCCCTAAGAAACTCTGTATCTGCAACACGTTCTTAGGCTTCTCCCATGAAACTACTGCTCTCACCTTCTCTGGGTCTACTGCAACTCCAGCCGCTGAGATAATTTGTCCCAAGAAATGAATCTCATCCATCAAAAATTGGAACTTTGAGGGCATAGCATATAGTCGATGCTCTCTCGGTGTAATGAATACGATCTCAAGATGGTTGGCATGGTCGTGTCGAGTGTGAGAGTACACCCAGATGTCGTCCACGAATACTACCACAAAAGAATCAAGATACGGATGGAACACATGATTCATCATATCGGTTAAAACAGCTACCGCATTCGTGAGTCCGAATGGCATAACCAAACTCTCATACAGACCATATCTGCTCTGAAAAGCTGTAAGTGGTATATCTGATGGTCTCATGTGCAGCTAATGATATCCAGATCTCAAGTCAATCTTTGAGAACACTCGTGCACCATGAAACTGATAAAAAATATCATATATCCTCGGAAAAGTATATCGGTTCTTGGCTATCAACTGGTTCAGCTTTCGATAATCCATGCAAAGTCTAAAGGTACTCTCTGCCTTCTTCGCAAAAAGGAACGGTGAACCCCATGGAGAAGAACTGGTTCGAAAGAAACCCTTCGGCAGTAACTCCTCTAACTGCCACTTGATCTCCTACAACTCTGGTGTAGCCTTCCTATAAGGAAGAATGGACACCGGTACTACCCCTGGCCCAAGCTCAATAGAGAAATCCATCTATCGCTCTAGATGAAGACCTCAAAAGTCGTCTGGGAAGACATCATTGAAACAATCAACCACTGGAGGGAAATCTGTTTGATAAGTCCCCTGATCATCCAGATATAAGCTCCCAATCTGGGCTATGAATCCACCTCTCCCAAAATGCTCTGGTCTAGCATGGCCTTCCTGAACATTCCATTCGCTCTTGTAAGGAAACTCTCCTCCCTCTGGTGACGTGAAACTCAACCTGTGACGATAGAAGTCTACAAAGGCTCAAAAGTGAACCAACCAGTCCATCCCAAGAATGAAATCATAGCTCATCATCTCTAAGACATAAAGGTCCCAAAGGAAGTGACACCCACCAACCTCAAGGGGGAACTCCTTTCACTAATGCACACCATCCATTCTAGTCCCCAATGGATTGTCTAGAATCATGATATCAGAAAAGGTAGAAACACAGAGCCCAAGGCTCTCTACAATGGGTACAAATATGAAACTATGTGTAGCACCCGTATCGAAAAGTACTGAAGATAAGACAGAAGCTACTTGAATAGATCCTCTTACTATAGAAGGTATGGGATCCTGCTCCTACTGGGTCTGTTGAACTACATATGCCTACCCAGTGCCGCGGCCCTGCGACATAGCCTGGCTACCCTGAGCTGTCCCGCCCTACTACCTCTGAGATCCTACTGTCTGGCAACCATGTCCACGACCTCCATCTATGCTTGCACGCCCTGACGTATTCCAGTTCCCCGACTATTAAGAAGCCACTGGTCTTGCTCCCACATGCGGAGTCTGCACAGAACCCCTCCCACTATCTATCAGTGGAAATGCCCTGCAAAAGTCCTGCAGATGACCCATCTTGCCGCAATCTCGGCACTCCACTGGATCACGTGGACATTGTGGTGTCTTGTGCCCCTCTTTAACAAAATGGTAGCACCTGATCAGGCCACCTTAAGAAGATTCCTGGCAGGTACTGACACCCTGTGGGAAGTCCATCTTTCTGTTCCTCTTGCCAGTAGAAATAGTACCATTAACTGGTGCAGAACTGCCCTGGCCCACACCGCTAGATTCCGAAAGATTCCTCTCTGTAATCAGCACCTGGTTCAAAATAGAGTGTACTAAAGGCAACCTGAAAATATTCAACAGCACTCGGATGTCATAACGGAGACCACCCTTAAAGAGCCTGGCTCTCAACGTCTCATCACCCACCAGTACGGGTTCAAAACGCTGAAGCTCTATGAAAGAAGCAGAATAGTCCATCACCAACATAGTACCCTACTGCAGATTCATGAACTCTCAAGCTCTATCTTCCCTCAGCGTCTCTGGGAAAAAGAAGTCATAAAAGACTACCTGAAAATATTCCCACGCCATGTCCCTATGATGCTCTGACTGGGTGGTAACATCCCACCAGCTCTTGGCAGAATCACGCAGCATATATGTTGCGATCTTGACCCTCCGCCCTGGAGGCGGCTCAAGATGGTCGAAAATAGTCTGCATCAAACCCAGCCATGACTCTGCTGTCTGTGGTCTTCCATCCCTTGAAAATGTAGGCGGATGCTGCTGCTGAAAGATACATGTCAGCTTGGCCATAGATGTGGCAGCCGGCGGTGCTGCCTGAAAGGTCTGCATGAACCACATAAAGCCTTCAAAGAACTGCGCCTCCGCGCCTGTGTCCAGTATAACGGTTGGCGCCGCATCTGGATCTACATTGGGATCCACCAGTAGCCCATGGCCCACCTTCTCGGGAGTATACAAATTTCTGCTCTCCTGGTGAACAACACGTGGTTGTCTAGGCAGCATGACACTACAAGGTCAAAACACTCCATAGATTCAAGATTTATCAAGACCGAAAACGAAGAAACCAAAAAGGGAACAAGAGGAAGAAGGAATTTCATAATTTTCAAAACAGGACTACACGGTGTGTACAATAAATACACAGCGTGTACTTGACTTCCCTTCCCCTGCCCGGGTCCTTCTACACGGCTATTCCACACGGCTCCCATTGAAAAAAACGACACGGTGTGTATAATATCAACACGGTGTGTACGGTGTAATTTTCCAACTACTAGTGTAGTTTGTGACACGACCGAAAACTCAGCTTGAAACTACATGGCGTGTTACACCCGCACACGGCGTGTACACTACCCCGTCTCCCAGCCACACGGTGAAGTCCACACTGTCTATCCTCGTACAAGACTACAGGGTGTGTCACACAGGTACACGGCGCGTTCAAGGAGAGGTGACACCAACCCGTGTTGTTAGTTACACGGCCGAGTCCCCAGGTCACACTACACAGCGTGTTCATCATTGAAACGGCGTGTTCTATACAGTAGTTCACCGACCTGTGTTTGTTATTTACACGAACGGACTCCGGGTCAACACTACACGACCTGTACATATGGTACACGGCATATTTTTTCCAAACATTCCCAACCCCATGTCGCCGACCACACAATTTGTGACACTGGAAGCGACAACACAGCATGTACTCTGGGTACACAGAATGTACTCTGGTTACATGGCATGCCTCAGAAAACTTCCCAGGAACCCAGAAAATACCGAAAATCAACACCTAAGTTTCAAATTCCGACCCGTGAGGGCCCATACTCTCCACGAATCAAAGATTGACATCTTATATGTGTTATAACAAAACAAACAGTCAATGAGACACCAAATTCCGGCTAATGAGGGCCCATACTCCCGAAAGACCAAAGTTTGGCGTTCATTCTATAAACTGGATAAAATAAAAATACCCTATCACACAGTAGGTATTTTATCAGAGAAGCTATCACAACAGCATACTTTACTAGCATAGAAACTATCACAACTACATGAAAAATTATAATTCACCTACATGTCATGGAAAATATACTTGGAATGTGATATCTAGCATGTTCCTACATGATGCATGAGATGGCATACCCTCATCTCATATGGTTGAAACTAAATAGAACCCATAGATAAAATATAACAGCACAATCTCATGTGCATCACCCAACGGTGAAAACAAATTAACTGTGAATTGAAAAATCAGTAAAATTGCAACACGAGGTAAATTGGAACTTCCCTGTATGCGGGTTAGCTACACCCGGGAATAGATTATTACCAACTACCATTCTTCCTATCCCGAACTATGGCACCAAATAGTAAGTAAAAGAAAAGAACCCCTCTGATACCACTATGTAACGTCCCAGACCTGGGTGCCACTCAAAGGGTGCCCTGAACACGGTTCGCCACGTGAGCTCAAGCGCATTTCCCCAAATGCTAGAGGCTACTAACTAGCAGTAGGGGCCTAGGTCTGATTGTGGGGAAACTATGCCCTCATTTGTCAAAGTGTAGCGCAGCGTAATACAAAATAAAACATACAATGACAACGGAATTCAATAAACCATACACAACTGAAATAAAAAACTTCTGTAGATATAACCAACTGTATATAAATAATGATGCAACATGACTCAAGTTCTAAAAAAACATCCATAACATGTTATACATCAATACAGTACAACAAAAAGAATAGTACAAAAAAATAATGAAAAACAGCTGGCAGCGGCATCGCAAGCCTAGGCTCTGTCCCATGCCCTCATACTCCACAACAACTGTCAAGTACCTGTATAGGGACTCTTTCCACTATCCACACCTGTAGAAACGTAATCTGTTTTGTCCAAAAAGTATGACACAAAAAGGGTGTGAGAAATATATCTCATTAGGCACCCACCAAAGACCCGTGCCCAACTGCATGCAATCCTGCAACAATAGTGTGTAGTAGTAAAATGAAATAAAGTAAGAAGTACTCAGAGTAACTAACTACCAGTTAAATTCCCGTTTTATTATTCATTTAATCCATTTAATATTTAGAAATCTCCATGGTTAATTTCTAAGCAAACAGTCGGCGTCCTCAGACAACCAAAATCTCACCCTCAGGTAATCAAAATCCAACCTGCAGTTATAGCCCTCAAATGTAACAGAAATTTCCCTCAGGCGTAGGAAGTGTCACCCTCAGGTACAGAAGTCAAGCCCTCATGCAGGAAAGGTTTCCCTCAGGAGAAATAGTATGTTTCCCTTAGGCTAATATAGACACGCCCTAAGGATATAGTAAATCACCGCCCTCAGGCAAAAGTAACCGGGGCATGCCCATCATGAAAACAAGTAGTTTAATTACAATTCCTCTCAAGTCAAAAATAATGAATAATATAAACAAGGCATACCATTGGGTATCCTGGCCAAATGGCTAAACAGAGGAACACACCCCTAGGGTGGTTATAGTTCCAAGCAACGATCCCAACCAGCATTTTAATACCTCATTTAAATCACCTATTCAAATAAAATTATTTAAAATAGCTATGGCCTCAGCCACATGACACCCCAACATGGGTTTGTGGCATGAATACGAACAAAACACACGTAGTTGGAAAAACAAACACCAAGCCACCTACCTTATTCACCAACGAGCAGTATACGTGAACACCGATTCCAGAAACACCCATGAATGGTGTAGATATGAGGTAAGAAAACTTTCATTAAACCTCAAATAACTCCAGTTAGGGAAATAATTGGTATGAAACAAGCTAGTAGAAGAGAGGGCTTACATGTGGGGTTCCAACGAGATCGACCGAGGCGGAATCGGTTTCCCGGTTCGCGATCGATGGATCTCCAATGTCTCGGCTGTCCACTCCTGCTCCAATCATCTAGTTCTAATCCATCCATGTGAACAGGGGAGGCTACTACCCATTTAAGCGAAAAAAAACAAAGCACACGGCGTGTACTTCCAAGTACATGGCGTGTACTTCTAAGTACACGGTGTATACTGCCTTCATTTAACTGTTCACCTGGCGGCACTGCCACACTGTTCTTCCATCAACATGCGTACACGACATATACTCCTGAGTACATGGTGTGTACTATCACCCAGGTGGTGGCTGCTCCACCGCTTTACTATTTTGGCCTACTGACTGACTATAATGCATATAAAGGACCACTACATGGCGTGTAGTCAGTTCCTACACCATTCGTCACCGACATGGCTACACACCCCATGTACCCATCCCACACGACCAAAAGTACATGGCATGTGGAAAAGTACATAGCGTGTAGTTCCAAAATTTAGGATTTTTCCCCATTTTCCATATTTTCTATAAAACACTTAATGAAATGAGAAAAGAAGAAACCCATACCTCAGAATTAAGAACCGGGTTCTTATATGGATGTTCTTGGTATCCTGGATCAAGATCTTCTTGATGGATTGATCATGTCAGGCCTAATGCTTTTGAGACTTAATCAAGGCCAGTTCTTTATTATAAATCCACTTTTCCTAAGAAGTAATTTCATTTGATTTCATCCTTTGGGTAATCAAATTAAAAGATTTCATTTCCAAGGATGTATACTAGACAAGACATGGAGTGTGGTGTATAGAACTATTTCTCCCCATCCTCGAATATAAACTCTAGACGGGGTGTCGTCGATAAGGCAACACAACACGTGCATCATGTGGAGGAAATCTAATTCATGGTTTTTCTTTATCATTTCTGCTTGTGTCTGCCATGATGGTATAAGGACTTCCAAGTGGATTACATAGCTGATCTCCCTTAATAGGTTGGCATGATCTGCATACCCTTCATTGGGAAAGAACATACTTTTTAGCAGGTGAAGATTCATCCAAATGTTGAGGTGAATTTTTTGCACACATTACTCAAACAAGTCCATTGGTATGTCGAACTGATAAGTGGTCGTGGGCCAATACATCACACGTATATTATCCTTAGATAGTTTTATTATCACAAGCTACATGTCTTGATATTTCTTTTTTGGGGACTCCACTACTCGATATGCCTAGATTGACTACTTATTAATGATTTTGTTCCATGAATAAGCACAGGTAGAAGCCTCATTGATATGTGAGTAGCACGGGGGTGGCTCGGAAGATGACCTTTGGCCTAGGCCGTCCTCTAGTTGAGAAAGAAACTTTCTCGTCATAGATAGAGTGTCTTACTTGTAGGACTATATCCTTCCAAGTGCATCAGTGTTGAAGGTCTTTCCCATATTTTTTTAGGAAAGGGGGGCTTCTTGCCAGCGTGAATTTTTATTGCAGGGAGGACATTCACTGTTGGTGCTAAAATAGGGAGGGCTACCATTACAACTTGATGCCCACCCACTGGGATTTCCCCTATGGAATATACCATGGAGAGGGCCTTAAGGGTGGGCTACAGTCATGGGAGAACCTTCTTGATTATTTATGTCACTGAGGGGATGCCATTCTCAATGATTTATATGAAGACAAAGACTACTATCAAAACATGATATCATGCTACATGGAGAATTTATGTTGTGTACATCCTGAGGAGGGTCTTCAGGATGTAATTAAATGATGGGAGGACCTTGTAATTTCTAGATGTTACTATGGGGAGGGCCACCACTTCAACTACTATTACAGGGAGGGCATTTTCAATGGTGGTTAACATGGAGAGAAATAACATTAAGACTTGATGTCTTACTGTAATGAGATGTGTATCTACATCGTATAATCTAGGGATGACCATTAGGGTGGATGATATAAAGGGGAGGAACATCTTGTTGTCTAATTTTACGGTCAAGGTGAGGGATTCCTTGACCTGCATTAGAAGATAGACTCTCGTGATCGATCATTCTTGGCCCATGGGGTAAGCCCCCATCAGTGCTATAGGGAGGAACTTAAGAGCTACTAATAAGAATATTCTAGGGAGGGCCTTCAAAAATGCTACTTCCACTTCTATAATTTGGTAATGGACTGATAGGTTCTCGATCCCTTATTGATATATACATATGTGTAATAATAACACCAACTTCAAGTAGAGCAGGATCATATATATGCTCTTCATTTTCTGGTTTCCTTTGGCACATTTCATTTTTGGGAACTCTCATGCATGAACTGTACCCGTATTCTATTGGAAATGGTCTTCATATACGAGTCCATATTATGGTGGTTCCTATTATGCCGCCGAGATGAGCTGAGAGACATCCTGAGTTTTGGCAGGGATATATGTCTACCTTGAAGCGTCCACCACATTGGACTGACATCCCCAAGTTGGAACATGTATTTTTTCCCAATCAAGTTCCCCATTTATCGTAGGATATTATCATCGACCCTCCTAGAATAGAGAAAGGATGCATAACCACTCTCGACCAATTAATCTATTTTGCAAGTAAGTTATCTCATTCGAGGAAATCGTGTCATGGGCCTGGTTCCTTGCCTTTTCCACCAATGAATTGATATATTTACATGTGTAGAGGATATGGCATGGAATTATAGTGTGATATTCTATCATTGTTATTAAATTTTGAGATACATCTTTGGCCAGATTGGTTATTAAGGCCCATTCTGATGTTGGAGTAGAAGTTTGTGCCTGCTCTGGTACTCCATAGTATTCCAGTAGATACTGGAAATTATCCTATGTCGAGACAAAGGAACAAGTCCACCACCATTGTACTTCTGTAGTTCCCATCGTATTTGACTGGTGGAATTCATATTTATGGGTAGGAATTTTCATCTGGTCCCTTACCATTGTATTTTTCTCACGGGCTTGATATACATCATAGAAATTTGACTCTTCTCATATTTGTTCACCACCATATTTTGATTTCGGACTTGATATGAATCAGTAGGTATTTGTGGATACATCTAGTGGGTATCTATCTTATTTAGATGATGGGATCCATTTCCATTAGTAGATAATTTCATTTTCCAGTAATTCTCTGCACTGTCTGGATGGTGGGACCAACGAGCACTGGTAGGGATCTACACATGCTCGTATTGTGCCACCTTATTTCCATGGTGGACTTTAGTAGAGGTGGAAGAGTTATATGAATTCCCATTGAGTGAAGATATTTCTGTATGGTGGAGTTCCTCATTAGGAATCAAGGTGGTTTCCTACTCCTGATTATATTTATTTCTCGATTGTCAGGATGCCCGACGGGGACATGTGCTTTGGACTACAATAGGTTCCCTCGTCAAGAGATCCTCTTCATTGTGAGGATTCATGTTCGACCGGTGATGGTGAAGATGCTCTTTAGTAGTGGCTTGTATGTAGATCCTCTGTGAAGCTGGGATTGATTCATTAGTATGGACTTCATTTGACTCCCTACCATATGGGAGGTACTTGTTCTGACACTCTAGGGATAGGCTCCTGAAATGGTTCGAGATGACCACTATGGCTGCCTTATGCTGGGGTACCAGCTACGGCTGAGGAGGCGGCTTGTGAGTTTTTTCATAGTTGTGGGATTATCTTTTAGTCTCCACTCTATGGAGAGTAAAAGTTTAGTGGTACTCTTTAATCAATGTTTTGTATACCTATATTTGAAGACCCTAGATTAGTGTGCGGGTCCTTCTCTTTATCATGACCCCATTTTCCTACAAGATCACTGAGGTGTGCGTCCCTATTGGATGTCAGGATTTCATTTGGATAATAGGATTCATTACAGGTACCTATAATATATATATAACTATATATATATGTATGTGATATATATAGACAACCCCCCCATCAAATTAGCATCTTCTGATCAAATGCATATTAAAAAATTCATCATATCCCCCTTCCTCTCTCTTTTTTTAGGCGAAAGGGATTGAGTGGGGGAAACTACCACCTTGTTTGAGGGTTCAGATTGAGTTCACCATTTTTATTTTTCCCCGAGGTGACGTGTGTATGGGCGGATGAAATGGTATGATTGGAATCATCACTCAACTATTATGATAGAAGACATTACGTCACTATCTTTGTTTCTTCCTAATCTGCATTATTATTATCTAGGGGGAATTGGATTGACCCCATGAGAACAGGGAAGTTTATTACTTCAACATTATGAAGGAGGTTCGATATTCTAATGGTCTTAGTGGATGATCGCATGGGGTAAAGTATTTGTGTAATTGGTCCTCTTAAGATGCGACTTCATCGGATGGTTTCCAACGGGTTTATTAGTGGAGCTAGAAACACCCAACAACCTTGTATCCATGATTCATGAGCCTGCTTTCCAAAGGCAAGCACTCGTTGGATGAAAAGTTGTCCAAAAACACATATGGACTCCATTAGTCGAGAGGATGGGAGGTTAGGCACATCACACCCTTTTGGGGGGGATGGTTTCATATTCCAGGACTCTTTTATAGATTTATGTCATGTTCATTTGTTTGTGAATGATATGTTCATTCCAGGAGACTATCTAAAGAGGCTACCCCTAGGCTGTTGGGTCATCATGGATATAAATAGATTTGATGACATAGAGGCTATGCTGACATAAGCCATTCAGAAAGGCGCTATGGAGTTTATCGTCATTTAGGAGAGATGGAAGATGGTTTGATTGTGAGTTCGGACCCATACGGTGGGATTCTATGTATTCTCATGTGTGAAATATGAGCCCACATAGTTCGGTTAGCTTGGGGCTTTGACATGGGTGGAGGCCAATTCATTGGGGACATAATTTAGTGCACCCTTTTGGAAGGGAACCCCTTTTGAGATCAGACCATCAAGCAGTTGTCCTACGTATCCTGTTTTGAAAAGGAATAAGAGCTCTCATAGTTCATTTTGTGTTGGTTTTATGAATGGAAGCTACACCTTTAGGGGAACATGATTCAGTTGACCCTTTTTGAAAGCCACCCCTTTAAGCTCAGGCCATCAAAATTGCATCCTATGTATCCTGGTTGGAATAGGAATCAGAGTACTCAAAGTTAATTTTGGGTAGGGATTATGCATGGAAGCATCTCGTTTGGGGGGACATGATTGCGAGGACCCTTTTGGAAGGGCATCCAATTTACCTCAGGCCTTCAATCAGGTATCCCACATATCCTCATTTCAAAAGGAATTAAAGTTATCATAGTTCATTTTGTGTGGGGATTATGCATGGAAGCAGCCCATTTTGGGGGACATGATTGGTTGGACCATTTTGGAAGGGCTCCCCTTTGATCTTGAGAACTCATGCATGCATTCTATGTATATTATTTTGAAAAAGAATAAATGTTCTTGTAGTTCAATATATGATGTGGATTGTGTGGGTTTTGTAATGATTAGAAATCTATAAGGCCACATGATTCGTACTCGATGTGAGAAATAAGAGTATGTCAGAGAATCAAAGAACCACACACATTCTCTCCTACTAATGGAAGTGGTCGGACCTATGGTGGAAGAATCCGGGGCGATGGAGGGAGATGACACATAGCCATGAAGCATTCAATGTTGGATGACATTAGAGTTCTTGTGGCATGACTCTCATATGGTTAGGGACTCACCTTAGTGGGAGTGCCTGAGATTTTTTTTGATGATATGAGAGGAATTTCACTTCTTGTTTGATGGAGAATTGAGCATGATATCTTTGAAAAATTACCATTCCTCAGGGAATGGAAAAGTAAGTGATTGTCCTTGATCCGTATAATCGGGAAGTTCATGTTAGTATCCCAAAGTTGGACTCCAAGTTACCATGAGAATGTAAACATGGCCACAATACGTGGGTTCCGACTATTACGTGGAAAACCTTTTGACTCCTCTTACCTTTGGTGTGTAGAATTAAAGAGGTGTGATGATGTGCTCAGTGATCTGATTATATGGGACTGGTAACATTGGAGGAGGCTTTGTCTTGATGTTGGTGGACTAGTTTGTGGACTAACTATGGAGGACTGGATGGTTATGGGTTGAGATTCGATCTAGAGGGAAATACACCTAAAGATTCCCCAGTTCATGTTTTATTTTATCCTGAGGGATGGGGGGAGCCCTACATACCATTGTGTTATGCAGATATAGGGGTCATCCATGTATCGAAGTAGTACCTGGACATAGGTGTAAACCACTGTGTACCAAAGTGGTATGAATTCCTTGATATGGTATTCCATGCCACTTCAGTTTCTACCTGCGTATTGATGCAGTACGCGGCACATGGTTCAATCCATAAAGTGATGCTCCGTGCAGAACGTCGTATTGAAGATGGGTCTTGGAACCTATGGTTCACAGTCAGTTCATCTATGAGGAATTTGTGGTTTGAAATGGGTCCAATTAGGATTTAGGTTAACTAATTATTATTAAGTTTCTTTTTTATAATTTGTGGCGGGTTATACATGTGGAAACATGATTAGACATTTGAAAGTATTCAATTAGTCGAAACTAAAGTCCTAATCCCCTGTGAATTTTCTCTTCGAACCTCTAGGGTCTCATGTGGGATTTCATTGTCTGTCCCCTTTTCAGTTCCCCCTATTCTTCTTTTATTGATCTCTAGGGAAATCATATCTATAGGTATGTGACACCATTTTCAGAATTTCATGAAGATGTATCTCAACCCATGGAAGACTCGGTCTACCGGGGATTCTGGAGGTTGTGGTTTATGGTTTGTGGTTCACGGAACCCTACCATCTTTCTTCATCTGCGAACTGCTGAGTTCGCGGGATGGTATGTGGATGGAATTCCCACACTCGATTTTTCTAACAATAAGGTTCACAGAATCCTAGGATGGATGACCCTTTCCCTTTATGCTAGCACCTCATGAGTACTTCTGCATACTGGTGGTTCTTGGTTCATGCTCCTCGCGAACCTTTCCCGGTGAAGCTACATAGTTCACATAAAACTCATAGTAAATTTGATTTTCTCAATTATCTTCTCAAATATTCAATTCATTTTTAATTCATTTTTTTCTGGGCCTATTGTAATTTTTACTTCCTTCTCCGAAGTTCTTGTTTGAGTATTTACTTCCCTTTGTGATGTTTTTGAGACCCAACAAACAATAATCAAGAAGAGCCACCATGAAACATGGATCCCTTTCATTTACCTATGTCCTATAAAAATAAATCTTCAAATTCCAAAATTCCCAAGAAGGTTATGAGGCATAAATCCAAATATGATACCACCATAAACCATTTTAAGGATTTTATCCTAAATAAATATACTAGTTTGAAAATATTTTAAAAATCAAACCACTTTAATGATATACTATATAAAAATAAACCTAGTAAATCCATTTGATTTTGAATTTTAGTGAAAAATAGTTTTCCAAAATAATTTCCATCTTGTATTAAATAAAAAAATAGGAATAAGGTATATCATTCTCAATATAACAAACAAGGCATATCCAATTGTGGGTACAACAACAAAAACATGTATCACATGCATAGAAGGGCATCATACAACTCATCACATCAAAAAGGAACTATAAAACGCATAATGCATGAAAACCTATATGGAATAAGTAAGGAGAAGCTAGGGATCCCCCCAAAAGTCCAAAAATGAGTGAGTAACCATGTATACTAGATTGCTATAAAAAATAGAATCTATTTATATCTTCCCAGATCCCAAAATGGAATATATCATTCTCTTCATACCCAATAGCCCTCACTATCCCTGAGAAACCAAATTGGAGCTCACATTATCTTCACCGTAATGGATCTCATGGCCTCTTGGTGAAACTATAATGAAGCTCTCATCTCCTTCCCCCCTAATTCCCATAAAGTACCTCAAATAAATCCCCTTTCATATCTTGGTTAACTATTTTTTTTACTCTATGAAAAAACGATCACAGACAAGAGACCATATCAAATTATCTATAACATAATTAATTTTATAAAATACATTCCCATTTTATAAAAAAAATTCCAGATGTCAAAACATTTTCAAAATCACTTCATAAATCAGTTAAAGCTAATAAAATCGTTTTTTCATATTTTAGTAAACACTTGGGGTTAATATAAAAAACAAAGCTAGGGAAAATCTCACTTTAAAAACACTAATATCCATTACAATCCATTAAACACATAAAACATGAATTTAACATCAAGAATAAATAATTTACATGGAAAATAAAACAACACAACCCAAAGAAAATTTGTAATTAAAATTTAATCCATGGAAATTTCGTATAAATAGGGACACCTACCTCAGGTTTGGTTCAAGCCCGTCACCTTCAAAGAAAAACAATTGAAATGGAAAGAATAATGCCTCCCACATCTAATCCACAAGAAAACAAAAAAACCCCCCATTAGATATGATATATTTTTACAAAATCACACATGTAGTTCCAATTTCATATAAAAATGGGATAATGAGAAAGGAAGGGCGAAAACAAGGATGCACCCAAGAGGAAAATAGATTACCTCATTCCGAAACACTGATATTTCCAAGATAAATCACCACCAATGTGGGGGAAGAGCACCATGTTGAAAGATTATGGTTTTCACATGTTGGGGAAGGAAAATTATCCCCTAGAGAATAATGATATTATAGGGGTATTTTGGTAAAACATCAACCATTAAGTAGGTTGGATAAGTCCACAATATATGGAAGCACATTTATGAAAACCTTTTTCCAACTGTGTGGGTACCACAATCCACCCAAAAATGGGAAACCAAGTTACCCCTGAAGATAATCATAGTTTATCGAACCACGTGAATCCCTTTGTCCCAACCTGTAGCTTGCTCACACATTAAGCTACATGGTTAGACAAACCATTTGCTAACCGTGCACCTTGGTATGTCTTCCCATAATATCCCATTTCATAATCCAGTACTAGCGATCTCCATAAAAGAATAAAAGGATAAATAAAACTCAAAAGTAAACATACCAGTAACATAGAGGTTACCAAAAACTCCCCACCATGTCACTAACTTCACCCATTGATTCCTTAGGCATCGATTGAAAAAAAAGTGTGGCGATAGGATACTTGTTCCATATGATTCACAAAAAGAAACAGACTAACATAACATTGTTACATATTCCCATACTTACCCAGGGAATGATGACTCTGCTAAACTAATACTCGAATAACCACCCGATCACCACTAGGAAACTCCAACAGACAATGAAGATAGTGAGAATATGACTTTTAGAGATACTGAGATGTCTCTAAAATTTTTTCAATTTCTTGCACATCCTTGGTCATCTCCTAGACGAGTCTTTGCCAAACCAATGAAAAAGTTCCTACCTCATCCCAACAAAAGGGGGATTGTAATGGATACACGAATAATGCCTCAAATGGTTCCATCCTTATTGAGGCATGATAAATATTTTTATAGGAAAACTTTTCCAATGACAAGTTCCTTTCACATGAACCATATAAATTAAGAACACATGATCGCAACATACCCTCAAGGCTCTGGATGGTCCACTCATTCTTTTCATCTATCTATGGATGATATGTGATTCCAAATTTTATAAGTGTTTCCAAAACCTCCTCAAGTCCCTTCAGAAACTGGGTTGTGAAATTAGTATCTTGATGTGAAACTATCTTTGAGATAAATCCATGAAGATTAAAAGCCTCTCAAACATACAATTGTCCAAGTTCCTCTACCCTCATTCACTCCTGGATGTGAAGAAAGTGGAATGATCTATTTTGAAGATCAACAAACACAGATAAAAAACATTTCCCACTCAGAGTATGAGGTAGTACGATCATCAAAGCCATGGATATATAATCCCATTTAAAAAATGTAATGGGAAGTGGATACAACAACCGAGCTATTCCCTAATTCTATTCTTTGATCCTCTATAAGTCCAAGAATCTAGAAACATAGTTTGCTGCATCACATCTGGACCCAGGACACAAATTCTAGCCTTTTAGGGAATAAAATATCTTGGTCACTCCGAGGTAAATTTTTCTGACTAGAATGATGTGCCACATACATCTAATAATATATCATTCTCAAAGTTAAAAACCATCCACTTTTGTAAGAGAATATTATCATTTGGTTATAAAAATGAATCACTCGATGTATCCGAATTATATAAAGAACTTTTAATCTAGTGGAACTCAATGAAAGATGTATGCTCATCAATAACATGATATATGATAGAGGGTGTAACCTAGACACAAGCTAAGAATACCATCTAACTATTATCTATCACATCTATCCTTATATCAAGAATGAAACTCATCAGACCTGACACATCTACTAATTTCAAAACTACCTGAACTAGAAGCATCTCTCTCAACACATCAATGACCATGATCCCCTTACAAGGCTTATAGGAAATATTAAAATTATAAATTACGAAGGTATTCCACCCAGCATCACTATATGTGGTTTATGTACCTCTAGTTGAAAACAGAATTTAGTCTCTTATGATTTGAATACACTATAAAATACTACCTAGGGAGGTACTCTATCCAAGTATTTGGGACATGTATAACCACTTCAAATTCTAGATCATGGATGGGATAATTCATATTAAGAAGGTATAACTTCCATGATACGTAGTGTACCACATGGTATCCCTCCATCCGCAGACATCCCAAACCTACACTTGAATCATTATAATAAATCGCATAAGAATACCAAGATTAAAAATAATAGATATAGAAAGATATGTAATATAGATCTTTAATTGCTCAAAATCACTCTCATACTTCTCATCCCACTCAAACATCACCCATTTTCTGGTCAATTACATCAGGGGAGAATTTTGATTGGAGAACTCCCTAATGAAAACTTTATAATACCCATCCAAGAACAAAAAAATATGGATATCAAAAAAAATTATTGGGCTCCTCCCAAGATTTGATTTCTTGAATTTTATTTGGATCCATCAAAACACCGACTTGAAAATTAGTTCCCTAATAACTTTAAATAAAAGATTCATAATTGGAAATTGGTAACTTTGAATATATATGATGCTCTCTAAAAAAACATAAAACAGCCATTAGATAGATAGATTCTCCTCCTCCATCATGGAATAAACCAATACATCATTAAATAAAATGACCATGAAGGATTCCAAAAAGAGATAGAAGATCCTATTTATTAAGGACATGAATACTATTGGATCATTGTCTAGTTTTAATTGATTAACCAAAATACACAAAGTGTATACAAAAGATTCAAAATTGGTTTTTTATAACATCCTCTTCTTGTTTCCCCAAATGGTGGTACCCTAATCTAAAATCATTCTTTGAATCCAATGGGATCCCCTAATCTAATCAAACATATCATCAATCCTGGGAAACATGTATTTATTCTCTATTTTCACATAGTTAAGCATACATTAGTCTATCAATATTAAAATTCCCTTATTTAAATTATTTGAAAATATCATTGGATAATCCCACAGTAACATGGCATGATAAATAAAAGCCTTTCTCTCAAGATCCTTTAGTTGAATACTGAAATATTTCGTATTTGTGAAAGACATATAGTAAAATGGTATGGCGATCGACCCTATCCCAAGGAGAAGGCCGATGGGAAACATGACCTATTTCCTAGGTGGAAATCATAATAAATCCTATGAAAACACATTATGGTACCTATCCTAGACCACTGAATCTCAACCAAATAAATCTACTCATCATTTTCAATAAACAGCCCGGACAACAGACACGAGATCAATCCCGACTCTGAAGAAACCAGTATCGGCCTCCCTAAACACCGATCCCACTCAAATTGAAATAAGTGAGTACTCCAATCTTGAATATGGAACTAGAACATGTAGTGATAAAAGGAGACCAATTCCTTAAACATGATAAGCTAATATATACTGATAATAAGGTAAAAATTCTAGGACTAGAAAATGGAATTCCTAGACAACATCCATGCAATCTACCACCATAAAATACTTAAGGAACTTAAAACATTGTTCCTTATTCCTATCAATATGGTTAAAAAATCCATAACAAAAGGCATCAACTCATCTTCCATACCTAATGGCGGAATTCCTAGAGTTGGAGTCCTAAAGAATTAACTCTACTTCAAAGATTCAACCTAACTCTGACCAGCCTTACACTTATGAGAGTTAACCTTACCACAAGGGTGAAATCCTCCACCATTTGAATCCCTTGACAGGATCAAAGATCTCTTTTAAGAACTAAATGATATAAAACTACCCAAAAATCAAACTAAAATAAGTGTTGCATATGACTTGAATACCCACACCGACGATACATCCTTGGGGTATCTAAGAAATTTATCATAGTGTGTCCTTCCTCTCCACACTGATATAAATCAATGGCCATACACACTGATGAATCTACATGAACTAAACTTGAATACTACTAGACACTTTGTCTACTACCCATGCGTGACAGACCTTTCTTCTTGTTTTTTCCTAGTGATGAACTCCAACTTCCAGCAACAGAAGGAACACCACATACTCTTATCTTTCTAGTCAAATATATATATTTCAAAGATACCTTTTCAACCACCTATGAATAGGTCACCATATAAATAATAATGAAAATGCATATGATCTCTGGCATAAATCCCATATAAAAACACTAATCCTTGAGGTAATCATTCATGAAGAGTTCTTGATAAACATAACATAACTCTATAAACCTTGAGTTATACTACATAACTAAATAATCACCTACCTCTATATTCAATAATTCATGAGCCATCACCTCTCTAAAGGTCAGATGAGCCCTTAAGGGGCTTGGAGACTGTAGGGTTACCCCTATCACCACCTTCATACACTTTGTCTCGGTTCGGCGGTGCCCCCTCCTCGGCTTCCGGCTCAGCGACTTGTGGAGTGAGGCTTGAGACATTGTTGGCTTAACACATCGGTTCCCCTGATGGATGCCTCCTCCTTTCCCAACACTCAAATCTGATATGGAATTTCATAGAAGCGTGGTGAAGGTTTTTGGTCGATTCCCATCTCTCACAGCCTCGTTTCACTATCAATGGTTAGTGCGTAGAGAGGTTCTCAATGTAATTGAGTGAAGTTGTGTAGGCGGAAATGTGATTGTGTCTTTGACTCGCGTCTAGGATGTTTTTCCAGCTGGTTGGTATTTAGGTGGATGGCTAAGGAAACATTTTTTTAACCTTGAGTTCTTTGATCTTTTTTTGGTTTTTAAAGATTTCTTGTGCGGATCTTGCAATGTGCATCATTTTTCTTCTATTTGAAGCTGTTTTTCTTGGATCTCTTTGTTTAGGTTTGGTATGTGATTTACGATTTGGGATATATGGTTCGTGGTTCTTGATTCTCTTGATTTTTGAGCTATTATTCAGCTAATAAATCATACATTAGGACCTATAAATTATGATGTATTTTATGTTACAACATTAGAGGACCATGCATCACAAGTCTGGTTTTGGTGTTTTTTGACTAATGTGTTGAAGGCTCAGGATTTGTGGATCAGCTGGTTGATTATTTTGAATCGGTGGAATGGATTTTACCTTGTGAATATTTGGGTCTCTGTGGTCTGTGGTATATGGGTGTTGCATCTGTCTCATAAGGGGTTTTCATTGGTATTCAAGGATGGGATGTGGTTCTCTACGAAGTAGGATGCGATGTCAGGATAGTATGGTCTTCCTCAATCAGGATTCCTTATTTACCTTCGGTGGATGTGTTTCCCAATGGTTTTCAAGAGACCATCTCAAGTCATTGGTGGTTTGGGGGACCTCTGATTGGAGTTTGCTGGCAGGTTAGTGGATTTGGGATGGTGTTGATGGTCTTATTTGTTGTGTTCGAGGAGGCTGGTTATGTGGTTTGTTCATGCTTTTCTGAGGTTCATGCTTTTTGCTTTTGGGTGGTTCCTTGGCCTTCTGTTGGGTGTTTTTGGCTCCTACTATGATCATTGTTAATTTCAATGATGGTATGGTTGATTCTGTATGTTGATTTATTTGTTAGTTTGGCCATTGTATTCTATTCAATGGTGTTTGAAGTTTTTTTGTTGTGAATTAATTGATGGTTTACTGCTTGTTGGTTTTTCAAATTATCCTAAAATGTGTTTGGAAACTAAAAATATTAACTTTCAGTCAGTCAGTCTCTTCTCTAAAGGTCTCTAAGTAGAACTCATGGTTAAAATCTTCTTTAAAAGTGGTCAATGTGATATTATAGTTATCACAAAAATGCACCATCAAATAACACTAATGTATATCTGGTCCTTTTAACACATTTGTTGAAAGTCCACATTTGAGTACATAGGTGTCCTGAAGAACTTAGAGATCAGCTTTATATTATTCAACCACTCATTAGGCACATTGAGTCCATTTTAACCGTAGGGAAATCTTATGCATGATCTGCCATCCTTGTATTCTCATGACCACCCACATGACCCATGTTTTGGATTGTATGAATCATAAAATCCACCAAAACCAGATTAATAAGAGTGTTCTTAAGTGGGGTACTCCTCACTACACCCTCACTACCACTAGAAGAGGTTTTCTAGGAGGTATTTTCTACAAGACAAAAAACTCAAGCTTTATCAAGCACAACTCAACCATGAACATTTAAAGAAAAACAAAAAAACCGTTAACATTTTTATTAACTAGTATCATAATAATAAAAATAAAATATAGGTGAAAATGAGAAAAAAACATCAAAAATATCAAGCATTTCCCACACTACATTGTTTTTATTCACAGTTTGGAAAACTGTGTGTCGAACCTATCGATGTCACATGATTTGGTAGGAAAGGCCAAAAAAGTTATGTACAATCTATACTAACCATCATCACTAAATGTATGTCTCATAAAAACCTCTTTGTTTCACCCCCAAAATACAAAATGGACCGCTAACCTACCCTGGGACATACCACTCACTAAGAAATACCTTGAAACATCATCAAAATGACCCATAATCACGCTCAAAACATAACTATAATCCTAAAACACCCCTGGAAACTTTAGTTTTGATAAGAATATCATATGTCCATAATAACCCATTATAACACCATGAGATTTTTTTAAAATATTTCTTTAGATAATTCCATTTCTTTTATATCTTGTGTTGCATCTAACAAAATGTTTAGATAAACCATGGATTATTATTTAAATATTATTTTTATATTATAACATGCTATAAAATTGGAGGAAATGAATATGAATAACTAATTCTTGGAATAAATATTAATGTCTAGTTCAATTAGAATGTATTTTTATGTTCATGAAAAATAATCAAACATGTTTTAATAAAGTCCTTTTATTTTTCAAAAATATGTTCTATTCAAAAATATGTTTTCTTATTTTTTTTGAGTGAATATTAATTTTTAGAAGTTATATTTTTTTTACTAAACTAATATAATTTTCTAATTAAACATTTCAGAATTATACTAAAATTATTTTATCATCAATTTTGGAAAACATTTATTTGTCAATGAATAATGAAAAAGGCTGATTTTTTAAAGTGTATTTTCATTTAAAGTTGTTACAAAGAAAAATTATATTTAATATTTTTTAAAATTTTTTGATTGTTTTATATTGATTAAAAAAAATCCAATTATTATTTCTCAGGTGTATTTTAAATTTGACTTCAGAATAAAAATATTTTATGTTAAACAAGGGAATTTTTGAACAAATTGTTTTTCATTGTATTTTGGAAATTAAATTTTATATCAAATACTGAAACTTCTATGTTCTGAATTTATAGAAAATTATTCCATATTTAGAATCTAGTGGTTAAAAAATATTAATTAAATCTCTTTGATTTTAATTGATATGAATAGTAACTGTGGTAAATAAATTCCTTAATAACGGGTTAAAAAGGTTAATGTATATTAAAAGTAAGTGATAAAGCCCTAATTTTTCAGTTTATTTCTTATTTAATGAATCTAATTCGACCAATAACACAAATATTTTGATTTTCTGTTTTTTAATGGTAAATTTCCCATGAAAATAACTTATATATTATTAAAATCAAAGAAAACAAAAAAATGTCACTTTCTTTGCCTTAAATTTCTCTCATGTGTCCCCATGGGGATAAAAGTTCATTATAGAAAATTAAAATTATCCATATTGGACTTAATAATCTTATTTAAATGATATGAATTTATTTTTGACTTTTGGGACCACTTGTATGATATTATGACCTTTATAATATTTTCTTAAGAAAAAGTGAAACATGTCACATTCATGTTTGTAATAAATATATAATTTATAAAATAGGGTTAGCTATATTATAAATTCAACTATGAATATTATTTTTAAATATAAAATATTTATATTCATAATGATTATTTATTTTTAATTTTTTTTATTTAATAATTAACATAAATTCAAAAACAATACTCGTGGCGTAAATATTCAATTAAGAGAAATATCTGATAAATGATATTTACAATATTAAAAGTGATATAATTGTATATATTTAAGGTGAACCATGAATTTTTTTATTTTAATTGTATATTTTAGTGACATAATAAAATTTGTTTTCTAAATTTTAAATGTTTTCATGATATTTTTAAATTTCAAAGTAGTGAATAGAAATAAAATTGAAAAAAATGATATTTTATAAGAATTATATTTTTTTAAATTATTAAAAAATCATAAAAATAAATAAAAATATTAATTTATTGTGATATGCTCTCAACTATCATAAATTATTTATATATGGTCAAATTTAATTCAAATATGTAAAAATTATAAGCATTTAATATAGAAAAAGATGTTGTTGTAGTTAAAATAAAGATCGTTCTACTCAGGGTTAATCATAATGATAATGTTTACAATAAAACAAAAACATGTCTAAAATATGTTGTATGATAATATCTAACATTATATTATCATATCTGTGAATCCACTATTATTTTTTGGTATTTATATGGATAATGAATTTATTATAATTTATTCTTTTGAGAAAATCCAAAACTGTCCCTCACCTCAATTATGAATGGGAACAACCTCCCTCACTTATTTATACCACTTTGATCCTTCTAGATTGACCTTACCCTACCAAATTCCTGTATCAACTTTTCTTTTCACATTATATAGGTTCTTATCTTCTCAAAATACCAACCCTATAGCCCTTTAAAAGAGATCCAAAGGCGATGTTTCGAAGAAGAGCATTATGAATGTTAATATAGAAATACAATGCTTGGTTAAGGATTCATTTCACAATCACATAATTAATTAGGATTTTTATGATTATTTTTCCATTGGGTAATATTTCTATTCCATGTCCATGTGTTCTAAAAATGTTTTCAAAAAAACTATTCTTCTAAAAATTTTTAAAATTCATTTTTACCCACTGATTAAATTTTTTAAAAGTGTTTTAGAAATTTATTTTTTTCATTTTAAAAATGAAGTACATTTTGAATTTTCTAGAAAAATATATTAAAGGAATTATTTTTTACTTATATGATATTAGTGTATTTTTCCACCACTACTAAACCATAATGCTTTTAATATTCCTTTGCAATATTATGAGGATATTTTAAATTAAAATGGTTTCCTTTATAATTGTGCGGATTATCAAAAAAAAATTGAAAGGATATTTTTCTCAAGAATTATCTGATGTGATATTATAAAATAATTTTCCATATAGTATAACATTTTTTGACATTTCATATGATTTACTCGGGATATGATCCAAGGATATCATCCTTATTATTTCTCTAGATGGTTTATGTTTTTTTGTCATGATTTTTATAAATCCCATTACTTTTCCCTGGGCTATTTAATGATGAAATGTTTATGAAACATATATCCTTATATGGGTTTTGAAATGATGAATGATTTATGATCCAATTGAACACATAGTATAGTTTTTATTATGTGACGGGGGGGACCAAAATCTCCCTACAATGCAATGGTTAATGTTTAATACCATTAGAGATAACAATGGAACACAATTTGATGGGTGTGATCCACAATGAGACACAAGTGCATCCTAATATACTCTGTGAAATTAGTGCGAATGATCCACTATATTGATGGTATTGGTAGTTAAACTTGATATATGAAATGGTTTTCTATATTTAGAATGGTTCCACCCTTTTCTGATATGATCCCATTCTATGTTCCTAGACTTCTGGGAGGTTTGTCCTTGTTTAAAATTTTGTTTTAAATATCTTAATTTTTTTTGATGGAATTCTTACCAGATGTATGAAGAGGTAAGAGGGTTCTCTATGGATTTGAGATGTGAATGAATTGTGATTTTATACATCTAGTGCATGTCATATGGTTTTCACATGGTTAGAGAAAACTATGCACCCAAACCACATTAGCCAGGGGGAGGGATGCACGATTAGGAAAACCGTGCAAGGGGTAGATCCAAAACATGTTTTATTAAAAATAGGAATTAAACCCAGTAGGATCATGATTTTCAAAACAGTACAATCCTACCCAAATAACCATGTGTCTTGACCCCTCTCGGGTAGACGCAGGCACACAATTGCTGCATCATTTTGAAAACTTCTTGACTAAACCATGTGCCCCATTAAAAAGTGTGATTTTATCAAACTATCCCATTGATATTTTAAGACTCTCACCCTGTTTTATTACTTATTCTTCTCATTTCAACTATAGTGACGAACCTAATATATAGAATCTTCTTATGGTAATTTCATCTTCTATTTTATGGTATTTAGAGTGTAGTAGGGTGTGGATCAAAACTCTTGGTCAGTATAATGCTCCTCTTAATTCTCATTTCTGTATTATGGATTTTGGTTTTGTTCTTCCTCTTCTAATTGCCTAAAAACCTGTTTTCTAGTATATATTATTTTTGGGCTTCAGATGGTGATTAAATCCCTATCTAAGGCTATCAATAAGGGTTTTTTCATCTTCGAATTCAAGGTAGGAGGTCGGTAAGTTATATCCCATAGTCTTGAAGTTGATTATTTCATATGTGGTTGTGTTACGGGCTCCCAATTATTGTTATTTTGATGTTTTTAAATATATTTAGTAAAAGGGATGGTGAAATAAGGAATTGGGCCCCTTAATGATACCCATGGGATGCACTGATGATAACTATACCAATTTAGGGCCGCCCATGGGGTGCGCCAACACTTTTAGACCTATATAATTGTAAAACTAAGAATATACTTGAGTTTTGGTAAAATAGATCATTTAATAAACATCCTAATATGTTTGTTGAGTTAAAAAGGGGATATTTACTATTATGTATTCAATTCAATAATGTTATAAGGGATTGTTTAGAAAAAAATGAAATGGGATAGATGAAATAACTTGATTATGGTAAATGACTTATGAATTGTTATTAACATGCATAAATGGATTAATGCTTGTGAAAGATGATGAATATGTCATATGTAAAAATACATGTAAATTGAATGGTTAAATGGGTAAATGTATGTGAATTTATTAATATGTTAATATAATAATGTATGGGAATTTTTGAATATACTTATTATTATAGGGCATCAGAAGGTGAAATGAGTTAGTGGGATATGCAATGTAAATAGTGAATTTACTAATTTGTTAAGGCTTGATGTTGAATCATATGTTGAATAATTATTAAATTTGATTGATATTTATATTGATTATCTATGGTTTTTGATTTTTTATGTATTCATTGGATAGATAAACTTGTGAACATATCTTGGGGGTATATAGTGTTTTGACTTGAGGTTATACACCCACTAGTCAGGTTAGACTGAGGCACTGAACCCCACCCCTAGAATGCATGGTTTAGGAAGTCGAACTAAGGATTTATTCCCCTAATATATTCACTGTATGAATCTACATGGGGTGATTCTCCATGTTATGTTTGATATGACTTAGTATGAAGTGTCATCTCCTATTGAGATATAGAACTGGGATCATTCTATTACACATAGAAATTGACTGGATTGGTATGTTATATAAATTAAGGGAATGCCTAACCCTGAGAATAAATAAGAAAAATGAATTTAGTAATGAATATGGTATAACTTATGGTAAAGTAAATAATTATAGAAAGGGAGTAAGTGCATTTTCTTACCTAACAGAACCCAAGTTTTCTTTTGTTTACCTTCTCATTTATTTAGTTTGTGCATTTACTTTCGGTTTAGATTGGATATTTTGTATACACCATTGTAGGTGGCCTAAAAAGTTGTACTCACACTCTTCTCAGGGTGTCGTTGGGTACCTAAGCAGATTTCATGGATGCAAGTTAGGATAACAGAAGGATCCCTATGCTAGGGAGTTGATTCGGGCTTGCAATGCTCTTGGATAAAGATCAATACTTGAAATCAAGACCCATTTTGGGGATTTAGTTGTTTTCATTTATGATGGGTTTTCAATCACTCTAGCATTGTTAGCATGATAGGACATATTTATTTGTTTGCGTTTGGTGTCTACCATTTTTGTGGAAATGGTTAGTAATGAAAGATTTTGGTTTATTGTTATTGTTTTCTTTATTTCTTACATTTACTATTATGGATTACTCTAAAAAAGGGGTTATAGTATCCCCACATTAAGCAATAGACCCTTGCTTCCATTCGGCTACCTCTGGTATACAGGGAGGTGTGCTTGAGGTAATGTGGTATCCAGGCTCGGGGCCCCAATTTAGTGGCTTCTGGATTATAGAAATTACAAATTGGTATTAGAGTAGTTATATTCTGTGGTCCTATTATTTGAGAATGGTATATAGGATATTAGGATGTGTCAAGCCTTACCAATGAGCTTGTGCGTAGGAGTATTTGGCCCATGTATGAGGGAAACGTCAATAAAACTACAAAATCATCTTATTTCCATAATTTACTTTATATGTTGCCGTTATAGATGTTACAATAGGGTTTGACTGACATACATGGATTAAAATTTGGAAATAGGTAGATATATCCATGGTTTAAACCATGGAAATAGGTGGCTATATCCAATATTTAAACTATGGAAATAAGTGGTTGTGGACATGGTTTAAATTGAATACTTGGATTTCATTGGAAATGGTTTCAATCCATGGCCATTGATGGCTATGGAAATGGTTTTAACCACGGTCCTAGGAGGCTACCTCCATAGTTTGAAACAGTGGTCATATCCTTAAAAAAAATTCTGGTGAGTTGTGATCCTCCAACCTCTTATATATTCTTCCAACACTATACCACTATACTGAAATAAACTATATATATATTTAGACAAATACAAATAAATATATATATATAATTTTTTATTTTTTATGATTATTAATCATTTAAAAAATAAAATAATTATTTCCTCAATTTGATGTAGTGGAAATAAGTGGCTATCACCATGGTTTTAAATTGTGGCCATATGTGGCTATGGCCATAGTTTAAACTATGGACACTGTTTAAACCATGAAAATAGGTGGGTAAATTAATGTTTTAAACCAAGGAAATAGGTGGATATGTGCATGGTTTAAATAGTGGAAATGGGTGGCTATGACCACAATTTAAAAATTGAAAATATCTAGTCACCACCATAATTTTACCCATGCAAATAGGTTTCTATGACCAAAATTTGACTGTGTAAATATGTGGATACCGCAACAGTTTAAATTGTGGAAATATTTGTCTTCTACCAAAATTTTATAAACTATGGAATTAACACTTTCCCTCTAATTTAAAATGTTTTTTTCCTGTGAAGTAGACCACCAATGTTTCATGTAACTATGACTATATTTTGTACAATATCCATGGTTTAAATAACCAATGGCTATATCCTTCCTATTGAAACTATTTTCCAAATATGTAAATAGATATGTGATCGTAGGGTCGTTTTCTAGTTGTGGGAGTGTCTGGGGTAGGAATTGTTGTTTTAGATGTCTGTTGTTATAGTTGAATGATATTTCATAATTGGGTGATGGACTTATTGCGTGATGTGGCTGATTTATGATATTTTACTCATGGATGCAACAATATGAGTTTCTGCATTCATACATCATAATAGGCTCATAGAGATATAGGTGACATGCATCATGATAGGCACATACAGGATGGGTGTGTGGGACATGAAGGGTAGAATTTATTTTACATTCATAAAATTTGAAGAAAATGGTGTCCAATAAAGATGATGTAAATCGGTAAGAACAAGGAATATTAAATAATGGTTAAATAATTATTCTTAATTAAGGGGTATAAATGAGTTAACATATTGGTTTTAACAATTCTAAAATTATAAATCTTCATAAATTGAATAATTTTTATTGTCTGAGGGGGAATGGTTTTAAAAATGGGTCTAATGAAAGACTTGTGGCTATGTACGTAGATTTACCCCCCCCCCCACGTGTTATCCATGACCCATGGTCGGGAAGGTATAAGGTAGTGTTTTAGGTGTGATGAGGTTCATTAGAATAGTGCGTACTTGATAAGTTTTTATTGCTAGTGAAGTGACTCATTTATATAATTTATGAATGCTTTATGATATATTTTGTAAAAATCATTCTTTGAATTGTAGGAAGATGCCACAACATTGACATGTGTTCGTTGGGAGAAGAGAGTATGTCACTGAGAATGCTCCTCTAGAAGTGTATTAGGGAACCCAAGATACTCAGGGTAATATAGAATAGAATAAATTCCATTAGTACCTTATCCTTTTTATGAAAGTGATGGAACAGGACCCAGGGTGGGTTGTGTCGAGATTGTTTGAGAAAACCAGTGAGTTTCAACTACAGCAACCTCTGAGTTTTTTTGGAGAGGGTGGCCCTGATGAAGTCATGTTATGGATATATTCTATCCCAGAATTCCTTGACCATCTAGAGAATCCTCCTAAAAATAGATTCTTTTTGGCATCTTATATATTGCGAGGGACGGAAAAAATATAGTGGGACATCTTGGTTTAGACCGAGAAAGTAGAGTTTATGTTTTGAAAGGGCTTTAGAAAAATATTTTTGGAACTGTTATACATAGTGACCTTGATGCATCAAAAGGATGTGGAGTTTTTGAGTTTGACTATGGGGACTATGACAATGAAGGATTATGTTGTCTAGTTTACTAACTTGTAACATTTTTTTTCTCCTTTAGTAGTGTATGGGATAATATTTTCGAGGAACTTCTAGAATGTACTTAGACCCAAGGTTATGTCCCAGGTAAATATTTACCGTTTAAATAGGTTTGATAATGTGGTAGATTAGGCCCTTATTTTAGAGGGAAATCTCAATGGGGAAACCAGTAATGGTCATGCAATCTCAATTTGGAAATTTAATGGTGCATCTTCCAATGTTAGGAAGGACCTCCTTGATAGATTTCAACAGGTCAATTGAGGAATGGGTAGTCAGAAAAGGGAAATAAAATCTTAGGGTACTTATCTTGTTTTCTATTATCAATTAAGAAGGCCAAGGAATATGAATGTTTAGTTCCCCTGACCACAAATTTAGGGTCGAGCATGCCTCAGGTTAGTTCATGTGTAGAGGTTTTGTAGGAACTCATGACAGATGAGTCTATATAGAGGTTTGAGGCCAGTGTATAGTTCCGGAAGGGGATCTGTTAACCCATACCAGGAAAAGCAGGTGGAGCTCAACCATCTTTACTAGTCGATGTGGTGGTCATGGTTCTATATGGTGAGAGTATTTATACTATTAGGATAGTGTAGCACATAATGCTAAGATAATAGACCATGGTAGAGGAATGGGTCAGCTTTAGGAAATTCATCTAGCACCGAGAGTTGGTGAGGTTGGGCCATTGACTATTCGAGGTACGATTGTTGTTGCCTTTATGATTTCCAATGCATTATTTGATACATGTGCCTCACATTCTATCATTTATTTCTCATGTTTTGGTTGAGTTATTCCTATAGGTATAATGTATGTGTGGGTTTGTGTTGATCGATACAATATTCGGGGTGAGATAAGAAAATATTAGGTAGTATAATGGGTGTGGTCTTGAAATTTATGGACATCATTTTTATTGAAATTTTTTTTGCTTGAGATGTCAATTTTTTATTTGATCTTGGGTATAGATTGTCGTGTGTTGTATTGAGACCACATCAATTGTTATTACCACAGGGTAACATCCACATATTTTGAGGGAGACACTTATGTCCATCATGGGGAATGAGATGTTCAGGAATGTCGTGTAGGGTTAGTTTGTCAGCAATTGGGTGAGATCACAACTCAAGTTCCCTGTATCATGCTTGATGATGAGTGAGTAGGGAATATTGTTTCTCAATTAGTGGATCAGTTTCAAGATTTATTTCTAGAGGACTTCTCAAGGATTCACCCAGAGAGATATGTTGAGTCTAAGATAGAGTTGTCATGAAGATCAGAACTAGTTTTTATTCCACCTTTTAGAATAGAAACAGTAAAAATGAGGGATATTAAAAGCCAGTTGCAGGAATTGGAGAATAAATGGTTTATTCGTCATTTTAAATCAACATGGGGATCTCTAGTTCTATTTTCCAAAAACCTAGATTGAACATTTCAGTTATGCATTGAATATAGGAATATAATTCATATGAAGTTTAATAATTGATATCCTCTTTCGAAAATCAATGATTTGTTTGGCCAGTGGAGAGATGCTTCAAAGTTTTCTAAAATTGATCTTAGATCGGGGTATTATCAGCTCACAGTGAGAGATTTTCATATACGGCATAATGATTTCAGAAGTAGGTTTGGGTAGTATGAGTTTTCATATGTCATTTGGGTTAACCAATGCACCATTAGTGTTTATGGACCTTTTGAACTAAATATTTCACCATTACCTAAATCATTTTGTTGTTGTCTTTATTGATGACATCTTGATTTACTCTAAGACATTGGAAAATCATGTCAAAAATCATAACACCATTCTAAGTACAATAAGAGAGCAAAGGATATACACCAAGATATCCAAATTTCATTTCTAGATTCATAGGGTTCATTTCTTTGGCCACTTCATCTATGAGGATGGTGTGTAATTGAATCCATAGAAATTTTAGGTGGCTATGACTTGGGAACATCCAAATAATGTATCTAATGTTTGAATTTTTTTGGCTCGTTCCAAATATTACTGAGGGTTCGTTAAATACTTTCCCTATTTGGAAGTTCCAATTTTAGGTTTGACCAAGAATGATTTCAAGGTTTAATTGTCTGGAAAAGGTGATAGTGTCATTTAGGAATTAAAAAGGCTGTTGACAGCTACATCGATTCTGATCTTAAATGAGCCAGGAAAGGATTATAACTTGTTTTTTGGTACATCTAGTGTTGGGATAATGGTGCTGTTGATGAATAATGATCCATTTGAGGTGTACGAGACATGAAAATTTAGGACTCGTGAAAGATATGACCCAACACATGACCTCTAATCAGCTGTGGTGGTTTATTCTGTCATATTTTAGCAAAACTACTTGTTAATGGAATAGTTTACGATATATACCAATTATAAAATACTAATGTACATCTTCTACCAAATATATTTCAATCTTTGGCAGAAAATATGGGTTGATTACATGTATTCCTTCGATTTTGAGCTTCTTTCCACACTGGGAAAGGGAAATATTGTTCAAGACGCATTGAGTTGGAAGACTCAAAATCAAGAGGCTTTGGAATAATGGTTATAATGGGAGATGATGGTAATGTTTGTTGTGAAGCACCTTGAGGTGCATTAAGGCCAATGTTATGAGACCCTTGTGTCCTTGGTAGTTGATTCCATGCACTTAAGCTGAATTAAGGAACGGTGGTATGAAGATCATGAATATGTGACCTTGAGGAAAAGTTTTAACGGTGAGGAGTGACCTATTTGTCACATTGTTGGAGATGTTGGAATCATTAATGGTTTTGGACATGTGGTTGTGATAATGTGTATGTGATAAGATTTTATTTGAGAGTTTCATGCATCGAAGTGGGCAGTGCATCCTTGTTTGAATAAAATGTATCATGATCTTCATAGGATGTATTAGTTGTTAGAGATGAAGAAAGAAGTTGTATTTTTTTGGAGCGATGCCTTACTTTCTATCAGGTGAATGATGAGAATCAATGGCTGTTTAGTTTGTTATAGACATTCCCCATTCTATAATAGAAATGGGATAATGTGAAAAAGTATATTATTGGGTCTCTTCCATGTATTCCATAGAGGACTGATGTGATTTATGTGGTTGTGGATCAGTAGACCAAGAAAACACATTTCTATCTGGTTCGATAGACTTTCATCATGGTTTAACTGGATGAGCTGTATGTTACAGATTTAGTATGGTTTCATGGAGTGTTGTAAATGATAGTTTCATATCAAGATCCATGATTTTACTCACAATTTTGGAAGTGATTTTAGAGAGAGATTGGTACCCAAGTGTTTTAATTATGGATTTCACATGCAGATGGATAAAAGTCTAAGCATACTAGTTAGGTACTAGAATAAATTCTAGGAGCTATTTTTCTAGACATTGATGGATAGTCGGAAATGAATTTGGCGATGGTTGATTTTTCCAACAATAATAGTTACCAGGATACGATTCATATGGCCACATTTTTTCACTCTATGGTAAACCGTGTAGATATTCATTGAGTTGGTTAGAGGCTAGGGAATCATTGTTGTTAGTACTGATTCCTATATTTTATTTATTAGATCGGATTTGAATGATTTTGATAGGTAAGGAAATGAATTAGGGTAGGTAAAAGTAATATTACGATCATCATCATTCATCTCTTGAGTTTATGGTGGGTGATCGTGTGTCTCATTTGGTGTTTCCAAGGTTGGATAATCGTGAAATTATGAAACAAGGAAAGTTGGAACCTATGTACGTAGACCCATTTGAGATTGTGGAGTGGATTGGACCAATGTCATATCAGTTGTTTCTTCCAAAGTGGAATATTGGTATACAAGATGTTTTTTATGTGTCACAGCTTCAGTAGTATCACCCTAACTCATCTCATGTGATTGATGCTGAGGATATTAATCTTAAGGATGATGCATCCTTTGAGGAATATCTAGTTGGTATTGTGGATTATTCTGAGAAAGAATTTTCATGAAATATTATTTTTTTGGATTGATTTTTATGGTAGCATGGTAATTTTTTGGATGAAACTTTTGAATTAGAGTTGGATATGTAGGCCCATTAGTTATATCTATTTACTTTATAAGCTTAATTTTGTTCGAAATACAGCTCAGGGAATAGTCTTTATAAGGTGGGAAGGTTGTAAAATCCCAGGGTTCATAATGATATATCCATTTTTAAAATTTTCATTTAAATCTATTAATCTTGGTTAATATAAAGATTAACAGATGTATGAAGAGGTTTACGGTAGGTCCATAGGTTACAGAAGTGAAAGAAAGGGGATTTATTCAATATAGTGCATGTCACACGGTTGGTGCATGGTTAAATATAATCATTTTCCAAAACTATTCCATCTAGTAGGAGGGGTGCATGATTAATAAAACAATTCAAGGGGAAGATCCAAACCATGTAGGTTAGGGTAGAGGTATTTTTCATAGTCAACCCATGGTTTTTCAAACACTGTGGGACTCGCCAGGTAACAGTGCGGCTTATCCCTTCTTTGGAAGAGGCTAGAACACGGTTAGCACAAAATGTTTTAAACAATGGGGGCATTAAAAACTATGATTTTACCAAACTACCACCTCCATATTTTGAAACCCTTTCTTGATTTTATCCCCCATTATTCAACTTTCAATCCAAGTGATGAGCCTAAGGCCCCCAAATCTTCCCAATGGTAGTTCTCCTTTGATTCTAATTTAGTTGTAGTGTAATTTGGTGTGGATCGAAGTCTGGATAAGTCTAACACTCCCCTTCATTCTATTTTATAGATTAGGTCAAGGGGTTTCATTCTTCTTATTATGAATCCCTAAAACCCTCTTCTTGTAGATGATCATAAATTGGGGCTTCAAAGGGTTCTTGAAATAATATATAAGGCTATGATTAAGGGTGAGTTCATCTCTATATTCAAGGTAGGTGGAATACAAGTTATATCCCAAAGTCATGTAGTTGATTCATGCATATGTGGTTGAGTTAACAGTTCCCTATTATTTTGATTTTCCTATTTTTAAATTAATTTGGTTAATGGGTTGGAGAAATGAGGATCTAGACCCATCATGATCATTGTGGGATGCATTGAGGATTACTAGATGAATTTTAGGCCACTTATGGGATGTAAAAACACTTCCAAACATGGAAAATTGTAATATTAAGCATATATTTTACATGAGATAATGTAGAGTCGCTGATAAAATTGGTGATATGTTTGTTGAGTTAAAAGGGAGATATTAATTATTATGTATGTACTTTAATAATGGAATACAGTATTGTTTGGCTACAAATGAAATAGGATATATGAAATAAACTGATTTTGAAAAATTACATAAGAATTGTACATGAAATTAATAAGTGGGTTAAGTAATGTGAAAGGGGATGAGTATGTGAAATGATAAAATGCATGTAAATTTAATGGATACATGGGTTAAAGTATGTGTATTAATGAATATGTTAAATGGTATAATGTATGGGAATTGGTGAATATTCTAAAAATTAAATGAAATGAGAATGGAAAATGTGTTAAGTTGGATATTCATTATACATGGTGAATGTAATTATGGTTTAAGGAATGATGTTGAGTCATATGTTGTATATTTATGAAATTTGAATGTTATTTATATTGATTATGTATGATTTGTGATTTTTTATATTTGGTAATTGGATAAATAACCATGGGCATATGGCTTGATGGTATGTGGGGTATTGAATTGAGGTTATATGCCCACCGGTCATGTTGGACTGAGGCTTTAATCCCCACCCCTAGAATATATGGATTAATTAGATAGACTAAGGATATATGCCCCTAATGGATGCATTGGATGAGACTACCTATATTATGGTTCCATGATAACTAGGACATGACTGATTGTGAAGTCTCTTCCCCTAGTGAGATAGGGAAAATGATTCATTCAATTAAGGATAGAAATTGACTGTCTTAGTCCATTTTGTAAATTAATTGAATGCCTAACCTATAAAACACACAATTAAAATAAATCTATTAATAATAATAGTATAACTGATGGAAAATAAATTAATGATAAAAAGAGACCAAGTGATTATTCTTACCTAATGGAACTTGATTTGTCATTTGTTTACATTTTTATCTATTTAGTTTTTGTATGCAATATTTTTTTAGACTAGAAATTTTTTAGACGCTATTTGTGTTGGCCTATTGGGTTGTACTCACACCCTACTTAGACCTCTATTTGGTACTTAAGTAGATTTCATGTTTTCGGGTGAGGATAATGGACAGAGCCCAATGCTATGAATATTATTCAGGATTTGGATGTCCATGGATGAGGATCTGGACATAGAGTATGGACCCATTTTTCGGATTCATATGTTTCTATTTAATTTTGGTTTTCACTCACTTTTCAATGTTTTCATACACTACATGTTTATGGTTTTTGGTTGTGTTTTGTACCCTATTTGTGGAAATTCTTACTAATGAATGATTTCGGTTAATTGATTTTGTTTTCTTTATTTCTTATGTTGACTATTATAGCGTACTTTGATAAAGGGGGTATTGTAGCCCCATGAGATGCATTAGATCCTAACCAATAGTTGACAATATCTGGTGTACGGAGACGTGTGCTTGAGTTCATGTGGCGAATAGGCTCGGGGAACTACTTTAGTGGATTTCAGGTCAGGGATGTTACACATATCATTCATGATTTATTTATAATTATTTCTCACTCTTGTGGAAAATGTTTTCTGAAATTATAATGCTTATACAATGAGTCATTTTTAAGGTCGATGACAATTTGGGTATGAAGATTTTATGTTATTCTCATGAAAACATAACCTAATTCTTAATTATTATTTTATATTATGATTGATTGATATATCCTAGATTTATTCTCATTGTCTATCTAAACACACCCTTTCATATGTTTCCTTCCCTAGATGATGAATAATTGTTCTGATAGAGTATTAATAATAGGATTACTGTGTGATAATATTTTTTTGAGATATGATTAAGATCATTCATAAAATTATAATATTGTACATATAATCTCCAAATATACTAAACCATTACATTCATAAAATTTATAGTATTGTTATGTATTGAATATTAATATTAATAAATGGCGTATTTGTTTATGAAAATTTCAATACAATATAGTTTTTATTATATTACGGTTTAGACAATATTTGGAGAGTAGTTTAAGAAAAACATTATGAAAACATTGAGGATAGAACTAAGAATAATATAAAATCATAAACTATTGAAAATTATCATTAATATCAAAGGGTAAACCTAAGGTTTCATTTATTAAAAATAACGTGTCACTATTTGTAAATAATCTCTCTTGATTATGTGGTTTCCTACTATAATTATTATGACTTGTAGTACTATTATTGGGATTTAGAGAATGTTTGGAACGAGTAGGGTTTATATTAACGGTGAATGTGACAGAAACTTGAATGATCTTCCTCATGAGAAACCAAATGAAATAGGAGTTGGATAAAGAAAACTTATTATTATTCCTAATCATAAATCTCATAATTTGATCAATAATATCAACTTTGTTGAGTTTATATAAACATATAATATGAGAAATGTGGAGTTCCATAATGGCCATAGAAGAAAAAGTGTTCAATTTTCCTTATATAAATCATGTGGAAACATGCATCAAAGCGAATTTTTCATAGGAACTAGAATATTTATATGGTGTGGAAAATAAGTAAACAAAGAAATTTATTACACTAGAAAATTTTAATGTGTATTTAACTCATTTAATGAGAATAATTGTATTCCTAAGGCATTATAGACAGTTGGATGTTTTAAATGTGCAATGTATGAGAATTATAAAATTGTTTTCTTAGTGTAAATATCTGGTATAGAATTATAGAATTTGTATTATTAATGGATATATTAGTGATGATGAAGACACTGAGAATGAAATATGAGATAATAGAATTTTTAAGAAATAAAATGACAAATCTTTGTTAATGGTTTAATAAGGTACTAGAATTATTGTGTGTATACAAATTAGATTTGAAGAATAATGTTGTAAAATTAATTTTATTATATTATGGAATAATGAAACATCTAGGTATTGGTCCAATATAGTTTTTCCAAAATTATATGGAATAATAAGTTGAATGGTACTAGTAAGCATGAAAAGTGAGTGAGGTTCTAAGGTGATATTTTCTAATAATATCTGATTAAGAAAACGATACCCCTTAATATGTACATGATGAGACAATGAGATGTTTCATTCTATTAAAACAAATGGAATAGTATTTATGACAATTAAAATGATAATTAATATGGATATAAGTTGTTTTATGATACCATATATTGAGTTTATATAATTTTTGGATTTATGGTATGAGAAAAATGATACTTTTTGAAAACATGCATGTCATCACTAAGTATTTATGGTAATTTAGTTTATTACCATTTAAAAAGAGAATAAATTATAATGTTCTTCACATGTTAGGTGTGTGGGAATTAAGATATGCATCATGTTTTTTTGGTGGAGAAATGATAAGTTGATTTTTGAAATTTAGTGACCTTTTGTGAGTTTTAAATTTTAATAATTTGGAAGGTTCATAAGGGTAACCATTCAAAAACAATTATGTTTAATTATCGATGAGGTCTTAGATATTACTTAATTAATTCACCATATGAAAATTTATACATATTTTATATCATGTGATATCTATTTTTCATGATTATATCTAGAGACATAAGTAACAACATATCATTCCATTATGGATCTTATAATCCAATTGTTTTCAGGCATTACAATTTATTCCTCATTTCGTTGACTAAGAGATAAAGAGAAAATATATCATAGCACAAATAAAGAGTGATATTTTAAATATGAAATTAAATAAAGTAAGTATACCTTCTTATTGAAATGTAAAATAAAATTTTCTAATACTATATTCATTTCTTAGGATATCAATGACATTTTTCAGACAAATTTTTCCTATGGTTTTTCGGTCATTAATCTTACTGTGAACATGTTTTCAATCACTCTATATTAGTTCTTAGGTATTATTTTCCCTTTTAATTACATGTTTTAATATTCCACAAATATTTTACCTCGATGGAAACCTATTAATGTGTTTCTTTAGGTATAATTTATGTTTCAAACATTCTTTTTTTATGGGAAGTTTTATTATTCATTTATACAACATGGGACGTTATGAACAAATTATCAATGGTAATAAAATTTGATAGAAGGGATGCATTTTGAGTTTTAAATTAATTTGATGTGGTATAATGTAACACCCTAATATTTTTATGAAATATATTCAAAAATAATTTTATTTCTTTGATAACTTCTTTGGAAAGCAATATCAAGTTTAGAAGAACCAGGAAATACTTTTTAAATATTATATATATATTATAAACAAGTATCTAAATTTATGGGAATGAATAGGAATAAATAATTTTCTAAATAAATACAAATTTTAAACACAATATCAATGTATTGTTAATTTATTAGAAAATAATCACACAATTTTTAGTAAAGAGATTTTATTCTTCAAAAATATGGTTTCTTCAAAAATGACTTTTTCTACTTTTTATGAGTGAAAATTAATTTATAGAAGATATAGAAAATTAATTTCAACAAAATAATTTCTTTTTTGAATTCATGAATTCATATTTCTCATTAAATTATATTTTGAGAATTTTCAAAGAACATTTATTTTTTAAGGAATAGTTAAAAACCGATTTTTATTGAAATCTCTATTTTATTTTAATTTTTTTACAAGTCACATTGTGTTTTGGATTTTTTTAAAAATATTAATAAGTAAATTTTTATTCAAAATTTTCTAATTATTATTTTTTAAGTGTATTTTGTAATTTAATTTGCAATGAAAACATTTTATGTTTAAAGAGGGCATTTATTCTAAACACTTTTTTTCATTACATTTTTCAATTTAATTTTAAATTACTGCGGAAGTTTATTTTGTTTAATGTATGAAAATTAATTCTATAACTATAATTATGAGGTTAAAATTTAATAATTTAACACCTTTTATTTAATTCAATTAGAATAGTAACTTTGGTTATATTAATTACCCCAGTGAAGTGTAAAACATGTTAATATTGATTAAAAATAAGTGATATTGCCATAATTTTTTACCTTATTTATTATTGGATGAATTTAATTATACACTCAATTCCTAAGATTCAATTTTTTTTTATTTAATGTATACTTTTCTATGATAATTACTTATATGTTATTTAAATTAATTAAAGTCACAAAATTCTATTTTGTCAAAAATATCTCTTATGTGTTATGAATGAATATAAATGTAAATTTTGAACTACATAAACATTATTTAATGATATAAATTTTTAATCACTATTGGGGATACTAGGATGAGATTATGATCTTTATAATATTTTATTTAATGAAAAATCAAAGATACCATAAACATGTTTTTCATAAATATAAATTTTTTTATATAGGTTTATCTAGAGGATATGTTCGACTATAAATATTCATTTTCAGTATTAAATATTTATAATAATCATGTTAATTAATTTATAATTTTTAGGAGTTATATAATTACCATAAATTCTTACAAAATGTTGATGCAATAATTACCTAGTTCAGAGAAAAATAAAATAATATGATATTAAAAATATTATAAGTGAACTAATTTGAGATATTTAAGGTGATGCATGATTTATATTGATGAACATGAAATTTTTGGGATATAATGAAATTATATTTTGGAAGTTTACATGTTTTCCTAGCATTTGGAAATGTCAAAGTGGTGAATATTTTCAAAATTGACAATAATAATATTTTATGGGATTAATATTTTATTATATTACTTAAAAATCATAAAAATCAATTGAACAATTAAAGTGATTATTATATGGTTTAAAATTTCAAAAATATACCATTTATTTTTAAATGGATCACTTTTAAGTAAAAATTATATCATTTTAATATTTAAAAATTTGTTGTTGTACTTTAAATTTAAATACCTTAACGAAGGGTTAATCAAAATGATAAGGTTTAAAATAACATTAAAACTTACCTGAAATAAATTAGATGATGATATTACCACCTTATAATGTCTTATGTTCATACATATATGCATTATTTGATAATTTGATAGAAAGATAATATATATTAATTTACTATTTTGTGAAATTTCAAAAGTGCACCTCACATCAATTATAAATGGTCATGTCCTACCTCGCATCTTTACCCCACTTTGATCCTTTTATATTGATCATAGCCTTACAATTTCTCTTCTATATTTGATATTCACAATAAATGGGTTCTTTTATTCTCAAAATACAAGACTAATATCCCTTTATAAGAGCTCAAAAGGAGACATTTCAAAGATAATGTGGTTTGAACAAGAATAAAGAAAGGAAAGTCTTGAGGTAAGGGTTTGTTTCAAAATATTATCTTCATTATAGATTAATTATATTTAATTCTTCATTGGGTAATATTTCTATTCTTGGTCCCTGTGTTCTAAATAGGTTTTCAAAATTGTTTTTATCATTCTTCTACAATTGTTTAAAGTAATTTTTACCCTTGTTTATCTTTTTATAATGAGTTTTGAAAGGGATTTTTTAGTTGTTTTCTAAATGAAGTGATATATGACTTGTATGAAGAAAAAATATTGAAGGAATGTTTTTTTACTTATATAAAATGAGAAAATTTTATCACCATCATGATAGATTCCTATACAACATTAAAAGGTTCTTTTCAACTAAAATATTTTACTTTTTAATTGTGTCTCTTTTAAAAATAAAAATATTTCCAAAATTAAAAGGATGTTATTATCAATAATTATTTCAGGTTATATTTCCACTTCACGAACCATAGAAAAATCAGAATTCCTAAAAATAAATAAAACCTTAAATTAAATAAAATAGTGACCCAGAGGGTGTCACTTAAAGAATAGAAAAAACAGTATAAATTGGTTACCACGGTTAAGGTTAAATTTTTTTTACCTAGGGGGTTAAACAAAGAGATAAGTGTGGGGATTCCACATAAACATGTCTAATTCTATTTTTTGATTAACTTTATTCCTTATATTATCCTAAAATAAAAATATTTTTCATTTTAATCAATATAAAAAATAAAATGACCTTATATTATTGAAATATTTTATGTTATTACATATGTGTCCCTCCCCTCACATATAGAAGAGAACTTCGTCTACTCTATTATTCAAAATATGTGAGAATAATATATCATCCAATACATGATTTAAAAACGTATTAGATTTATTCCCTACATCCAACGTCTTATTTTCTCAACTAAAACAAATCCTCCAAGGATCAAGATGAAAGCCAAATAATGTTTCTAAAATAATATATATATAAATCTTAACTAAGATCTTTGAATTTTATTTCTTCATCCACCTTCTATAAATTTGATTAACCCATAAAACAAGATAAATTAATCATCATAAATATACTTATTTTTTATTATGATGATGGAACAACAATTTCCCACCTATTCTCTATCAAATGTGAAATAAAATTATCACTCATGTGTACGTGTAGACTACTGTATCCATGATAATTTATTTTCCATCAACATAATTTACGGTTGGTAAAAATGATTGATTTAATTCATATATATGTATATATATCATTTTTTTACAATAATTATTCTCTAAAGTTAAATTATTATTTACATTTCGTGCATTCCATCCATTAAAATTGTAAGAATCATTCATGTGTGCGTACAAACTATCAACCCCACAGAGTGATGTAATTCATTATTCATCTAAAATTTAAATTAATGGATATAAATATGATTATAATGAATATATATATATATATTATATTTATATCATGATTAACATTATGGAGATGAAGTAACCATGATGTAAGTGCAAGGGTTATAAATAGTGAAAAAAGTCATACATAAAAATAAAGGAGTTAAAACCTAAAATGATGATGATAATGAAATATTGTTATCGAAGTAGTGATAAGATACTATAAGTAAAACAAGTAGGGAATTTTATGTATGAATACGTTTTTGTATGGAACTATATGAATATTAATATTCCTTTATTAATATTAACATGACCCTTATGAAAAGTAATGTACCCTTATGAATATTAACATGAACCTTAGGAATATTAATTTTAATTTATGAATTGTAATATCACCCATGAATGTAAAAATAAAATTTAGGAACTTTATAAATGAGAGTGAATATTTTAAAAATTAATAATTAAGTGTTGGTATTTTTGTGAGAAATAAATATATAATTATAATTTTAAAATTAATAAATTTATTTAAATGAAAATTTATTTTTTATTAAATGTATTCCAAAATTAATATTTATTTTAACTATATTTTGGGGGTAATTTAAAAAAATAATATTTATTTTCTCAAGGCATTACAAATGAGTTTATGTTTTGAAACTTTATTTTATTAGTACATGATAATTTTATTTAAAAATTAAATTTAACATATTTATATAATTATTTTGAAAAAACTGGAGTCCATATTTGTATTATACATGTCAAAAAATGGTAATGGTGAATTTTTGGGATTTTTATAAAATATTTGAAATTTTTTGAATAGAAAAATATGATTGTTACTATATAAATACATCATTAGTTAAATATAATATATCTTGCATCATGGATGATGTAAAAAACCATTGGTTTGAACACACAATAACATATTACTATTTTTTCTCATGGAATATTATGGGAAAATAATAAAATAATGATTAAAAGTTTAAGAAAACAATCCTCCCTCCACTATAAAACCCACCCACACTCCCATCTTCCCTTCAATCCTTTCATGCCTTGTGACATTCCTAAATTCTACTAAAATATATCCCGAATATCATCCCCCATTTTCAGCAGCCCTTGGTCTCCTCAAAAGGCCAAATCCTCTCCCCTTAAGAGGATCTCAATAAAGATCAATTCAAGAGAAAAATTCTTCTTTTCAATTATTTTACATTCATTTGAGGTTCCTTTGTTTTCTTTTCAATCATTACATATACTCATCAAAATTTTATGACAACTACAGTAACTGACATATGCTATAATTTTTTCATGATGATGGAATAAATTATTTCCATATCTCCATTACCCTTCATTTATTCTAGAAATGAAAATAACATCTGAGATGTGTTAATTTATCACATTCAAGGACGACTAGTTTTCAATTTATGTTACCATTTTCAATTATTGTAATTAAATAATTTGGATGGTTGCAGTAGACTATAATATATGTATTATAACTTATTTAAGGTTTCTTAATATTTTTGTAAAAATGATATAAATTTATAAATCAAAATGAGTTCTTTGTGATCAAAAATTTTCAATTAACCCATACAATTATCATTAAAGTTTTATATAATTATTCATATTCATTAAAAATAAAAAAATAAATTTTATAACCATGTAACCATATTATTTTTAAATAATAACATACAACCTATATTTTACACAACCATTCTCATTCTATGTGTTTATCCATACACGAATAAAAGTAAACCGATCAAGAAAATCAAGGTAGAAAACACTCTCAACCAATGAAATTTAATCACTTAACCCATAAAAGGAAATTAATGAACCTAATAAGGTTATAAGGAAATAAATTAAATGTTTAAGAGGTTCAAGAATTATTAATTAATGAACCTAAATTTTGTAATTCAGGTCATTAAGATCAAGTGAGTAACACCATCGGACATAAAGTGAGGGTTTCTTCATGTCACTCCCATTTTTGTGAGATATTTCATATTCACTAATATTTCTTATATATGGATTATGAATACTACCAATTGATGTTTCATATCAAGAATATATTTATTTTCAAGATATTCAACTTATCAATTAATGATTATTAATTATAGGGCATATGATTCAAATCATTACAATGTTGTAAGTATTTTCTACCCAAACCACCATTTTCATTCGGGTTGCTCTTATTCTCTACTAATCTCAATGAAATTATAATCTATTATTTTGTATTCCCCATAAATTCTGTTTGAATGTTCTATATAGGTGTAACAATCAGAATCCATCTTTATTTTACGGTAAGTTACTTGTTTTAAAATAATATTTAAAAAATTATTCTGAAATGGAACACTATTTCAAGGTACTTATTGAATATATTTTGACCTCTATAATCTGTTTTAACTCATATTTATCTTTATAAAATCACACATTTTATCAAAAAAAATTAACTCTGTTTTATTTTTGATTTTATGAAAGAAAAAATGCCTTTTCTTTTTAAAATCTCTTTAATAAATTCCTTAAACCACACTAAATTATTTTAATTTTCAAGCATCATTAAGAATACTTTTTACATGATTTAACATTAGTAGGATATCCATTATGCCTCAAATTTAATCGTAATGTCCTTTCATTTTCTTTTTCATTATATACATTTTTAATACAATATTTAATGACAAGTAAAAATGTTTTTCCAAAAGTACTCTTTTTTACAATGTAAAAAAAGGATTTTTATTACTTTAACTTTAATGGGATATATGCCATGTTCACCATTTATTCCTTACAGGTGCTATATGTAATAAACCTTGTGATATCATATCTAGATTCTCCTTATTCTCATGATCTTATAAGGGATTGTGATTTGAAGGTTTCATGGTGGTATGAGACACTTTGGAATGATTAAATATTATTTCCTCATGAATTTTTCAATGGCCTCATTTGAAAGTATCTTTATTTAGTCAAAATCCTTTGATGAATATTATATTTGATAGAGGTTTATCTCATATTTTGTTATCTAAAAAATATTTTGTTTAAGGGTTTATGATTTTTTTGAATGTGGATGTTCTATCTTGATACCATTCACTATATTACTCCGAATGGTTAGTGTTTATGTTTAATAACTGGGGAAAGTTATTTAAATTTCATATATTAGTTTCAATATGAATGTATTTGTTCTTTATGATTATCCCCATCTGTAAGGGGAATTAATTGTACCTATTAAGTGTTGAGTAGGGCCCGATTTATCCCCTTCAATTCATTGGTAGGTCTCATGTGAAAAACTATCATCTTCGCATGAGGCCTTGAAAAAATGGATATTTATTATCTTGGAATGGGGACTTGGCAGTATGGTTAGGATATCCAAAATTATCAATTAACTCTTTATGAAACCTGTAATTGAAATTTCATGTGGATATTTGACTAGTATAATACTCATGATTATGCTTTGTTATAACATTATTTATTCAGCTCTTATTCCTACCATAAAATTTTCAGGTTCATTTTTAAAGGCATGTGTTTTTTTGTTATTCACCATGTATAATTTTTATGTATGTGATATTTTATGTTTTATTTATTTCCATTCCTGAGCATTTTATATCACCCCTTTATTATGTTTCATTTTCTTAGAAAATGAATAAATTTATTATGAATGACCAGAAGGAATAATCTAGGAGTTGTGGGTGTTTTCAAAGGAATTTTTATTTTGTTTTCCCTTTAAAGTTGTAATTCTAAAAATATGTATGTATTTGGTTTTCATAAAATAATAAACTACCTAGTTATTTGGGATAAAAATTTCTTATATGAATTCCAAAGTAATAAAATAAGGCACCAGCTCTGGGCAACTAGGGTCGGGCAATACATAGATGGTGATATTTCATTGGAATTGAAACCTACTTGAAAGAAGATTTTCTCATCCCAATTCCGTTTATAGATTCATCTGTTATATTCACTACTTATTTCCTTAATTTGGTTTGTATAATTCCCATTTAATATATTATATCATGGATTTAATTATATTTTATTGTATTTAATTTTCATTTTACATTATTTGGATTTCTTATACTTAAATTTAAGATGATGAAATTATAAAATGTTACCCCAATATTTTAAGGGGAATATAATGTTCTCTATCATATTTAACACACATCATGAATCATAGAATATAATTTAACACCCTATTAATTTATGATGTATTTATGTTTAGATAAATTCAATCACTTCGATAGCTTTAGAAGAACGCAACACCGGGTTTGAATGAAATAATATTCTCTATTAAAATATTATTATTTAAAAATTATAATTACAACCTAGCCATTAATTTTTTATGTATGAATAGAACTAACTAAATTATTTAAATTTTATGGTTTACACATGTATATAAAAAATTAAATCGGTATCAATTTATTATATATAAAATAAGAATCATTTGAAATAAGGATAAATATTTTCTGAAAAAAGTGTATTTTTGAAATGGCGGTATAGTCATGTGTTCAAAACCTAATTAATGAACAAAATTTACCAATTATTTTAAAAAAAAATTGATAAAATAAACATTATTTGGGAAATAATGCTATCAAAATTATCATTGGTTAAATTTTTGGTATTTTTTTGAAATGGTTCATTTTTTGATGAATAGTGAAAAATACAAGATTTTAATTGAAAACCAAATTTTTGTTTAAATTAATTATAATGTTAAATTATATTTTGAATTTGTTTCAATTTTAGATAAGTATTGATTTCTATTAATCCAATTTATTTCATTGTAATCAATTTAAATTTTGATTTTAATATAAAACATTCTAATCTTTTGAACATTTTCTCTTTGAAAACCTGATTTCTCATCATGTTTGTAGGATTAATTTCAAACATAATTTTTACACATATCAGAATGAAATTTCAAAAAATTGATTCCATATTTATAATAATAAAAAACTATGACACATAATAATTTCAAATTATTCTTTTACCAAAATTAATAGTGAAAACATTAAAAAATTTAATTATTGTGCTTAAAGTAAAAAATGAATTTATCATGGGATAAACAAAAAATATATGTTTTTAAATGAACTAAAAACTTTTATAAAATATATATAATCTCATATTGAGACCTTATCATGTCTAATTATGAAGAATACTCAATTTATGACCATTTTAGAATGTGAAAAAAGAGTACACCTATTTTTGTTAAAAAATTAAATGTGTTCCACTCACGTCACCTATAAAATTGAAACCACTCTCCTCTATTATTATCACATGAAAAACATTTTTTTAGACAACACCTAACAAAATCATGTAACAAATTCCATATCCTAATTGTGTAATCCTTGGTTGTGTCATGATTTCATTATTGGATTAATCTAGTAATAATTTTCACGAGATGGTCTGAGAAGAGGTATAATTCACAATTATGTGATTCAGTTTTATATTTATTCCACATCCCCCGTCATTATTAATTTATTCTTTTTTTATATCATAATTATATTCCATATATTTAAATTTTATTATTTTATGTGAATGACCTATTTCGATATTCTCTTTCAGCAACTTTTAAATGATATTGTCGCTTGGGTGTACGAAAAACTACCGCCTCTTGAATATATGTCACATGTTTTCCATAAAAAATTCTCACATTTGGTAATTACTCCCTTATTTTTTATTTTTATGTATTTTTTATTTTCTATTTTATAGATAATTCACTTTTAGGTGGTTATGTGGGAATCGTCACAAAATACCCAACCACAAACCATCATACAATTAATGGTAGGTAATAAGAATAAATTCAATGAATATAATTCATATAAATGATAAAATTATTATAATAATGGAATATTTATCATTTGAAAAATAAAATATACATCATTTTATTTATTACACTAAAAAATGATAATGTTGTTCTTATAAGTGTGGTCGACCACCTTCACAAAGTGATGTGAATCTATTTTCATCAGCATACCACATGGATCATATATATAACTATATTTAAAGAAATAAAATTATATGCAAGATATAATGATAATTATCTAAAGATAAAATATTTATTAACTTCTTCCTATACTGATAATTGAAAAATTAAAATGTTACTCATGCATACATATGGCCTACCATCTTCAGGATGTTACAAATTTAATTTTTTATAATATCAATTCACGATTGGATTTAAAATTATAATTGATGTATAAATAATATAATTACATAATGATTATTATTTTATATTTTTTAAATAATGAAGTCTTTTTCCAAACTCAACCTCCCAAATTCATTTCTGACACATATGAAAAATATGGTCGAAACATCTAATGTAAACATAATTGATTAAGAAATCATATATAACTTGGTACAAAGATAAATAAATGGAATAATAAACTTGAAAAGAGTTCTTAAGAAAAAAAATAATTAAAATATTTTTATTATTCAAGAAGGTAAAAATGGACATGAAAATTTGAACTCAAGTAAGGGTTACTCGTCACACTTTTACATATGTGGGACGGACTCCATGTTAACCACTTATTTATTTTTTGTGGTGTATATACTTCCCATTTTTTTATTACATGACAAATCCATTTATCCTGATGGTATATAAAGTTTATTTTAAATTAATTTATTTCATGGGGCTTATTATTCAAAAGTTATCAAATTGGTAAGGCTTTGTTTCAAAATCTCATCATTATACAGGAAGGATTTTTTAAGGCTCCCTTGGGGGAATTATTTGATATTAATATTTTAAAATATTTTTCTTTCATATCCTCTAGTTACTCATAAACCTTTAAATTTCTAGTACCATTTTTTCTCTCTTTGGTTTTAAAAAATATTAAAAAAAATGTTTTTATTAAAATAATAATTTATTTCTCTCTTTAAAAAAATTATTCCAAATACCAATTTAAAAAAACTATCATTTTCTAAATGATTTATTAAATTATTTTTCACCCATGTTATAATTTTTACAAAATTTTTATATATTATTCTTTGTTTAATTTTCAGAATGATACGGTTCTCTAATAATTTTATAGTACAAAAAAGGAATGTTCTTTTTCACTTATACATCATGTATGAAATTACCCACCATCACAGTCTCCATCTCCTTGAATAATACTTTTAACTTTCACACAGTTTTTTATATAATTTTTTCCTTTAATATTCAACAAATTAATAGTTTTAGAAATTTTATTTTCCAAAAAAATATTTTAACAATACCTTATAAATTTTCTAGTTTTAAAATAAAAAAAGGATGATTTTCATTGAATGGTTACTTTACCTAAGAAATGTTCCATGAGATCATTGAAAATAATTTTCCATCTAAGAAGACAATATTTAATGCTACTTATTATTTAAGGTGTATATAATCCAATGTTACCATCCTTGTTATTTCTTTGAATGGTTTATGTTATTTTTGACTTGTGAGGTGCTATGTTGACACAATTCATTTTACTCTGGATGGTTTATGACTATGATTATTGATTAAGTAAGTATTTATATTCCATATTATATTTTAAATATGAATGTTTGTGTGCATTATGTTCACCCATTCTATATGAGGAATGCATTGGACTTAGTCAGTGAAGAGAGGGGCCCACTACAGACCCTCGATGCATCGATAGGTCTCATGGTACCAACTAAATTGGGTTTTTTCTGAGGCCTCAAGAATATATAAGTAATTTTTTAACTAGGCATTGGAGTTATTTAGAAGTATTGACACAGGGCCTTGATAGTGTGTTTTTGATGTTTGGTGTTAGTCATTCCATCAATACGTATTCAGTTATTCATATCCAAATGATTTTTCGATTAGTTAGAATATCCATGGTAAAGTTTCAATATCATGTGATTATTTATATGGACGTATTTTATCATCATTAATTCATATCATATTATTCTAAAGATGTTTATTAAATGGAATGTGTTGCAGTTATTTACCTTTATATATTGACATGCCTTTTTTATTCATATATTTAGTTGTACACTTACACTTATAGGGCATATGATCTCACCCCTTTCTTATATTTTATTTTCCATATGATACTAGGATGTTTTTTTATTGACATGTAAGGATATTATATTGTTAATAATGAAATTCGAAAACAAAACACATTGTGTATTTTAAAATAAAAATGTAATGTGAATTTTAACTATGTATCAAGTTTTCCATGACTAATAATCTATTCAGTTCTTTAGGATGAGATTCCTTGTATCTTATGTAAATTAAATAAAGTAAACACATAAACTAAGATACTAGGGTTTATGGATCTTTAGTTGAATTAGATTAGGTTTAGTAGAAACATTGGGAACTAGATTTTCGAATACATGGACTACAGAATATAACTATGTGATATACTTTTAGGATAATTATATACCAAAATCATAATGTTTTTATAAGGAAGAAATTATGTGATTTTTCCAAGAAAAAAATCCTTGTATGGATACTAAAAGTAGCTATGGTTCTAATATACATGTATCTTGGGATAATTAATTAGATAATTGGAATATTTCTATTGACCCTATCGTCACCTCAGGAACAAAAATGGGCCTTACTAAGCACCCAATTTGACACTCCTGGGAGATATGATTAGATTCATTCACATGTTCTTTATAAAATATTATGAAGGATTTGAAAATATTTTTATGATTTATAAACATTCCCAAAGAAACCATGTTTATTATTATGAGGTTTTCTATGTATAAAGTTTTTAACATATATCAAGTATTTCACTAGTTTTGAGATTATATATTATGTTTCAATATGTTATGATTTAATCTAATGTATTCCATTATTTAGAAATGGATCATAGAGGAACTAAAGGAATGTGTATCACTGTAGAGAATTGATTCATGGATTTACCTCCTAGATAAGTTAATGGAGATGGGGTCAGAGCTATACCTAGAACTTATCAAATTATAACCATATTTGGGTAGTTAAATTAGGTGATGAGTACTAAAATTTTTCATATGGATCATCCTGCTGATCCACCATGTGGTATAACAATGTTAGACCACATAATTCATCATCAACCTCTATCATTAAATGGGTCTAAAATGAATATTTAGCTCAGTAATGGATAAGTTACTTAGTGAAAATTTTATCACTTTGGGAAGCTGTAAAAAGAAAAATGTTTTCCTGAATGTTTTAATCTATCAGAAGATACAGATCAATAGTGGTTGTTAATTCAAAACACTAAAGATAAAGAGAAAATATCAAGCACAAAGTGGAAGGATTTCAAGGTACTATTTTAGGAAAAACATTTCCCCCCAAAGTATTGAGCAGTTATGGAAGAACAATTCTTGATTATAAGATAGAAATAAGAGAAAATGTTTTCTAATTATGAAGAAAACATTACAAGGGTAGAAGGATATTCTTCGAACTATATACTTAATCAAAAGTGAAATATTGAATATTTATTTAATGGGATTAATACAATCCTCTGAGTGGCTCCAGTATACCAAACATTCTCATCATACTAGGATATAATATCATGTTCAATCAATATAGATAAATAATTCATCATTTATTTTGACATTGACGGGAACAAAGAGAATAATAGGAATGTAGATCAAATGATGGTTAGAGGGAAGAATGGAATGATGAATTTTCCAACATGTGATACTTGTTGACGTAAACCCCTCAATACATTACTCAAAAGAAATTTATTTCTTTAAAGTGTGGTAAAAATTTCCACTTTCTCATGATCTTTATGTAAATAAAGAATATTACACTATTCAATTATTCGGTTTTATGTATATTGGAAAATATGAAACCGTTAATTAAATATAATTCAAAATATGTGAAGGGATAAAGGTAAATCTTATACTATTAATATATATGTTGTGGAATGATTAATGTGATTGTGTTTGGATTCATAATTATGTTATTGGATTATTTTGATCAATGAAATTATGACTGTAATAATTATGAAATTTAAAAGGATTATACTATAGAATTATTTCATTAAATATTTGGAATCATGTGTAGAACTGTACCAAGAAAAGTGATTCAGCAGAAATTTGAACTTATTGGAAAACACATTACTGAGGTAGGATAGCAATTAATATGTGCCCAATGTTGAGAGAATAATGATAAAGAGGGTTTTATAAAGTTATTGGTATCCTTTAGGGTTTAAATATTCATTGATATTTAGGTAATTATAGAAACATACAATTTTGTAACATTATAGGAATTATGTAAATATGGTTTTAAAAAATGGTCAAGCTATATGTCAGGTTATAACTTGTATGCCAGGAGATAACTCGCCACATCTGGTAAGGTCAAGGGACATGAACCCAAAACTAAAGTATGATAATCTTTAGCACCTACCACTAACTAAAGTGATTCCATAGTTAATATGTTATAGTTTTTAGTTAAAACATTTGACGGATAAATATTAACGTAAATCTAGTGGTGTTACTATTTCAGTTTATAGATTAATGTATTATATTGGATAACTTTCGATAACAATATTTATTTTGGAAAATATTTATAAACATACAAAATTACATATCACTCTTTTATATATCTTATGATCTATTAAAAGCTATTTTCAGTGATTTAGTCATATAAAATTTAATCAAGGATATTTTTTTATATTAACAAATAAATGGAAAAATTATTGAAGGAAAACAAAACTATGAAATTATTCCTATGAAATAGAGATATATCAATTAAATATATTTTTATATAATCTAGGTCTAGATGGTAAATAAATTCCTCATCTCTAGGGAAATGTTATTGAAACAGAACATTATACTACTAAAATAATTTGAATTGAAGTAATGGAATTTTAAATCATCAATGATTTATTGTTTTAGGTCCTCAACATTCCTTTTATTATTCACATTTATGTTATTAGTGACCAATATCAGTCTCTATAATTATTTATGCTTTTCTTCTATGTCCATATCTTCACATTCCACCAATTGTTTCCTATGTAGAAACCTTATTCTGTGTTATTATATTTATGCATTGTAAATATATTTATCCCTTATCAAGAGTATGTTTTTATCAAACCTTATCAGAATGTGTTATTTGAATAACGTTATTTTCAAATATCAAACTATTTATTATCAATATTAATATTAAAATACTAGGATGCAACTTAATTAAGGGGGAGAAATATTGCACCAATGATTTTAAAAAGTGGAACCTAATGATCGATAGCTTGAAGGAAATGGAACCCCAATATTAGAATAAAATGTAACTACCTAATACTATATGATATATTTATTTTGTAATAAATTCAATCTCTTATAAATCTTGCAATACACAAAACCCCAGGACTGAACGAATCGTGAAGCACTATTGAAAAGTTATTATTTAAACATTACCATTATAATATAACTGTTATGTTGGAAAGAATAAAAAGTAAAAACTAAATATTTAGACTTATATGTTTTAATCATATATGAAACAAATTCATTGGTTATTTATTTATTATAAAGAAAATAAGAATTATTTGAATGAATAAGAAATGTTTTCTAAAAATTGTATTTTTTTAAAAGTAGATCTAGTTAGCCTTTGCAAACATAATTTATAACACTTTTTTTTACAAGTTTTAGAAATTATATTTGATAAAAAAATATTCTTTAAAAGTATCATATCCAAATTATATAAGGGTTAATTTTCTATATTGTTTATAAAATTTTATTTTTTTTAATAATGAAAAATACTGAATTTTAATTAAACAATATCTTTTGGATTAAATCACATATATTGTGAAATTATATTTTTAATTGGTTTAAAAGTAAAAGTAGTTTAATTATATATTTATTAATCCAATTTATGTCATTGGATTCAATTTTATTTCTAATTTTGATATAAAATATCTAAAATTTTGAACATTTTCTCTTTGAAAACCCACTTTTTCTTCACGAATGCAAGATTATTGTTAAATTAAAAAAATTCACTTCTATGAAAGGAATTTGTAAAAATATATATTCTATATTTATAATCATAAAAATTTAATTCACATAATTTTTTCAACATAAAGTTTTGACTAATATTAAAAGTGAAATTGTTAAAAATTAATTACTGTGATTGCGGTAAAAATAGGTTTACTAGGGGTTAAACTAAAAAGTTAGTGGTTAAAATATACAAAAAAATTTATAAAATATATTTTCTGGGAATAATTATAAATTAAAATGCATAATAGTCAATATTTATCCATTTCTTACCCTTTTGGGATGTGAAAAATGTGGGTACACCTTTCTCTATTGAAAAATTACAAGTTTTCCACTCACTTCACCTATGAAAGGCCACAAATCTCCTCTCTTCTTGACACGATCAGGCCATTTTGTTCAGGAATGAGCAACCCATATCACCTACAAACTTCAATCTGATCTTCCTCTATGAATTTTTTTCTTATAAATCCATTCTTTGAATACTAATATATAATACTAAACAAGTAGTCTGAGAAGTGGTAACATTCCAAACAACTCACTTTTGTTTTCTATATTCTTCCACTTCCTAAAAATATTATTTTATTAATTATTAAATAATTAAATAATTATATATCAAATAATTATATATTATTATAATAATTTCATGACTTATATCCATATACTATTCCCTCGAGTGTTAAAGGATAATGTCGCTTACATGTACAACAGACTATGCCCCCGCGAACCGATGTAAGATGTTTTCCATCAGCACTTCTCACGGTTTCTTATTAAGATATATATTATATATATATATATATATTAATAATAATAATTCATCATGAGTCATAATATTATATATACCTTTTTAATTTTTGTTTATTGGGGAAAAATATAACATCACTTGTGTGTACAATGGACTACCACCTCACGAAGCGCTATGATTAATCTTTCACTATCTATATACATGGAAGGTAATATGGATAATGTTAATCAATGTATGTGATATATCTGATATAATTTTTATAAAAATTTCATATTTATCATTATCAAAAGATAATATGTGATATTTTTTCCCATACACTAAAAAATGATAACGTCATTCGTTTAAATGTGGAATACCACCTACACGAAGCGATGTGACTTTATTTTAGTCACCACACCAAAATTATGGTATATATAAGTATATTTAATGAAATAATATATTATAAATTATATTATGATAATTTTAGAAATGTAAAATATCACTTAACTTCATTCCATAATGATCATTGAAAAATGGAAATATAAACAATATTTTATGAGTGGTTTGAAAATTAAAATTGATGTATAAATATGATTATTATTTAATTACTATTATTCTAGATATGTTTAAATAATTACCTCCTTGATCATAGTTATCTACCAAATTCATTTTTGTCACATATGAAAAATATCATCGAAACTTCTCACGTAAATATGGTTGATTATGTAATCATATGTAACCATGTAATAATTGAAATAAAATGAATAATAAACTTGAAAAATGTTACTAATAAATTAAATAATTAATATACACATATAATTCAAGAAGATAAAGAACATATGTGTCGATTTAGATTTAAGGTAATTGTTTCCTAACTCACTATTACTTCTGTGATACGTACATAATTTTCACCACTTATTACTTTTGTGTGGTGTATATACTACCCTTTTTTAATGTTACATCATGAATTCATTTATGTTGATGGTTTTAAAATTTTAATTTTAATTTAATTCTTTCTTGGGGATTTTCATTCAAAAGATTCCAAAGTGTTAAGGGTTTATTACACAATTTCATTGTTATTTGGGATTGTTTTTTGTTTAAGTCTCCCTTAGTGGAATTATATGATATTTATATCTTAAAATAAATCTATATTATTATAATATAGTTATTAATTAAATTTATGATATAAAAGTACAATTTTCCAACTCATTTTTATATTAAATTATTAGAAAATGTTTTTTAAAAAATCACCTTTATTTCTCTCCTCACCAAAAATCATTTTTCTTCTAAAACCAGGTTTTCTAAAAAAAAATGTTTTCAAACATATTTTTTTATTCTCCAAATTATTTAATAAATACATGTTTATCCATTTTTAAATTTTTTTTAAAAATGGAATTAAATTAATATTCTTATCATTTTCAGAATGAGGCACTTTATTAATCAATTTACAATGTGAAAAGCAATTTTCTTTTTAACTAATATAGTATGTACCAATTTACCCTCAATAATTACCATAATTTATATAAATATTCCTAAATATGTATTTTTAACGAATATTTTTTTCCTAATGTATTTGAAATTATTAGTTTCTAAAATTAATTTTCAAAAATATTATTTTGTATTATTTTATGAATAACTAATTTTAAAATAAAAAGATTGATTTCTAAATTATGGTTATTTTCTACAAGATATGTTCCAAGTGATTTTTCAAAAATAAATTTTCATCTAAGAAGAGTTATTTTTATGTTACCTATGATTTAATGGGGATGTAATCAAGCAATACCATCCTTATTTTTTCATCGGTTGGTTTCTGATGAATTTGACTTGTTATATACTATGTTGACATAATGAATTTTAGTGTGGATGGGTTTTTATTATGTTTATTGATTGGGGAACGTATTTAAATTTATAATACTACTTCAAATATGAATGTTTATGTCGATTAAATTTCAGCCTTTTCATATGAAGTATGTAATAAACATAATACTGATGGGTTGGGCTTGCAATAGCCCCTTAATGGGTCGGTAGGTCTCATGAAACAAAATACATTTGGTTTTTTCTAAGGCATTACCCATTTATATATATTTCTTGAAAAAATGCCTCAATGTAATTTAGATATCTTGGAACAAGGCATCAAATGTATTATTTTGATGTCAATCATTATGAATTCTATTAATATTAATTCCATCATTGCTATCGCATCAAATTATTAGATTAATTATTATATCCATGGTTTAGTTCAAAGCCCATGTAATTATTTATATTGAATGATTTGATTATTATTTATTCTTATGATACTATTTTCATGTTATTGATTAAATAGAATTCATTTCATCTATTTACCTTTCTATATTGATTATTTATTATTTATTCATATCTTCAGTTATACACTTACCCTTACTGGTAATCTGAGATCACTAATTTCTATGGCATAATTTTCACCAAGATTTTAGGAAGTGTTTTTTATTGATATTATTGGATATGCTAAGGAGAATAATTTCATTCCCAAAGAATACAATTTTTTGTATTTTAATTTTAAATTATAATTCTAATTTCAAGATTGTATCTTGATTACCAAGACAAATAAAGTATTTGTCCTTTCATGATGTCATTCCTTGTATCATAGACTAATGTAATATAGTACACATCAGCTACAAGCTACTAGGTTCGGGGGAAATAGATAAATTTTTTATCTCTTAAATTTTATAACTTTTATCATACAATAGTTAGTTCTAGGGATTAAATGTTTTACTTTCATTTTCTTCTCTTTATGTACTCCAGACACCAATATAAATTTTTAAGGAAAACTAAAATTATATATCTCTTAAGATTGGAATATTTACTTCCATGTCCATTTTATTAAAAAAATGTTTTGATGAAAGTTTTCACTATTTTCCAATGATTTAGAAAATTCATTTTTACTAATATTTGGATGTCTTTAAAATTATTTTAAAGGAATCTTCTTGTCAATTTCTTAATGTGGTACTTTTTGATATTTTCTAAAAATGTGAATGGAATCCATTTTTTTAAATACAATGGATTCATGTATTTTCCTACCATCATTAATATACTTTTATTTGAATATTACATGACAATTTTTCCTGTCTATTTTCAAAGAAATATTTTATCTTCAAATTTATAGCATATTTAAATTTTAAAGAAGTTATTTTAAAATAAAAATGGTATTTTCCACCAGAAATGTTTTAGTGATATTTTAAAAACATATAAATCTATAAAAAAATTCTTTAATATTTCTTATGATTTACTAGGTATATAATCTAATCTTACCATATTTATTATTTCTTTGGATTGTTTATGATTATATTGATTAATTTTTTATAAAACCTATTTCTTCATGGGTCACGATATGATTAAATGATTAATATTGTATGATCTTATGGAACCGATATGTTTGGATTATGATTATGAGATATGTGAACTTGATATAGATCATGATGGTATTTGGGTCCATTATAGCCCTCCAATGCAATCGTTAATAGTGACATATTTGAGAAAGTACAAAGAGATGATATAGTTAATAAAAACTAAAGAGAGAAAGTAGTTAACAATATATAAGTTACTACTAAGAGAATCCTAGAAATGACAGGGTGGAATTTCCATTCCTGGACATTCCCACAATAATAGTCTTCAATGTAAACCTTGAATGAGGAAGTAATGTTTAATGCTTATATGTATTCCAAATATATATTTCTTATACTTATGATAAGTTATCATGGATAATGATTTATTATTGATTATTTTCCACTCATATGGATTTTGTCTGTTGTTGCAACGAAGACTTATTCTATGAATTAGGAATAAGGGTATTTGACTAATTAGGAATGATTATTATAATTTATGATCTTGTTATATTACCCTTATGGTTATCTTTTTATCACTTATAATCGTTGATTATTCTCATTTATGCTTACACTTAAATAGAACCTCATCATTCCCATTCTTATGTTTCCTTTCTCCAGTTTATGAAGAATGGTTTGAAGTATGATATATCTAGACGGGTGATAGATTTGAAGAACATAAGGGGAAAATATGTGGATATCTTATGTACTAGTTGATCATGTATCTATGTTTATAAATGCATAATTCCCTTACAATTATTTCATGGGAAAAAATGTTTGTCAATTAGTGTTAATCACCTATGATGTAATATTTATGTACCAAAAGGTTTGGGTTGCTATAGTTGTTATCAAAATAAGGTTTAGTAACTCTTAGAACTGATAGGATAAAACATTATTTATAAGACATAAGATAATCCTAAGTATAATTTATTAACCTAAATTATAATTAAGGTATAAATTCTGTGGTTTTACTAGAAATGCATACCTATCTAGATACTATAAGTGGATATGGATTTATCATAGAGGAATTTAGGGATAATAACCCAAAAAACATTTTTTTGGTTATATCTCGATCATCATTTTGAGGAATGGTGAATGGGCCCTTACTAAGAAACATGATTGATACTCACAGAGGATATGATTGGGTTAATTCACATTTTATTTATGAAAATTTATGAATGGTTTATAATAAACATGGATATCCTAGGTTATATCTAAGGTGTCATAGATAGAAAAGAAGGTATCAATATTTAGACATCTTATAAATTATTTTCATTATTAAATGATTGATCACTCTAATTAACAATAATTTATGGTCATGAAAACCATTTTAATTAGGGTATTGATTATAGAAAAAATAAATTGAGGTGGTGATAGGTATGCTCAAATATTTATGTACTATACTTGAAATAAGTCATGGAAATTCCTCTAAATAATTAAAAGTTTATAATTATATAAATTTATATCATCAATTCTTTAATATTGAATTAGTAGTAAAAACTCATAAAGGTATGATTATTACATATCAATTCTTTGAATCATTTCTGATTTATGTTTTTATAAATTCTTTTCTAAAAAATCGTTATATTATCCCTCTAGTTGAATTTGATGTTATTTTGGCATGGGTTTTATTTATTTATTTATATTGATTATTAATTTTCAATGAAGGGTAATCATGTTTTATATTTTAATGTGTCCTATGATTTTATATTAGTCTGAGGATAAATATGATCTTCCAATAAAAATTACATCCATTGCATGGGTCTTATTCCAATAAAAATGGGTTATTTTTCTTAAATGGTTGGGGAGAAACTCAACATCAATAATATGTCTATTTTATATGATTTTTTAACGTATTTATGGAATTGTTTATTATTAATACTTTGAATCATGAAGTCAATTTTTCTATATAGATTATACCATGTGTTACACCTAATTTAAGGACTCCATATAGAATGTCCTCAATTGAGTTGTAGGAAATGAAAACTAAAATCAAGGAGAATCTTGATAACGGGTTTATTCATCCAAGTGTGTATCCATAGTGTGTGATAAAACCTTTTATTAAGATTAAATATGGTTCAATGTTAATCATCATGGATTATATGGTACTTAACATTATCATCATCAATAATAACTATAATCCACCCTATAATGAAGATTTATTTGATCAATAACAAAGAGATTAATATTTGTAAAATATTTATCATTGATATGGATAATATTACTTGATATTTATAAGTGATGACATAATCAAAGAAAAAATTATCTTCAAGTTATAGTGGTTATGAATTTACCGTGATTCCATTTATACCTACTAATTTTCCAGCTATCTTTATGGAATTATTTAATAGATTCTTTAGAGATTACTTTTATCAGTTTGTTGAAGTAGTTATATATGATATTCTAATACATTCCAAGAGAAAGGAACATAATTAATATAACATGATGATTTTAATAAATACCCAATGGAAAGAGAATTTGAAACTTTTTTTTACCCATTTTGAATTTTGGTAATAAAATGTTTAATTTATGGGTCAAAAAATCTCAAGTGAGGGTAATCAGTGAATCTATCAAAGACATAAGTCATTGAACATTAGACCATATTATTCACTATGATTGAGATCCATAGTTTTCATTGATTTATAGGATATTATCTACACTTTCTGAAGAATTTATCGTGGATATATACTCCTATCATCATGTTCACTTTGAATTGGATTCATGTTATTTTGGACTGATGAATAACAAGAATATTTCAAGGAAATAAGAAAAGGTTGGTTATTTCACTTGTTCTCACACTACCCGATAATGGATAAGGGTGTACGATTTTTAGTGATGCATCAAAGAAGGGTTTAGTGTGTGTTATTATTTATAATAATATGGTGATATCTTAGGACTCTATACAATTGATGGTTCATAAAAAAATCACCAAAATAATTATTTTGAGTTAAAAGTAGTAATATTTTCATTATAGATATAAATGCATTATCCTTATAGGTAAATGTGTGACATATATGTTGATCCTAAATTTTTAATATATATATTAACCATAAAATATTTTAAAATATTACCGATAATATGGTTAAATTGGATTAATGATTATAAATACTCAATACATTGACACCCTGGGAAAAAGAATGAGGTGGCTAATGCTTTGAGAGAAACCGGTCGTTCTAGCTTATTTATAGTGAGGATGAAAAAACATAAAATATTAATGGATTTTTAGTGGATTTAACTTTAAATCGTAAATTAATAGTATATAAATTATCTTTTTTAATTGATTTTTCACCCATATATCCATGTGAATATTAAAGAGGTGTAAAAGGAGTAAAAAGTGCTGAAAAAGAAGGTGTGAAATGCCCCTGATTTCAACCAACATTAGGATATAATGATAAGATTTATGAACAGATTATGTTTCCCATTAATACAAGAATTGAATAAGGTGTTATCATAAAAATCTCATAGCTCACTATTCTCTATTCATCCAATAATTATGATGATGTATATAGATTTAAGTGATTATTTATGGTGGGATTGTATGGAGAAATATTTTATAGAGTATGCATCTCAAGGATTGGTATGTTTGAATGTTATGGCTAAGAGATATAAGTCTAATAGGATTTTATAATCATTACCCATACCAAAATGGAAGAGGGAAAACAAAACCACTATTTTTTTCATTTGAATCCCCAAATTTTTTGATGAATATAATCAAATTTTGGTGGTAGAAGATCTCTTTTTGAAATAAATTCACATTATTTCTATAAAAAATATTTTTCTATTGATAATATTTTATGAATATATATTATGTAATTTGTATGGTTTCTTGGGGTACCATAGTATTTTATATATTATCAAGATATGAGTTTTAAATCAATGTGATGAAGAAGTCTTAGTAAAATTTGAATATAGATTTATGTTTCAGTGCATCTTTTCATTACTATAGAGATGGTTATTCTAATAAGAACATTCAAACTGTAGATGATATATTTAGATCCAATTATCTATATTTTTAAATCAGTTGGTATCAACACCTTACTGTAGTTAAATTATTCTCTAACAATATATTTCACTCAAGAATTCAGATGGATCCTTATGAATTCCACTATAGAATGAATTACGGAACTCGGAAATGCTTTGTCAAATTTGGTTAAATAAATCTATTAGGAATTGAACAAGATAAGAAAATGGCATTAAATAATAGATTCATTTGGTATCACATAATGTAATCTATAATTTTATAGAATATTTATGTCAAAAATCAATTATAATGCTAAAAATTTGATTCTATTGAGAAATAATTTCTATGAATATCTCCATAGAAAAAGGTTATGAGACTTATAAAGAAGGAAAATTTCATTCATAGTTATATCAGTCCCTTCAAGATTCCTGATCAAGTATTAACTATAGCTTAACACTTAGAACTTACACTAAACCCCTCATGTGTACTGAAATCAAATAATATACCAAGGAAGTATGATATCTACTATGAAAAACTACCATTAAAAATATTTTATCATAGAGGAAATGTTATATGGAACAATACTACTCACTAGGTAGAAGTTCTCCGAAGAAATCCATAATTCAAGAAAGCTACATTGGACCCTCAAGATGTGATAAAGTAGACATATCCTCATTTTCTTATATTAGAGTGACATTATTTCATATGTGAAATTAATTTTAATAGAGGTAGAATGTAACACACTAATATTTTAAGTATATTTACTTTTAAATAATCATTAGGAATATGATTGTTTTCCATACACGCAACCCTAAATCTAAATAGACAATGATATTGTAATATTTTATAACATAGTCATTGAATAAGTATGTTTGAGCATAAATATTCACATTATGATAAAATATATATACTATTTTTTAAACAATTAATTTTTTTGACTAATTCATAGTAAGTAAGTACTCAATTTTTAGTAAGTTCATTTTATGCTTCAAAAATATGTTTTGAACAAAAATGATTTATATTGTATTTTTATCATGGAAATTGTAATTATTTTATTACATGTCAAATAAATTTTATTCAAGTATATTGATGAAACATCCTAAATCCTCAATTCAATATTATCTTAGAATGATTTTTTTTTATTTTTATAAAAAGATTGACTTTTCAATGAATAGTGAAAAAACTTATTTTTGTAAAACTACCATATCTTTCCATTAAATAACATAATTTAAAATTAAAATTATGTATTTATTCTATATTAATTTATGATATGTCTAATTTTATTATTAATAATTTATTTAATTATATATTAATAATCATTAGTATTGATTTTAGTGTAATCAGATTTTTGGGCTTAAAAACCAATTTTTTAAAAATGTATTTGTGCATGAAATGTGTTATAATATCATAAAATTAAATTAATATAAATTAATTAATATATTAAATTAAATTAATATATTATACATTCAATCAAATTATTTTTACATTCATTTTATTGTTTTTTCAAGGCAATGAATAAAAGTTAATTTAGTAATATGCTTAAAATGTATTTTTCAAAAAATGAGTTGTCATTGAGTTTTGTGAACTTATTGAAAATTATAAAAATGCCACTAATAGAAAATTCATAAGTTAAAAAGGGTTAAATATTTCTATAAATATAATTAATATAACTTAATAGTTTAAATTTAATATTTTGGTCAAAATTAATAGTAAAAATGGTAAAATTTGATTACTATAGATAAGTTTAAAATGAGTTTACCAGGGCTTAAACCAAAAGATAAGAATATTATTTCCACATAAAATTGCATAATTATAGTTTTTTTACCATATTAAAACCTTTTATTATACTAAATTAGAATTGTTGTTCATTTTTTCCACTTTCATATGAAATGGACCTTATATTTCTGAAATATTTTACACAATTCCATGTGTGTCCCTCCCCTCAATTGTAAAAGGGCACCTCTTCTAATCCATTATTAAAAAAAATTTGAGGCTTCTAGATCAACCAATATATACCAAAAATATATTTATTATTTCCCTTCACCTTGAAGCTTTTTTATTCCCTTAATACCAATCTTTCATGTTATAAAGTGTAATCCAAAAAACATATCTCAAAGAAGAGTTATAAATCTTTACTATGCTATTTAATTTTATTTGTTATTTAACCATATGTATATTTTTTGTAACTGTAAAAAAAAATTAATCAAGTTCCATAAATTCAATTATATTTTATTATAATTATGTTATTACCATTTCTCACCCCTTTTCCATCAAATTGAAAATGAAAGTATCAATTTTTTGAATGTATGGTATACAACCTCCACATAGCAATATAGTTCATTTTCCATCACTATTATTTTTTGGTTGGTTATAATGATGTATTTAATGTATATATATTATTTTTATGATTCATTAATGATTATTTAAATGTGATTTATTATTTTCATTTCCTTTCTTACATCTATCAAATATTTGAAACATCCAGTAAGTGTATATATGGACAACCATCTCCAAGATGTAATGTACATCATTTTTATAACAAATATATCTTAATGAATATATATATATATATATATTTAATATAAATGCTATTTTATTATCAATATTATTTATATTAATGAAACATGTTCTAATTTTAAGGACTATAACTTTCAATCCAAAACATACTTGAAAAAAGAAGAAGTTAACACATGAAATCATGATGGTGATGAAAGATCAATAATGAAAAGGTGAAGGATGTTATATATAAAATAAGTGTGGTACTATAATTCTTAATATTACTCTTTTATATAATTATAATAAATTTAAATGTATTATACAGTACGTTAGATCTCATAAAAAATAATATATACTCAAGGAAACAGTTTCTTGTCTCCCCTTTTTTCCATGATACATATGTCATATTCACCACTTACGTCATTAATTTGGTGTATATATTTAAAATTTAAAATGTTATGTAAATTATTTTTTTATTGATGTTATTTACAATATCATTTGAATTTTTTTCTTTCATGGGTGTTATGAATCAAAAGAAACCAAAGTTGAAAGGAGTTTTTGTTACAATCTTATTTATAATAGGATTTTTTATGCGTAAATTCATAATGATGAAATTATATGATATATATCACACAAATATTATTTATTTTATTATCCTTTAATTATTTATAGATATTGAAATTTTTCCTTTTGTTTTTCTATCTTTATATACTCAATAGACTGATATAACGTTTTTAAGGAAATTCAGCTTTATTTCACTCTTTGGTTAGAAGCATTTTCTTATATATCAATTTTCTCTTTCAAATGTTTTCAAGAATATTTTCCCTATTTTTAAAAAAACTACTAAATCCATTTCAAATATTTTTTGACCCTATAAAAATGTTTTCATGTAATAATCTTCTCATTTTCCAAATGAGGTCCTTTTAATTTTTATTGCAAATGGAAAAGAAATACTTGTTTTTTCCTCATCATATGAATGGATTTTTACATTCTCATGAATAATGTTTTCTTTTCATCTTACTTTAAACATTTCCATGGTTTTTTTGAAAGAATATTTTTTCCATGGTATTTTTTAATTATTTAGATTTTAAATAATTGATTTAAAAATTGTATTTCCCTTAAGAAATATTCCAGTGATATTTTAATGGTATTTACATCATTAATAAAATCATTTGATATTTCTGATCATTTACTGGGTATATGATCCAATTTTACCATAATTATTAATTCTTTTTATGATTTATAATTATAAGGATGAATTTTTTATGAGTATTTTTTTCTTTACATGGTATGTTCTATACTGAAATTATGATGTTATATGATATCGTGGAACACATATTTATGGATGACGATTATATGACGGGTGACCCTGATATAGCTCATGATGATGGGTAGGTTTGTCTTATACCTATAACGCAATGGGTAATTATGAAGGAGTTGTGAAACTCCTCAGAGATGGAAAATTTAATATAATCAAAAATATATTACAAAGTTAACTAGATAAAATCTACTCCTACGATAAAGTAAGAAATTACTGGGTAAGAATTCCCATTATGGGACTTTTTTCACAATGATAGTATTTGGAGTTAACATTGATTATAGATGTAATTTGATTTTATTTTTTGTAATCCAAAAACTCATTTCATATGCTTCTAATATGTTATCATGAATTATTATTGAATATTTATTACTCTTCACTCTTATGACTTATTTTCATTAGTATGATAGACTGTTATGCAATGATTTATGAATAATGACCTCTGACAAATTACATTGGATTATTATAAGTTATGATTGTGTTTCCTTGCCATTAGTATTATATTATACTCACATATGATAATTGATTGATATCAATTTTGTTTACCCATACAGAGCATTTGGGCTCATCTTTTCTAATGTTTCCTTTCCTTATATTAGAAATAATTTTTTTATGTATGATATGTCTAAGAAGAGTGATAGTTATCCAGAACAAAATTGAAAATAGTAAAGATATTTCATGTATCAGTAATTTATGTATCTACATTTCCAAATTCACTAAAAAATTATTGTTATGGAATGAATAATAATGTTATGTAATGAATATTCATCTATTGAGATGTGATATATATGTGTGAGAAGTTCAGGTCGCTATAAAGCTACCATGTCTGATCATATAATACAACACAGATATATCATAAAACACTCTCTAGGGTGTATCATATAGTAAGATATAGTTATATAATATCAATAATAATAACACCTTAAACTATATCATATTTTACAGTATAAAAATATCAAATGTGTTATTTTATAGATCAATTTTATTATTTTAATGATAATACATTTGAATGTTACGTGTTGAAATTCAAGTAATCCTCAATGTAAAAAAATAATTTATCATGATTTTTTTATAATATAAAATATGTGAATTATACAATGATTTTCTATGATAATAATGTAAATACTTGACTAGAAATTTAAAAATTAATGGAAACCCATGAACATTTCATAAAGTTCAAGTAAATTACATGGTTTCAATTTTACAATGAATAGTGATCTTTGGTTTGTGGTTTTTAATGTCTTATCATATATTAAATAATAGTTATTTTATCCTTATAAAATATTATATGCTATTAAATCTTCACCATGGTTATAGATTATTAAAATCATTCTTAAAATTAATAATAATTCATATCATTTAATATATCATATTTGATATCATAAAAATGATATAAATTTTGTATTGTGAATAAAATTGTTATATGGGATATCATTAGCGGTGATATATATTTTTTGGAATACCTTATGGTCAGTCATAGGTATCAATGAAACCAATTGAATTTAGAAAAATAGAATATCATTTCACCAATAAAATATAGAATATATAAAATTATATAATAGATGATTCCAGTAATATCTATTATATTAATCTATCCATCAATAATTATAAATGATAAAGGGATATCATTGGACAATGAATTATTATACTTGAAAATTTTTATTTATTAATTTTTCATTTAACAATTCAATTATATAATATATAAATTATTTAAAAATTATTGAAAATGTAATTTTGGGGTTTTTATTTAATTTTTACTTTTTTTATAAACTAATTTATTAAAAAATAATAATAAGTAATTATTATGTGTTTTTAAAAATGATAATAAATAAATTTTCAATAATGAAAATTCTCAAAAACCTTCTTTGACGCTAGCCTATAGGGACTCTATCAAATCTGTAGTCCACTAAAATAGGCTAAAAATATTTTGGTAGATTTGATCATGGTTTAATGTAAAATTAAATGGTTAAAATAATGTGAAAATAAAAAGTGGTTATATTTATTTATGATTAAATCATACTAGTAAATCTAAAATTTTTATATTTGTAATCTTATTTGGGAAAGTCTGTGATTTATGTAAATGGTTGGAAATTTTATGGAATTATTATTTGATAGTAAAAGTGTTTATATATTCTGAGTATTTTAAAATATAAGGGATATCATATTAAAACCCTTTAAATGATAATATGAAAAGATTATATTGGATAAAAGTTAATTGTTTATGTTCATCCATGTTTAAATTAAAAAATATATAATTTATTTATGAATTATTCATAAATATTTATCTCATTTTTAAATATTTGAATTAATAATTAATTTAATTCACTATAGGATTATTATACGTGAATATAAATTTTATATTATAAATGGTGATGTGGGATTCAATTTAATGAGTTAAGATACTTATAAGTTATCGTACAAGAATTTTAGGAGTTACATTATAGGTTTGATAGTTAATATAGTTTTATTCTACCTTAATTATGTACTATTCAATTATTGTGTAAAGGGTTCAACATAAATATGGTTTGAAATATTGATTTTGTGTAAGGAATAAATTGTTGAAACGGAATCATTAGATGCATGCATACATGTAAATGGAATAGATGAGATAACATGGTGAAATTAAATCACCTTTAAAAATAGTAAATGTCATATACCTTCCAAAGAAAACACTTATCCCAATATTGATCATATAAAAATAGAGTTTAATGTTAATTAAGGGTACACATGGATTGTATTGTGTACAGAAAGGGATGTGAATGATTTTACTAGTTCCTCAATGAATATAAATTTAAATTAGTCCTAGTGAATATAAAGGTTGACCAGTGTCCTCTCACGAAGAGTGAAGCCAAATGCTCACTACCCAACTACACATATTAATTTTTTTTAATATAATGGAATCATTGAAATAAATTAAAATTAATTTTAAATATATAGTAACAAAATAAAGTGAAAATAATATACAAAAAAATTGTTGATGTAGAGAGAGTGAACCATAAGAAAAAATATTGATGGATAATGTCACCACCTTAAAAAATTTATCATAGTCTCACTCAATATGTACCTTCTAACATAAAATAACATATCCCATTATTACTTATGTGCAAAGGAATAATTCATTGAAGACCTCCAATCATACCATACATCAAACTCTTCCCTGAGAAATTGAATGATGGAATCCTTAACAAAAAGTATCTTACATTCACCTCCTGGGTCTGAGATTACGCACGTAAAAAATAATCATTATGGATCCAATGTATACTATGATGGTGATAGAGGGAATAAATTAAATAATTGTGACAAAATTGAAGAAATAGTTGAAAAACGATTTATGATTCCATTTCACCTACCTAACTCCCATTAACACCTCTTAATCCTATTTATGAAAAGAAGTTAAAATATATATTAAGGTGAAACTTTAAAACACAATTCATTATACCGTGAGTAAATCAAAATTATCCCTCCATCTTGATTTGGTGTCTGAGATAACTGCATCATAGGAAGTACACACACAAACAATATAAATGTAGTTAGAAATAATGTGTACAGAAGTAAAATAAAAAAAATAATGACATAGACCTAACCTAATCTAAAACAAGTTTGAGAGGTGAGATCCAAAGTACTACAATGGTGGGGGTAGACTATTTGAATAATAAATGGAATGCTTGAAAGTGTATTATATAATACCCATATGTTAATGGATGTGTGGTGTTATTACTATAAATATTCAAATTCTGGATCTTTCCCTACATTATTATTCCTCCCATAATCCTTCTTTGAGACTTATAGAAAATTAATTCCAAATTGAAATATCACTTGGTTGTTACCCAATTTTATGAGGAAAAGAGAATTAATAGGTGATTATTAATGCATTAAGTCCACCATATGGTAGATTGAATTATTGAAAATAGTGGTATACTAAAATTTTAATAAACATTAAACAACATTCTTGAAGATATAGAATCCTTCAAGAAAAAGGAGAATGTTATATAGTGAATGGATATTAGTACTAAATACCAATAAAATGTTGGGCTATGAAATCACACAATTTCAAGGTGTGAGAAAAATTTTTATTGTTGGAGATAGTTGTGTTAAATAATTATGACTGAATAGAATATTATAAAACCCTTTTATAAATTGTAAAACATTATTTGGAGGGTGTTTGAATGACTTTTTAGCATGCATCGGGTTCCAAGAATTTGTTGCCCTAGAAACGTGGGATTCATTAACACTAAAGATGAAATTAAGGAAATTATTAGTTATGATGAAACTCAATGACGTCATGTGGGATGCGTTGAACTATCCCAACTAGTTGACTTATCATTCATTGGATATTATCATGTCCTGAGGCATGAATGTGGGGAAGCATTAGAAACCTAAAACCTTTTCAAGGGCCACTGATGGTGTAAATTTTCATGAGGATGGAATGTGAGGGGATTTCCCATGAAATGTAATTGGTTACCTGATGTACACTAAATCGTCTCTAAGAATGGTTATTGGAATTGAAACACCTCACTGAGGTCCACCATAGGGTTAATTATGTGGAATAACTGAAACAACATCAAACAAAATCATTAAGGAGCTCCAAAAAATATAAAATACTGTCATCAACATATTTTCAATGAAATAAAATTAGTAAAACATATAATAATGGTTAATAAACATAACAATATACCCCCTTCAAGGGTTTAACAAGTTCTCTTCTTCCTTATAAAATGACACTATGAATCTATATGTAAGAGAGGGTAGTTGAAACTCTATATTTTCTTTAACCATTTCATCTCTTTATCTATGGGAAAAACAGAAAGTATTGAATCAAAATTATAATTACAAGGGTTTTATTTCATAAATGAATTGGAGAAAAAATAAATAAGTGAATAAAAAGTTCCTTCATCTCCCTATAATATCTTAGTTGGAATTGGTAGTTCTCTCTAGATTTTATATGGAATCATTGTAAAATGTATCATAGAGAAGGATATTTTAATGTTGTTTCCACCTTCTTAATGTTTTCTGGTGAAAATTACATAATAATTTCTTATTATTATTATTGTTATTATTTTAAACATTTCTCTATGTATACTTATATAGTGGTGGTCATGTAGGCAAACATAACTTTATCTCAATCATCTCAATTCTTTCCTATCAATTGTCAGTCTAATAACAAATCACTAATTGTTATTTATTTCATTACATTTCAAAGTTATTCCTCTTTATTGTGATGGAATGGGGGTGTACAATGCAGTTTTTTGAATTATTACATTATCATAGTAGGAATTATCCACCCATTAATTTTTTATGTCGTTGCTTTCTTATTTTATGGCCATTGACATTATTCCTTAAGAAACTATGGGTAGAGGAAGTTGTTAGTTTTATTAATTTTAACAATTTATAAATGTCTAACCATGGTAATTTGTATATCCACTTCATTAAAAAAGGTATATAACATGTGATCTATTATAAATTATTGCTCACTCAGTAATTATTATACCAATTTGAAATAAAATGAGATAAAGAAACAAAAAGTAAAGAAAAAAAATAAATGGTGTTAAAAAGGTATAAAAAATATGAATGAAATTTGAGGATCCTATAAAATATTTCCAAATTATTACATGCCGTGTTATGTGTTACTCAATCAATAGAAATTTGTAAATTACTCCTTGTGAAACTAGTGTCTAGTAAGGGTTGTCTCGTAAGGATCCAATCGAAACACCTCATGCACTACTACACTTATTAATTATTTTATAATTTTAATATAATGGATGAATTAGAAGAAATGAAAGTAAATTTTAATGAAATGGGAACATAATAAAATGAATTAAATGAAAAAAAAGTTATAAATAATAAATTATCAATACTCTAGAAAAATACTGATGAAAAATATCATGCCTCTAAATAATTTACCTTAATCATGTTAAACTCTCACCCTACGAGAACAAATTACCTTTTCACTTGTGTGTGAATATATATTTCATATGAGGACTATGAGAATACCAGACTCCGACCTCTTATATAAATATTTGAATGAATGATTCCCTAACAAAGATAAACCCTAACTCACCTCCCAAGTGTGTGACCATACCCATTGAAAATCATACGGATTGTTCCATCATATACCATCATGCTAAAAGAGAGAAAATTAATGATTATTAAAAATGTTTAGGAAATCATAAAGAGATAAATAGTGAAGAGTTATTATATCCAAGAAAACTCCTATGTGCCCCTATGAATTTTCAATGAGTGAACAAGACAAAAAAAGGTTGAAAAGCAGCTGAATATTCAAGGAATTATACATCTAGTGAATCTCAGTTGACCCCTATGATGAATATAGTTTGGAGATCACTACAAAAAAATATGGATTCACACAACAAAATAAAGAAATAAATAGAGTTAACTTCAAAAAAATACATATAAAATTACAAATATCTCAGAAAATATAAAAGAAGTTATAGAGGCCATGTTAAGAACACTACAAAGGTGGTGGTGAATTATGTAAATAATAAATGGGGAGATTCAACGTGTATCAAATGATTAAAATGTGTAAATGGACTAGAGGTGTCACAAGTATACATATTCACATGCTATATTCTTATATAGTTCATTAATCTTCTTATGTTCCTTATATGCCTCTTTTATTAGATGAATACCACATAGAAATATCACTTTATAATTACCCAATATTGTTAGTAAGATAGAATGTATAGTTTATTATTCACACATAAAGTCCATATTGAAACCATATTGGGCTGGTAGTAATGATGGTGTACAAAAATTAATAGAATCTTGAGATAATTTTTGGACTCATTCTACACATTTTAGGGAATATATGTATATTTAATTGGTAATGGACATTGTCACTAGGTACTTAAAATATATTTGTTTTATGATAAATTCTTTATAAGAGTGTGAGATAATGTGGTTTTTTATACAAAACCAATGAAAATGAAAATATTTTATTGTAGATGAATAATTCCTCCCTAGAATAGTTAATCACAATATAGAGGTTTTTCGAGTGCCTTTATAGTGTGTTCGAGGTGCCAAAACTACATTAGCCTAGAAACAGAGGCCATGTTTTCTCCCAAGATAATGATTTCTAAATAATTATTTGTATGGATACTCTATAATGATATGTTAGATGTATGGGTATTTTAAAAAAACATATCCTTAAAGATAAAATTAAAGATAAAATTTGGTTAATTTTAAGGAAATAGGTAATTAATGTGAGGAATTGTTTTAATTTTTATTTTGGATACGAGATTATTTTTTAATTAGTGTTTATAATTATAATATTTATGTTATAGGATGAAATATTGGTTGATTTAAGATGTATTTTTATGTGGAAGATTTAAGGTTCCGGTAGACCTATATGGGGTCTCACCTGTATTTTAAATATTGGAGGTCATACAGGATACATATTGGGACTAATTTTATTTCCCCTATATAAATTTTAAATTTTATCTTTTTCATCGATTTATATTTCCACCAGTTGTAGTTACCTTGATTAATTTCTCCCCTTATCCAATCATTATTCCTCAAAGGCTCTTATATGAGATTTTATTCTATACCTTAAACTACTTTTGGTTAAGAATGAATCAAGGTATTTTCTTCATGAAGATTCCAAGGTAAAATTTCTCTTCTCCCCTCTTCTTCTCATATATTCCATTTTCCATTATTTTTTTCTATCCTGATGTTGGTTTTTTATTTTTTTTCTTTCAAAAAGACCCATTTAAAGAACTTATAAACAAATGGATTAAGATTTTTCTCCAAAAGGAATATCTAATATGTCATTTTCCAAAATTTCTATAATTTTTCAACTTAAAGTGATATATATGTGATTTATTCTAGATTATTTGTTATATTTTTATTAAAATTGGAAAAGAATTAGTTGTTTTTATCTAGGATTTAGGGTGTAAAAATATTTAATGAATTTATGAGTGATTCCTATTGGTTTTCTTTATGGTTTTTTGTTCCCTAATTATAGTGACTGCGTAATCGGGTTCTTTGGTTTTTGGAATTTTTATATAATTGATGTTAGGGTTTTTTAGTAGTTTAGTTCACTTTTGATATTTTAAAATGTTAAATCTCATTGTTAATTAAGATTGTCTTCTCAATCTTTTAGTTAACATCCATGGTATGCTTGGGCCATGTGTTCCATTGTTTTTTCTAATTCCATCAATAAATTTAATATATAAATTTGGAATTAATAATTTACCATTTCATGATATTTTAATATCCGATGAATTATAATTTAATTTATGTTTTATGAGATGTTAAAAATGGTATTCAATCCATTCCTTTAACCTATGGTTCATATCATTGTTAAGAGAAGGGGTTTGATAAAGTCTTAAATGTGAAATACTTCCTTATTTCTAAATGGTGTTATACTTCAAATATTTGATAATATTTCTTAACAATAGTTTATTGATTTGTTTCAAAAGATTCACATATTTAAGAACATTTCTTGGTTTTATTATCCTTGTTATCATGTACTAGGATTGGGTTCCCCAGATCTGGGTACCTAGTTTTTCCTATAACATGGCCCAAATGAAATTTCCGATCCATACTAGATGGAAAATATTTATAGGGGATCAAATATACACAATATGGAATGGTTTATAAAGATGAAAAAGGATAAAATATTAATTACACCCATAATTATTAAATGACCATTTCATATGGTGGATGATCTAGAAAATAAAGATAAATTGCATCAATAATAAGTAAAACCAACCATGGAATTAAAATTCCAAATAATCACAATATCTCAATACAAAAGAAATACAATATAATTAGGATATACTAAAATAATAGAGCCATCCTTGCATAATACAACATAAAAAAATACCAAAGTAAAATGAGACTAATATTACAATCCTCCAAGAGTCAAGAAAATTCCCCATTTCATGGCACCACTACCCATGTAATACCAAATACCCAAGACCAATCATTATCAAACTAAAATTTTAACTAAGCCTAAGATAAAAGATGGTTGACAAACAATTACCCATAAGTATCTTCCCCACAACCATTCATATAATTTATAGATAAATCGTCTTCATGCTAGATAGAAATAACCATTATAGATGTATGTATTTCATTTTCATTAAAAAAAGTCAAAACAAACAATTTCATAAGTTCTTTTTATCTGAAGTAAACATAATTAATCTTCTAAATATCTAAAGAGGTATTAGAAATTTAAATAAAAAATGGAATAAATTTCAACTAGTATTTTTTAAAATTTCCTCACTTTTAAAATATATTAAAATAACCAAATTGGAACTACACTTTTTTAGTTACCCCAATAAAATACTAGCAAGATAAAATTTTCATTGAAAAAGAAGAAATTTCTAAAAATGGTAAGTGTTTATTTAATTCCTATAGAAAAATAATCAATAATATATATATATAAATGAAAAAACTATCACAATATATAATTAAATTGAAATATTAATTGAAATCCCCAAAGAAATAAAATATGTAACTAACATAAGCATAAATTGTACTGTGAAAATAATGATATAGAGACTATATGTATACTATAGAAAAATCACATAGATAAAATAATTAAATAACATAACACAAATATTAATAATAATCAAAAAATAATATAATGGAACCAAATTGAAAACATCAAAGGAATAGAACTTAGTAGCTATGTTCTAAGAAATATATAATCCTCGCATTATCATAGTGATAATGCTTTATATTCAACTGCAAGAAATATTATATGGCAAGTGTAATAAATTCCTAGAAGAAAGGGTTCACCCTAGAAAGAGGAACCATGTCCATCTCATGATATTGTTTAGTTACTGTGTTAACATAGTACAAAGGCTCGGAAGAGAACAATAAATTCTATGAGCTACTTATCCTAGGTCCCATCCTAGGTACCTAAGGTTCCCATGAAAAAACAAAATGAGGTTAATAATATTAATCATAAATTATTGTATATAAAATCATAATAATATATAGAAAAAATAATAACTAATAATAAAATCCCTCTCCTACAAATACAATTCATAAAATCATTAAATGTCTCATCCATAATTAGAATTGAACATCACATCCCCTATCAAGAATAATCCCATCAAACCAAAATATATCAACATCACTTTAAATTAAAATAAATAACTCAAAGTGGTTTTCTTTAAAGTACTTATCAAATCAAGAACACCACATTTTATAAATCTCCAAATGGACCTTGAGAACAATTTTTTTGAAGTCCAACATATAATTTCATCTATTAATAAATATTATAATAAAAAAATATTTTCGTATTTCCTTTGGAAAAATTATATCCTTTCACAAACATAACCCAAACACATTAAATTCCAAATATCAATAAAAAATTTAAAAAAATCTAACATTCATTGAACATAAAAAAATCTTATAAATATCAAATCACATTTATCTATTTTAAAACCTTTTTATATAAACATGATCTTCCTCCCTCTGAATCGATAAAAATAAAACAACCCCTTTTATTAACATTTCCCCTTAAGGAGCCATTAAGTTGTTTTAACAAATAAAAATACATATATCATATGATTTTTCTTTAAACAATTTAGAGTTTGTATTAAAAATAAAAAAGCAATAAATGATTTAAATTTTACGTTCCATATATGGAGTAACCTTCCACAAATAATAACCCACATCTCAATCCCATACTCATCGTGATCTCATCCAGGTCCTCAGGAATATATCTCACCAATAAACACTATAAAATTAGAAAAATAAACTCCCAAATCCAAAAAACAATAATTGAAAAATAAATTCCCATAAAACTAGATGGAATGGGTGTTTAAAATCCGCAATCCACAAGGTTTATTAAACTCTCAACACACTCTCTGACCCCATCAATGTTGAAACCTAAATTATTAAACACAATATGATTGAAAATTAAGACAAATATAACCAAAACACCAAGTGAACATGTATAATGACATACCTTTTTATAAATAAGAAATGATAGTATTAATAACCCCTCATGGGACCCCTACAATGGACTACACTTGAAATTACATTCTAAAGGGAACATTTCACCATGAAATAGTGGAAACTGTCTCCCAAAACAGTAACTTTGTTAATAAATATTTTTTGAAAATAAGGAATAATAACAAGAGAGACAAGTGGGAGTAACTTACTAAGAATTAATGCAATTAAAATATATCAAAAGCCCCATATTTATGGAAGTTGATGAAGAGCAATAGGAGATTAAAAATACGGCTCTCCCTCATCTATTTCTTCATTAAATTCCATGGGATCCCATGAATGTCTAAATAGAAAACCCTGAAACATACTAAAATTCACTTGATAAAAATAATACACAAATTACGGATCATGGTGTTACAACCATGGACATGCTCTGTGGAATACCCATAGGTCCTTACTACAACATGATCATTAGATCGATGTGTATGGCCCTAGAAATGGCATGGGGCATGATTCATGGAAAACCCCATATGGTGTTTCACTCTCAGTCCACAATGCATTCCCCTTCCCTCAAAATTCATGTAGTTTCATAGTCTCTAGATCACATTATCACCACCCTATAAATAGAAAAGGATCATTCATTGTCTCGAAACCACCAAGGCATAGACACATTAGGATATGGAAAAAGCCTCCCTAGATAGGTCCACATTGCGATGTGTCACTAGGGAAATGACATAATTCACTCATAAAAGTGAGATATGACAATTGATGAAGGCCATCCTTACAGGATCCCAATAACATATACATAACCATTTGTATCTTTTTATCCTATATTAGTAAAACACTATTATGTATTTCCCTCCACTAGATGGTGGTACTCTTCTAGAAAGAATAGTTTCAACCACCAATACCCTATAACCCACTTCAGGTGTTCTTACAACAAACTACCATTCCCAAAACATCCCAAAATATACTCTCAAACACTACCATAACACCCTCTCCTCAACATGAATACAAAATTAAAATTCCCTAAAATTTTCACTAATGATTAATAACACCATTCATTTCACATTTCATATTAATTTTAAATATTTATATGTCCTAAGAACTTATACGATGCTTCATGGGTAGTATTACACAAATGGAGTTGACCATTACTTTTCCTTATAGTTCATTAATTATGAATATGTTACAACCTTGACATTAATGCTTGTTAAACTCAACCATATACTTTTAGGCACACTCCTAAACTTCTTTTTCATGTATTCCTAAGAGTGTTGCTTCCTTTCACTGATTCCAAGTGAGCTATAGGTCAAATAAACTAATTTAACCCTATGTACGAGTTAAATGAGTGATGAGGTCACATATAGGATACTTATGTGTAAGTAAATAACCCAAATCTTATATATTATTGGATTCATCATCTTGGTTTCCACCTAAATAAAACTGAATGTTTTCATGTTGTAATTAAATTGAACTCTTCTTAAATGTAAAGAAGTTTTTTTCCGGTTTATTCAAATTCCGCGATTGGTGATTTGGATTTACAAAACTATTTATTTATTTCAAAAAAACCAACCTATTTTTATTTAAAACAATGCCTATTTTTTTAATAATAGTTAATATTATTTTTATTATCTTAATAAAAGTTAAATCTAAGGATTCTAAAAAAGATAAATTCATTTTTCTAATGAAAATTACTCTTTAAGTGGTAAAGTATAAGGTTAAAAACCATAGGTTATAATTATTTTATCGCTTGGAAATAGTCAAATTTCCTAAAAGGCAATTAAAATATGAAAATATTATTTTATAGAGAGCTTAATTTTTTAACCCTTGTCATAACTCAAATATTATAACAGGTTTTACTCCCTATAAGAGTCATTTCAAGGGGATTAAATTATTACTAATTCCATAATTAAAACCTTACTTTGTTTATCCCTAATATAAACGTGTGACCACTAATTAACACATATTGACTTTTTTAGAAAGGTGTATCTAGAATGTAAAAAAATAATTATACTATATCTTCTGTTTGATACTTGTTAATTCATTTTTATACTTATTTCCTTATTCCATTATTTAATTGTAACTTGTATTATTAATTTAAATTCTTGATATAGAATATTTGGATTACCCTTGTTTTATTCAATGTATATAAATGACTTGAAAACAAACCATGTCGATTTGATATGCATTATAACATAGATATTCAAGTGTGCTCTTCAGGTAGATAAGCATGATGATTCAAATATTTGAATTATATTTTAAGTATAATTTTTTCCATATTTGTTTATGGGAATTCTAAAATTGGTGTGTGTATGTATATTATTATTATTATAAATTGTTAAATTAGATCATCTGTCTATTAGTGTTCTTCATTGAATGTGATGGTTTTTGACCATTACCATTATATACCCCTATATTCTTCTACAAGATGATCATTGGCTCTAAATCTTGTATACACCTTTCAGTTCATGTGTAATGGGATTATTTCTTGAATATAATATATTTTACTTCATTATGGGAATGAGATATAATTTGTTTCCTTCCCCCTACCATGTTATTAGCATTGGGATAGACCTAAATTCGGTAGAAAAAATTTAGAGCCTCCCTGTATAAGGAATTATTTTTCCACGGTTGTTTATTATATTACCCACTACATGATTATAATTAATTCCAAGCAAGGTTGATACATGTATTTTTTAACTATGTTATTATATATTTTTTGTACTTGATTGGAATCTTCATCTATACACTAGGTTTTTCAAGGTTGTGTTGTGGCACATTGGTAGTACTCTATTAATTAAGAATATTATTACACCCTATATAGACACACCAATACACCTAAATCTTCATTTGATATATTACAGTTACTTATTTTGATGTGATTTTTTGATGGATTGTTTGGATTTATGTGATATTAGTGCAGGATCCACTTTGTGTTTGGAGGATGGGGGTGTATTCTTAAAGTATTTGGTGGGGTTTTGGAGATGATATTAAGGGGTATCTATAATTAATTTCTTTGGGTTTCCACTTAGGGTACTACTCTTTTTTTCCCTTAAGGACACTTTTGGTTTTCCAGTTTTGTCTTTAGTATATTACGGTATATTAAAATCATTCATGGACTTTTTGTCTTTTTTGGGACTAGCTCTACTTGTATTATTTTCATCTATCTATATTACCTTGTGTATTGTCCTTGTGGGATGACTAACAGGAACACCAATAATATGTTTTGTATTTTTATTCTATATGTATGATTATCCCATGGGTTATGTTGTAAATTTTATAGGAAAACAATTTTGATTATTTCTTTTTTTAATGGTGGATAACATCATACCTGCAATATTAACTTGACCCCCCACTCTAGATAATTATTTTTATCCTTTAGTGAATATGAGGTTCACCTAAGGTCTTATGATACTGTTTATTGGGTGGCATAAAATTTAACAGGTCATATGTGTTTCAAAATGGTATTAGAGAAGTGTTTTGAGGTTATATGAGATAAGTGATTTTTGTGTAATAGGTAGGAGAAAAAATATTGAGTATTTGGGGGTATATCATGTACCTGTATAACCAACAAGGATATAGAGGAGTCTTGAGTAACAGGGAACATTTGGGTATACTTTCTAGGAATCATAGTTGTAAGTGATATATTATCATAAGTACTAAAATATATAATTTAGGAAAATTTGGGAAGGAGGTTATAAGGGTCTATCGAGATCCACTCTTTATAGTTGTTCATGCATCATATAGACTAGTGGTACATTAGAACATGTGTACTTCGTGATTTTTTTTAATTTTTATATATGAATATCCTTAATCAATTAAATAGTTCCTAGTAATATAAATAGTTCTTTATTTAATGCCTTATTAATTTATATTTAATTATATAATGATATTTTCTTTGAATTTTGTTATGTTTGATTTTTTAATATGTGTGGTTAATCTAATATATAATTATAACATGATTTAAATTATAGAGAAGATCCCTCTAATATAAAATTGGGAATTTCAAGTTGAATATTCAAGGATCATGGGTGACACCAAGTGATTTCAATGTTGATTTGGGTTCTTATAAAATAATATAAGAACATAACATTATGATAACTAAAAAATATTTTAAGGAATGAATTAATCATAATAACATGATATATGTTACTCATTATGGAGATTGATAAACCAATAATAAGTAATCAATGAATGGGATTATGGGAAATATGTTGGACTGAATCTCTATCTGATTTAGTGTATTGGACGAGTGGGTGGAAGATAAATATCAAAATATTAGGAAAAACAACTCTAATAATATCCCTACCATAACTAAAATTATTAAAAAAATGAATGGGTTCCATTAAATTTTAGATTAAATATTTCATGGATGAATAATCTGTTATATATTGAAATTTTCTCAGAGTCTTGGGCTAATACATTATCCATTGATAGTCTCTTCACATGTGTTCATAAACTAAAAAACCAAAATTCCATGCTTAAAAATTATGTCAAATAGGTCTTCACAAATAGGTATGGAGACTTTTCAATCATGGAAACGGATATAGAGAACCTTAAAAATATACATGATGTGGTTTTTGATATGTCTTATTTTTATTAGGATGTCGAATGCTCTTCAAGGATGAATGAGAAAATCAATTTGATTAAGGAAATCCTAACAGAAAATTTAAGGATGATTTTTTTTTAAAATGTGATAGGAACACACATTTTTATATAATCATTATAAGGTTATAAATCCATGAAATACATTACATACCTAAAGAATATAAGTATGATTACTATTAAGAAGAAGGAAATTAGGGACCACATAGTTCATTATTTCTAGTATCACTTCAATAGTTTTTTTAATGATAACCATTCTAATTTAAAGAATTACATACCAAGGGTAATGGACCACTCAGATAATGTGATACTTACTAGGTGTGAGGTTCTGGGGCCTGTAGTGGAAGCCGGTGGGCTGGAGATTTTAAAATTTTCATCAGTGGGGTGACAAAAATTGTTGTTGCCGATGATCTGAGCCCCATAAAGGTCCGATGATCTCTCATAAATTGTTAAGAGTACAAAATTAAAATGGAAACGTACCCATTTCAAATAAAAATCCCCATTCGATTGCAACTAGTTGATGGTGATCGTTGCTTGAAGGATCCGAAGCTGGATCCCTTTAGATCATCGATACGCACTCCAAAAAATCCCCTGGAACGTCAATCGGGGAATTCTGGGTGCTAGCGCGGCGATCCGATAATGCTTTTGACATCCCTATGATCACCGCATCAAGATAACTTTGATGCTTGAGAAATAACTTCATCTGAATTATTGGATCAAAAAAATTTCTCTCTAGGAAGTGGGAGGAGAGAGAGGCTTGGGATTTCACTCCATGAAATGAGTGAATTGTGAAATTCAAATAAAGAGAGAGAGCCTCCTCTCTTATTTGTAGTGGAATTCCAAAATACCCGGTTGGGTTCCCCAACCCCCATTTATTTAAATGTCCACTAAATAAATAATTTTAACGAACTAAACAATGCTAATATTATTTATTATTTTATCACGTAATTTTAATATATAAAATATATATTACATGATAAAACCTGAGAAATTTAACTTGACTCATTTTCCCACTAAATATTAAATGAACATTGAATATTAAAATAATATTTGTTCGATTAATATTTTCATTTATTTACTAATCTTGTAAATATATTAAATAAATTCAATCCCAATTTATCATAACATGAATAATAATGAATTTGTTTAATTTATCGGTGATCGATAACTTGGACAACACTCTGACCCCGTAGCGCGACCCACTATGTCCATATACATATTCGAATAAATAGGGTGGATTCTTGAATACTCTTTCGTGTGACCCTCTAGGACCTTACCTCAAGAGGAGGGAATAAAATCCATAGACCAAGAGCGGAGTCTAGCAACTCATCATGGATCCTAAAGAGATAAGGATAATCATAGCAACAACTACCATCCTACAAACACTCATTGATTACTATAATCTCTTTGTCATTAAATATGTCATAGAGTAGGGCACACTCTTGTGTCGTCATCCTTATCATTCTTTATTTTTTTTGATCTATCAGGATGGATTTACCTTTATACTTCTTTGGACAAATACTTATGAAGGTAGCGCCATCTTGATCAACTAGGATTGATATATACAACTTCCTGAACATGGAAGTGACAAATCCTTTCTTGACCATTCAGCCAATGTCATATCACCAACGACACACCCAACACAAGTTACTTCACCATGATTTCAATACCAAGGTTTTCTCCTTTAATTAAAATACATAATCAAATGATACACATTGGTAATGGTCTCAAGTCTGAAGACCAATACACATATTTGTAGATAAGAACTACCAATGACACCCAAAACTTGTGTTGTTCCTATTTGCAGGTCTGTCCTCCTGATCTCACTACTAGAGATCACCAAGTGATAACTTCATGAGAGGAAGTTTCAATGATTATGATGACCCAACACCTGATAGTCAAACATCTACTAGGTTCAGTCAGTAAGATGTATCTAGACTATAGAAAATATATTTATGATTAATGTCATAGTATCTATAGGTTATTATTATAGCCTGGGATCTCTTATAACCTTTTGATAAGACAATTAATATTTGGAAATTACCATTATAATAGTGGACGCATAAAAAACTACACTACAATGGTAAGATTACATCATGTATAACTAACTGTACACATGATATGATAATCAAGAGTACTGCATAGTTGGGTCTAGGACACCCACTATTTCAACACTCCCACTTGCACTAGAGCCAACTTGATAACTAAACTTGTTAGCTACTCAAATGATGCTTCATCTGAGTAATGTATTTAACAGCTGGGCCTGCCACGTTTTCATTACCTAGCATATCTTCTATATGCGACCACATCTTCTTGAGTAAAACTTCTCAAGATAAGGTATCCCCGAGTATATCACATTGTTCCATTGTCATAACATGACAACTTGGCTAGTAAGAATATAATAATTTACATTATGATAATAATTTTCTCACTATGTGTGAATCCATGAAATGAAACAAATCTTTGTGACTTATAACTGCTTCTTAGCTGCCTTAGAAGATTCCACATACTCGGTATTTGTAGGTATGGCTACCCCTAGATTTTATGAGATTGACTCACTCATCACATTTTTGTAACTATGATTCTAGATCAAATTGATCTAAGGATTGCTATTTTTGTCCCATTAAAAACTAATATACCTTCCTCTCCATATTCCAGGCACATATCATTTGTACTCGCTGAAGTACAAGATGATAGTTCTGACTGTATCACTTGCAGTACTCCTGGAAATAATTTTTATCTGCCTATAATAAATTATATCCTGGAAGTATCAGTTATTGTACATATTATGGCAGATGTTATTGATTCATTTCAAAATTATATGGTATCAATTTACAACATTAATCTCTACCCATGATCTGAACATGTTTACCAAGAGAGACTAAGCCATGTGACATAGACAACAATTCTAAACTGGAATTGTTCCAACTTTTATTTTTAAATACAATGTCTCTTTGTGTACGATTGACTATGTACAAGAAACCATTAGATCTACCTAATTATATACTATTCCCAAGAACACAGGTTGCTACTTTAAGTCAATCATCAGAGAATTACTCTTATTCTGGTCTTAACTAACTGTAAGACCAATATCTGTTTTTCATATATTGCCGAACATATTTCACTAGGAAGACATTGGGGATCCCACTAAACTTTGGTAGACATAAGGAAAACATTCATTTATAATTAATGATATAAGTTCTTGTTGCTTACTTTAATCCAGAATAGGATTTTAGTAACTTTCAACCTTCATTGGAATCATATGTTGTGACCATCTCTTTCTGGTTACCTCGTATAGACACCTTTCATGAAAGATGATCTTGACATCCAATGACCAATATAATGATCTTAGAAGTTATCTATGAAATGTAAAATTGTAATAGATTTAGGTGTACCGACATGGTATAACCAATCAAGCCTTATTGGAAACCTTCTTGTACCATCCATGTATCTTCTCATTTGAATACCCACCATAGTATTCAATTCATATGCCCCTTTTCAATTTGATACAGGGAATCAATTGTTGAATTTTAATTGATATTTTCAATCATATCTTATTGTCCTATACTGCTTACTTGTGGGAATTATTATTCTTAATGAATAATATTTCACAGGTCATAGTGAATTTAAAACCATCACCTTGGTTTTATCCTTCCTATGTAGTATGTGTCACTGGAAAATTCCTATCCCCAAGTACTTGTGGAACTTTTTCCTATACCAACCATTTGTGCAACTTGATCATTGACTAATTCCAAGTCAATTAATCTTCAACTATATCTAATATAAATGTGCACCCTTATATAGAAATTATGTATATCACTTGACCACGTCTTTTCTGTCTTAGAGATTTAGGTAATATCCCAAGGAACTATTAGGAAAATTACCTTAGATGCACAATGTGTTTAACTTGATGCATGTTTGTTTAAATCCTAACAAACTCTTTGCATCCTAACACATGATCTATGACATAATGGATTTTCATCATACTATGACTCGTATGATATCCATTATTCATTTTAGTAGGCATATTGGTTATGGGTTTATCCCATTATTTGCAAAGCACATCATGAAATATTGTGGAAGTTTCTACAAGTTGCAACATTGATACAACTTACCTCATAAATTTGATGTATAAAATGTACATTTACTAATTTTTCCACGCAAAATTTTGTTGATCAAAAAAAAAATGTGAGACTTTATCATGGATTCTCCATATTAACCTCAATAAGGTGATGTAGATAAGGTAACATGTGTTTAGGAATTACTCCATGCTATATTATCATGATCAATGAATGCTTGGTAATGATATACTTTGGCAAGCTGATCCGAAGGAACTCGAATATTTTTACCATGCCTATACTTCACTATTACAATCCAAAAAAACTTAATGGAATCTTATGGAATATCTTTACCTATAGCTTTCTTTGTAATAGTTCACAATGTCTTGTTGAACTAACCTTGGAATATTTGTGTCATACCATTATTTCTAAAGGTTTATTTGTCTAAAACTAAAGATTTATGTAATACCATAGGTGTGTAGTTGTGCTGACTCTAGAAACCATATTGGGTATATTTTTGATGTCCACTTTTAGTATTTCTTGACAAAGAATCATATTGCCACAACTGGGTCCGTCTAACATTTTATGTTCATCATGTATTGCCTTTGATTCAAGTATGTTTGAACTATTTTGTTGAGTATGTTATGTTACCACAAACAACATTCATTCCGAAAATTTGGAATGACGTGTCATTATGTCCAAATGCCATGTGAGATAAATGTTTTTGTTATAATCCACCACTTGTTCAATTTGAATCAATCACTTGGAAATTACAAGTTATCTGTTTCTCACCGTTGACTTATGAATCACCCTTTCTCGGCTACTTGGAGAATCCACTTTACTTCTAGTAATTTTTCTCTACATACATGGTTTCTGTATTTCAATAAATATATGTGAAAATCATATTGTATTGTAATACCCAAGAGGTATGTGAGAAAACAATACATTTATTTGATGAATATTAACTTAACGAGAAGAAATTATTTGCTTCTAGAATTTCAGTCTAATGAATTTTTAAACTGCCATAAATTTATTTCTAATTTGTGATGTAAATAACCTCTTATTAAGTAACACACCTTTTTTCTTTGAATGTAGTTATGAAGGTGCCTTTGGCATAAATGTCCATAGGCCTTTTCTCCTTGTCATTCAATTTATTCTCTGTAAGAATAAAAGATGGCGTTATCTCCAATATTTTTATTACATGGAGAATGTTACCTAAAATTTAATGAACACTTACCCTATAACATTGATTTGTATCCTAAAATGAGACTAGTGTACTTGGGTGTAAAAGGTATAAGAAGGGGATGCCATAAAATATTGTAAACTATCTTTCATTTTACACAAAATGAGTGTAATCATCACATTAAAATATTACTTCACTTTCTCCTTTGAAACTACTTGGAGATAAGACTAAAAGTAACATCATCCATTTCATGATGTAGCGTCTTCAAATAACATCATACATTGATTATAACATTATAACAGAACCATCATATACTTGATTCATGAGATTCCGGTATGCAATTGTACACCCTCGCTTCTAGATGTGGCTTAACATGTTGGGACACCAGCACCTTGAATTTCCAGTATAGTACTAATGTGCGCAAGCACATATAATACACTTGGAATTTCGTTCTTGTTTGGATATTAACTTTGTCGAATATTTATGGCAGTTTTAATGTTGCATTACATGCCATTGTCTACAACTAAACTTTAACAAATTTTTCTTTTAATTTGTTTACCAGTTTACACATAAATGATTAATTTAATAATTGAATGTCTCCCACTAATGTTTAGAATTCTAGGAACCCTCTGTATTAGAATCAGAATACTCTTGAGTATTCTAGTGGTAAGGATCCTAGAACCTCCCTCATATTCTACAAGCTATGTCTACACCACTACTTAGAGGGTCCAAGGTAGGCTTTTGGCTAGTAAACTGCATTGACTCGCAGTTCCTTGATCTGTTGAGTGAAGTCCCAGCTTCAAAAATCATTACTGATTTACAAAACACTTGCCTCTAAAATTAGAACAATCTAGCTATGGTTATTTCTTTGCTGCCATTTTAGTTAAGTCGAACCATCACTCAAATAAGAACTCCCCAGTAGTAAGAGCACCCCAAGATATTTCATGACCAGCACCCAAACACCCGGTTCTGTTCAAACATTAATGGCGGATGGAAGTTATGGATTACTATTTTCATTGATAGTTTTATTGGGTTCTCTCAACAAATGTGACCCATTTCTATTAAACCTGTTCATCTATGTTGTCACAATCAAAACTAAACTTTAATAGAAAAACATACACTGCTTATTTATGCATTTTCTCATCTATTATTTTATTTATTTTCCCGCTGTTCCAAAATGAATAAAATAATAAATAAATATGTAAAGGTTAAACTACTACTTGACTGGTATTGAGCATCTAAATGACCTAAGCGCATCTTACCTGAGTCGAAGCTTGACTATTGATGAAACATGCCCTCATCATGTATGTATTCTCTATAATCAAGAGTATCGTACTGTCATGGTGGGTTCCATGTCACGTCTTGGAGCACCGCCTCGTATTTGCGGGGTCCACGTGTTGTCCTTCATCGTCTTGATCAACATGCACCTCATTGTCTTGGAATGGTCCACGTCATTCTCTGTCTTCGTCCGATGAAAAAAATTACTTGCTCATAGGTGAGGGGAACTGAGATATAAATATACATCATATAAATATTGGGTGTGTAGACCATTATTTAATTAATTAAAATCATCGCACACAATTAAAATAATTAATTTAATAAAATGAAACATACAAAGATCTTTTCTCAAGACCATCTGGCGGGTAAAATAAAGTGTGATTAAATTAAAATTCATTAATTAAGTATGAGGGTTATCTAAATTAAATTAAATTAACTTAATAATTAAAATAATTTAATTATTTATTAGTCTTTTAATTAATTTAATTTAAAAGTCAAAATTAAATTAATTAATTAATTTAATTTAATTTCAAAATTAAATTAATTCATACCCTCGAGTATTAAAATAATTAACCAAAATTAATTTTAATTAATTTAATTTAAATACTAAAATTAAATTAATTAAATTAATTACATTGATTAATTTATATTGCTCGGTCACCGAAACATGACTTCACGACCTACACGGGTCGGGAAAAACCCGCGCATGGACAAACTGGGTCGGACTGATCCGCCCAAACCCGTTACGTGATGGGCCGGTCCACCCAGACAATTTTGGAGCCATTTGTTTTTTCATGCAAAAAAACATGCAGATAAAATAATTATACCTCCATGGTGAAGATGGAGGTTTGTGGGTGGTCTGAACGACGACGTGCTGTGAGAGTAGGATGACGCTAAGTGATTGGTTAACTCTCAGAACTGACGGGCGGGGGAAGGCTTAGGGAGTCGACGCCGTCGGTTGAGGCTGACCAGTGTGGCACATCACTAAGGTTAGAATTGGGGCATCCGGGCTTTGCATGTGATGACCTGGAATTGGCCTGAGTGCCTTGTGTAGAGGGGAGGATCCCGACTGTTGTAGGGACCCCCGGGTGCAGTGATACGGTGGGAAGCAACCTCGACAAGAGGTGGTAATCCATTCCAGGTGGGAGGTGGAGGCCTTGTATGAAGTCAACAGCCTGCTTGTCTAGTGTCATGATGTCTGGAGGACAATGTCAGGCTACTGCAGTGTGCAGATAAGCGGGGACCCTGACTCCTAGTCGAGATACAATGTTGGCACCATGCTGGATGGAAGAGGTGTCAGATCTGGGATCCGGTGGTAGACAACAGAAGGGAGTATGGAGTGCTGCATGGTCCAGTGCAAGGAGCAGGACGTCGGGCGTCGGCGCACTGCGACAGGGTGCAGAGGGGAGGTGGCCGAGATGACGATGGTCGACTGGCCTGGAGTGGGAGCAATGGGAGGTGATGGTCTGGAAGGCCAACAGTGTGGAGGGCGGCGGCGACCGGGTCAGGTGCGCCGCGCAGGAGAAGACAAGGGGTCTACGGACCACTTTGATGGCCCTTTTTTTTGTTATCCCTTGTGCTGGCCCCCAAAACCCCCTTTTCCATTTGATTATTTTTTATAATAAAAGAGTCAAGTCTCATATACATTTTTTTAAAACAAAAAATATCCACCCCCATTTTATTTAAATTTTTGACTTCATTAGAAGTCAATTACTTCCCAATTATTTTTCCATGTCTACCTTAACTTTTAAATAAATTCAAAAGGATAATCTTATCCTTTAAAATTATATAATAATATAATTCTAATAATAAAATAATAATTTATTATTATTACATTATTATAATAATAAAATAATAATTATAATAATAATAAAATTATTGTATATATTATTTAATTGTCAAAATAAAATTTGCACATTGTTGGAACTAATTCCAATTAACCGAATCTGTTCAAAACATGATCAGTTTTTTTTATGAAATAAAATTTAATTGCTGAGATCAAACCAAAAATTTGGTCCAATCTGAAAATTTAAACTGACCATAACTTTGTCATTCGACTTCGTATTGCCTCTCGATTTGTACCGTTGGGACTGTATTTGAACCATCTACTTAATTTTATGAAAATTAAATTTATTTTGATCATAAAATTTACACGATAACTTTAATACGACTGTGTTGTTCTGGGGCCTGCAGTAGAAGCTGGTCGGCCAGTGATTTTATATTTTTCATCAGCGGGGTGACGGAACTTGTCATCGCCGACAATCCAAGCCCTGAAAATGTCTGAGGATGTTGCATGAATTGTTAAGAGCACAAAACTAAAATGGAAATTTACCCATATTAAATCCATATCCATGGTAGAATGAAACTATTCTATGGCGATCACCACTTGATGGATCCAAAGCAAGATCCTACTAGATCATCCACACATTATCTAAAAATATGCTAGAATGTCGATCGTTGAATTAAAGGTGCTAGATCGGCGATCTGACGATGCTATCGACGGCCCGACGATCACCGCATTGAGATCTCTTCGATGCTTAAGAAATAACTTGATCTGAATTCTTGGATCAACATCATCTCTCTATAGGAAGCTGGAGGAGGGAGAGGCTCTGGATTTCACTCCATAAAATGAGGGAATAGTGAATTGCTCACAAAGGTGTTGAGTCAATAAGGTTTTCCTTATGAATTTTCCAATCCTTCTTTCAAGGGGGAGATTTATGAGACATTAAAGTTTCCTTATGACTTAATGATTCCTATTGCTTTGAAAATCATAAACACATTGTTTCATGGAAAAACTAATCCCAATGTTTTACTTCTATAAGTAAAAATTTCCTTTCCCAAGGAAACTTATCCTTACCATGTTTTATCTCATTTCTTATCCTGTCTATGTATAAAATTCGATGTCCTTTCTAAAAACTCAGAATCATATAATATTTAGATATGCAGATTTCTGTTTTAGGATCATAATTCATGTTACGAACATTTATGAAGTTCTACTCCGAATTCCTGTTACGAACTCTCATGAAGTTCAACTCCATGTTCTAAATATGAACTATCATGATGTTCAACTCTGAATTATGGCTATGAACTCTCATGAAGTTCACCTCCGAATTCTGAATAAAAACTCTCATGAAGTTTGACTCTGAATTCTGATTACAAACTTTTGTAATGTTTGAATCTGAATTCTGATTATGAACTTATTCAATGTTTGACTATGAAATTCTGATTACGAATTCTGGTAATGAACTTCTCTGAGTTCTGACTTCGAGTTCTCTTAATACAGACTCCGAACTCTTATTAGTTCTGGTTATGAATTCTCATGAACTCCGACTCTAAACTCTGTAAGTTCAGGTAATTAATTCTCGTGAATCCAGATTCCAAATTTCCTTAAAATTCAAACTCCTAAATTCTATAGAATTCATGTTCCGAATTCCTAGAAAATAGAATCCAAATATCCATGTATTATAGCATCTGAATTCATTTTTGGTTATACTCTGAACACACATTTACTTTCATTTCAAATATCAGTTTTTGATAATGCTTACACTTGTTTAGTTATAAAATGATGTCGTGCTTTCAGTTACTCACTAATCATTGTTTGAGTGAAACGTCTACAGGTCCCTCAGAAATTGATGTAAAAATATGAATGTTGGAGGAGGGAGCAAATCATTGAATCCATTTCTATAAATAGGATCTCATTTGAAACAACTCTAAACATTTGGAATTTTGAAGATTAGAACTTCTATAAGTGATTTATAGGGAGAGGCTCTTATAGACACTCAGGATTCATGCAGAAAGTTTGAACGACTTTTTCAAACATTGCATTATGCATATTTTCTTAGTGCAGAGGTTCGATTTCCATAAAATTATAGACTTCAGGTAGTGAAGTCAGAGGAGCTGATTTATTTACAAATCAGGGGCTTGCGGGGATAGCAGAGAGATACTGATCTTCAGATTGAAGGCGTACCTAGGTTTGGGTAAGACATACTTTCTTGAAAGTATAAATCAAGGGACCTCTTATACAAGGTTTTTGGATACTGTCCTCTTTGGGTTAAAAGTGTTTCTACTTGTTACTTGTAGTTTTAATACATTGTTTTTATGATGTGAATTTGTATTGTTGAGGACAATATAACATTCTTATACTTCCTTAAACTTTTACTCTGTTTTAGTGAGATTTTATATGATTTAAGGTAGAATATTATTTTTTGTAATCTTTTGATAAGTCGTATTTCCGGAATCACTTTTTCGGAATCAAGCAAGTTATTATAACTCGGAGGTGTTGTGAATTTTGGTTATCTGTAAAAGTTCCAAATGAATTTTTAAATAATAAAATTCACCCCCCTCTTGTATTTGTATCTCGTTTGACATATTTGATCCTACATTTGGTATTATAGAGTATATCATACTCAGACATACCATCTCATAATTGGTATCAGAGCATTGGTTACCGGTAAATTAATCTCACGATTAGATTTATAAGAGAACTATTATTTTTCTTACTTATCAGAATTGATTTTCCGGAATCATATTTTCCGGATTCACAATTTTTCATAATCTATTTTTCATAATCACATAGTTCAGATTCATTTTTTAGAGATAATATTGCTCTAGATTTTCCTTGCGTAGGAATATTTTCCTTGTTTACAAACTCTTAATACTAACAAGTCTTTGTGACCATGATTTTCATAAGGATGACAGGTCTAAATGTTGGTTCTATTGAGAATATACATCCTACCATACCACCTGTTTTCGATGAAAATGATTATGAGTACTGGAAAGATAGGATGAAGACATTCATTATCAATGCTGGAGTTGATAACTTTCTTATGCTGACTAAAGATTATATGATTCTGGAAAAGGAATTGAGAACCTTTACGAATCAGGAGAAATCAGAATATCAATCAAACTTCAGAGTCCGAAATACCATGTTATGTTCCATGACTAGGAACATCTATAGTCAAATATCATCGTGTGACGCTACAAAGAGTATTTGGAAGAAACTTGAAGTTTCACATTTTGGTACATCTAAAGTCATATAGACTAGAAGATCTATGTTGAGAGATGAATACCATGGCTTTAACTTTCCTTATGAAGAACCTATAAGCAAAGTACAACAAAGGTATATGACTATCGTGAATAGATTACAATCTATGGGAGAAAAAGTTTTGGATAATGAGGCTCTTGTAGATAAGATCATAGATATCATGCCAAATGAATGGGATTCCAAGAGGACACCCATTCATAAGAACATGAAAGTCACTCAGATTTTCTTAGATGTGTTGTTTGGAACTCTTATTCAGCATGAAACTAGAATGAAAAGAGATGCTGAAAATGTTAAGAAGAAAAATGGGAATGGAGGAGTTTCTTTTACAACCACTTCTAAACATATGAAATTGAAGACCCCAGAAAGGGTAACTAGATCAAAGACAATGAAAGTAATTATTCAGTCAGAATCTAGTGACACATAAAAGTCTAAGAATGAATTAGCCAATCTTTCCCAAAGAATGAACAAAATTGTTGTTCAAAAAATTCAATAGAATAAGTAAAGGAAGAAAGACTACAGAGATAAGAAATATGGAGAAGATAGTTGTTATGAATGTATAATAACAGGTCATATCAGACGTTATTTTCCTTTCTTGAAAAAGAAGGAAAATAAGGAAATGAATTCAGAAAGGAACAAGAAGAAATTTTATCGATCAAAGCACAAGAAAAGCCTTAAAGATAATGTTACTTGGAGTGCTAGCTATAGAGACTCTTCGGAAAGTGAATCTTATGAATATTGTCCATAATCACCGAAGAATATGGGTTTCATTGCTACTACTTATTTCCCCAAAACGCGTCTTATGGCCAAGGTACGCTCTGCTGAGGCATTAACAAATTTATCTCTTGATATGAATTACTATTCTGAACATAGAACTTATAAAGAAGATACTTCATCCTCAGAAAATGAAGAAATACCTTCATATGAAAAAGTCTCAAGATTTTCCAAGTTACTTGAAGTAAGAAATTGTAAAATTTCTAAGAAATAAGACAAGGCTAATATGAGGGAATAAATTCAAACAAAAGATATTTTAGATCTTTCTAAAAATCTTAGAAATAAAGAAGAGCTTTTAGAAAAACATTCTAAAGACCTTGAGAAATAAAATTCTGTTAAGGAAGAACATTCTAATGATCTTAAGAATGGTATTTTAGAGATGAATGTTTTTGAAGAAAAATATAACTCTAATGAAATGATTCGGGAAGATAGGAATTTAGTCATCAGACATTAATCCGAAATATTTTCTCGTAACAAGATTCTTGAAAAATTCACCTCTGGGAAGGATATTTTTGACAACTTGTATTCTTAAATTAAACCTCAATGAAACGATACTTGAGTAGGTTATACTCACCAAAGACCAATTTTCAAAAACATCTATTTTATTCCTTCTACATCCCCTTTTTGTACTAAATGTCAAAGTCATGGGCATTAGAAGAAAAATTGAACCTTGAATAATGTTCAATATCGTGGGTTTCATACATCTTATTTTTCTAAACAAATGTGGATACCCAAAATTTTTTTGTCTAACAATTTCGGATCCCAGAATGTTTGGATTTCAAAAACCTAACTTTTTCTTATTTTCAGGTAAATAGAGAAGGAACCAACAACAATATGTGGTACATGGATAGTGGATGTTCCAGGAATATGACTTGTTACAAAAAGTATTTTGAAAATATTATCATGATGAAAGGAGGAAAAGTAACTTTCAGAGATAATGCTCAGGGAGAAACTATTGGTATAGGTAACATTGTTCTTCTTGGAAAAACACTGATGTCAAATGTTTTATTTGTTAATGGTCTTAAGAACAATCTCATTATCATATGCCAATTATGTGATGAAGGATACCTTGTGATTTATAATAATGAAAAGTTCCATTGTCCATGAATAAACAGAGCTATCATTCTTCAATTTATCAGGACGCAAGATCAACTTTCTAATATATTCACAAAATCTTTACCCTATGATAGATTTTAATACATTAAATATTAGTTAGGAATGATTTCTGTAAGGTAATCTTCCTCAATTTACTTCCTATGAAACCAATCTTTTTATAGTAATAATCTCCTTTTCATATGGGGAGTACATTTACTGTGTTGTTTTTCAAAATTTCTTGTAATGAAAATTGTTCGTAGTTGGTTTTTCAAATTTCTCGAAATGAAAAATTTTCATAGTTGGTTTTTCAAATTTCTTGTAATATAAATTTTTTGTAGTTGGTTTTTCAAATTTCTCGTAATGAAAATTTTTCATAGTTGGTTTTTCAAATTTCTCGTAATGAAAATTTTTTTAGTTGGTTTTCAAATTTCCTGCAATGAAAATCTTCAGAATTGAATATTTCGTATTGAAAATATTCAGACCTGTAGTTTTTGTAATGAATATCTTCGGACCTGAAATATTTGTAATGAAAATATCTGGTACTGATGTTTTCATAATTGAAATCTTCAGACCTGAAATTTTCGTAATGGACTTTTTAGATTTGATATTTTCGTAGTAATTTTTTTTCATACTCATGTTTTTTTTGGAATCCAAAGTTCTTCAAGAAGAATATCACCTATTATGAATAATATTCCTAGCAATCCGAAAGATATGATTCTTCCTTGAGTTTTTCGTAATTATATTTTACTTACTGTCAGTTTTTTTTGTTTTTTAAAATTTCTCAGATTTTAATTTCCTTAAATCCGAATGTTTCTTTTTAAAACCTCAAAAGATTGGATTCAACCAAAATTTTCCTTACAACTATCATTTTAACCGTCAGATCTGATCTGAAGAATTCTAAACCATTAGAATGGATTTGGAATATGAGAGGTCAAATTTATCACCTATATAAAGGGCACCCCAGAGGTTGTCCTAAATTGGTCATCAAGATTGTGCATGTGATGCTCTTCCGCTCTAAAAAAGATCATTCCGAATTCATTAGAAGTGCTCCAATCTGAATGTCTGCAGATGTTCCCTCTCCAGATATGTCTTCTGTCAAGCTGATCCCAGAGTGAAAAATATACTAGGAGAGGTTAGTTCATTCGAACGTCTTCAAAAAGTATGACTCTATTATTTCCAAGAACATCAAGCTCAATGGATGGGAAAGTATTGCTATTTCTAATACAAGAGCTCATGATATTGTCTATCTGGATTTTTTGATAGAATTTTATGAATCGGTTTTATTCTTTAAGTGATAATTAAGAGAAAAATAATCCTTTTAGAGTTAAGGAATGACTTATGCACTTTCTTACACCAAGGTTGTGAGCTTTGTGGCGCTCTCATATGAATAAGAATCCAAATTTCTCTCTCATAAACTGCTAGAAGTTCAAGGATGTTTTTTTAAGGGAAGGCTATGGAATGACTTGGGAATAAAGATATCAAGACATCAAAGATTTCTCATATTTCTACCAACAACCGGATCCTACAACAATGGCTTCAGGGAAATGTCGTACCGAGGAAGGGTGATAAGGATACCTTTAAGAGAAGTGACATGTACATCTTGGATTTTTTGGTAAACCTAAGGAAGGTGAACCTCTTGAAGCACATAATCATTATGATTCAGAACATTAAAAATGGGAATCTGAGATCTCAAATTATAATGTATCATGCCTTTCTTTCCAAACTGATAGTTCTGTGCGTCGAATCTTTTAAGATCCCCTGTAGTTCCAAGCCAGGAAATTTCAAGGTGATGCTTATTAGTTATGGAACCCTCAAAATAATGAAGGTTGGTTTCTCCAAGGAGTTTGGAGAATTCTATGATCTGCATGAGGATGAGGCAGAATCCATTCTGGAAAATGTTGAAAAATATTGACCATAAATGAAAATTGGTAAGAAATGAAAGTTGAAGGAAGTGGAAGTAGAGGACAAACCCTCCAAAGCTAAAGATCCTCAATCCGTACCTCCTATACCAAAGAAGAAGCTTTCCTACGCTGATGAAGTCATAGAAAAATGGAGGGAGGATAAGAAAAATAGAAATGCAGGAGAGCCACAGTTCGGTTTGGAACCTTTTGAGGTTAAGGCTTTGAATGAAAAGGCAGATGATGAACTAGGAAAGTAAGCCAAAGAGAAGAAGCTCAAGAATAAGATTTCAGAGGAAGATATTTTGCAATCTCTTTTGAAGGCCTCTGATGTTGCATCGGAGAATATCCTTGTCCCGAATTTCTGGTGGAACCATTACCTTAGACTCTGGGTAAAACGTTTATGTAATGAGAAAAACCACAAGAGAAGACTATGGAAGAGAAGAAAGTTGTATAAGAAGTGAAAGAAGGTGAGAGCAGTGGTTTCTATAATTATGTGATTAAGCAAGTCGAAGAGTATCAGGAAAAGGAATGTACTTCCATGAAATATTCACTCCAGTCTTCTCATGACGGATCCTTTAAACTTGATACTCCTAGAGATGATGATAATGGTGAAGAGGAAGTCAACAAGTTGTTTTAGTAAGAGAGTCACAATCATTACTTCATAAATCAAGATAAAATTGAGGTTGGAGCTGAGAAAGTGAAAATTGATGAAGATAATATTATACAATTATCTGAAAGTGATCATGAGTCTCTATGAGAGGAATATGTTCCAAAAATTGATAAGGGTAAACAAGTGGTGGCTAATACCCCAATGAAATATATTTTAAAAAAAAATAGAAGCTGGAGGAACCTCTAAGAGGAAGCTGATAGAGCTAGAGGAAGATCCTTCTCCAAGAAAAATGTCAGCTTTAGAGTCATCACCATTAGAGAATGATTTTGTTGTTCCTTCCCTGAAGAATCTGGTGGATACCATTCCGATATTTCTTACAATCGATTCTAGGTGCCAGATGCTTCAACACACCATGAATCAGAAATCAAGCATTGTATCTATGGTGATGGACATATGTGTGAAGATTGAGGAAGAACAGAAAAAATTCTTTATCAATTATGAGGCCCGCGGAAAATCTTGTAGGAAAATGACTCTCTGGTCGAATAAAATCAATGAATATTTGAGTGAGCTTGACCAGTTCGGAGAAGACATCAAAGAAGATTTTGATACCGAAGATACGAAGATCAAGAATCATACAAATAGCATTCAGGAAAATCTAACTGTTGAAGAAAAAACCGAGATTCAAGATGTCAAAATCTGAATTGAAAGATGAGTTATTTTGTCCAATGTTGGAAAACATAGAAGGATCTACAGACCGATATGGAAGAAAGTCTTGTGAAGCAAGAGGAATTGTTGAAGGATCAGGAAGAGGCCCTAAAGGATCAAGAGCATAGAATCACAGCTCTATAAAAGCAAGCAGAGGAGGATCACAAAGAGATGTAAAAGCTAAATACCATTGCGAATAAGATAATTCCAAAGGAAAAAAGAAAAATGAATGCCATTCTGATCTCTTTTAGTATTTTTCCCCGTGTAATAATTCATTCAATCGTAATGGAATTATGGATGCTTGTTTTGTTTGGATTTCTATACTAATATTTCAGGTACCATATTATTTTTTTCCATTCACTCAAAATATTTTTGAAAATCACAAAGGGGGAGAAGGAAAAAGAGTTCTAAATGGGAGAAGGAAAAATTTCTATGTAAAGAAGAACTATCCCTATGTAAAGGGGATTTTATCTAATAGGGAGTCATCATTACAAATATTTCCACATTCAAATGAAATTTCCCATTCCAGAAATCTAGAATGCGATCCTTTGAGTTCCAAATCCTAAGGGGGAGTTTGTTGTATTCATCTTTTCCAATGTGAAAAGGGAGAGAAGTTTTATTTTCTAAGTCAAGAAGAGTTTTGCTAAGTCCTTATATTCTTTTTCTTTATTATGTTTGTGCTTTCCAAAAAGGGGAGATTATTGATTCAATAAGGTTTTCCTTATGACTTTTCCATTCCTTATTTCAAGGGGGAGATTGATGAGTCATTAAGGTTTCCTTATGACTTCATGATTACACTTGTTTTGAAAATCACAAGCACTTTGTTTCAAGGAAAACACATCCCTAAGTTTTACTTCTATAATTAAAAATTTCCATTCCCACGTAAATTTATCCTTACCATGTTTTATCTCATTTCTTATCCTATCTAATTATAAAATTCAGTGTCATGTCTAAAGCCTCGGAATCTTATAATATTTAGATAGGATGATTTTTGTCATAGGATCCAAATTCTTACTACAAACGTTTTTTAGGTTCTACTCTGAATTCTTGTTAAGAACTCTCATGAATTTCAACTCCGAATTCTGAATGAAAACTCTCATGAAGCTCAACTCCCATTTCTGGATACGAACTCTCATGAAGTTCAAAATCGAATTCTGAATATGAACTCTCATGATGAACGACTCTGAATTTTGATTATGAACATATGTAAAGTTAGACTCTGAATTTTGATTACAAACTTATTAAACTTTTACTATTAATTATGGTTATGAATTATGGTTACGGAATTTTCTTAGTCCTAACTCTGAGTTCTCTGAATATAGACTCCAAACTCTTATAAGTTCTCGTTATGAATTCTCATGAACTCTGTCTCCAAACTCTGTATGTTCAGGTTCCAAATTCTGGTGAATCCAGATTCTGAATTTCCTTAAAATTCAGATTCCTGAATTTTATTGAATTCAGGTTCCGAATTCCTAGAATACATAATCTGAAATTTTCTTTGTATTATAGACTCTGAATTCATTTTTGTTTAGAATCTGAACTCACATTTTCTTTCATTTTGAATATCAGCTTTTGATTATTCTTAAACCTTTTTAGTTATAAAATGATGTCGTGCTTTCAGTTACTCATTAACTGTTGTTTGAGTGACACGTGTACAGGTCCCTCCGAAATTCAGGGAAAAATATGATTGTTGGAGGAGGGAGCCGACTATTGAAGCCACGACTATAAATAAGATCACATTTGAAAGAAATCAGAACTTTTTGAATTTTGAAGCTCAGAACTTTTAGATTTGATTTTTAGAGAGATAGGATCTTATAAACTCTTTGAATTCATTTAGAAATATTGAATGACTTGTTCAAACATTTCTTCGTGCAGATTTTCTTAGTTCAATGGTTCGATTTCCTTAATATCAGAGACTTCGGGTTGTGACGTCATAGGTGCCTATTTCCTTACAAATCGAGGGTTTGCGGGGATAACAAGATAGATACCGATCTTCGGATTGAGGTCTTACCTGGGTATGGGTAAGATAGACTTTCTTGAAAGTATAAATCAAGGGACCTCTTATCCAGGGTTTTTGGATACCCTCTTCTTTGGATTAAAATATTTTCTACTTGTTACATGTAGTTTTACTACTTTGTTTTTCCTTTGTGCATTATTATTGTTGAGAAAAGTATAACATTCTTATACATTCTTAATCTTGTACTCTGATTTAGTTAGATTCTATATGCTTTATGGTAGAATCTTTTTTGTTGAAAACTTTTGATAAGTTTCATTTCTGGAATCACTTTTACAGAATCAAGCAAGTTATTAGAACTCATAGGTGTTGTGAATTTTGGTTATCTATAAAATTTCCAAAGTAATTTTTAAAGAATACAATTCACCCCCTCTTGTATTTGTATCTCATTTTACATATTCGATCCTACATTTGGTATTATAGAGTATATCATAGTCAGACATATCATCTCACAAAAGGGAGAGAGCCTCCTATCTTATTTATTGTGGAATTCCAAAATACCCGATTGGGTTCCCCAACCCCCCTTTATTTCAATGCCCACTAAATAAATAATTTTTGCCGAACTAAATTGAGCCAATATTATTTATCATTTTATCACATACTTGTATTATAAAAAATATATATTACGTGATAAGACCCAAGCCATTTAACTTGACTCATCATCCCGCTTAATAATAAAAAAAACATGAATATTAAAATAATATTCGTTAAATTAATATTTTCTCGTTTTTACTATTCTTGTAAATAAATTAAATAAATTCAACCCCAATTATTCATAACTTGAATAATAAATAATTTATTTAATTCATCTGTGATTGATAACTTGGACAACACTCGGACCTCGTAGCAGGGCCTACTATATCAATATACCAATTTGACTGAATATGGAGGATTCTTGAATACACTATTGTGTGTGACACTCTACGCCTTTTCCTCAATAGTAGTGAATAAAATCCATAGACCCAGAGCGGAGTCTAGAAACCCATCATGGCCCCTAAAGAGATAAGGATAGTCATAGAAATAACAACCATCCTACGAACTCTAATTATGTGCTGTAATCTATTTGTCATTAAATATCTCATGATAGAGGACACACTCTTGTGTCATCGTACTTATCATGCTTCATTATTTATCGATCTATATAGATAGATTTACATTTATACTGCTTTGTCCAAAGACTTATGAAGGCAGTACCATCTAGATCAACCAGGACTGAGATATACAACTTCCTGAACATGGAAGCGACAAATCCTTTCTTAACCATTCAGCCAATGTCATATCACCAATGACACACCCAACACATGCTAATTCACCGTGATTTTAACACCATGGTTTTCACCTTGTATTAAAATATGTAATCAAACAATACACATTGCTAATGTTCTCAAGTCAGGAGAACAATACAAATGTTCATAGATTGGAATAACCCATGACACCCAAAACATGTGGTGTTCCTATTTGTGGGTCTGTCCTAATGATTTCACTGCTAGGGATCACCATGTTCAAACCTCATGAGAATAAGTCTCAATGCTTATGAGCCCCCAGCATCGGATAGTTAAACATTTACTGTGTCTAGTTAGTAAGATGTATCTGGACAATAGAACATATATTTAATATTATTGTCGTAATATCTCTAGGTTCTCATTATATCCTGGGATCTACTATAACCTTTTGACATGACAATTAATCTTTGGAGATTACCATTATAATAGTGGACGCAGAAGAATATACTCTATAATGGTAAAATGACATCATGTATAACTAACTGTACAAATGATATTGTAATCAAGGGTACTGTATAGTTGGGTCTATGGCACCCACTATTTCAACATTGGGCCTTTATATTTGTTGTAATTCAAGGGTACAACCTTTTCTCTTATCCATAATAGTTTCCTAGATAAAATTTTTGTAAAAAACCATTCTTTAAGAAGTTTATGGATATTATAAATGATGATATCATGAAGGTGATTTATATTTTAGTCTGGAATGGAATTATTCATAGGAGAATGAACTCACAATTTTTGGTCCTTTTACCCAAGTATAACATTGCTAATTGTTTCACCTCGTTTAGGATTTTTTCTTTATCTAACTTGTTTTACAAGATTATCATTAAGATTTTCGCCACCATACACTCTATCATGGTAAAAAGGTAGGTCTATTGAAAACAATATGGTTTTTTTTTTCAAAGAAAAAATATATAAGATTGTATCCTTACTAATACAAAAGTTTATTAAATTGTTGAGAAATCCTAGAAAAAATGAAAAAAAAATCTATGAATATAAATTTTAGGATGGCCTTTGACAATATTAACTAGGACTTTATGATTAATGTCCTTAAAATTTTGGTTTTAGTGAATTTCTTTCATGAATAGAACCTATTTTTTAAAATAAATCAAAATGTACGATTTATTGAATAGATATCTAGAAGGATATTTCTCTTGCTCTTGTGGAATTATAGAGGGGGATCCTTTATTTTTCACTCTATTTATGTTAACTAAATATTATTTATTTTGATGCATTACTAAAATGGTTGAAAAGGTAAATCTCAAGATCATTCAAGATAGAAGAGTGAAAAAGGCCACATATAATTTATTTTATTATAAGGATCTAATTATATTTATTTAGGTATGTTTATATAATAGTATTTCTATTAAATAAGTATCTTAGTATTAGGAACACGTCTATAATCAACACATAAGCTAGAATAAATCAAGAATACTTTTTTACCAAAATTTCAACTATCCAAGGAAGTTAGTAACTAAATGATGTATGGAAATTAAGGAGGTACCTCTCCCTTTCATTAATCTAGGTATACCAATGTTCTGGTGACATCTTCAAGCTACTCACATTAGGGATATTTTTATAGCATTAAATAGAAGTTACGTTCTCGGAAGTAGAAATCATATTCCCTTGTTGGAAGGATATCACTCATAAAAGGCATTGATATTCTTAATCCTTTTGAATATTTATGGATTACAAAGGTTTTATTTATTTGATTAAAAAGATGAATCAATGTTTTGGGAACTTTATATAGTGTGGATGTATTTATTAGAGGAAATAAGATGTGGTTAAATGGAATATTTGTTGTAAATCATTGAAGGAGGGATGCATAGGCATTGAAAACTTCATCCTTTAAAATGATTCCCACTTGGATCAATTTTATTATAGGGTCCTCATTGAGAACTCAAATAATAAACATTTTAATAGAGATATTTTTTAGGAATTTATATTCTAGAAGGATTCAATATCTTCTTTAGTCAATATATCCTTGTATAAGGATTTCTAACATAGTAGTGATCAATCATAGCATATGGATTTTATACCTCAACTCCAAACTCAATTTCTAGAAAGACTATTAGATATTCTATCTATGGTTTGATGGGTTTTTGGGGAGTATATTGGATCCCGATGTGAGTATAATGGATAAAATTGGATCCTCCCAAGATCAATTACATAATTCTCTAAAAGAACAATTTATGTTTACCTTTCCATTTATAATAAGGATACCAAGATCAGTGAGTTGGAACGAAACGAATACTTCACATTCAAGTTTTATTATAACTTTTTCATGGGTATATCCACTAAAAATGTCTTCCAAGTTGAATTAATTTTCCAATCACTAGATTTAATCTTCTTGTTATATTCTTATCTGTAGGGAATATTAAAATATGATCCTATTTTTGTTTCTTGAATACAAGTCTGAATCACTACACTAAGTGAAATGACTACAAAGATTGACAAGATCCAATTGAACGCATGTTTTCCTTATTTTGATTTTGAAAACTCTATAGGATATTTTTGTTAACAGATTTAATGTGGATCCTTTTAATAAGAAATAATTCATCTCACTCTTTTCATGTTAAATCACATGGTAAGTATCTTCTCGGCCAAATATCATTGTCCAGATTGTTGACATAGAAACCATAGATCTTATATGGTGGAATATTAATACTTGTAGATTTTATAGTCATTACATTGACCCAAAAAATGGTTACAAGGAATATTCTCTCTATTATCCGTGTGGTAGCGGGTATGAATACTTTCTTGGCTGGGAATTCAATCTAGGAATGCCCAATTTTTAACAGGTAGGGAATATAAGTGAATTATAACAAATAAAACAGCGATTCCCATGTTGTTTAGAAACCCCCCCACCACTATAGGTTGGATCAAGATCAACACATATGGGGATAAACAATTTAACCTAAGGGATACTAGCTTTAATGGAAACCTTAGGGATTCAAATAGAAGGGAACTCTCATGCTTCTCTAAAAACTCTCGACTGTTTATCACTTATGAAGTTGATATGGAATGTGTGATACTGGATATACATATCTCAAGATTTACGAACTAGAGTAAAATTCATCTTGAGTGAGATACCTATTTATTAGGTAGGACATAAAATTGGGGATATCTTCTCCTTCATAGATGTTCATAGTATATTTGGATTGTTATCATCAAAATTTTAGTCAAATTGAATTTTTTCTCATATCCATAAAGGGGGTAATAAATTCACTAAATCGTTATCCAACTGGAGAGTTGCTTCAGGAATTTCTAACCATAATCAGTACAATCCGATATAGATTGAGGTTCATTTGTTATGGTGCATTTGTAAAAATCATAATTTTTTTATTTTATATTATTTTTTGTGCTATAGGTTTCCATTCAAGGAGGAATATTATTATTATTAATGGTATTAGAGAATATTATTGGCCCTCTAAACTATGTTTTATATCAAAGAATACTACTCATTTTCTATTACACAAAATATTAAAAAACTATCTTAATATATTCAATATAGAATGACATTTATATTATCCTCATTTCTTATTATGTAAAAAAATATTTTTACCCATGGGTTGTTTTATGGGTCTTGATGTAGTTTCTAAAGGGAAAAAAATTCTTTTAAAATCTCACAGTTTAAATGAAAAGATATTTTTAAAGTTGATGAGTGCAATAAAATGGAAATTATTTAGAAAAATAAATTGAGGTATTAACTTATTACATTGAATCATTAACCAAAATTATTCCATGTAAAAAAATGTTTTAAAAATTATACAATTATAAAAACTAATTTTTGGAAAATTTTTCACAATTATTATTTATAATCTTCATTGGTTTTTAAATTTTAATGATTTAAGAAATATATATAACTTTAGATCATGGGAATGGAAATAATTTTTGGTAAAATAGATATAAAAATTGATTATTTAATCAAATTTAACTCGGTGGTGAGATATAAATGAGTAATCCATTGACAGTTTTTTAGTGGGGAACTCATGAGAGTGATTAAAGTATAGTTAGTGACGTTTTTATGATTTTGAGAACCTGAGTAGAAACATTTTTTTAAAATTTTTTAGTAAATAGTAGTTCATATTCGATATTTTTGTATCTAAACTTTGGTAATTGATCAAAATTCATCTTAGTGTATATGGACAGAATATCTATTTGTTGTTAAAATACATATTTTTTAGGAATTCATGTAATAGAGACGTGATGTTCATTTTTGGAATCTAATCATGTGGTAGTAGTTAGTGTGCCACATTAATATTTGAATCATGGTGTGTTTGATGGTTTGTGATGGATTTAGGTGATGCATAATGGGAACATGGTGATGTTTTAAGATGGATATTATTATTTTTTATTATGAAGTGATAACATATATATGAAGTGGACTTTGGGATGACTATTTGATATTTATTCTAAGGTATGTAGTTTTTTTGGGTGAGTGTTCTGTACTATTTTTTAGGTATGAAAATATTTATAGCCGGTAAGTTTTAAAGTCATGTATCCTTATAGATGAAATTAAAGGAAATTTTTTTATAATGCATAGAACATAGGGAATTATGTTTAGTGTTTTTTTAATGGTCATTCATATGGATGTTATTTTATCAATTTTAGGTATGGATTATAATTTTGAAGCTCTTAGATTAATTCTGGGGTGATTTTAGAATTGGTTTGAGTTTTAGGGGTAGGTTTTGAGGTTCAGGTATTCATGTAGGGGGATCCACCTATTGTATAAATATAGTAATTTATGTGTGGTACCTATTAGTATTGGTAGTTCTGGAAGTATGTGGGGGTTCCAATGAGTACCCAGTTCAAACATACATGTGTTGGGAGAAGACATGATAAAATATTAAGTTCATCAGAAGTTAAACCACAGAAAGTTAGATGTTGCATCTACCATAAGATCACCTTTCTCAGACTTCAAAAACATTAGACCCGAAAACCTACCTAATTAAGATCTTTATACCTTAGGAAGTTTAATAAACACCATAAATCACATGAAAAATAATTTTGTAACAAACATAAGTGCAAGGATTCAAACAAACAGGGCTACAATAGTAAAGATAAGAACACTTTGGTTTTATGTGGTTTGGATTACCAACCTATATCCATGGAAGAACATTGAAAATGATTATATATTTGGAAGAATAATGATAACTACTATGAAGTTTCAACCATTTGGACTACTCTAAATGATTAATTTAAATATAACTCAAACTCAGCCTCAATAGGTTGAAAATAGTATATTTTTAGTTTGATTCATCCAATCATTAGGTAGTAACGAACTCTTACTTTCATGATCCAAAATCCATTTGAATCAATGGCCACTGATATCAGTTAAAAATCATTAGAATTAATTTATACTTCAGGTGGAATGGTATATCATAACCTCACTAATAACTGTCATTACTGTATTATATAACTTTCACTTAACTCATTAGAACATCATCATGATAGACCTTTTTTCATCTTAAGTCTCTGCTACACCAATATAATTTTAAAAAAAGTTCGAAAATCCTTCTGTTGAACGGAATATGGAGACTTGAAGTTTCTTTAAAATACTAATAGTCTATCAATTTAAGATAAAATTAAGAATAAAATATAAGAATCCTTCATCTTTAAAATGGATTATTAATATCTCAACATCATTATACATATATTCAGATATCTCTATTAATATTCTGGTTATTACAATGTCATTAAGGCTTAGCGATAATTCATAATTTTCTAGATCAAAAACTTAGTACACATGTTAAATGGATTTTTCTTCCTGATAATCTTTCATAACTCAAATTACCCTTTGTCAATATTTGATTAATGTAATTTCAGTTTAACGTAATATGATTTTTTATTGAATAAACATATTATTTTTCACTAATTTAATTGAACAATGACTCTCACAGTATATTAGACCACATACATGGACCTTTCTGAGTTCTGACAAAAGATTACTCAATCATACCATTTCCTTCAATCCTTCTATTAAGGATACATATTTATCTTTTATTATAGAGATTGAAACTGTTGATTAAAACATGGACATCCATCTAATTTATTTTTATGAAATGTATGTACAAATCTCATTGTACTTTTATTGGTATTGAAATCCCCCCATATATATTCAATTACCCTCAAAATGGGTTACATATCTTGAAATAGATGGTTGTACATTCCATTGTTTTGAGATATTTGTTGATCTATTTCATATCTTCCCATTGTTCATTTCTAATATTTACACAATATCAGCCAAAGGATGCTATGTAAAATGCACTATGGTTTCACCCAAACTTACACTATGTGTAGAAGTAGTTTCTTGTAGAACAGTTTGGGGTCAAATCCATAAATACTGAAGAAGAAACTCTGAGATAATCATTTGTCGTACATGATTGTGTCTATGAAGTGGAAAACAATTTTAGACTATTTTATTTGAAGAAAAAAGCATACAATTATTTAAAATAAAAAAATAATGTATATAGGCCGATCCTAAGCTGTTATTAGGGATAAATTGGATGTATTTTTGTACATAGAAAATTTTATAACACAATTTTAAGAAGTATCCAATCAATTGGGAAGTCCCTAAAATCATTAACTAAATTAAACCCCTTACAATTTAAAAGATAATTAAAATTTTACCTATATGATCCATTTGAGGGTCACTCTAAATAATTTCATTGTAACAGAACTTAAATTATAAAGTAGTTAAAATCTGGGAAGATGAAATTGAAAATAAGTCCTCCAATTGGAATCTAAAATAAATGATCTAATTTTTGGGTTAAAACACACCAAATAAAATTAAATGAGACTATATATAAATCTCTTAGATCAAAACATAAGATGGATTGACTCTAATTGGTGAAAATATCTCAATGGAAGATAGAATTAAACATTTTTATGTGGGATTGAATAAGTGATAATAATTAAATAACTAACATTACATCATTGTGTAAAGAATATCAAAACATTTAAAGTGATTAAATTAATAAATTGAGATAATTTTATCAATATAATAAAAATAAAAATAATGAATAAGAAAAATTTTATTCAGAGACCATAATGATTTTAAAAACATAGATTTGATAAATAAACCTAACTTCCATTGATAATGTATCAATACAACATTAAAGTTTAAATAAACCAAAAACATAAAATACAATAATTCCATCACTAAAACCACTTTATATAAGAAATTATTTATCCTTGGTTAAATCCCCCATTATTCAATGTCAACCCAATTAGTTGAGGTAGTCAATGGTAACTTGGAATTAAAATGGAAAGTGGACATTCCAGCTATGACCAAAAAAATTAAAACCCAATTTCATCCCAATTGCTGATGCACAACATCGAGCTTCTTGATGTTTCAATTTGGATTAGTCATAGATGGAATTAATGTTTCACAAGATTTCACCCAATATATGTAATGATTTAATCCCAATCGGATAAATGATTAAGGATTTATGGTTGAAATAGTGGGTTGTATTTTTGTGTAATATCATGTCACCTTCATTCATGTATTTATCATCTCTCTTTTCATTTAACTATTTGTTTGAAATTGTTTGGACATCTAATGATAGTGAAAATTTTATAGGTGGAATGAACTAATTTGTGGTGACATATTTTTGTATGAATTAATGGAGACTGATTATAAATTGTGAAAGAGGCATAAGAGGATGTCATATGGCATCCAGGGTGATCGGGGGAAATTTCTATGTGTTCCTGTAGAATATCAAAACTAGACACTTTCACACCATTAAATTTTTATACAATGCGAATCCATCAATAGATTTATTTCAAGAACTAGATCGGATCATGAATGGTTTACATGTCGTGAAACTAGTTCACATTATGTAATGTTCGATAAGAGTTTTTTTAATCTGAAGAAATGTGTTTTTAATTGTATCTTATAAATCGTTGAATTCTTACAGTTATATGGTTTCACATCATGAGTTTTTTTGGATTAGTGTTTTTAAACATGCTAAATGTTTAATTATATTTTCATTCCACTACATCCTTCTCTCTCAAAACCCAGGGAAACTCCCATGAGATATTGGGTAAATCTTCTCTTTCTAGATCACTTTGTTCAGTGATTGATCTTCTATGTGGTTGGGATGAAACTCTCGGGGAAAGTGATCTTTCTTCTTTTTTGTTTTCATTGGTCATAATAGTACTATTCTGGTATACTTCATGATATTTTGGTCATTTTGGGTTAATTCTATTAATCCTTTCTAGATATTTATTGTGATCTTCCTCTAGTGGATGACCATTGATTTTTATAATTTCTAATATTTACATTTTGTTACAACATATACTTCATGTTAATATTTTTTCTTCGTTTCCCTATGCGTGGTATAATTATTCCATGTTGTCTGCTTTATTTTGGAAAAATTTATTCCCTCTAGTTGTGGTTGATTCTCATATGCTAGTCACCAGCCCATAGGGATCGGATATTCCCTTTGGGTATGGGACGGTTTAGGTTGGGGACCATTTTTTGTGGGTATCCTTGTCAGGTTTTTCATAGTTTGGTATCAAAAGAGGATTTTATCTATTTTTATAAGTTTTTAGACTTTATATATGATTTTTAATACATGATATGTAGGTTTCAATGAGTTTCTAGATATATCTCATTGTCATCAGACTTAAGTTACCATGGGATATTGGGATGTTTACCTCTTGTTTTTTGTTCTAGTTCTTAATCTCAGTTTTTTTATTATGGTTTTCTTATTGGAACTGTTATTTTCTTATTATATGATTGTTTATTCTATTTCAGTGGGAATCAGTATGCCTATGATACATATTCCATGGGTTCTTTATGAGGTTTAAGTGGATGAACCTCAAGTGAGTACACCTCTATATCAAAATCTTATTGAGGAAATTGTACGATCACTTCGTGCCATCGACCAAAATGGATGAAAAGTCAAAAAAATATTTGTTGAGGTGCAACCAAGAGATTGAAGAGAAACGGATAAATCATAGGAGTTCCTAGACAAGAAACTAAAATCCATTAATGGTATGAATCAACAATAAGAGGTGGGGGATTTCTTGAAAGGATTGGTCAAATCATCTTATTTCTGGATACACTAGAGACTTTTTAGATGAAGTGTGTTGAATTAAAACTCGTGTGACCTAGTAAGTGTTGATGGGATTCCATGGTAAAGGTCGATAGACATGTGTTCTAGGAATGAAAGGTTTTTTAGTCCCACGCATTTCAGTAGTTTTTTCAAAATTTACTAATTATAGTGAAATATCTAGATTTACTCTCCTCCTAGTAAGGAGATAATTCTGATACGACATATACTAATCAGTTCTTCGAGCTGGTTTGTTTTCCCTTATAAGTACTAGAGAGTGTCTAGTTAAAGGCTCAGAAGTACCTAAAGGGTTTGAGACTGGATATAAAATATCAAGTATTTATGGTAAATCATTAAATCTATTTGGAGATAGTAGATATAGAAATGATTTTGTATATTGATATGATAGGGAGGGTTGGTTATTATACACCTTACCTTTCACTCATTGGAATATTCAGTGGAATGCATCGTAGAAAAATGAATCTGACTTATCATCAAAGGATTGGTCTTGGAAATAATCAGAAGAGAGCCTCCTCTCCACCTTCAGTTACATCAAGTAGTTTACCAATTTCATGATATCAATGTTCCAAGGTTGGGCACACCCAGCATCTATGTCCCTCACATGTGAATATTTATAACATTTGTGGGATATATAGTCATCTACATAATTTTTATCATACTTCATATAAACCTCGTTATGGTCAAGGATCATGAACTCCAAATGCTACTAGGGTGCATTCATATTCTTTAAAGACTGCATGGATCTAGCCATAAGCATCAAGGGTGAGGCACCTTTACGTTTTGGATTAGTTTCCAACAATGGTAGATTTGGGTCCACTCATAGTGAGAGGTACCATAATTATCTCATATTTTATAACGACTACTTTATTTAATATGGGTACCTCCCACTTATTAATATTGGACCATTTTAAATATATTTTTGAAATTACAACATAAATCATTTCATTTTTTTGTGTAATTAGAGAAGCCTCTTTGAAATGGGAATGAGTAGGGGTTTCAGTGTCTATGTTCATTATCAATACTGATGTAGAGTTATTTTGGGACTTACCCATTGTGGATCTAGATCAATTTTATATCATCATTGATTGGGATTTTCATATCGCTCATCATGTTGAGGTTGATATTTATCGTCAGTGGGCCTCATTTATTATAGTCAATGGGATATATAAATTGTTCTAGGGAGTGTGGGATCTCAGATCGGGTTGTGAATGAACATACTTAGTATAGATCAAGTGTTTTTATTGTTATAGTTGATCCCAAAGACGTTTATTTTGTGGATAACTTTTCCTTGGTTGTTAAGGATTTTCCTGATGTTTTCTCAGATGATTTATCTTGTATTACTCTAGATAGGGATGTCAATTTTATGATGGAAATGATGATAGGTACACAGACGATATCAATACCCTCTTATCCCAATATGTTAGTAGAGATGAAGGACCTCAAGATTCAGTTCGATGATCTAATAGAGAATTTTTTTTCTGTTTTCCTTTTCATTTCAGATCGGGAATAACCTATGCTCTTCTATTCAAAGGAATATGGTTCAATTAGATTGTGTGTGAACTATATTAAGTTTAACTAGGTAATGGTTAATAATAAGTATCATTTTCACCATGATAGAGAATAGTTTGAATATTTAAAGGGAGGAAAAAAATTTAAATATTAATTTTGGGTTCGGTTATCATTTGTTTATTGTTTAGGAGACAGATATATCGAAGATGGATTTTAGGAGTACGTATAACCATTATACATATCTTGTGATGTTATTTGGTAGGCCTATCAATCTTATGGTTTTCATGGATTTTATGAATCAGATATTCTATTATTATCTAACCACTATTATAGTAGTGTTGGTATATGATATTATGGTTTATTCGAGATTAGAGCATTTGTATGATCACCAATTGATTTTACTTATAGAAATACTAAAAATTATATATTTCTATGGAAATTTGTCACAATTTATTTTCTCTATACAATAATTTAATTTCTTCAGTCATATGATTTCTTATCATTTCTTATCAGTTGATCCTGATAATGTGATGGTTTTATTCTTAGGGGAAGAGCCACAAAAGGTTTTTGAAATTATGATATTCTTTGGTCTTTCTAGATAATACCAATTGTTAGTTAAATATTTCTCTATGTTTTCATCAACATTGAAAATTATTACGAGGAAATGGGTGAAAATAATATGGGTTGAAAAGTTCCAGTCTTATTTTGATGAGTTGTAGCAACTTCTGAAACTTGATCCTATTCTGATTTTACTAGAGCCTAGAAAGAGGTACAATGATTACTATGATGCTACTTTTTCTCTTCTAGGTATCATGAATATTTTGGATGATCATTTGGTCGATTGTGTCTATTTATAGATTCAACCAAAAGCGTATAATTACCCCCTCATGATTTATATCATTCCATAGTAAGGAAAGAACGTAAATATTTGTATCACTATATTATTATGGATAGGTTTACATTATTTTCTGACCCTAAGAGTCTGAGATATATATTTTACAATAAATTATTGAGTCTCAGAAAGAGTTTGTGGGAGGAATACTTTCAGATGTTTTTATTCAATATCACCTGTATCCTAGGGAAGGAGAATTACATTTTAGACTCTCTCAGAAGTAAATTACCACCACAATATATTCTAGAATCAAATGTGAAGTTGATCCATTTGGAAATCCTTACTCAGTTACACCTAGAAGCATAAGAGAATGTTTTAGGAATAGTTCTAACCATTTTTCAGTTGACATCGTAATTCATTATGTCTATTCAATGGGATCAATAATAGGATGAAAGATTCAAATTAATTCAAAAACCCCTATATAATGGGGGAATAGTTTATGGTTAGTCTCTCTCTGTAGATATTATTCTCTGTTTTAGGGATCAGTTTGAAATCCCAAAATTAGTGAGGATATCAGTTCTATTTTACTATCATAGTTCAACATGTTCCATCCATATGAGCACTCTGAAGTAGTATTATGACATGAGAGGGAGATTCTAGTGGCTAGGTATGAAGTGTGACATTGATGATTTTGTGATCCACTGTTACAGGTGCCAATAGATAAAGGTCGTGCATTTGAAACTTCATGGGTTACTCTAGCCTCTTCTGATTCTAATTTAGAAATTGAATGAGGTATCCATGGACTTTTTTTGGATTACCATGGTCTCCCTAGTGGAGTAATCATATCATCATGGCTATTGATTTTGTGAAAATGTTGTCTCACTTAATTATGATCAAGGATGTCATTAAAGTTGAAGATTTGGGTAAGTTGTATATATAGGAGGTTATGGGGATAAATGGGGTTTCCTATTCAATTATTTTTGATAAGGATACTAGGTTTCCCTCATAGTTTTGGAAGAGTCTCCAAGAGGTGATGGTAACTTGGTCAAGTTTAGGAAATCCTATCCTTCACAAACTCACAGTTAGATAGTATATTCTATTCAGATCGTAGAGGATTTGAGCTATTCCTGAACCTTGGTTTTTTGTGGAACATGGTACTAAAATCTTGTACTCATTGGTTTCTATTATAACAATGGTTATCAGTCTACAATTAAAATGGCCCCCTTTGAGGAACTGTATGGTATCCCTTGCAGTTCACTTCTATATTAGGAATAGGTGGGGGGATAACATGTAGTATTAAGTCTTGTTCACCAGACATCGGTAAGAACATATAGTATATGTCAGTTTATGATTACATTTCGATGTCATCAAAGGCCGTATGTGGATCATCATTGTTGTATTTTCCAGTTTTATGTTTTTGATCAGATTTTCTAGAATGTTTGTACTCGGTTTATTCACTAATGGATTACATAATATGGAAATTCAACTTCATGATATGTTTAACTATTTGAGGTTACTGAAATGATTTTATATGAATCTTAGTGGTTGTAATTTCAATTTCATTTGGTATGTATTCATGATGTATTCAATATTTTTCTTCTTAGAAATTAGCATCATGATCTCTCCCACAACCTGAGTTGGGAAGAGATTGAATCAGATCCTGAAATTTTCTTGTAGAGTGACTAGTGGATACTTTTTAATCTTAATTGAAAGCCTTATGTGGGAATTAGATTCTATTGGTCAGATTATTTTAGTGTAAATAATCATACTCTCATGATACATGGGAGTGCATGTTGTTAATGAGGGAGTAGTGAAATCACCTCTTTCCAGAATCTATTCTTCAACATGAATTCCTATTGATTGAATGTATTATAGTGGGAGGTTTGTAACATCTTGTTATCTTATTTTAAGTATTCCTCATATATATTTTTGTTTCCCTCTTTGTCTGTATTTTTTTGGACTTCTAGGGATGGAGACCGATTACTGGGGTAAATGAAATATATTTTGGGGTTGTATATTTGTTGGAATTGATGGGGATTATGTATAAATGTGAAATATGATTTAAAGGATATTCATTAGGGTCTCAGTTGAACCGAGGGGGTCTAATTGTTTTTAATTAATCTTCATACTATACACTTTCATACTATGAAAGTGTTATAATACGTCAATCCATCATCAGGATAACGCTAAGAACTAGTTAAATGCATGAAAATTTAACATGTGGTAATATTGGATCAAATTGTGTAAAGGTAAATGGGATTTATTTTCAATACAAGAAAACCTATTTTTCATTCAATCTTTTAAAGCGTGGATTTTATTTCATGGAATGGTTTCAAGTCATCAATGATTTGGGATTAGTGGTTCTATCCAAATTTCACAAATGATTTGATTTTTATTCAACCATAAACTTTTCTATTGAATCCCAAGAGCATTTCTAAGTGATTTCAGGGATCTATATTCCCTATAGATTATTTTTGTGTGATTTATTTTCATTGTGGTTTCATTCCATCTTTCTGGGTAAGTGATATTTCTACTTCTTAAAATTTTTTATCGTAGATGTGTCATTGTGCTATGTTTTCAGACCAGTTGTCCTTGTGTACTTTATTATCTTCATCCTTCCAAGATATGTTGTGAGATATTCACCTGGAGGATTAAATTTGATTTTTATTGCTTATTCTATGACCTTTTTTTTATACCATTACTTCTTTTTATTTTTATATCTCGTATGGAATCGTTAAATTTCAACAGTGCTACAATAATTTAATAAACAGTAAAACATAATGAACCTAAATAAAAATATAGTACATAGAAAGCCCATGTTTCAAACCAATGTGGATGAGCCATATGTCCTAAATTAGTAAATGTAATTAAAAAAATTTGATTTATTGATTGGAAAAAGAGAAAGAAAGTGTAGAAATGACCATTTTTATTTAAAAAGATGAGGCATCCCAAGATCAAGGATTATCAGTTTTAGTATACAAGGGATTCAATTTGTTATGGGTTTATTCATAATTTGGTGTTACAATTGGGATAGTACAGATCCTTAGGAAATGTACCATACACTAATCTCATGATTTTCCCATTAAAATGGACATATACAAGGTGAAATTGAAAAACTGGGTGAAACCAACCCCAATTTATACGTAACTGGCCAAGATTGTGTAATTGTCATACACAAACTAATAAAATTAATTGAAGCGTCAAAATAAAACCCCTTGACTAAAAATACAATGGTCATGAAATTAAAAAATTAAAGAATTGGAATTAACGAACCGAGTTGCATCAATCTAAAACCTGAATAAAAAATATTAATTATCCATAATAGGATGTCCCCATATAATCACATCACCCGACATAAAAAACTTCTCTCTTTTTCTAGAAAGTTGAGAATGAGAAACATAGATACCCAATAAGGAATGGCAGAGAATTATGGTGGTGAAGCATGGATCCTAATCATGTGCTTATCTTTCATAGTATGCCCTCATCCTAGATCTACCCTATGATCCCAAAAAATGGTTGATAAAGAAGTTAATTAATAGATTTTTCCATTAAAATAATTTGGTCCATACATTAAATATTATGGATTTTGGATGGGTTCTTGTTATGTAATATTTACATGGCATGTACTATGCAACATTGAAAAATTCTCATAATATGATTTAGTCCCATAACATTTACATCATGTATTAAATTCGAGATGTGTAGTAGATTCTAATAGTGTGAATGTTATCAACAATTTAAATAGGTGTCTACACTGGCTTCTCTTTATGAAATCACATTGTTTAATTCCTACATGATGTGAAAATATTTTTTCTAGCTTATGAATCCTTCTCTTATTCTATGTAATGTTGTGATCTGACTTCAATATTCTGGTGTCGCACCGTGATTTTAACTCCAATTTTCACCAATTTTCACTCAAATCCCAAATTCACATTTTATTCTTTTATAATGTACAATACAAGCCAAATAGTCTAAAAATTTGGAAGATAAATCATTTCAATATTGATATTAGTACATTAAAACACCCTAAAATGTATGCATAAAATACACTTATCATATCTTTTTTGCTATTTGTTCCTACTTGATGAACGTGTGACATGTTTTCTACTTTAGATTGGGAGAAATAATTCCATATGGTTTTCATTATATCTTGGGTTCTAATCGACATCCCGTGGGGGACAAGAATACCCTTCTGGTATGTGACAATATGGGTTGTGTACCAGTGTGTGAGGGTACATGGCTTATTTTTTTCACATTTTGGGACTTCAAACCAATCCTATAATTTATAATACAAATTAATCCACCTAGATCACCTTCTAAATGATAGGATTATCCATATACAATGTTTAATGAAAGGTTTAACATGAATTACTATATCTTTAGTTTAATTTAATATTAAATTGACATGAATTGTCTGCTCTAAATACATTATAGTGGCTTGAGGTATAATCTTATTTTTCAATAAATATATGCATTTGAGGACCAATGTTTTCACCATCCTTGTAGATTAAACAATCAGTTCATTAAGACAAAAACAACCAAAAAATAAAAAACATATCCTGAAATTTTAAATTCAAATCATGAATATAATTTCTTATATAAGCTTAATTATAAATGCTCTGAGATTAATAGACATTAAACATGAATTTAAAAAATGATGATAAATGAAGATAAAATTAAAAATTTCAATAACAAAGGATTTTATGAATAATGATTCACATGAATACATATTAAAGTTTAATTTAAATTGTGTACTTTTAGTGGATAATCACAACCAAAATTTGAGTTTTATTGTCTCTAGAAAATTTCATCCCAAAAAGATCAAAATCCAATTCCCCTTTAGAGAAACATTTTAATCCACAATTATTTCAAAAATCACCTCCCAAAAAAATATTTTGAATCCCACAAAAATCATTTAAATTAATTCAACTAATCACCTGATTAATTACAATATAATAGAGATGTGATGCCTAACTCTTAGTAATAAAACTACGGAGTCATGATCCAAATGTTGAGGATTACATTCATTATGATTAAATTTTGTTCTACATAGTTAATTTTTTTCTTTTTTTCATCATCTTTTTAAAATGTGGATGCTAAAATTAAACTCAATGTGATCTCAAATATTATGGTAAAAGTAATAGATCATATTAACTCCAACTCAAAACCTATAATAATTACTACAAAAGAGGCCTTTAACTATTACATAATGTGTCAAATTATGGTGTGACAGATTTCAACATATCACAAATTATATATGGATCATTTTCTTAAATTATCAAAACAATATGAATTTGTTTTATCTGTTTTGATTATGTAAATTGTTTTTTTATAGAAATTAATGTCCGTTTTGAATAAAAAGATGCACTTGGAGTCATACCGGTCACAATGTGTGTTAGATTTATGTGAAGTTGATTCCTAAACATCAAAAATGAATTATGGATCAATTTTTAAAGTACCAAAACAATCCAAATTCATTTTATCAATCTAGATTATGATAGAATATTTTTTACTAAAATTAATTTCAATTTTCAAAAAAACACACACTTGGAATCATACTGATCACACCATGTGTTAAATTGAGGTAAATATGGTTCCTACACCTCAAAAATTTCATATGGATCATTTCCATAATATATCAAAACAATCATCATGTGTTTTGACAATTCTGAGTATTCTAGTTGTGTTTTTTTAAAAAACATTCATTTTAAACTAGAAACGTGAACTTTGATCTATATAGTTGGTTTCTTGTGTGGGTCTTACTTGAGTCTAATTCATACAAATAACAAATTAATTTTTAATCTTTCCACAAATTATCAACATAATATAAGGACATTTTCTCAGTTTTCAATGAGTAACACTTTTTGTATTAAAATTTCTATTTTAAACCGATAACAAACACTTCGAGTCATACCAATCAGACTCTGCATCATATTGAGGTGTGTATGATTCCAAAACACTACAAATGACTCATGGATATTTTTACTATTGTACCAAAACAATAAGAATTCATTTGAATGGTTTGGAGTGTCATAATTTTTTTATTTACAAAAAATAATTTCAACTTTTAATAAAAATACGCACTTGGAGGCATACACATCACACCGTGTATCATATTGAGGTGTAGCTGATTACTACTTATCCCATATTACTTGTGTTTTTTTATAATGTATGAAAACAATAATAATGTGTTTCCTCATTTTTGAGTATGCCACTCATGTTTTTTTACAAAATTTTAGTTTTAAACTAGAAACACACATTAATCCATACAAGTGGTATCAAGTGTGGGTTTGACTAGAGAATGATTCACTCATGTCACAATTGAATTATGAATTATTTTTTTTGAATTATAAATACAATACAAGTGTGTTTTATTGGTTTTCATTGACTGAAACTTTTTTGTATTAAAATGTTAATTTTAAACTCATAACGGACACTTGGAGTCATACTAGTCACATCGTGGATTGTATTGAGGTGAGGATGGTTCATACATATCACAAATTACTTATGCATTATTTTCCAAATGTACCAAAACAGTATGTATTCATTTATACTATTTTTATTTTTTCAATATATTTTTACAAAAAATTATTGTAAATTTTGAATAAAAATACATATTTAGTGTTCATACTTGTCACACTGTGTGTATCATTGAGGTGTTTTTGATTTCCTAAATTCACCAATAACATATAGATTATTGTGAAAATTTATTAAGACAATAAAAATTTGTTTCCTCTATTTTGAGTATTCCACTTATGTTTTTTCGCTAAAATGTTATTTTAAACTAGAAACATGTACTTTGAGACACACAGTTGTCATCATGTGTGGGTTAGACATGAATATTATTCACACTATTCATAAATTAATCAAAACTCTTTTTCCAAAATTGTCAAGACAATATTTGGGTGTTTTCTCAGTTTTTAGTAAGTGACACTTTTTTGTATTAAAATGTTGATTTTAAACTCATAACAGACACTTATAGTCATACCAATCACACCATACATTAGATTGAGGTGAAGATGATTTCTAAACATCAAAAATGACTTATGGAACATTTTACTAAAGTACAAAAACAATATGAATGCATTTTCTCCATTTTGACTATGACAGTTTTTTTCACTAAAATTAATATCGATTTTGAATGAAAAGATTCACATAGAGTAATACTATTCACACTATACATAATATTGTGGAACAATTTGTTGTTATGCATCCCAAATAACTTAGGGATAATTTTACTAGATTATGAAAATAAAAAAATTCATCAATTTTGAGTACACAACTTTTATTTTTTAATAAAATGTCATTTCAAACTAGAAATTTGTAATTTTATCCATATAGGTGGAATCATGTGTGGTTTTGATATGAGACTAATTTATACATTTCACAAATTAATTTTGAATTGTTTTACCAAATTATCAATACAATATGTGCATGTTTTATCAGTTTTTATTGAGTGACACTTTTTCTTTTAAAGTGTCAATTTTAAAATGAAACCAGACACTTGGATTCACACCTGTAACACCATGCATAGGATTGAACTTTTCCTGATTCCTATAGATAAAAAATTATTAATGTATAATTTCACTAAAGTAGAAAAACATTACAAAAGTTTTATCTTCGTTTTGTGTATGTCAATTATTTTTTTCAATAAAATTGTTGTCAATTTTGAATAAAAATATGTACATGGGGTCATACATTTGACATCGAGTGTCATATTGAGGTTTCAATTATTCCTTCACATCCAAAATTACTTATGGTTAATTTTCCTAAAGTATCAAAATAATCAAAATAAATTTCTTTGGTTATGAGTATACCACTTTTGGTTTTTACTAAAATATCATTTTAAATGGAAACACGCACATTGATCTATACAGGTGGCATCGTGTGTCATTTTGAAATGATACAGATTCATAAAAGTCTTAAATTAATTATTAATCATTTCCCCAAATTATTATGACAATCCGATCCCATTTTCATGGTTTTTAGAGAATGAAACTTTTTGTATTAAAATGTCAATTTTAAACTGATAACAGACACTTAGAATCATATGGGTCACACCATGCGTCGAATTTAGGTGAAGTTGATTCCAACTCATCCAAAATTACTGATGTACCATTTAATAAATAACCCAAAAAAATTAATATGCTTTCTTTTTTTTGAGTACGTAAGTTTTTTTCACTAAACTTAATGTCAATTTTGAATAAAAAGACACACTTGGAGTCATAACAGTCACACCATGTATCAGATTGATGTATGGTTGATTTCATAGCATAAAAAATGAATATGGTTCATTTTCATAATGTATAAAAACAATAATAATTTGTTTCCATAGTTCTGAGTATACCACTTCTGTTTTTACAAAAATGTCATGTTAAACTGAAAATATGCATTTCGAGATATAAAGGTCGCATCGTCTGTGGGTTTGACATGTGACTGATTCATACACATCACAAGATAATTTTTATTTTTTCCCTAAATTATCAATAATATCTAATTACATATTCTCATTTTTTTGTGAGTTAATTTTTTTTGTATTAAAATGCCAATTTTAAATTGATAACAGACACATTGACACCGGCCCTCCTCGATGACAATGATATATCACGATTGGTTTTTCTTAAATAGTTCTTTAATACACCTAATGAGTTAGTAGTTTGATTACACCCATATGTATTCAAACATTTAAATTCTATTATATAATTGTTTGATGATGGGGAGTTCTATTGATGTTTCTTCACTAACACTATTGATGAAATTGAATCATCCAACATAGATAATCTTACTAGTAGATTAATACCTTGTATAAAATCACATACATAAGTGGTGAAAAATATTATTTTAATAATTCACCTAAAAACCAAGAAAAATATCTCTTATTATAGGTGAAAAGTATCATGTACACTTTTAAATAATTTTTCTCAAACATAATCATGGTTTAATCCATATTCAACTTCATTTACCAACAATTTATTATGTGAAATCCAAAACTTCATATACTTCTCTTACTCTATCTTCACCTTTGCCTCCTCCCCCACACTAGCCTCTAACTCTGACACTTCTTATACCTTCACCCCTACTTCATCTGATTCCTCTTCCACCACCTCCATAATTTCCCAATGATTGTATTGTTTTTAGTTCAACAATTCTAAAAAATTTTCTTTCATTCATTATACCTCTCTTTGATAAAGAGATCAAAAATAATATATCAGAATTATGACACTAATGCTTCACACCCCAAATATATTGTGAAGGTCATAACAAATACTATATAAAAAACATAGTAGTTATTCACATAGAAGTATTTTCATCATACATTCTAACAAAAAGTATGATTCCCACTCATCTCTATTCAAATTTATTTCTACTTCTGAGTATCTAGTTTGTTAGAAAGCTTGATAGCAATGAGAAAATGTAGACAATAAATTATTATGAAATATATTTATTGAAATTGTAATTTCCTTTTGAAATTACTTGTTAGGGGATGTAGGTGTATTCATGATTTATTATTCCTCTCATAAAGTTTCAAACATAATATCCCAAATCTATTTCATTATCTTGTTTCAAAAACTATAGAAGTATTTAAAAATATAATTAAATTATTTTGAAATGTCTTGATAGTTAAATATTTCTATATATACATTTATTTTTTCCATTGGTTTTAATTCATAGGGTTTATCCCTTCAGACACCGAATTTATTCCATGATCTATCCTATATTTAGCGATTTCCCTATCATAATTTTTTTTTGTTTAAACAAGGACTGAATATTTAGATGAAATTTTATCAATAAAATGTTGATTTAAGTTTCTCAAATAGTTACAATAAAGGTCATTTTTGGTCCATTGGTATCATATCCATGCACTGGATCCAAAAAATAAATATTTGTGGTGTCCTGATTGACTATGATCAACATCTAGTGTGCCCTAAAAAATACGAAACATATAATTAATTAAATAATTAAAAATATATTTTAGGTGATTAGATTGTAGAGCTTTGCCTTTTCATTTTAGGTATAAAAAATAGTCTGTTTTCTTATGATTTTTTATTAAATGCTTTGAGTAACTTGTTTTTTTCTTCTTAATTATTTTCTTTTCTAAAGTAAGTTCTATCGTAGAAATGATGCAGGGATTAATGAATCCAAATCAGGCATCACATGATATTCCCTTTATATAGTTGTGATATAATTAGTGTAAAAATATGAATTATTATTATCTTTGGTAAACATATTATATCACTATTTGGATAGAAAAATTATTAAAATTTACCTTATGTATGTATTCACAACTGAGACTCCCAACAATTCAAGCTTGAGCATCTCCTTTAGAGCCCCAAGACTAATTCTATCTATCAATGAATATATATATATTTCTTCTTAGTATTGAATGTAATACATATATTTATCTTTAAATTTTATCTCTTCATGAATTTGTAATGATAATAAATGTTACTTTGAATCTATTGAGCTTAATGTACTCTCGGAAGGTCTTTTATTTCATTGTCGATTCACTAGATTTTTCAGATTCAACCTTCCATTTCTCCACTGGTTTCACAATATTTAATATCATACCCATTTGTAAACCTTTTATAATCAATTGTTATAGGTTTTCCATATGAAAAAATCTATTAAATATGTACCTCATATATATTTTAAATATTATACATTCATGATATTAAAGTTCTAAAAGCATTAATAACTAATGCAATATGTATACCATCAAGTAGAACCAAAAAATTAGTAGCCATATCAAAGAAACCCCAATCAACACTCTCAAGTGATTTTTTGGGAGGTATTGATGGTGTATCTGGTCTCGTTATGTATTATAAATTATACCCATCACAACATAGTGGGGCATGGGTGTTGATATATACAAATCGAATACAATTTTACCCTATAGAATTTTAGTAATATAGAGTTATTGGAAGTTTTTTGATTCTCATTTAGAAGAAAGAATAATGAAAAAATTGATTACCTTGGGTAAGGTATGTCATTGGGGGAATGAGAAGCCTCAAAGCTAGTGGGATCATTTGGTTCATGTGTAGATCTTTACTCTGTCGCTGATTCACTTTGATTCCTTATTACATTTTGGTATTCCATACCAAACAGTAAAATAATATCTTAGTGTGTATATTTGTGAAAATAATCATATCACCATATGTATCTTAATGTTGTTTTATCTTCTCAAAATATTTTTGAGGAGAGACTCCAAAACCCAATCTTCTAACAAGAACATATTTTCCATGCCCCTCCAAAGCTACTAAAAGTTACATTTCTTCTGGTATATTCATTACCTATTCTTATGTATGAACCATATAAAAATATTATCATAACTATATATTTTTTTGTAATATTTTTATAAAGAAAAAAAAATTACAATTATTTCAAAATTATACATAATTCTCAAAGTATTTTTTTTGTTTTCATCAATGAATTTACCATAATTATTTGCACGACCCCCTTCAATATCACATGATGTGGGATGGAAGTGTATTAAAGATTTGATTCATAAATATGAATATAAACAAAGGAAAAAACGTTGTTTTATATCACATAACTAATATATTATTTTGGATTTAAAATCCATTCCTATTTCCTCTCTAATGATGTGTAACTCATCCTTACTTTTCGATAGGGGTATGTTAGTTTTGATAGACATTTTTATTTTCATCACTATTTTGATGTATCATAAATTAAATTTTTTTAATAAATTTTGATAAAATATATAATGAAATATAATATATTATCAACTTTAATGAACCTAATAAAATTTCTCATTGTAAAAGTTGACCAAATATGTCCATGTTTCATGCTTTATAATGTTTCCATAACTAACTAGTCTGGGGGATTTATTTTCCCCTCAGCATCCATAAGAAGTAAATTTGTAAGAATTGTCTTGAAGCCTCTATGGGTTTTTCCAGTGTCCATTAAGAAAAATTTCTTACAAAAATCTTCTAAAATAAATGATCTCTTCATGTAATGAAAAAAATTAAATAAAAATTTTATTATATAAATTTTTAGTTATATTTATAATGCATATTGTGAAATTAATTTTATATTGTTCCAAATGATTTCCTTCATTACAGATTGGATGTGGCAACATGCATAAATATAAATCGTGCATTTATCCTCATTGTGACCCTATGATAACTAATGAACATTGAATTATTGGGTTCAATAGGTTGGCTACATTGATTCCAACCAACCTCAAATTTTATACCCTTACTTCTTGCCTTGATATTTTTATTCACCCCTAGGATATTGCATCATTGTGGTTTTTTAATCCTCGTGTTGTTGATCATCTAATAATTACACAGTTTCACTAGAAACAGTCAATTCTTCCTTAGGATTGGTAACATCATCATGCGAAGAAGGAGTTTTTCTTTATTAGTAGTCAAATATTTAATTTGTCTTGAATAACAATATAACAATACACTATATTCATAAAATTCCACATTTTCAAGCATCTTGTATGAAATTTTTTACTGTCTTGAATAGAGATATAATATTTCAATACTCTACTAAAACTATACATCACTTACTTAATTCAATCCTTCTTTATATTCTTGATTTTATTTCATCTCTTGACGATGGATTCGACTCCCTATTTTAAAATAGCCTTCCTCCCATCATTTTAGTTCCAATATTACTTGATGAAATACCTACGAAACTATTATTTTTTAATTTTATTATTCGATATCTATCTCTCATCTTTTAGGGGAGTCCACATATTTTGATTCAACTACTCTAACAAATATTTACCCATATGGTGTAATGGTGATCATTTTGGATGAATACTACTTAGAGTAGTTAAAAAACAAAGAAGAGGTGGTGGATGACTCTCAACCAATAAAATGTAGTTATAAATATTTGGGAGATGAAATTCAAGTTTCCAATGACATTAAAAAATAACCTAAAGACAATTTTAATTTTGGATTTTAACATATTAAATTTGAAAATTCAAGGCATTAGCATTAAAAGTCACATGTATTCCACTCGCATTAATTTACTTCCACTCACAAATGATTATAGTTTCCCACTTCCTCTAAAAGGTTTATTTTTTCAGAAGGGATTATAGGAGTTTAAAACATATGGTGTTATTGGTGTGAGGTGGATGGGAGAGATTTAAAGCTATCCATTTCCCCAAATTTACAAGATAAAGTGTCCTAATGATGAATCCCAAAACAGGTCCAGAGATCTCTTCTCATTGTGGGAGGAATGCCATTGAGAGTCAGATTCACCCCTTTTAAATTTATCAAGGTTAAAGGGAAAGATAATTGAATGGTGTTTCTGGCATGTTTTTCTTCACAAAATAAGTGCAACATGAGTATTTTCAAGAGGTCACTCATCATAGAAGTATTCTCATCCATGTATACCAAACTATGGAGTTCTAGTTAGATCTAATGTGACCTAACTAAAATAAAATTAATTTTTGATAAAGCATTTTCAAAAGTAACTGAGTGAGTCATATAGGAAAATTCATATCATGAAAAAAAATAATTCATTATATTTTGATTAATTTTTTGGTTTCATTTTCTATCTTCTCAAGAATTAGAAAATAAGGAGGATAAAAGTTGTAAATAATTGAATAAAAAGTTGGATAGTGCAGTATCTAAATCCATTGTAGGGAATTTAATAGGGATTAATAAATACAATCTGAGTGAGAGTTATTTCATCAAGAAACATTGGAACAACAATGATGGGAGGGAGGCTAGTTTGAAAAAGTGTGTCCAATCCGTCATCAATAGGTGGAAGGAAATCAAGTATCTACGGATAGATTATTTTATGGCTATGAAGGTTAGTTGTAATGTAGTATTGATGTATTATATCTCTGTTCAAGAGAGTAATAATTTTCTTACAAGATTTCTTGAAATTTTGTACTTTTATACATAGAATTAATTGTATTGTATACCTATCTCACCAAAATGAATCCATATTTACACAGCCTTATTTTTTATCCCCATTTTTTTATGAAATTTTTTTACGGTGCTCAGGACAATTATGTGTTGTATGATTCTTTCATAACAGTGGATAGATATGCAGTTCAAAATGGTATCATATGAAGATAGAATGATTATACATAGTTGGGGTGGCATTGTGTGGGTATAGTTATGAAATAGATATAGATTGTATATAGTTCCCATTATATTTAGAGAGTGTGTACACCATGTGGGTCCTCTTACTGATTATTTGGTTGGATATAGTAGTGCAAAAATAATATTACAAAATCTAATTAACTATATCATTAAACGGTGTAATTACATATTGAGGTAATTCTATATCTACTAATAAATTAATTATAATCTACATTTAATGATATCCCTATTCTATTTAGGGGATTTTTATTTAGTAAATTAATAATCACTTTTTATTTGACATTAATTTTTAATAATATGAACAAATTATTATTCATAAATTATGACTAAAAAGTCGGGTTGGTCATTCCATCCACTTGCTTCCACTATTCCCAATACCTACATAAAGGAACCCACTAGTTTTGAGGAAAATAAGAACATAGAATTGTTGTAAAAGTTTAAGAGGAATCTCTATGGATTGAATTTGGTATCCTGATAGTGGAATGACAAATTCATCATTTTCCGGACTTGGAGACATTTCACACAGATCAATGATAGAAAGAATGTGGGGGAGGGTTTTGTATGTGAGGGTCAAGTTATTAATGGATAGGGGTAGAATTTTAATTTACTATATTTTTTTTTTGGGGTTGTTGGATGTAGCTAAGAATACTAAATTTGGGATGAGGTTGTTACTGGAGGGGGACATCAATTTCCAATAGCTTACAGCTCAACTATTTGGACTGTCTTTTTTCTATCCTTATGGGGAACAATTCACATGGAGTCATCTTCCTCTGACATTTACTAAACATTCTATAATTATTCTTGAATGTCATTATCCACTATAGAAAATATAATTCTTCTAAATGATTCTTCAATTTTTTCACTCTTGTGTGGATGATTTAAATCGATCGATGATTTCATTGAGAGATTTACATTACTAGTAGGTGGATTTATTATTATTGTACCATGATGGAGATGCAAGAAAATTCATTGTAATTTTTAAGAGCAGCACCTAAACTGATGGATCCTGATCATGTGAATAAAATTAATATGAATGGTAAATTTTAGACTCTATTGTAGGAATAGCTATGATAATGAAATAAAGAAAAGTTAAAAATGTTTCAATATGTAGTTTTCTTATATGTTAGTGAGTAAAATCCGCATGAGATACTACAGACTGAGCATAAAAAAATAATATCTTTTTCCAGTTTTTCTATTTGATATATTTCTCTTAGATTTCAGAAAATCATGTATTATGTTTCAATCCTAAAGAAGCAGTGTGTTGTGAAAATTTTATTTTATTTATTCATACAATCCCATACACATATGTTGACGGACCTTACCATATCAAAACATTCTTCTCTTTCTTAAATACCATTTTCTATGGTGGAAAAAGATGAAATAGTACTAGTCATTGGATTTTAGTGGCGAAGAGATGAGATATAAGGTTCATTATGGTAAGGAACAGTGCAAAAACACAAAAAACAGAACCAAAAAATCAAACAAAGATAGAGGAAAAGAATAAAATAACATATCTTGATTCATCTGAGGGAACGTAGATTAGTGGTGCCGACAGTAAGGGAGTTTTGTGAGAGATTGAGAATCACGAGTTACAATGTCACAATTAGGGCTATTTTAAATAGATTGAGGACACTTTTAATAATTCTTTCAAAAAAACACTGATAAAATCACTTTTATCATCTATAAATTGATAAGAACTAATAAAAGGGATATTTTTCACCACTAAACATGCACTCATAAAATACATCTTTATCAGTGCTAAATTTTAGCGGTGATAAAGATTTCATTTAACAGTGCTTTCTTAACCCTAATAAATATCAATCATTCTTATTGCGAAAAAGTTGATGATAAATTTTCCGTTTATCAATTCTAATACATTAGTTTTGATAAAGAGTATATAATTATAATTTTTTATATAAATTTATAATAAATTTATAATTAGTTAAATATATATAATCATGTTAATAATTATTTAAATGATAATATTTATTTATTTATAATGATTAAAAAAATTTTAATTTATAAATATAGAAAATATAAATTTATAAATATTTTTTTATAAATATTTTGTAATAAATATATTTTTAACCTTATTAGTGGATATATAATCTTAAATAAATTCATTTTAAAAATGAGTGAAATTGAGTAATTTAAATGAGTACACTTTAAAAATATTGAAAAATGGATAAGGTTTATTAATTAATTTTAAATTATTTAAAAAATGAATATATATATTAAATTAAATATGAAGACATATTGAAAATACAAAAACATAGTAAATAAATATATATAAATAAATAATAGAAAATTTTCAAATTCAAAAAAAAATTAAAAATAAAAAAAATATAAATAAATGTATAAATAATACCCAACCTGTAATTGTATTAAAAATAAATAAATAAATTGACCGATTAAAAACATGAAATATTAAATGTATCATGTTATAATGAAATTCTAAAATATACTAAAATTTTAATAAATTACATAAATATTAGGTGTATGTGTTTCTATATATGATTTCATTAATTGGGTAAATATATTTGTATATGAATTGTATATAAAAATTAATTGATTACATATATATATATATATATATATATACTTGAACTCAATGTAGAAGAAGATGTTTGATATATGTTAAATTGAAAGATAAAAAAACATTAAAAATGAATAAGACATCAATATGTTTTTATTTATTACATTTTAATCATTTTATATATATTTATATTTTATATATATTATATATTATTATTTATAATTAATATATATATTATTCTTATTCATTTTTTTTAATAATTATTCCATTAATAAATATTTAGATAATTTGGTAATTTTTCCATTTTTAATTTCGTTGTTTAATATTTATATTTTATTCTTTATATATATATATTTAATATATACTATTTATTTCTATTTATAATCTATAAATATGTATATAAAAGTTATTCATTTTTTCAATAATTATTTCATTAATAAAATTTCTAATATTTTTCTTAACTTAATAATTTTAAACTTTTATTTATTTAAGTATTTCATTTTATTCTTTTAACATATCTTTATATTAAATATATACTATTTATTACTTTTGAAAATTTATATATATGTTGTTAAATTTATTCATTTTTAACAATAATTATTTAATTAAAAAATTGTTAAAAAATTTAATTTTTTTAAATTATTTCATTTTATTCTGGACCATTATCAGTGCTAAACATAAAGCACTGATAAAGTGTAACTTTTATGAGCGATAAAATTAAGTTCTGATAAATGTTCTCCTTTATCAGTCCTAAAAAGCACTGATAAAGGGTGCCCTTTATCATTTATTTTTTACCCCTCATAAAGGGCACCATTTATCAGTTCTTATTTTTGCACTAATAAATCTGGATTTTTTAGAATGTTTATGTAGTACTGATAAATTTCAGGGATCTTAATGTCCTCTTTTGTAGTAGTGAATCTAATGGACATACATTGTGTACATTAATTAAATGGATACAAATTTTTATGGTGAAAAATCATATTGGACAACCACTCTTTCCAAAACTTATGCTCATGAATTTATACTTGAATAAAGATCATAAACAAGGCATGTAAAATCATTCAAAATTATTTTTCACATTTCAAAAAATACATTACCACGTGAAAGTATAATTATGTTAAATTTTCTATTAAATCACAACCTTTTATTTTTTCACAATATATAATACTTTCACTCCACCAAACATAAAATTGAGCTTCCCCTAGTGTTGAAGGAGAAGATATGGGAGAGTAGGATATTTGCAAAAAAATAGAAGGATAATGTGATTTCAAATGAAAACATTAAACAAAATCACATGTTTTAATGATTAAGACCCAATAATAAACAATTGTTCGTTTTGGATAAGTATCATGTGAAAACACAATGAAGAAAAGGAGATTATGTGTGTGATTTTAAAATATAACTGAAAAATCCATCAAGCTAGGGAGTACCTGAGTCTTTCACTCAAATAATTTATAACACCATAGAACCCACAAAGGTTCCCCTTTACTAAAAAACTGACAAACACATAAAGTAAATAAAAACATAAAAATAAAATAAATTTTATGAAAAACCTAGGTTTCCTCATGAAAATCTCTTAGTTTAAAATTTTACATATATATAGATCTCCCAAACATAACCAATAACATATTTCAAGATCTTAAATATTATCTTTTTCACATACTCTACAAATTTATGATTCAACCATTGTTTAGAATATTTCTCATGCACAAGCATATGTGTTTGAATGAGTTGAATAATCCAAGGAATATCAAAAAGGGTTGATTCAATTACTTTTGTACTCTTTATAAAGATATCAAGGATCATTCTTTAATATATTTCTTTGAGTGAATATGAAATGAAAAAATAAGGTCTTGGTTATACCTTATAAAAGAATAATTGAGTATTTTGGGTAAGACCTTGATTTTGAGATTGGGTGGGTCAAAATTTCCTATAGAATATTTGGAATTTGAATCCAATATGGTTCCTTATCCTAAATTTTATAAATATTTTATTCCTCTATAAAATATCTCTTAGCAAATTAATTATCCAAATAATTGTTAGGAATCAATATAGACTTGGAGTTTATTATTCTTTTAAATGGTTTATGAATTATTGGTTTTGGTTTTTTTCTCAATCCCTAAAATAACCATAGCTTTCAGTTTTTCATTACAGGTTTGTGTAAAATAAGATTCTTCATTTATGTTTTAATAAGGTATATCATGTGTGCTCTTTGGTACCCCAATGTTTTTATTACTTTTTAACACCAATATTACTGTTGAAAACTTGGAATTCTTTTTATCTATTTTATTTCACAATTTCTTATGTAATAGTTGTGGAACATATTGGATTTGGGGTTGAGTAGGTTGATCAATTAATGGAAGATATTTTATGGTTATTTTTTATTTAACAAGAGTAATTTGGAGTTGGTGCTATGGGATTTTAAACTAATTATGTGTTGGACAATTTGGGAGAGGATAGAGATTTGGAACTTATGGCTAAATTGGTTATTGATTATCCCCCCAAAAAAGTTTAGAATGTCATTGTACCATCAATTTAAATCATTTATCTTCTTATGATTTCAAAATTTTAGATCATGGAAATAAATAGATGGTACTTCTATAAACACATCCTTTATTTAAGGAATTGTTGGGAAATTATTACCTCTATGGTCATTTCTTTCGAAAATTCTATAAATATGGTAAAAATAAGTAATGACTATAATTTACTAAGATTTTTATATTTGAACTTGCTAAAAATGGTTTAATTTTTATTCATAATTACTTCATCATCTTAAATAGTGTGCATCTCACACTGTGTGGTGTAGAAAATCAGGGCCTAATCAAGAAAATTCTCCATGTTAGGGGTTTCCTCATTTAGATTTTCGATTTCATTATCTCTTAGGTTTAAGATCACGTAATATGGATAACCCTCCATTATAGTAGATTGATATTAAAATTTTGGGTTCCCAGGATGATTAGGTTATAATGTTAATTACCTCATAGGTTCACATAACTTTCTACACTTGGAATTATCCACCCTGCCTAATTGGTTTTATTGTCCATGAATATAGAGAATAAATGACATAGAAAGATATACAGCTAAAGAGATAAAAGAATTTGGTGTGAGAAAAGAAAAATGTGGTGGGAAAAAATGATTTCCTAAGATTACTTACTTAGGTACCCATAAATGAAACCAAAATGTAGTTTCATGTAAATTTAACCATTGGTAGATGTTGTGGCTTATAGTGTAGGTAACAGTTGAATTCATAGAGACCAAAAAACAGAAATTGGAGACACTCTCGTGTTGTTGATGAGTTTGTCTATTAAGTGGGAAAATATTTAAAATGGGATTATTTTAGAAAAAAATACATGAAGATTTATACTAAAACACTTAATGTTTATGGGTCGATCCAAGGTTTTTTTAAAGGGAATGGTATGAAGAATTCATTTTCATAGAAATTTTCACCCCGCTAATTTAAGAAGTGTCAAATCAATGAGATTACTCACCAATACCCTTCAACAACTTACCACCCACAAAATTTCAATTCTAAACATTAATTCACTTATAATATCAATTTCATGATCACACCAATATATTTGATAATGTTGGAACTCAAAATATATAGTTGTTAAAATCTATGATAAAAAAGAAGGAAATAAGTCGTCATTTGGGACTCTAAAATCAATGAAGTAAATAGAGGTTAAAAATACATCAAATAACATCCTTTAAAAACCCAAAAAACCCCTTACATCACCTCAATATATGTTTATCCTTATATTGATGCAAAGATATCAATATAAGATACAATTTGACATAATGAAGTGGGATTCAAGAAGTAAAACAATAAAATAATGAAGACTCCACTATTATATGGATAATATCACAAATTTTGGCATCAATAAATTCAAACCATGAGAAAATATTATCAATGGGAAAAAAATAAAACATAAAATAATAAGTTGAACTTATATTAATAAACTATATTGATTAAAATAACTTATAATGTAAAAAATATAAAATGTGTTGAAAATGTTGTAACATAACATTACAACTGAAATAAAACAAAATATTGAATTCCCTTAATTCCTTCACCTCCATAACCTTAAATAGGATCTTTTTTTTTCCTTAGTTAAATACCTCATCATTCAATTTCCTCCTAATTAATTAGGGATGGAAAAGGTGTGTTGTTATTAAAATGGAATGTGGAAATTCAACCTTTGAAAAACAATCTTGATTAATCCCACTTTTTGATACATGATATAAGATCTCCTAAACTACTAAATAATGATTTTTTATAGAATAAAAAAATAATTCCCTATAATTCATAAAATATATTTAAAAGTTTGACCCCAATTGGATCAAGCCTTTTCATGTTATGGTCTAAATGGTGAGCTGGATTTTTGGGCCTCGAAATCTAGCCAAGTAGTTATACTTCTAATTGGGATACCTGGATCACATTATAATGATATTATATAACTCATCCATAGTTTAATGAAATGGAAATCATGAATTAATATATATTAAGTTAAAATTTAAAATTAATTTTACCTTAATTGTGTGCTCCACATAATATTTTGTGGCCTGAGGTCCAATCTACATTGCACAAAAAAATATTCAAGGCATGATGTGTCCATCATCCTTTGTGTAGGACCCCAAAACACCCTGGGAGGGGATGAGTGAATCAGGGTGTCAAATTTTTCTTTTATAGATCGTTTTACCTTATTTGGAAGGAACCTATTAAACCTGTCTGATAGAATTGTGCAATAATCGAACACCCATATGCAGAAATAGATACCCAACACAACAGTTTTTCCGAACTCGCCACTAAGGGATAGTAAAAATAGAATACACCGATAGAGTTTCTGTCATACCTAAAACAACTAATTCTCACAAAATGTGGTGGATTAAAAAAAGTTCATACATAGTTACTCCAAGCCAACCACACATCCATAAAAAGAATATTCGAGATAGAACACTCCCTCCCTTGGATCACTTTTTTGGAATCCCCCTTTCTCACTACCTTGGGTGAATTCTTACTCAATTAATTTACTAGGAGGTTTCCTCAATAGATTGGGAACATAGGTCCATTTTTTTATTATAATTATACTTTTATTTTACCATATTCCTAAATGTATGCACATGAATTCACTGTTCACTCAAACTAGATGACCAAAACTAGTTATTTTGGTAAGTACTTTTCATGAGACTCCCTCCTTTAAAAACCCCTTTTATTCAAATATGTTTCACAGTTTGTGATCCCACATACATTCTTAAATTTTATAGCCTTTATGAAGATCCAAGCCATAAATGGTGTTGAAATTATTTTGGCGTTATGCATATTGATTTTTTTTTGAATATTTCTTGCATAATTTTCCTCAAAATGAAGTTATAGTCATTTTAATAACTTTTACGCCCCAAATATTATTTGAATTCACCAAACAAAGACATTAAAAATATGATTTCATGTGATTAGAAATACTTCCATTGACCCATTCCGGCATCCGAAAAATATAATATCATCCACATATACATTAATTATAAATTGATCTACCTAAGAATTAATCATATAGAGATTATGGTCTACACCTCATTTTTTAAATTCTGCCATATTTAGATAAGAATCCAGTCGAGAATATCGTGCCTTAGCTACCTACTTTAGACCATAAAGAGCCGTCTTGTATATGAAAACCTTTATTTCCATATTATCAATCATAAATCCCACAGGTTAATCAATATAAAATTATTCTTCAGGAACACAATTTAAGAATGTTGTTTTCACATCCATGTGACAAAGAATGTACCCTCTTTGGACTTCCATTGCTAGGAAGATCATAATCGACACCATTCAAGCTACTAATGAAAATGTTTCTTCATAATAAATTTCTTCAAACTTTGAATAGAGTTTACACACCAAATTTTAACTATTTGAAATCATATTTTCAAGTTCATAAAATTTTATTTTGAAGATCTAATTTTTTTAAATCAAATTGTGGTTTTATGGTCTCTTAAAAATATCCCATGTCTGGTTTTTTTTCAAAATGATCTAGTTCTTCACTCATGGGATTAACCTAGGATTCATCCATTACTATTATTTTGAAATATGTTGGTTTCACAATTGATAAGATAACATAAAGAGGTTTTGGGATAGTTTCTTCTGCAATGGTCTCCACTTCTAAATCTACATTTGAATAATTATTATTTTCAAAGCCCTAAATATTGGGAAATCCTTCTAAAATTTATGTATTTTAGCTTTTACCTCTTCCACTTCCTTCTCCATCTTCGATTATCCTAACATGTGATCATCATGCGTTATTAAAAGTTTTAACCTCAATAATCATGACATAATTTCTCTACACATTATTTCTAATCCAATTACTGTAACATTTTTAGGATTTACTCTTAATTTAATATCCAATTAACATTCCATAGTCTTCAGAATCACTAGGCTTGACATGATATTATTCTTTGTTTCAAATGAAAAAATTTCAACCAAAAATATGAAAAAACATTAGAGATGGATTCCTTCCATCCATTATCTCATATGGTGTAATGTCCAATCCTATAAAAAACCCTATTAAATTTTGAATGTACACCAATAATTGAGAAGAATATTTATTATAATGATGAAAAATACAACACTAAATTAGTATAGTTATATTCATATTATTCACCTATTGACTTCTTGTGTTCATCGACCCGATTTTTTTATGATGTTCTCACTGAAGACATTTAATGATTAATCCATTGTTTTTAGAGAAAATGTACAAATTCAATGGATGCATATTTTAATCCATTTTCAGATCATAATATCTTGATTATGTTGTTAGTTTAATTCTCAAATATTCCAAAATATTTACTCATATATTCAATACATTTTCATTTTCCCAGTATAAACATCACACATTCAATTATAATATAATATTTAATAAAAAAAATAATTATCACTCTCTATATGTTCCATCCACATAAATTGTAATATAGAAATATATTTGAATAAGATCAAGAATATTTTATTCCCTTTTTTCAATAAGCTGATAAGAATTATGAACTATACTTCCTTGCACACAATTATCACATGTCTTTTCTCGATCACTGCCTTTCCTATGTCACAAATTTGACTCGTATTTAGGAGATTTTGTTTCAAACCATCCATATAGAGAACAAATATTTTAATTAGATGATTATTTTATAATTTTTTATCTCCACTTCCTTCCATATTTATGGCACTATCATTGCTGAATCTCATAGATCCATCAACCATTTTCGTAAACAATTTCAAAAAAATCCTTTCTTATCATCTAGGATGAGAATCCACTATAATGAATCTATATTATATTATTCATTATATCTTTGAGAGAAATTTCTACCATGTGGAATTTCTCAATATTCTTTTTTTCATTCTATGAGATGCCTAGTAGAGTGGAGTAAAAATATGTACTCTCCAATCTCTCTCTAATATACATGTATGAATCATACACATAATCTTATTATAGAGTAGAATACCTATTTTGAAGGTTCATTATACTTGGTTGACATATATTTACTTTTTCGAGAGTTATTTAGTTATTATTCCCACCATTGCTCTAACTATAATGGGTTGGTTTATTTTCAAAGTTAGAGTAGTGAAAAAAAATATCCAAATAAATTATTTCTTCTATATGATGAATGATATGGCCCCATTCTATTTTGTTAACTTCTATGTTTTCCTCATACTAATGGATCCATTCCTCCTCATATTAATATATGGTATAACTTAGATATCCACAAAATTGGCATTTTATAAGAGGAAATATCTTCTCATTTCTATTCCCCTGCATGTTCCCATCTTTTGAATGGTATTTGACTAGAGATACTTCATAGATAATTGAGGATAATTTTTGGATCTCTTCTCTTTATGGATTGAAGCTATCTATATTAATACATTAGGTGCCATTGTGATATGTCCAACTTTATAATTCTTTTTTATTCAGATCATCCTATTTCCATTATTATATGTTTCTATATCACATACAATTCTAATATTTCCCATAAATCTATAACATTGATTATTGAAGGATTTCCCAACTCCTTCGAAACCATGTTTAACAATTTCCAAAATCACTACATCTAAAAACATTCGAAACTATAATTTCTTTTTTTACCTGGATTTTGATTTAGTTTTTAGATTAATTCTTAGAGAAACATCTTCTTCTTAAAGGTCCTCATCCATCATAGCCTTTTCTTTTCATCTCAATGTAATTTCATATATGAATTTTTCATACTATTTGATCCTTAATTTAATCTCCATACCCTATTTTGTGATTTTAAGTGTTATCTAATGTTTTTGTACCTTTACTTGTAGATGATGAAACTCTTCTTCAAGTTGGTTCAAATAATTTCATGCCTCTTTAAACACATCTCCAATATTTCTATTTTTCTTTTTTTAAATTTTAATGTCATCAAGATAATGCTCAAGTTCCTCCATGATATCTACAGCATGATTCAACTAAATATATTCATCTTTCAAATTTTTTACTCATTTAACTATAGTCATCACGGAATTTTTAATATCATGTTTAAAACTATCATTTTATATCCAAAAAAAATCATTATTGTATTCTTCCTCTTTACATATAAGTCTTTTTATCAGTTATTTATTTACTTATTTGAAGTTTCCCCTTTTATGAAACATCCTCTAAGACATATTCATTATTTCAACTTCACTTTCAGCATCATTGAGTATCCTAGAAAAATAATAGGCATTGTACCCTACATTACCACACTAATAAAAATACAAAGTAAGAGTTACTTCAAATATAAAATTTTATCACTTCATTTTTTGTAGAAAAATTAAAATATTTTCATCACCCACATCATCTTCATCATCACTAACTATTGATTTCTCATTTTTTTCTGCATATTGTAATGCCATTTCCTTACTCATATTTTTTATCTTATGGATTGACTCTCATTTCATAATCCACTAGACTTCTTAGTATATCATCAAAACAAATATTATAAAAATCTCCTCTCTAAATAGATGAAACTTTTAAAATATACAGAGGTGGTATGCCTCCCAATATTCTCATCACAATTTCAATATCCAGGACTTCTTCCACTCCAAATCCTTTTTCCATTTTCTAAAATAAACCACTTCTCAGATGACGGGGAACCATACAAACACCAATACGAGATTCAAACACCTCCATCTTAAATAACATAACACAACATAAAACATTTTGAAAAGGCACATTCAAAATTGAAAATTCAAATTAAAAAATTAAAAAAAAACACCAAAAAAACAAGCCACGTAAGAATCAAAAAAGTGAGAAACGTCATGTCACCATTACCGACATAATCACCTCATCGACCTTATAAAATCCTCACCATCACCACCTTCACTTTGACTCATCACTATAACTTCTATCCAGGCAGCTTCATCATATCACATCTCGTAACCACAACTGTCAAAGTCACCAATGAATCATTATCCCATCACCGATAACCAGTCTAAACCATTATCATAGCACTATCAAGAAAGATCATCAAAACCATTTTCATCGCCATAGAAAAACCAACACCATCATCGACCGAGGAAACTACGAACCAGGTATAAGGAAACACCAGAATAAGAAACCTGAACAAATCATATTCAGAAATGACCTCCTCAAAGAGCCTCGTTGATGCGGTCATCATCATTAGCCCCAGGCCACAGAACTTCCTGCGTACTCTAGTCCGAATCCACTGAATCCCTCCAACACCATGAGAAGAACTCCCAAAACCCCTCTGTAAAGAACACGTTTTACATAACAAAGCCATAAAAAAACCAAATTGAGAATGAAATTTACCAGACACCATTCTATCGTTGCTTCACTTCTCCAGTGTCATCCTCAGTGCAACAAAAACTCTGATAATGTTTTCTCCACATCTCCAATAAATACATTGTTGAACCATCAAGAGGGGAACATAAACAAAGAAAACACCCAATAGAAAACACCAAAAACCACTGAGAGTGAGAAGAAGGAATTGATATGGAAATGAATTGAAACTATAAATAATATTAAAAAGAAATTTGGAAACCAAAGATCACAACATTAAGGGGATGAATCACTAAAAAGTAACTATGGGCTGAAATAGTAGACGAGGAATAAGATAGATGCTAAGAGGACCCTCAACCACCAATTTTCTATCCCATAGCCTCAGTGTTCCCATCCCTTTGGATCTAGCCTAGAGCGAAGTAGTGGAACATGAGGCTAGATCGTGGAATGGCTGCCAAAAATAGGTCTTCATAGAGCAGGGGAGAGGAGACTTAGAACCAGCAGGAGAGATAGAGAGATAGAGAGAGAGAGAGAAATAAAAGTATAGTACTCCATCAGGGAGAAAAGAAAGCCTAGGAAAACTGAAGTTTGACCTCCTTTACTTTGTTATTACCTTTAGAAATATTTACTAGTTTATCCCAAATGGATTTTTTTAGTGAATCTCATCAAATATAAATATATTTGATCAGAAAGTGGTTCGGAAAAATGAATTTTTAGCTTTATCAACTATATCAAGAATTTTATTATTTATTTTAGTCATATAAAGACCTATCGAATCACTAAACTAAATCCATTGAATTGTGGGATAGAAAAATTCCATCCCAAGAGATCACAGATGAGAAATAAATATATTCTTCCAAATATAAATGTTACTTCCATAAAAGAGGGTAAATTCATTATTAGTCACTAAATTCTCCATGAAAACAACTATAGAAAAAATATTTAACACCAATATCCTATGGCATTTGATACCTCTTGTAGGACACCAAAACACCCTAAGAGGGGAGGGGTAAATTAGGGATTCAAATTTTTATTTGAATGAGATGGATGTTTTCCCCGCATTTTTTAATGTAATCATGCAACAATAAAACACCCATCGGTAGATATAGAAACACAACAGGGTACTTTTAATTAGATCACCATTAAGGGATAGTGTAAGAAGAATACACTAATAGTGTATTTATCATACCAAAATCCCCCAAGATTCACAAGATTTTGTGAATTAGAAAATATGATACATGGTCACTTAGTTCCAGGCACACTATCTTTACAATAATTTTAAGGATAACACACTACCTCCCTTGGATCACTTCTGTTAACACCCCATTACTCCCTGCCTTGGGTGAAGTCCTACTCAGTTTATCGACATCAAGGATGCATTAATAGATTGGGAACAAAAGTCATTGTCCTTAATTAACATGAGACACTACTTTCACTATAGTCCATAATTGACACACTTTAATGCATTTTTCAGTAAAACTACATAATCAAAACGAGTTATTTGGCTAATTAGCTTTTTCGAAACTCCCTCCTTTGTGGAAATTTTTTTTTGTTTAAAATATGGTTCATCCTTTTTGGAGTGAAGCTCCCAACATTCATGAATATCCTAGAATTTGTGAAACTCTTATCCTTCCTGAAGATGATAACCACCAAAGAACACCAATCCTTCATGAATCTCACAACCTGCACTGAACTCCAACTTATCTTGAAACTCTCAATATTCTAAAAAAATCATTTTCCAAAGTTAATTAGTTATAATTAGTATTTAACCATTATTTTGTAGATTATTATTCTCTTTAATAGGTCTGTATTTGTGAAGAATTACCTTCATTTAAGACCTTTACTAAATCAAAGTAATTTTCATTTTTTTAATTCTCATTGTGGCTCAAATGATGTGTGGCCACCTATTTATAGTAAATTACTCTTCATGAATCCTTCAAGATCACTACAATCATTTCATGGACTTATAAATTCATGGTCATGAATCTCCATTTAATCTTGAAGCTATAATTTAATTTTCCCATTCCTTGAGCTCTCATAATCACGTAGCTTAACATCTTTCCATCACACCTCATCCATTTTTGTGAAACCTCTTTAATTAAACATCAAACCTTCATGACACTAAACAAATTTACAAAGCACAATATAATTGAAAATATTAATCCATCATAAAATCCATTCCTCTACCATATCATGGATGATTCATACATTGAAATCCTAGTTTTTTAAATCTTATCCCTTCTTCTGAATTTTCAAAACCAAAAAATTGGAAAACACTAGGAAATGATTCCACCATCAACACTGAATCCACCTACACCATAAGATCAATTGTATTTAAAACTCCCTTATCAATCCAATTTTTATTGATAACATATACCAAAAAATAATCTATTCCCAGCAATGAAAACACCTAGTTTAAAAAATGAGAATCAGTTATATGTCCATAAAAACAAAAAAGTCCACAATAATAGATAAATAAAATCCTGAAATTTTAAATTAAAATAATTAATATAATTTAATTTGTAATATAATTATAAAATGCACATATACCGATACACTATGAGAATAAATTTTAAATATCATGAGAAATGAAGTTCAAATTATAAAATGAAAAAAACCTAAAATTTTATATCTAATGATTCACATGAAAATTCATAAAAATGTAGTGAAAATAATTTACTTTCTAGGTATAGTAATAGTGATAGGGATACTTCATACCATCACATGCATTAACATTCAAACTACCAAAGAAAATGAAACTTTAGCCACATATCTCACCTCATCTTCCATTTTTGATGTTTTCCCCATTGACAATTTAAATGATCCAAACCAAGGGAGTAGAAATTTATTTATATTTCATCATTATAAAAAACTCTAGGACCTTTTGGAATTATTCATTTCAAAATAATACTAAAATCCTAGTTCTATTATATCTTTCAATAGAAATTCCTATAATATTCTCTAAAACACAAATATCCTTCATTTTAGAAGTTCTATATAATAGGCACTTCAAATATTGTATCTAAAAAAGACATGGTTCTATAAGAATCATATAAACCGCATAAAATTTAGGATGATAAAGAAACCATACATCCATAATTTATATTAGAATAAATTATTTGGGTTGCTTCTTGTGAAACCCTTTTTAACTATAAAATTTTGGAATTTTCTATTCTGTTGATGCGTTTTTTAATTAAGTTTATAGAAGCTATAATTAATTTTATACAACAATTACTTATATTGAATCAAATCAAAACTAGTTGGATTGATCATATAAATGTTTTCCCCAAATTTCCATGAATAGATATGTTCTTTACATACTATTATTGTAATCCCAATTTATCAATAACAACAAAAAATAAAACTATATGTATGGTAAAAAATTTACTACCAATGAAAAAATATTGGAGAAATTTAATCCATATTTCTTTTAAAATACCTTTAACAATAGCCTTAATTTATCCCACTTTATTCTATAAACTTCTTATTTCAACTGGAAGTTCCACCTATTCTCTACCACTTTCTTTCCCCATGGAAAATATGTTGGCTCCAAAATCAATTTATAGAAAAAAGAATCCATTGAATCTTGAATAGTTAACATCCACTTACTGGAATCACTGAGTGAATTCACCTCATTTAGGCTCTAAATTTTTCATCCAACCATTAATAAAAAATTAATAATAATGTATTTGTAACCTCACCCATGATCGTATATATAATATTTAGGCAACTGGTAAATGAGTTATACTATTTTATAAATTAATAATAATGTATTAGTATTTTTATAAGTGATAAATATTTAATAAATTTTTTAAATTAGTTAATTAATTAATTTTCATAAAATGGGTTCTTCAATAAAAAATTTTGTCCTATGATTTTAATAAATATTAACAAGGTCTTAGTTAATTTGTTAGGATATTATAAAAGAATTTGGTTTTAAAAATGTATTTTTTAAGTGAATAATTATTTAAATTAAAAATTAAATTTATCATATTTATACATTTTTTTAAAAGAACAATGCCCATTTATGGATTCATCATTTTTAAAAATGGATATTTTAAATTTTTTGGATGCTTCTGAAATATCTGAAATTTTAGTGGATAGTGAAATACAGTAATATGCCATATATATACATTATAGGTTAAATACACTATTCACTGCATCAAGGATGATGTAAGAAACCATTTGTGAGAACTTACATGTGCATACTATTATTATGGATCATAAGAATCAATATTATTGCTTGTTTGGATCACAATAATATAATAATGAATAAGATTATAAAAAATAACTCCTCTCATCCACTATAATCCCCCCTTGCTTCCTCTTATCTTCACTCATCTCAAGTATTTTTCCTCTTTTAAATTCATCCAATATATTCTCCCAAGATCCTACCCCATGTAAATCATCCCTTGGGCTCATAAAAAGTTTAAAACCCCAACCCTAATGCGTCTCTCAAGGATGATAACTTTAAGAGGTAAATTCCTCTTCTCATTTCATTTATTTCGAGTTTCTTTCTTTCCTTTTTCTTTCCTCTCCTATCCTTATTCAGATGTTATTATAACTCTATTACCCTACTTGTAGTGGAATGTTTTTATGATAATGTAATAATTCTTCATCATCTCTCACTTCGCCTTCCTTAATACTGGCAATGAAAACACCATCCAAGATGTCTTAATTTATCACATTCAAGGACGACGAGTTTTAAATTTCTATTAACGTCTTCAATTATGTTCATGAATCCATTTTTATCATTAAACCATATTTTCATATATTTAATATATTATATTTAAGGTTCTGTAATATTTTTTTACAATTCTTATTAATTTATAGATCAATATGAGTTCATTGTGATCAAAAATTGCTTAATAACCCAAAAAATTATCATTAATGTTTTATATAATTATTCATCTTTAATCACAATAAACAAATGAATTTTATAACTATATAATCTTATTGATGTTCACTAATCACATATATCATCAATTATGAAAAAAAATTCTCATTCTTCATGTTTATTTGTACAAGAATATAAGTTAACCAACAATGAAAGCCATAGAATAAAATTATCCCAATAAATGTAATTGAATCTCTTAACCCATAAAAAACCTATTAATGACCCTATTAAAGTAATATTAAATCCACTTCATGTATAAAATGCTATTAAATCCTTAATTTATGAACCTAAATTTTATTATTCGGGTCATTAAGATCATGTGATGAACATCTTCAGATGTAAGGTAAGGGTTTCCTACCCAAACCTCCATTTTCTATCATGTTAATCTTTGTATCTCTTTATACCAATTAAATTTTTTATTATTATTATGTAATAATAAATTTTGTGTGAATTTTATATGCATGTTTAAAAATAAAATCCTTATATCCTTTGTGGGAGTAATATCTTTTAAAAGGAATGTTCAAAATTCTTTCCAAAAAACAAGCCCGATTCAAGGGAATTTCACAAATTATTACATATTTTCAAGACACTATAATCTATCTTTATAAAACATTTTTTTTATAAAATCTCACATTTTCTTATGAAAATACATTCTTACTTCACTTTTTTGTATTATATAATATTTTTTCCAAAATAACACTTCTTTTCAAAGTAAATGAATATTTATCTCAAGAATTACACAACGATTTTATAACAGTATTTTCATATTTTTCACTACGATTATTGATTCTTAATTATTATTGGGACTAATATTTTATTATATGATATACCATTTTATATTGAAATGTTTATGATCAATCTAACTATAGATTTTCTATTTTGACACCATTCATATTACTACTCAGAATGGTTAATGATTATGTTAAAGAATAGGGAAATTTATTTTCATCACATGTGTATATGTTGTCTATGTTTATCCCCATACATATGAGGAATGAATTTTAATTATTAATTGATGGATTGGGCGCACTATATCCCATCAATTTTTCGGTAGGTCTCATTAGACCAATATATATGTACATGGCCTAGGCCGTGCCCATTTTTTAGATATTGTATTGGCCGAGGTCATATTCATTTCTTGATAGTCAGGCTGGGGACTTGACGGTATGTTTCAGAATGTCTAGCATATGAATTTCCCTCTTTATGAAGCTATAAATTCAGATTTTATATGGTTATTTTAATATATTAATACCCATGATTATGTTTTATTATGGAAATTTTTACTCGGATCATATTTCTTCCATAATGTGTTCAAGTTTATTATTTTTATAGTAATGTGTTTTCTAATATTCACCATGCCTAATGTTTATGTTTATGATATCTTCCATTTTATTATTTACTCTTACTGAGAATTTGAGCTCACCCCTTATTTTATTTCATTTTTCCCTTGACATGAAGAGGTATATTTTTATTGACTTGTAGGGATAATCTTAGAGTGTTGCATGGTCCCCATGGAACTTTTATGTTATTTTTCATTTCAAATGGTAATGTTGAACTTATGTATGTATCTGAATTTCCAAATCTAATAAACAATTTTTCCTTTAGGATATGACTTTATTGTAATAATTCCAATGTAATGTATTAAGGCACTGGCTCTTGGAAATTAGGGTTAGGTATTTTCAGATGGTATCAATGAAAGCTGAGTAGAAAACATCAAAAATTGATTTAGAAAATGAAGATTAGAGATAAAACTCTACGATATACTTTGAGGATATGTATACAAGAATATCCTAAAACTTGTTTAAGAAATATATTTTGTATATCTTTCTATAAAATACATCTCTATCAAGATACTACTAGTGGACATGGTTCGGGCACAGATGTACCAAGGAGGTAAAACTCCGAAAAAGTGTTTTGGGATTGACCTATCGTATCTTGGAACCTGAAAATATGTCTTACTACACAATTGGTTTGACACTCCTTGGGGATATTCTTAGGATAATTTATATTTTAATTACAATTCATGATGAAGTATTTAAATGTAAATCTTTCTTCAAATAAACCACGTTTATGGCTATAGGATTATACATTCATAGGATTTAAATTTATGTTAAGTATTTTTTAAAATTTGAGAAAATACATTAGGATTCGTAACATAATCTAGTGTATGCCATTATTTAGAAATGTTAACTAGAGGAAGGAATGAAAACTGCATGAATGCGCATATCCCATGTAGGGATTTCCCTTCTTTACAAGGTAATGATTTTGGTTCTAGAGTAGTGATTGGTGAGAAAAAACTTATAACTATAATGGGATATCCTACTCAGGTTATGAACAATAACCTCACTAGTATGGAGTATCCGGATCCACATTGTGGATGATCTATGTTAGATTTCATTAAGCAACAAAAACATCATTCAATTAAATTGACTAAAAACACACTCATAACAGAACATGGGATATGTTTCGTAGAGAATATATTTCTCACCTTCGGATGTAATGAAAGGGAGAAGGTTGTTATGGCAGTTTATCATCAGTCAAGAGATGTTAATCAATGGTGGTTACTAATTAAAAACAAAAAAGGGGGAGGATGAAGTATAAAACATGTAATGGAGCGAATTTAAAAAACATTTCTTAAAAAACACTTTCCTCATAAAAAAAGAAGATATGGATATAATGTACTTGAATTCGAGGCAAAAAGAAGATGAGAATGTTAAAAAGTTTTAATCTTACTTCACAAGGTTATCAAGGAATGGTATGGACTATATACATAATCTAGGAAACAATATTGATCGAGTCTTGGATGTCTTAAATCTATTCCTTTGTTGGGAACTAGTCTTCCAAACATTCTCATCTTACGAAGACATAGTCTCATGTGTTATCAAGATGTAAAAGGAGTTCTCTTAGTCATATGACATTAATGTAAATAAGGAGAATATTAGGGTTTCTGAAAACAATAGAAAATAAAATAAGGAATTTTGGAATAAGGGATGAGTATACATTCCACCTTGTACTAATTGTGGAAGGAAACACCCTAGTGCATACCTTAAAAGAAAAGGGGTGTGCCACAAGTGTGTAAAAAACTCCATAATTCTTGTTATTGAATGGAAGATAAATAATCTATAAATGTTCAATGATATAATTTTAGGGATTTGGTACACTATGATAATTATTTTCCAACGCGTCAAGGAAACATGCCACAAAAAATCAAGGGAGCATGGTCAAGCTTATGCAATCACAACCGATGATATTGATGTTCCTAATGATATGGTGGCAGGTACATTAATCATTTCCTAAAGCTTTTAAAATGATTTATTTGATTATGGAACATTGAATTATTTCATATCTTCCCATTATCCCTGAAAATTAGATATTTCCAATTTAATTTAATAAGAGAGTGGTCAGTCAAAACTCTTAAGGGAAGTATCATTGCAACAATGATGTGTTAGGCAGTCCCCATTATGGAATATAATCATGTTTATCTGTTGATTTTATTATCATAACCATTAATAACTTTGATATAATCCTATGTATGTATTGGACTTCGAGTCATGATGTGAAAATATATGGTAATAATTTGGTAGTTATACTTTTTGTGAATGAGGTATAATCCATTATCTTTAGAGAAGAAACATCGTCATTGGGAACTTATCTAGATCCACTCGTAGTAGCTCTACTTAAATAAATTTTTGGGGATAATGATAATGAAAAATCAATGGGTGAGGAAAGAAATATTCAAATTGAGGATATACATATTGTTAAAGAATATATTGATGTTTTTTTAATGTATTTACCTATAAATTCTTCAGAGAAAAAAGTTTAATTATATATTGATTTAATTCCTCGTTCAAGGCCAATATCGAAGAATCCTTATAGAATGGCCATTTTGGAATTAGTAGAACTGATGAAACAACTATAGTAATTGATTTATGAACGATTTTTTCTCACCTTAGTGTTTCTTCATGGGGATCCCCTATTATTTTCATAAAGAATAAACATGGATGTATGAGGTTTTTCATTGACTACATGGATAAAAATTCTATAACAATAAAGAAAAAGTATCCCATACCTCATATTGATGATTTATTTGATCAAATTCATGGAGACCAATATTTTTTGAAGATTGTACTTTAATCTGGATATCACCACTTGTGAGTGAGGAAGGAAGATATTCCAAAGACATCATTTCAAAACAGGTATCGACATTACAAGCCTGTAGTAATCCCTTTTGGACTGACTAATGAACCCTCTATTTTAATGGATTCAATGAATAGAGTTTTCAAGGAATATCATGATGACATAGTGGTGGTATTTATTGATGATATCTTGATATACTCTAAAGGCTACTAAGGTAATGAAAATCACTTGTGACTATTCTGAAGACTCTAATAAGAAATGAATTGTATGTTAAGTTTAGAAAGTTTGAATTTTTGGTTCAATGAGTTCCCTTTCTTAGCCACATTGTCTCTAAAGATTGAATATCTATTGATACTATAAAGACAAAGCCTCTGCAAGAATGGAATACTCTAATGAACATAACTGAGGTGAATATTTTTATTGTTTTATCATGTTATTATCGGAGTTTCATTTAGAACATCTCCCTTTTTTCCAACCAATGACCAAGAATACACATAAAGGGGTTATGTCTGAATAGACAAAAGAATGTGGTGAACGTTTTGAATAATTGAAGATTATATTATTGAATGCTTCGATACTGAATCTATCATTAAGAAGTGGTGGATTTTTGATCTATAGTGATGCATCGACGAAATTACCTGGTTGTGTCCTTATGCAGAATAATATAGTTATTGCCTATGAATAAAGGTAGTTAAAAATTCATGAACAAAACTATCTTACTAACTATATTGAGTGAGTGGCTATAATATTTTCTAGGAAGATATGGTGATAGTATCACTATGGTGAAATATGTGAGATATATATGGATCATAAGAGGTTGAAATATATCATTTCATGGAAATAACTCAGCATGAGGCTAAAGAGATGGCATGAAATACTAAAGGATTTGGATTGTTCCATACACTACTACCCTGAAAATAAAAATAAGGAAGCAAATATATTGAGAATGAAGGATCATGGAGTCCTAAACAAAATAAATATTGAAAGGGATCATGTGTTTATAGGTCTAGTATATATGGATATGGGAATTATCAAAGAAGTTGCAACCTCACTACTTCTTCATTTGGTTGTTTAACCATATTTGTTAGAAAGGATTAAAACTTATCAATGTGATGATGATAATATTTAAATGAAAATTAAACCCGTGAATGATTGGAAGTTATCTAAATTCATCTGTGAAGATATAATTCTTAAATTTAGGATGATGTTATGTTTTACTCTATACCCAAGCAGAAAAGGTAGTTATTGAATGATGCTCATAGCTCGAATTTCTTTATACACCATCGTAGCACTAAAATGTATAGATATTTGAAGGAACATTTATGGTGGGTCAAGAACATGTGGGAAATTGCTCATTATGTATCAAGATGTTTTGTATGTCAAAAAGTGAAAGCCGAAATACAACATGAAAAAAACATTAGACATCTACTAATTCATACATGGAAATGGGATGACATCACCATGTATGTTTTCCCTGATTTAAAAAAAATCCATGGAATAATGATATGATATGTGTAATTATTGATCGAATTACGAAATTTTCACATTTCCTCGCAATAATGGAGGATTTATCACTAAATCACTGAGCATGAATCTATATCAAAGAAGTTGTAAAACAGCATGGGTAACCTTTCAAATTTTATCTGATCGTGATCCATGATTTACAACAAAATTTTGAAAATTCTTCAGAAATCATTAGATACTGAGCTTTGATTGAGCATTGTGTATCACCCTGAAACTGTCGAGAAATTAGAGAGGATGATCCGAACCTTAGATGATATGTTGAGATCTTGTTAACTTGACTTTCAATGTATATAGGATAAATATTTGTCTATAGTTGAGTTTGACTACAATAATAGTTTCCATTAAATTACTAAAATGGAACCACATAAAGAATTGTATGGAAAGAGATGTTGTACACCGACTTGTTGGGACGAAGTTAGAGAAAGGTACCTTGTGGGCTAATATTTTTTTTAGGAAACACTAGCAAAGGTAAAGACTATTTAAACACATATCAAAGCAGCTAAATGAAAGAAAAATTTCTATGTTTATAATTAAATTAATTATTTAGAATTTCAATTAAATGATATAGTTTTCCATAAGATATCTCCATGTAAGGGTGTTATAATATTAGGGGAGAAAGGGAAGCTATAACCTAGTTACATTGGAACTTTTGAAATCATAGAGGTAATTGGAACTGTTTCATATAGTTTGGATAGACCTCCTATCATCTCTAAATTACAAAATGTGTTCCATGAATCATTGTTGAGAATGTACATGCCATACCCAATGCATGTCCTCACTTTTGATGGAATTGAATTTGAACATGAACCATTATACTGTGAAGAGCCTATCCAGATTATGGACACTAAAGAACATGTGTTGTGGAATCAGACAACTCGACTAGTAAATATACATTGTAAAATTCATAAAGTCGAAGAGGAAACATGTGAGCCCGAGGATCTTATGAAAAAGTTCTACCCAAATCTTTTTATGAGGTAACATTATGAGAATTTTGAGGGTGGATGTTTTGTAAGGAGGGAAGAATGTAACACCATGAGGTTTTGAAAATAAATTTAACAATTAATGCATGAATCATTGTGTCTCTAAAAAAACACTTATTATAACCTATGTAATAAACATAATTTTTCTAATTCAATGAATTGAATTTTGAAAAACCGACATACATGATTGTGTTCAGGATGATATTTAGAGTTCAGTAGAATCAACATAAATTTTTTTCAATAGTAATGTACCCTAATAAATAGAAATGTACCCTTAGGAATATGAATATGACACTAATTAAAAGTAACCTAACCCATTATTCTATAAATAAAATTTATTCACCTTATAAATGAAGTATAATATTTTATAAATTATTGATTAAGTATTCATATTTTTGTAAGTGATAAATATTTAATTTAACTTTTAAATTTATAAATTAATTCATTTTCATAAAATAGGTTCCTAAATAAATATTTTTTCCCCTTTAATTTTATAATAATTTAATAAGACCTTGTCGAATTTTTAAGGAATTAAAAAATCAGTTTTGGTTTTAAAACTATATTTTTGGAGTATATAATGATTTTAATTAGAATTTTAATTTCTAATTTTCTGAATTTTTTTTGATAAAATAGATTTATATTTTGGATTCTAAACATCGAAAACTATCTATGGTGAATTTTTTGTATTTTTCTGAAATATTTGAAATTTTAGTGAATAGTGAAATATGGTAATTTACCATATATATAAATTATAGGTTAAATACATTATTCTTTAATTATTTTATGATATAAGTAACGATTATTGCGAACTCACATGAACATATTAATATTATTTGTCACAAGAATAAATAATATTTCTTTTCTTGAGAAAATTAATAAAATAATGAATAAGATTACCAAAAATCACTCCTCCCCTCCACTATAATATCCCCTTTACTCTATCTTCCCTTAACACCTCTCAATCCCTTTTCCTTGTCAAAATTATTCCCAAATATCCTACCAAGATTTACCCCCATGTCCATCAGCCCTTATTATTATAAAAATACCAATACCTCTATCCTAAAAAGGCTCTCACGGAAGACAACTTCAAGATGTAAATTCCTCTTCTCATTTCTTTTATTTTAAAATCCTTTATATTATTTTTATTTCCTCACTTATCCTCATACAGATGTCATGATAACTCCCACACCCTACATTTACTATAATTTTTTTATTATAATGGAATAATTCTTCATCAACTCTCCATTCCCCTTCATCTATAATAGAAATGAAAACACAATCCGATATGTGTTAATTTATCACAATCAATGATAACAGGTTTTCAATTTCTATTAATGTATTCAATTCTGGTCATGAAACAATTTTTATGGTTGAAGAATATTATTATAAAATTAATATATCCTATGTATTTTTTTAATATTTTAGTACAAATGATAATAATTTATATATCAAAAAGAGTTTGTTGTGATAAAAAATTGCCAAATAACCCAAACAATTATCATTAATGTTTTATATAATGATTCATCTTCACTCCAAATAACCAAATGAATTTTATAACTATGTAATATTTCTCATGTTAACTAATCACATATATATTCAATTATGTAAATACATTCTCAATATACATGTTTTTACATCCATGAATATAAGTAAACTAATCAAGAAACCCAAGGAAGAAAACGCTCCCATACAATGAAATTTATTCTCTTAACCCAACAAAAAGACATGAATGAACCTAATAACGTTATAGTAAATCAATTAAATGTATAGGATGTTTTAGAATCGTAAATTTATCAAAATAAATTTTATTATTCAGGTCATTATGATCAATTGAGGAACAACTTCATACTTAATGTAATGGTTTCCTTCCCGAACCTTCGTTTTCTATTGGGTTACACTTTGTCTCTCTTTATCGCAATTAAGTTCTCAATTATTCTTATTTACTCCAAATAAATTCTTTTTAATGTTATATGTATTTTCACATCCATAATTTTTCTTTACTTTATGTGAGTTTCATGTTTTTAAAGAAACATTCAAAAAATTTTCCAAAATACAAGCCCGATTCAAGGGAATTTCTCAAATTCTTACCTATTTTCAAGGGAACTATCTAATATGTTTTTATAAACCATTATTTTTAAAAAATAACTCATTTTTTATGAAAATAATATCTTAATTTACTTCTGGTTTAATGCAATTACTTTTCTAAAATAACTCTTCTTTTCAAAGTAAAAGATTATTTATCCCAAGAATTTCTTGATGATTTTATAATAGTATTTTCAAATTCTTCAACACTCTTATTGATTATTACATATTATTGGGACTAATATATTATGATATCATATACCATGTTATATTTAATGGATTATGATCAATTTTATTATGGATGTTTTATTTTTATACCATTCTTCTTACTACTCAGAATAGTTAGTAATTTTTTTACAGATTGGGTAAGGTTATTTACATATCATGTGTATATGTGGTTTAAGTTTATCCATATTAATATGAGGAATGAATTAGACTTAGTAAGTGAAAATTGGGTCCCTATATATCCCCAATAAATATTGTTAGGTATTATTATACAAATAGATATAGACTTGGCTGTGGCATTTCCCATTTTTTATATTTTCTTTTGGTTAAGGCCGTAATTATTTTTAGATGTATTGGCTAAGGCCTTGACGGTAAGTTTCAGAATGTCAAACATAAGAATTTCTCCCATTATGAAGCTATAAATTCATATTTCATGTGGTTATTATACTATTAGATTACCCAGTGGTATGTTTTATCATAGAGATGTTTATTCAGCTCATATTCTTTTAATAATCTTTTCAAGTTTATTATCTTTAAAGGCAGGTGTTTCCAATTATTCATCATGCCTAATGTTTATGTTTATGATATCATCCTCTTTGGTCTTTACCCTTACTAAGAATCTAAGTTCACCCTTTATTATGTTTTATTTTTTCTAGGACATGAAGAGGTATATTATGATTGACTTATATTAATAATTATAGATAGGTGGATGTCTTCAATGGAACTTTTATGTTCTTTTTCATTTCTATTTGTAATATTAAACTAATTTATGCATATAGATTTCAAAATCTCCTAAACTACACATTCATTTAGGATATGAATTTTTTTAATTCATTCCAATGTTATTTATTAGGGCACCGTCTATTAGAAACTGGGGTTAGGTCTTTACACTTATGGTCATCTGACCATCCTCTACCATCTACATTCAATGTAACTCTAATAGGTTCCTAAAATTCCATCTACCTGAGTTATTACTTAAATATTAAATCCTTGAAATCATCAAACTCTATGTCTAATGTTCCATTATAATTATTAGTAATGGTGATAATTTCCTCTCAAATATCTAGTAGTGATGAGAATAGAAGCCACACCAAGACATTATGGATGAAAGTGACTTTCACAATCATGACCTAAATTTGGATCATGTAAAAGTCATTGAAATATTCTCATGTAGGTTTTTATTCTTATAATATCTATTCAAGAAACCTCCACATTATAAAAAATCCATTTAAATATTTCATTTTTTCATACATTCCTTTTATAAAAGACATATGTTTAGTAGTAAATATATATTCTTGAATGGAGGAAGCTAGATTTTTTGAAAATGTGATTCCAGATATTATAAGTTCCATATTATCTATATAATCCATATTATCATACTCCATATTATATAATTTTATTCTAGCTAATAATGTACAATAATCCTTTTAGATGAGATAATAGTCCACCTTTATCTTATATAAGCTTATTTCCCTTCTATAAATCATATCAACCCTAATATTTTCATATTATAATGTCATTACATTGATCCCCATTATAACGACACATCCTTTTAAATTAATAAATCTATTTTCTTTAGAATATAATTTTCTTTCATATATTTTCAAATATATTTTATTTTTAGGGTTTTAGATAATTAGGAAAAACGCCTATATAATGAACTCATAAATTACAAATTGGACACTTCTACTCAATATCCATTTCTCAAACAAAAAAACTTTTAAAATGAATCATTTTTTCTTCTCATGAATAATCATAATGACTATAAAAATGACTTCTTATTTGTTCTTACCCATAATTAAGACACAGTTAATACTTTTAACAGTGGGTGGTGAGAAAAAAATCTTAATAAGGAATATATAAAAAAACTAAATAAATCTATTAGTTAATGAATACTAATTCAATATTTCTCTTTTAAAAATTAAACATTGGGCTCATAAAAAAATTTTCCACCCGATAAATTAAATTTTACTCTAAAATATTTTCTTAAAACCTTTTGTAAGAAATATTAAATGAAAAAATAAAACACATAAATGTTACTTTATAATCATGAGAAAACATATGGAAATATTTCTAAACAAGTTGTATATTTCACCCTCACAAAGTATCATATACATTTCTTTAAATATAAGAACATGAGTAATCACATGAGAGCATAACATAAAGAACATGGTGTCATAAGATCATGTAGACATAGTGAATGTGGAAAAAACAAAAAAAATATGACATAAGAATAAGTAATGTCTAACTATAAAGACAACATCACACTGTGGATAGAGTCCCGTAGTGGATTAGGTTTACTCCCTAATCCCATATATATCGTCTAATGAGATAAAAAATATACCCAATAAATTGCAATGATATATGTTCACACCCACAATAACATGTTCATGATAATTGTTTTACAAAAATTAAATAAATCATTGGAAATAAACGTAATAATTACTCCTAGAAAGAAAATGGGTTGCATAAGCTTTCCCTATATCATAATCAAAGGAAATTTCATAATGATGAAACTTGAGAAATGAAACTAAGGAATGAATTAAACCATAGAAGGAAGGTGTAATTAAATATGTATGTATACAAGTGAAATATATATAGGATTTATAATCATTTCCTATCATTAAGGAGATAAAGTGGGTCAATGAGAGAAAGTTTATAACCCTAAAAAAGGGTGGTTTAGAAAGATCACTTACCATTATAACCTTATAATCAAAACTAAAACATCTATAGAAAAAAAGTTTGTTTTTTATTTAAAAAAACCTGAAATATTTTAAAGGAATATAATCATTAAATAACGTTTTTTATGGTTGGAAAATTCTTTTTCACCATAGATGTTAAAATAAAACATTCAACTTTTAATTTGTAATGAATCTCAAAACATTCAATATAAAATAAATTAAATAATTCCTTCTGAAAACCATGGATATTAAACCAAAAGATAAAAAATATTTTATTTATAATAATTCTATGTACATATAAATACATTAATAAAATAATTTTAACAATATGTGCATGAAATAAAAATATTTGGAAAATAAATCCTTAAATTTTTTAAAATGAGGTGTTAATGTAAAGCGTCCCATACGTAAAACCACAAAAATATTAATTCTTTAAAATATTTTTAATAAATTTAAATATTGTAAAAATTTACCTTTATAATTAATTAAATCATAAATCATAAGTTTATTGAAACAATTATAAAAACATATACATGGTAGAAAAATATTTGGAAGGGAAACATTAAAAGACGATTTCTTTTAAAGAAATTCCCTTACCTCGAGTCTGAATCGTCATGTATGTTATTTATCTTTCAAAATAATACAATTATATAAATTATTAACTATATTAGTAACCTTTTTATATTTTATTATCACTTTTATTTTATTTATTATCATGTTATATTTAATTATTTAATAATTTAAGTTAAAGATTGATGTTTTCAGAATATTCGTATCATAAGTCCAAAATGGAATGGGATGGTTGGCTATAGACCATGAGGTAATTATTTAATAATATCCCAAATAATAATCATGAATTAATTATCATTTTTATACATCATTAATACTGTTAAAACCAACCATGAAACATGGGTATGAAAAATGAACTACGTTACAATCATGGAGATGTAAGGATGTTCTTATGCATGAGTAACCTTTCTATTTTTCAATGATAATAACAAAAAGGATGTAAGTTTAATTTCATATATAAAAAAATTATAATTATATCATAAATATAATACTATTTCTTGAAATAGATTTATATATACCATCCATTTGATCAGGAATTTAAAAATGAATCACATCGCTTCATGATGTTATTAATCCACACATACATATGAATGATGTTATTATCTGTAAATGGATGGAAAAGGACAGAAAATATAACATACATTAACTTTAATAATAATAATTATGTTATTAATATCATATATATACATTAAATATATCCTTATAATTTTATTTGATATGAGGTTGTGGAAAACAAATTACATCAGTTTTCAAAGTGGTAGTATGTTGTACACACCATTTATGGTTTTGTTTCCCACCTAATGGAACAAGGATATGGATATAGGAAATACCATTAACATATTAATAGTTAAATATATTATAGATAACTATTTTATTATACTAACATGTTTTAATAATATTTTAAGGATTTTTAGGAATAAATAATACAAAAACACTCTGTTTAGAACAATGTTTCCACTTCGGAAAACCGATTTGGTTTAAACGAAAACCCTTCCTATGAGGGTTTTATAATCAAACAAATGTAGAAAAGACATTGTAAGGGTAGTAAGGAAGGTGTCTTTTTAAAGGTATTTTTGGATCATAAATTATTTTTATGTGTAATAAAAAAATGATATGATGTTCTCTTTTATAAGTGATAGGAGGGTCACTTTTAGAATTTCTTAAAATATTAAAATTATATAAATTAATATTGATTTATAAAGTATATAAATTGATATAATTCAAGGATATGGTGAGTGTATATTAGAATCCTATCATAAGATAAAATTTGGACAAGTTTAGTTGATTTTTTACCATTATATTTCTGTTTTGTCACGTGTTAATGTTTTTCGACAATTACTGTGATATCCATGTTTTTTACTATTTATGGGTTACTATATTTACTATAATAATAAAATAGTTCAATTAATTAACCATATTTAAAAATTTTAATCATACCAATCATTTGTTCTAATATATAATTTTTAGGAAATTTAAATCATTCAACAAAATATTATTTATTGTAAAATATCATGAAAATAAAATAATTAAAATATATTAATTTTAAAATTATCTAACATGTTTTAATTAACTTAAAAATTTATGTAACATTATATTTACATCAAATTATATTTAATTTAATATTTTTAAAATCATTTATTTTTCTTTTATATTAATTGAATAAAAAATGTATTGGTGTTGGGTAAGCCATTAAAGTTATTATTTCATTAAAAAATAATAAAAATAAATTAAAATGATAAAAAATAAAAATTTAACCATAAAATTAATATTTATAGGTGAACACAAGTTATTTTATCTATATCATAAAATATTTTAACTTTTAAAATGAAGAAAGTGACATTTTGGTCAATAAATTTTACTTAAATACTATAAAGGTCCGAATCAAATCAATATGGAACCAAGTTGACATATATTTGAAATTTAGGTATAAATGGATGAAATCCAATCATAAAATAAGAGAAATTAAAGTTTTAAAGTCAATTTTTTGGCCTTACCATATTATTTTTAAAATTAATTGTCTAAATTAAACATACTATTGTAATAATTATTTACTACAGTTACTATTAATAATGACCAAAATAAAAAGTTTATATTTAAACAATTTGGACCAAAACATTCCCAATATTAAATTAATTTTTCAATTACAAATTCATGGAAGTTACAGAATTAAATTTAAAATTAAACACACAAAACGTGATGAAAAGTGGTTTTCAGGAAAATGTATTAATCAAGGAACTAATGATTTTACAACAACTCTATGATTAATAATACTCATTATATAAATTTAAATTGATAAATATATATTTATAATATATAAATTTCATTTAAATATTTTCTAATTACGGGTTTTTTTAATAAATTAAAATTTAAAAATGTTTTACAATTAAAAAACTTTATTAGAGAAAAGGGTTTTAAAGTATAAAAACATATTTAAACAAAAAATAATAATATTTATGATTTAGGAGAAATAAATTAGACAATTATAAATAAATTTATTCATATTTAAATTTAATAACAAATCCAAAATATAATGGGACTTTTAAATTACTTTATTTGATAAAAATAAACGATGGTTTTACAAAAATCGATACTTTTCATTATTCATTAAAATAACTAGTCTTTTAAGAAAAATATGGAAAATTCACCCTAAAATAATATTGAAAATATGATATATAAATGATATGAATTTTATAAAATAACATTTCTTAAATTAGAATTATTATATTATCCGCTCACAAAAATCAATAAAAATTATTTTTTTTCCTGGCCGCTTACTCCCTGATTGATGAAATGTCTGGATTTACATAGAGATACCAGTTTGATTGCCACTCATATTCATCGGGAAGTGAACATAGTGGTCGATGATCTTTATAATAAGGCAATCAACCAAAGTGTTACATCGAGTGACGAGCTGCCGGTTGAACTGCTCCCTCTCTATGCTAGAGATTGTAATAAAATCCCCTACTTTAGACTTTTGTAGTTCCTTTCTTGTTTTTAATAATTTTTTTTTTGCCATTTGACCAAGGAATTTCGTTTAAAAAATAATTATTGAGAAAAATATTTTGGAAGCATCAAATGAATTTACTAAAAAAATAAGTACATATTTCCTAATAATTGATTAATAATGTTTTTCATTTAGAAATATATATATATTTATATATTATATTATATTTTTTGTAATTCTATTTATACTATCCAATTCAAAAAAAATGTTATAACGGTTATACTTAAATAAAAATATTTCATTGTTCATTTAAGCTCAGCGTTGTGTATCACATGTGCAATCAAACATAGTATTTCTTTTAAAAACATTAGGGTGTTACAATCCCTTACCAACCTTTACTCTTTTTCATCCTTTTAATTTTAAATTGATCTTGGTAATCAAAGTCTTCAAAATTTGAAAATACGTTTATTTAAATCCCACATCATAAGAGATTTAATCAAAAATCATCAAGAAAATGGAGAAGCGAAATACAATGTTCGTATAAAATAACACAACACTAGGTTTTAAAATAGGGGAACATTTGTGGGAAGTGAAAATAAATACATGGAAGAAATGTACTATATAAATGATGATCAAGGTGATAAATAAAATTGATCATAACAATGTTATATATCACATGAAAGATATAAAACACAAAACAATCAACTGATGAGGAGTGAAAACGACCATAGATTTATTGAAAACAAAGGTAATTGGATAAAAAAATATATCTCTTTCCTAGAGTTGATGAATTATTTTTCCATATATACCAAGAAAATAATGAAATATACATAATTAAAAAATAAAATTTCATCCTTTAATCAATTTCCACCTCAATCGCATCATTTTATAAAAATTGTGAGTTTCCAAGAAAAATTTTACATGCTTGGAGATCAAAAAAACATCTGATAGATCACATAATCAAAAAAATGATTACAAACTCTTCCTCCTATCATTGGAAATTAACTAAAACTAAAATAGATAGTATATGGTAAGATAATTACCCTCATTAATAAACCATCACATGAAGAAATAAAACATTCACAACTTGAAAATTGACCTATTTCCACAGCTGAAAACCATGGAAATAGGGCCTAAAACCCTGATTGTAGCCTAAGATAATGGTTTTTTAAAACTGTGGCCACTATGGTCACTGAAATAGGGTCAGAACTATTTCTACTGTATAAACTATGGAAATATATGATCTATTTTCATGGTTTTAAAAATATGTAAATATATCTTGTAATTTTCTATGGTGGCAGTTGAACAATGGCTAAAGATAAAACTATGGCTATAGATGTTATCACTAAAGTTTAAAACCATAGATATAGACTAAAAATAATATGTCACTAGCCAGATTCAATCTGTATACCTCACCTATAGTATTTAGCCTCCAAAACACTACACCATAGGGAGATTTAGGTATATATATATATATATTATGTAGTATATATTATTAAAAACAATAGTGGTAGCATAAAAACCATGGAAATAGTGCTTTATACACTTTTTCCATGGAAAAGAATTCCACCCATGCAGCAGCGAGAGGCTTAAATCCATAGTTTTGAATACCATGGCATTAGACCTTCGAAAATGGTATATATACACAATTTTAAAAAAGACAGCTATAGATACCACCTACGTCCACAGTTTTAGTAAAACTCTAGCCCTTGCCTACCTATATCCTTGGTTTTGAAACCTGTGGCAATATGTCCGTGGAAATATCCCAGTTTTCTACTTCTGATTAATCTTCTATGTTAATATAATAACACTCAAGGATCAACTTAGATCATTTGATAAATAACTAATCTTAAAATTGTTCAAAATGTTACCGACCATGTTCAAAACCCAAATATCAAAAATATTAAATCACATATTATTCTAATATTAGTTTAATATTTAACTCTGATCAATTTAAGTTACTCATAAATTCATATACACAACAATTTATATCCTTAATCATTGAATCTATAAAATAGGAATATTATTTCCATAAATAACATGCATCACCATAAATCCACATTATAATCAGATATTATTCTAGAAGATAATTCACCCTCTATTTCTCAAAATAAAATCCCACAATATTATGTTTACCAAAATCATATAATGTTCTCTAAAAAATTTATTGATCTTATTCTTAAATAACATTAACTACTTAATCATTAAATCAATTTTAATTATCAAGGTTATATATATGAAAAAAATATATTTGAAATTCTAATAACCCAAAATTACTTTAAAATCAAAGAATATATAAACACTAAAGGATTTCAAAACCTTTAAACTTATCTCTACAAAATAAAAAACATTATACCTAAAATAAACAATTCACTAAAACACATACTAAACGAAAGGGTTACATTACCAAAAATATCATTCACTATACTCTTAATCATCTTAAAATCATATCACTTAAAACCTAAAAAGGGGTTTTAAGGCCTTGAAATTATGATCAACCTTATAATTATAAACCCATGATGGTATCCATAATGTTAACCTCATATGAAGACATCCAAACAAATAAATATATCTAACCCTTTTCTCTTATACCAACTGTAATGACCCAAACATAATCATTAAATAAACTAGTGTCTATAAACAAGAATTATTTTTCCTTAATTCAAAAAGATCTTTTTGGTTTAAATATTTATTGAATTAAAAAAATCTTACATAACAATATCATATATTATAAAGTGGATATGTCTACTCAATAAACATTTTTTTAATATAAATAATTTAAAATGAAACATGTTTTTCTATAACGACTATTCATCATGAAATTAAAATTAAATTCTTCGTTGTTATTATCCATACATAAACCCGGTAAAAAATATGTAAAAACCTGGGTTGATCACAAAATATCAGTACATAACATATAAAAAGTATAAAAGAAATATTTTAGTTTATGATTACGTATTCAAGATATGTCTTTTCAAAATTAAACTTTTGGATCAAAATAAATATTTTACCACCCAAAAAATCAAGTTTTCTCACCAAATATTTCCTTAAACCATTTCATAATAAACTTTAAAGTAAAAAAATAAAAAACATGGAGGTTCCCCTATAATTATAAAAATACTTATGAAATTTTTCACAAAATAAATGTCCATTTCAACTTATGAAGTAATATATACATTATTTTAAAAATAATCTCATAATTGGACACATGGGTTAATAACATAAATGAAATGGTATTATAAGATCATATAAACATAATAAACTTGGAAGTAACAAAAAACATGACATAATCATAAGTTAAGGATGACTTCTAAGACAACATCATATGGTAAAGAGAGTCTCATAGTGGATTTGTTTTTCGCCCTAATACCATACAAAAAATCTCAAGAGAAAAAACATTACACAATTGATTAGAGAGATATATGGATGAACCCATAATAACATGTTCATAATTCAATGTCACAAAAATATAAATCAATCATAACGAATAAAAATTTTAATTAACCATAGAAATAAAATGGGTACGTAATCTGGTCTCATATCATAATCAAATGAAATTTCTAAGTGAAGGAATTTAAGAAATGGAAGTAAAGAATGTATTTCCCAATAAAATGAAGGTGTAATAAGATATGAATATTTTTTTAGTAAAATATATACAAAATTTATGATCATTCGATAACAATATAGATAGAAGGTTAATTGGAGAAAGAAATTTCATAACTAAAAGAAAAGGGTGGTACAGAGATATCACATACCTTTAAACCCCAATATTTAAAAATAAAATTTCTATAAAAAAGGAAATGAGGGAATTTTAAAGAAAAATGAAGTATTTTAAAGAAATACAATCATCAAATATTTTTTTTCATCAGGAAAATCAATTAATTCTATATATTTCAAGATAAAACATTCATTTTGTCTTTTTTTAGGAATTTCAAAACATTCCGTATAAAATATATATAAAAGATTCATTTTTAAATCTTGTGATGTAAAATAAAATGAAACATAAGTTTTACTTTATAATTAAATTATTTACATATAAATAAATTAGTAAAATAATTGTAATAATATGTACATGGAAGTTAAATATTTAGAAAATAAATATTTAAAACAATTAAAATGAACTTTTTAAAGTAAAGGTTCCCTTTTGTAAAACCATAAAAAAATTAATTTAATAAAACATTATAAATATAGTTAAATATTTTCAAAAATTACCTTCATAATCCATTTAATAATAAATAATATTTTTTTGAAACATTCAGAAGAATGTGTACTTGGAAGAAGAACATTTGGAATGGAAACTTTAAAAATGATTTTTTTAAAGAAAGTCTCCTACCTTGAGTTTGAATTGCCGCATACATTATTTTTCAATAAAAAAATTAAAATTATGTTTATTATTTAAATTCTTAAGAAACTTTTTCAATTTTATTATACCTTTTATTTAATTTATTATAATGTTATATTCAATTACGTAATCATTTATGTTTATGTCCTAAATTGTGATGATATTCGTCTCACAGGTCCAAACTAAATTCAACATGTTGAATATAGTCAATGAGGTAATTATTTAATAATATATATAATAATAATCATTACATAATAATCATTTTTATAAAATTATTATTATTTTAAAACCTGGAAATAAATATGGTTACGGAAAATGAACTTTTATACAATCATGGTGACAGTAGGTCATACATATCAATGAGTAAAATTTCCATTTTTCATCAATCATGATATAAATAAGGTCGATATTATTTTATATTTATGTAATTATAATTATGTAATAATATTAATAAAATTTATTTAATATATATTTATATACCATCCACGTTATTAGTTAAGTAAAAAACTAATCACTTTGATTCATGGATATGGAAATCCACACATATGTCGGAACAACATTATCACAATTAAATGGATTCGAAGGAAAGAAAATTGATGATGCATTAAATTTTTATAATGATAATTATTCCATTAATATCAATTATATGCACTAATTTAATTTCTATAACTAGTCATGAGAGGTTGTGATGGAAATCAAATTACATTGGTTCATGAGACAGCAATCCTCTGTAAACACAATCGATGGTTTTGTTACCCACTTGATGGAAGAAAGAGTTGGATATATGTTATTAAATTATAAAAAAAAATATATTTATATTTGATATACTTATTTTAATATATTATCATGGTTTAATAAGATTTAAAGTAGGTGGGGGAAAAGGTAAAACAAAAATAATCAGTAAAAAACGATACATCTTCTTCAGACAACCTCTTTGGGTTTACACCATCATCCGTCCAAGGGGGGTTTCTAATAAATAATATGACCCTAGGATATAGAAATGGAAGTAATAAATATATTTGGGAAGGTAATTTATAAAAAAATTCTTTTTAAGTGTGAACAAAAGATACAAGGAGGTGCCCTTTTATAAGTGAGGGGAGATGCACTGTTTTGAATTTCTTAAAATATTTAATTAATATAAATTAATCATCTTGGAAAAAAGGATAAGAACTGATATGATTCAATTATAGGGCGATTATGGGTCTAAATAATCATATTAAGTAAAATTTATATATGTTTAGATGATTTTTCACCACATCTTTTGGTTTTAACTCATGTTAACCCTTTTTGCAATTATAACAATAATGAAGTCAGTTAATATTTAGGGGTCAATACAGTTACCATAAAAGAAAAATTGATTAATAAACAGACCATAGTCAATATTACACAACATATACCAATTCCTTGGCAGAATATATAACTTTTATGAATTTTATATCATTTAATAAAATATTATTTATTATAAAATATCATTAATGGCATTTTTTGTCCAATTTATTTAATTTATCATTGAAAACAATAATACAAAAAAGGGGTTAAATATATTAAATCAAAACCTCTAAACAATTTTTTTATCCCGTAAAATCCTGTAAAAAAATAATTCTTCCAAATTATCTTACTTTTAATATTTTTTAAATCATTTATTTTATTTTTCTATTAATTGAATAAATAATTAGTCATCATTGCATAATAATTTAAGTGAAATATTTTATTGATAAAAATAATAAATAAACTATCAAAATATAAAAATTTAATTCATATTTAGAATTATTATTTATAATAAAAGATAATTTGTTTTATCCCTCTCACAAAACATTATATTTATTAAAAGAAAAAAAGAGACATTTGTTTTGTATTTTACTTAAATATTATGAATGACCAAATCAAAGATATATGGAATAACAAGGCCATATTTTAGAGACATGGACATCAAAGGATAAATTCACTCAACAAATATTGTAAATTTAAGTGTTATTGTCAATTTTTAGTCCATATTATATTATTTTTAACCTTAATTACCCGATTTGGCCTTATTGTGGTGATAATTATTTAAAATAAATATTATTCAAACGGAATAAAAAAGGGAACCATTTGAAAATTTGAATCCAATTAAACAAAAATATATTTTTAATTTTAAATATTCAATTCACATAATTAGAAGAATATAATTTTAAATTTAGCATGAGAAAAAAGATGAAAAGTGTTTTATTAGAAAAATGATTTTCTCAAGGAAAAGATGATTTTTCATTAACTTGATGAATATTAATATTCATTATATTAATTTAAATTCATATAGATAGATATATATTATAATAAATTAATATTATTCATTCATCAGTAGGGGTTATTTAAATAAAATAAAATGGAAAACATTATCCACTTAAAAACAGTTTTCAGAAATAATTGATTTTTAGCCCTGAAAATTAATTTATAAAAAAATCCTAAAAATTACCTATTTAAATGAAATTAATTAAAAAAATTTAATACATTTTTCATATTTAACATTATTAACAAATATAAAATATAATGGTACTTTTAAATTACTTTATTTAATGAAATGAAATGACTGTTTTAGGAAAAATGATATTTTCACTATTCGCAAAAAGATAAATCCTTTCATAAAAAATTTGAAACATTCACCCTATATTAATTTTTATATAATTATATAAAAATTGATATCATTAATAAAAAATTTAAATTATAAATGTGAAATAATTATATTATCCTCCTAAAAAATAAATAAAAAAATATTATTGAAGAAAATGTACTTTTTAAGCATAAAATAACATTATTAAAAAATAAAATTGCTTATTTCAAAAAAATTAAAAAATAAATTAATATTTATTAGGTAATTATATATATATCATAATTTTTTCAATACAATTCATCCCCTTCAATTCAACATCTGGCTTATACTGGTCATATTTAAATAATAACATTCCATGGATTGTTTAAGCTCAGTGTTTCATATCTCATATGACATCTAATATAATATTTATTTTTTAAAAAATTTGGTGTTACACCGTAACTCACACTGAATCTAATAACATCATGGTAATAACTAAAAATAATTATATGAATATTTACTTTGTATTCCCTTGTTGAGAACCATGCTCTAATACAACTTGTTGGGAGTAGACATGTACAAATCAGGAGTTCACCAAAAGTTAAACCACCAGATGAAATATGATACATCTCCTAGAAGTTAAAAATTACCATAATTTATTTGAAATGGGCATTAAAAACCCAATGACTTAGTTCCCCATAAATTAGAAAGATGAATAAACTCCAAAAATCACCACTCATGAAATTTGTTGGTAAATATAAACACAAGAATATAAAAAGATCAAGGGAAATAGTAAAATGAATAACAATTTGGTTTTCAAAAGTTCCATTTTTCATTCTAAATCCAAATGAGAATAGTAGAAATGGTTTTGTATCTCAGGAAGTACAAATATTACAACTATTCTTTGTTAAACGCGTTGATTTCTCTAAATTATTAATCAGAGTACAATTGAAAGTCAACCTCATTAGGTGGTCGTACAACATATTTTTAGTGGGGTCCATCTAGTCATTTGGTAGAACAAAAATCCTAATTTCATAAGCAATCATCTTTAAATAACAATTGTTGTTGATCTCATCTATAAATCCTTATAATTGAAGGATACTTCAAGTTGACAAAGTGTATCACAACCTCATTGTAATGCATCCTCACTGTATAATCCACATTAAATTGAACTCCACAAAAATTTATCATTCTAGACCCCTCATTATATTGAAGTCTGCACTACATCTACCAACATTTAATGAACTCGTAATATTCCTTATCATGAATAAAATCTAGAAACTTAAAGTTTATTCAAAATCCTAACAATAAAGTTCCTAAAAGTCTGGGGCAATTTCTCCTATTTTAAAGGCCACTTTGATGTTTTATTCACTTTTTATTACCCCATAATTGTTGTTCCCTTTGGTAATTTATACATTTTTACCATTTTCAACCACTACATGGCTATTTAAAGGGTCGTTTTCTCCTATTTGGACCTCCTTATGTCAAGGGTGATTCAAGCGATTTTCGTCATGTCAATACCCTGGTAAAACATCCCATCCATCTTTTCATACATTTTTCCTTTTCCTCTATTTTTATCTATCATGTTGAGTATATTGGTTTTTTTGATTACACCATGATGTGGTGAAATTACTTTTAAACGTTTAGATTTCTCATCTCCTTCTTAAAGGAATCCATAATGACTTTTTTCTTTTATTTTTTTTATAAATTAATTGACATATATGTGATATAATATATTCTATTTAAGATTTTTCTATTGAAATTTGAAGATGAATTGGATTTTTTTCATTTTGGGTTTCATGATATTTAACGCAATTTAGGAGTGATTCTCTTATGTATTATTCAATGTTTGGCATTATTTAATTATAATTATTATATAATTGGATTATATGGTTTATGTAATATTAATATAAATGATTTTAGGGGCTATTTGGTCATAGTAAAGTTTGATTTAATGTGATGGTAAATATCAGCAATAATTATGGTTGGAGGTTCTCAACCCTCTGATGAAAATCATGGATATGCTTGGGATATGCCTACCAAAAGTTTTCTAACGTTATTAATAAAAAATAAATGTTATTTTAAAATTATTAATCAATGTTATTGGAATATTTTATAATTTCAAGTGGAATTATTTTACTATAGTTACAAAAGATGTTTTAAAATGGTTTTTAGTTGAATCCTCAATCCTATGGTTCATAATTTTATCAAGATATGGTATTTGATAATTTCCTAATTGTATAATAATTTCATATTTAAATTTAATTTTATACTTAAAAACTTTTATAAAGTTGATTAATCATGCTTCATTACTTTTTTTTTATGATTCATGGGTTTAGGAACCTTCCATGGGTATTTTATCCTTTTAATACTTCATTCCAAATGATTCCATGTCAGGAAAATATATATGATTATTTATGAGAAATATTTCTCAGATGGTGTTTACCATGTTCTGACTTTATAGGGTAATAATTTTGAATATGTTACTACCATGAAATCAAATAATCCATAACCCAAACACTTAGTTTTAGACACACTCCTACATGCCTTTTCCACTACTTCCATGGAGGGTTACTTGTTTTCATAAATTCTTGAATGTGTTATAAGTGAATAAACAATAAATTAATCCTAGTTAATAGTTTCATTAGTAATTATATGATTGTTGGGATATCTAGGTGGAAGGGAATAAATGAACTATTAAAAATTATTTCCTTCCTAATTTAGGCTATCCCCAAAATAAAACATAATGTTTTCAAACAATAATTAAATGACTATTATTTAAAGTAAAAATGATACCTTCTGATTTATTCAAATTCCTTGATTGAAGGTTGGATTTACATATCTACATATAAATTTTAAAAATTTAACTCTTTTTTTTAAATTAATTAATTGTTTTTAGTAATAAAAAATTGTTATTTTATTGACTTAATAAAAGTTAAGGGCGATGTTTTAAATAATTACAAACACATTTCAGTAAATAACATTCACATTTTAGAGGTAAAAAATATGTTTTAAAACTATTGGTCTTAATTTATATTTTTCTTGGATATAATCAATTTTCATAAAAGGGATTTAAAATATGAACAAATTATTTTTTAAATAACATTACTTTTAAATAAATTTCTAACCTAATTATTATACAACTTTCTACCTTCTGTTGGGGTCATTTGGTGTGGACTTGGGTTATGACCAATTCCATTAATAACTCCATACTTGGATTATCCCTAATACATACTTGTGACCATTTATTTACATTATTTCCTTGTTTGGAATGGTGTACATAGATTAAGAAACATCAATTATACCACCTCTTATGTTTTATACTTGTGACTCCCTGGTTATGTTTAATGCCTTATGTCAGGCTTGACTTTTAACATGTATACTTTTTTACAATTCATGATATACTATCATATGAATACAAATGTTTTATACCACGTATATATATTTATATCCTCAAAATATACCATATTGATATGACAACTAGTATAAAATATAGAGGCAATTCAAATATTTATATTAATCAGAATGATAATTTTAATACTTTTGCATACATTTTGAGTGATATTGTTGCTTGATATTTATATGATCATACCATAAGTGGTTTGTTTGTATTTATTATTTTTATTATAAATTTTGAAATCAATTTCTACGACCATCAACGGATTGGGTTGAATGGGATGGATTTTGACACTAATTATTGTATACCCCTTTCACTACACCACAGTCTGGGATTTGGCCTTGGATATTGAATACACATTTCCCTACCCATGTGAAGGGTTTATGACCTAACCATAACATATGATTCTTCGTGATGGAAAATGGCTAAAATATTTCCCTTTCCCCAGCCATGTTATTGGAACTATGGTAGACCCAGAATTGGGAATATTGGTGTGGACCCTCCTGGTATATAGAGTTATTTTTTCATTATTTTTTTATCCACTAATCCACTGTGTGTGAGTAATTAATTCCGTGTTTGGTTTGATATATGTGTGTTAAAATATGTTTTAATTTTTTTTTGTAAATTAGGGGACCTGATCATGTATATAGTTTTTTATTTGATGTTTTCTTAATGCATTTTAGTGCTTCCCTTATTAGTATGTGTATGCTCAAAACCTACATAGAAATTTCGTGGGACAATCATCTTCATGTGTTATATTTTAGATACCACATTATTGGTGAGTTTTTTGGGGATCTTTTTTCCATTGGTGACATCATTGAAAAATCCACTTCAAGTCTAGAATATGTGATGAGAACACTAAGAGTATTTGGTCAGATTGAGGAGCGAATATACATGGGTTATCCATAATTTGTTTCTCATGGTTATCAATCAAGGGACACTCCTTTTGGGTCCTTAAGGATAAATTTTTATTTTATTTTTATTTTTAGTAGATTATGGTTCATTACAGTCAGTTGTGGACTTTTGTGAGTTTTTAGATTGGTTTGACTTGTATTCTTATTTCAAATATTTTATTCATTTTGTATTGTCCATGTAATTAGAATAATAGGTACAATAATTATGATTTGAAGATATGTATTCATTTTATCAAATTAACCTATGTGATTTAATAAAATTTTGGGAGGTCACTCATCAAATTTTTTTATAAGGGGTAACAACCTCCAACTGGTAATTTTTTATACCCCCAACATATACGCAAGCCTCTACTGAGTGAATGATGTATCAGGGGCCATAATGGGACACTTATGTTGAATAATATTATATATTTAAAGGTATTAGTTTTAGTGAAATAATATAAATATATTATAACAAATGATATTCCATATATAGTACCGTATCATATAGCAATGTTGTAAAATGTGACTATAGAAGGTAGTTATAATTTTATATTTCTATATCCTATGAAACAATATGCCAAAATATATACTATATGTATTTCATGTTTGGGATTTCATACCATACAGAATTACTATATCATATAAAATGATATGAAAAAATATATATCAATTGTATATATGCTTTAGATAAAATCTATATCAATATACCACTTTCACTAAATAATTATAGAATTTATGCCATTTCCCCTTATATTATATCATATACAACAACTTGTGGAGTATTTTTGACATATTACCTAAAGGTATGATATGGTTTTGGCTATATCTAAGTGTACAATATATGTATATCTGAGCATACAGTATGAATGAGATAGTAGGAATATCACATTCCTTTTATGAGGGGTATCATAAGACTTATTATGTCATATGATTCCACTTCTTATCAATAATATTATTGGATTGATAAGGAATCATAATTATAATTATTAACAGTTAGGAATCTTTTACATAAGGCAATAGTTAATTAGATGTCTAATAAAATGATACACAAGGGAGGATCATTGATGTATTCATAATTTGAATTTAATAATGGATAAACCCTTAACTATTAAATTATATAACATATAAGTAATTTCTAGAAACTATTAGGAGTGTATAGGATCCAATATGAAGGGGTATTGAATGTTGAGTTAGTGCGGGTGATCTTGACCTAATATTTTTCTACAAATTATCCAGTTTTACTTTTTTTATAACTTATTTTTCTTTATTAGATTCTAGAATATAGTGAAATAGAAAATAAACTCACTTAAGCATCAGGTTATTTGGTTCATCTCCCGGATACACCAAGAAGGAGGGAGTCTAATGACTTCATCTTAGTGATATTTTTCAAACATGTTTTTCCTAGTGGACAACTCAAGAGTGGGTGAATTGAGTTTCCAATAAAATTTATTTTTAGAAAAGCTTAAAAAATTAAATCCCCCCATTTAATTAAATCAATTATTTAATAAGAACTATACAAATATATAATATTATTTTTCAAATATCTTCTCAAAAGAGGGATCAAGGCTCGGTTTAAATAAATTTGAAAGTACTCCAACATTTGAAATTGATTTAATTAATGGAATATTATATATAAAACAAGAATTAATATGAACAATAATAGTAAAATTTTGTTTTCATAATCAAAAAATATTAACCGAACATTATATAAATACTAAAACAAGAATATAAAGAACGTGGTAGAAATATAATTAGGGGTTCAGTATCAAGATAATATTTAACGCCCTCTACTTGTAAATTACCTACTACCAGGTTGTTTATTATAAAATAAATTGATCCGCAAACTGGATTGGGTTTTATGAACAACATCACACAAGGATGGCCAGTCACATGAGATGTTCCATAGTTATACATGGGATAAAACAAGTATAAGTACCACACAACCTAATCCATATTTTTTCATGGGAATAAAAATGAATAAAATTTTTCTAGTGTGTTTCAACCACTATACAATTTAGTATAGGATAATTTTTTTATGGATATATTGAGTAATGTTTAAAACATCTCAAAATTTATGTCTGAATAAAAAGAGTAGATGTTAAAGATCATAAAATGTCGTACAGCTCAATCTGAATTGATTTTTTTACCCAATACTCTAGGAAAATCTTCATGAGAGGATTCTATAAGGATGTCAGGGTAATGTGTAATAAAATAAAGTATCATAAATGATTTGGAAAATCCTTTTTATCTTTCAACTATTTCTCACTGTATATTTTCACTCCTTTCATTTACTCATCATCCATACACACATCACTTCCACCATTCACACATGGGGGCTATTTTGAATATATAGCATTCTAGAAGATCTAATTATCTATGGAAAAATAATATTAAGAAAATATTGATCCGTTTAAAAAGAAAAAAATTGGTAAAGACTGGATTTTTAATTAAGTATTTTATAGAGTTGTTTAAGAATAATCATTCTTAAATCCATGTGCTCATATACAAAATTTAATTCCATAAATTATCCATCGAAGAATTAATTTTTGAATTTATTATAGAAAAACAAAATAGCTCTAATAGAGGTAGATTACCTAATGGTAGAATATTGAATTGATGGTAGCATCCAGTGATGGTAGATAAATTTTCTTACCATATTGGAATGTAGATTCTTTGATTTTAGAAATGTTGTCACAGTAGTGGTAGCACAACCTGCTGTTTTCAAGACATGGTGGTATATCATCTTGGTGATAACACCATTTAACTATATTGATATATGTAGCTTTTCCTTGATGATAACATCAATCAATAGTAGAATATTCTTTTAGGTTGCTATATAAAATTGTTTCCCAACTTGAAGATATCTTGTTATAACTAGTATTAGATATTTTCCACTAATAGTAGATCAAAACATAAAAAAATATCACAATCTAGCTAGAATATGATTTACTATTATAAAAAATAAACTTATTAAAAATTGAACGAAAATGATTTTAGATTGTTAAATATTTATTTGTTGTACTAACTCTTAAATTTCCCCCTTTTTATGATCACATATCATGGTATTTTAAAACTATAGATCAATATTTAACTAATTAATATCATATTTTCTACTTTTCCCAATTAATCCATGTAATGGAAAGATATATATTTAATATTCCCAATTACTTGAGTGATTTTTTATTTTATAATTAATGACATGAAATTCCATTCATGTACCCCCCCCCTTTGGGATTTTTCAAAAATGTAAAAAAATTAGTAAAATACAAAAAAAAATGGATAAAAATAGAGTCATGTAATTAATCATTAGTAGGTTACATAGTAAAACGAAATAAGGATAAATAAAAAATTAATTCCCTATTAAATCATAGTCTTAATATGAGTAGGAATCATTCTCATGAAGAGATGTAGGGTCCATAATGTCGTTATCTTTTCCAGAAATATAAAGAATGAATGAGGTAGTAGGAGCTGTAGGAGTGGCAGAATGATGAGAGACCTTGATGACAATTGGATTGAGATTAATGATTCCTTCAATAGAAGTAAGACAAAAAGAATAACTATCATGGTTGTGGCCTAAATATGGAGAAAGAGAGAATCTGACACTTGAAGTGATATAAGAACTATAATTGTAGTCCATAGAATTTATAGAAAAGTCCTCAAGTGATCTAAATCTTTAGTAATAAATCAGCCTCCATGCTCTATTTCCTAAAATAACTCCACTTTCTAATCCATAAAAAATATTATAAGAAGTTCCATCAAATTTAAATAATGAAATTTATCCATTATGTTCTTTTTCATAGGAGACATTCATAGATTCTCATAAATGAACATTACGTGATAATTCATCTTATTCTATGTACCAATCCTTGAATGATAATATTTAATAGATTTAGTGATAATTTCTCTAACATTACTATCCTCATTAAAGAATTATATAACCATTATATTAATATTATCACCATGTTATATTATCTAATAATGTAATTATTGATGAAAGGATGTATAAATACCCATATTATATTGCATCTCTTGTCTTACAGTGGTTCAAATAAAATCATCATCTATCGATTAAGAAGAGGGATGGATAGTACAAAAAGAGGAAGCACAAGATGGATGCAGTGACTCCATTCTCTCCATAAGAAACAATTTTCTCTCAATAATTAAACCTATCATTTATTTCATTATGGATAAAATTTCATTCATCTGATCAGCTATTCTTATATTCTGAATTTCTTGTTCTTCAATTTTTACTGTCATCATTGGATATATGTGAGAAATAATCCATGAAAATTACAATTGGGTATCAGATTCACTGAGATTAGTTTCCTGAGGAGGTTTAGATCTGATTATTCTACTAATATCTGACAACTAACTTGCCTTAAAGGCATCCAAATCATCTTTAGTCACAAAAAATGGATGAGTTGTAGGAGAAATAGGATGAGATGAAATCATTTCTTAGTTAGTAAAGGAAACCTCCTTATATCTATTCTCCTCACCATGGTAACATAGAGGAGTAACTTAAAACTTTATTCCTGATAAATCCTTTCAATCAGGATCCCTTAGGATCTTTCTCAACAACAAAGATGGAAAGTCCACCATGATCCGGTGGAATTACTTTATCTTTACCATTACCCCTTTCATCATCACTATTTACATAATATCTATTATAATTAGGGTAATTGTTAGATAGATTATTAGGTAATAGAGATCCCCCCACATGGTGCCTCATCTTAAGCTTTTTCTAAAACAATTAGTTCAACCCTATGACCAGAATCTTGGTTGGGTGATATATAGTGAGTAGAATTTGTCCTTACTTCTCTTATTGACTCAACTAATTTAGAGATAATTTCAAAATATTTGGACTACTATTTCATACATTCATCATCATTATCATCATCATATCCATATATAAATCAAATATATATTTTGAACTCTTAGATGAATATTTTTCTAGTTGAACATCATTTGAAACATTAGTTTCTTCGGATTTTCCACCTTCCTTAGGATGGATTTATCTGTTAGTTATAGAAAGATGAGAGTTGGATTATATATATGATACATTTTTAATTTTTACCACATCAATGTCACTTAATTATTACAAAAAATAGCATTAAACACCTCTCCAAAATCCCCATCTTCTATACTATAATTATCATCAACTTCCTCGTTAGAATAATACACAACCACTTAATCTACATCCACGCCATAGTTAACTAATTATTTTTTTATAGTAGGTTGATCAATAGAGATTAATATATTAAACATTTAATTATCCTTAACCCATATAATTAACTAATAGTTCTTGTTAACATTCATCCTTCTTCAAGTTGCTTGACTTAAGAAAAAACCATCACAAATGTTTATATTCTCTACACCTTCAAGAACAAGACCTTTGGATTTTAATAAGGGAGATATAATATTAGGATATTCCATGTAATTTTAACTATATGATGGTTTGAAAATCTATATCATATGTACCATTAGGTATCTACAAAGGTTAATCTTATTCCCTATTTTACTAATAAATAAGAAAAATATATCTTGATACCTCATAATGATATAATTTACCATTCCTAGGACAAATCATATGTTGGATAAATTAAATCTAATAATGGCATTCCACATCAAAATTTGTTGTAGTATGTATTCACATTGCTTTATTCATAGTAAGCTCTTTCAGTACATCCTCCATAAAAAAATCTTCATAAATTTGAAATGAACCATGATAATACTCAATAATATTTGGTGATTATATCATAAAGATGATGTATATTTGCAATTAATTTAAGGGTTATTTTACCTATTTGAAAATTATCTCTCAAAAATTTATTTCTTATATTAATATGTTTTGACCTGCAATGAGACACAGGGTTCCGGCATATATTTACCGCACCTGTTTGATTAAATTTTATTGAGAAATGTCAAAATTGATATCCATTATCTTGTAAAGTGTCATTAATTTATAAATTCTATGCATAAAAACTACCTTTAGCTATGTAATATAGTTCAATTATGGGTAATTCTACACAATTTAATTTCATACTAAACAATGAAACTAGAAATAGTCCAAAAATGTGACATTATCTATAGGTTATTTCTATATCTAACTTACTACCACCATAATATTCATTTGAATAACTCACCAAATCAAATACTTTCCCTCTAGGATAAAATATTCATAAATTGTGTGTACCTTTGAGGTATTTCAAAATTGTTTTAATAGTAAGTGACTCTAATTATTTTAGATTTTATTTCAAATTAACACACATACACACACTAAACTTTATATCTAGTCAACTAGAAATTACTTATAGTAAGCTTCTAAACATAACTATATAATTGGATTGATCAATTTATTTCCATGTTTCATCAAGATCAAACTTGCATCTATTACTCATGGGAGTATCACTACCTTTTTTACATTCTATACAAAAACATTTAAAAATATATTTAGTGTATTTTATCTGATTTAAAATAATTACATCTGTATTTTTTAAAATATAAAAACTAAAAATGAATTTAATTTCTCCAATAAAAATCTTTTCAAATGAACTTTTCACCATTTTATAAAACACAATACCCAAATAATTTCTTGAATATACTAAAATATATCATCAACATAAATTTTTACTACTAAAAAATCTCTTTAAATTATTTTTATAAATTAACTATGACTAGATATACCTTTGAAAAACCTTTAGAAATCAAAAATGTGTTCATCCTATCATACCAAGCCCTACGATCTTGTTTCAATCCATATCAGGCCTTTATAAATTAAAAACATTTTTTGGAAAGTGCAGTTTTGGAAATACACGAGGTTGTTGAAAAACATATTCTCTATTATATAACCATTTAAGAATTAAATATTGAAATAAATTGGATATATTTTTAAATTCAAACGTGTTTCATTGGAAAGAAGTATCCTGATGGCTTCACATATAGCATCTAGTGAGAATGTTTCCTCATAATCAATACCCACCACTTGACTATATACTTATGAATCAAATCTTTATATATTTCTAAGTATTTTTCATGAATCATAAACCTTGTTTCCAATCACCCATTAGGTTCCAATACTAAGAATGTAATTGGGTATTTCCACAATTTCCCAGACATTATTTCTTTCAAATTGATTATGTTCTTCATGCATTTCCATCACCCATAATTCATATTTAAAATATTTTCTAATTTTCATAAGTTCTAACTATGAAAAGTATGATTGATGTGAAACATGGTTTCTAGGTGAATCTATTTTCTGATTTACTTTATCTAGATCACCAAAAATGGCATCTAAGGTATTATATCAATGTTTCCTAACATCTCTAGTAATACAAGTGTTTGAATCCTCATTTTATTATATAGGTTTAGCTTATAGTTATTCATCATAACTATCAGAGTTCCTTATAGGATCTCTAGTAGAGTTGTCTCCATGGTTAGTATTTATATCCTTATTGGAAAGGTGATACATTATATTTTCAAAAGGGTTTTTAGGTTCATGTGGATTTTTCTCGTCAAATTTTACATTTACATATTTTTCCATAGTCTTAATTATTTTATTAATCACCCTGTATTTTTTACTAAATGTAGAATATCAATGTAAAATTCATTTATTAATTTTAGAATCAAACTTGTCTAAAATATTTCTTTTCTTGATTATAAATACTTTACACCCAAAAACACTAAAATAAATACATTTTTGTTTTCTATATTTCTATAATTCATTTAGGGTATTATTTAAAAAATGTATAATTAAACTCTATTTATTATATAGAATGTTTTATGTACATCTTATTAAGAAATATAAATACGTAATAATACTCATTGTACATATACTATGAAATTTATTGAAGGATTTTTTTCTTATTTATAATACACCAATATTTTTGGGGGTCATAGGAGAATAAATGTTATGAATATATCCTTGTTATGAGAATAATGATTCAAACTCTTGATTTTCAACACACACCCATGAAAATTTTTTAAGGTCTTAATTCTAATCCCACAATGATTTTATACATATTTAGAAAATTTTGAACAACAGAAAATAGATTCACTTTTAAGATAATGAAAACATGCCCATGTATATCATGAATAATAATCAGCTATAACATGTGCATAATGATTTTTAGTAAAAATAGAAACTCTAGAGGGTCCAAACAATTCCATCTGAAGAAAATCTAAAGGAATAGAATTTTAAACTTATTTCTTCGATTTGAAAAATATTTTATAAAGCTTTTAATTTTGATTGGGATTAATTACTTTGTATTTTAGAAATTTTAGATTGGGTAGATACTTCACAAAACCTTTCCATGTTATCTTTCGAAGTGAGTGAATATTTAAATGTACTAGTCTATTATTGAAAATCCATGATTTTTTTAAAATTCAATTAAACAAGAAACATTACGTGAAAAAAAAATTAAAATCTATAGTAGAAAAATTATCATTTCACAATATAGAAAATACTAATAAATTTTAATTATAAAAAATTTGAATGTATTGTTTTCAAAAATAAAATGGTAACCATAATCAAGAAATAAGAAGATGATAATAAGATTATATTTTAATCTATCTACATAAAATACTTTATAAATTAAAATAGTGTTATACTCACCAATTTGACCAAGGCCAATTATCTTCCTTTTCACATTATTACTAAAGGTGAAATGTCCACCATCATCTCTAATCCCATTATTCGTGCTTGTGAATCCCTAATTCATATGTCTTGAATAGCCGCTATAAATATACAATATGTTCTTACCTACACATTTCAATAAGGTTTCCATAAAAAAATATTTATATCAAAAATGAATTTGGTACCCATATTTTTTTGGGTTTAAAAATTTAAGTAATAATATCTCTTCTAATCCATAATAGTTTAACTAGTTGACTAAAATAAGACTTAATAATTTCATATATTAAAAGCTTATTATATTCGGTTGGACGTGTATTACTAACTAAATTTGTAGAACTATAACCCTACTTAAATCTTTTTTATTTCATCTTTGTCTATATTGATATCAAATTTCAATGGTATACATAGGTTATGTTTGTTGTCCCGAAATTTATTTTAATGTTTTTCTTATACTAGTGGAACCTCTCCATGTCATTCTTTAATTTATCATATGATAATTTCATCTCATTATTCACTTTAAGTAGTTAATCATTATTATCCTCCTATATCGCAAGATCAATTTAAAAATGAGAAAATATTTCATGATTCTTATATAGATTTTATATTGATCATTTAATTAATTAAATGTATCTTCAAAAATGTTATAATAGTAAAATAATACTTCACATGACATTACTTATGGATGATTTTAATTTTTAGAATGAATATAATTATGTGTGTGGTATTGGGGGAAAACATTCAGTACCTTAGATGTGTTTCTCATATAAAAGAATATTGGCCCTATCCATTTTTTCTTAATTAATTGAGTCTGAATCACTTAATATGCATTGTGAGGCACTCTAGTTGGATTTTATATCATACTTATGTTTCTTTTATTTTTTCTTGAACATTAACTTATATTTTATCTTGGGATAGTCAAATTTAATGTTTACTTTTCCCTTACATTCGTAGAAGATTAATTAATTGGCTCAATAATTCTTTTTGTAATGTTTTCTCTAATTACCTTTATCATCATACATTCCAATATAGATTTATTTCTTGAGGATATTATTCTTCCTATAAAAATTCTTGAAACATTTGGTAAAATTTTTATCTTCTTTATCACTATCTCATGTTTCATTGTAACTAGAACATGCATCCTCCTTATTTTGAATTTTGATTGAGGTGGAAGTATTTAACTATACAAACATTTTATTGGATTCATCTTCATATTCATTTCTCACTATGAGTTCCTCCTCATATATGATGAGCTTTACAATAGACTCTTTTATTGGTAACTTAATTATGTCACTCGATTCCCTTATTCCAACTGTAGTTACTATAAATCCATAGGGAAAACATATGAGAAATCTCATCACTTGATCATTAATATCAATGGTATTTATAATTGCATAAATAATTTTGAAAATCTTGTTAAACCAATGATACTTTTCTTAAATAGGCTCATCAGGTTTCATCTTAAATGTAACACATTTAATAGTGAATTTATTTAGGTAAATTTCTTTAACATTAGTAGTTTCTTTATAATAAAAATGCAGTGTAATCTAGATTTTAAAATTAGTAGTCAGATTATATATTCCTTTGAATTCTTAATATCCTAAGGAATAATATAAATAATTCATAGATTTACAAAAAAAATCATTGGAAATCTTAGTCGCATCACTCCAATCTCTTCTAGGAGATTTAGTTAATACATATTTATCCTTGATAATAGTCCAAATATTAAACCCCAAGATTTCAAAATGGATTTTCATTTTAAAATTCATTTAGCATAACTATTTACATTTAAATAAGGATTCTGATTAGTAGTTGTTCCTTCTTGTATTTTATTATCCATAAAGAATGAAATCTATAAATAACATAATTTTAAGATCATTAATCAGGACTAGATCACAGAATAAATATTTTTGAAGATATCTCGGATAACAACTGTAGGTCTTAGTGGAAAAATAAATAGGGGGTGAATTGAGTTTCCAGTAAAACTTATCCTTAAAAATAATTTAAAATTTTAAATCACCAGGTTAATCAACACCATATAAATATGTAATTTTATTTTTGCAATAGAATTTCAAAATTGGGATAAATTCTTGGTTTAAATAACATTGAAAATACTTCATATTTTGAAACTAAATTTTATAACCAAACAATATATATAAAACAAAAATTAAGATTAAATATCATAGTAAAAAAGGTAAAAATAACCAATAGAATTCGTTTTATAGATAAATAATGAAAAAAAATCATATAAAGTCCACGTAGGAAATTTAAAAAGGGGTTTAGTTTCAAGTTGATACCTAATCCCCTCTACTTAGAAATCACCTAATTCCGAGTATTTTAATAAAAAATAAACTAATATGAAACAGAGATTAGGTTTTACATAAAAAATTGAACACAAAGTTGTCGCGGAAAAAAACATCTTCCATAGTCATACATTTAATAAAATAAGTAAAGGTAACATAGAAATGAATCTACAGTTTTTCATATGAATAAAAATGAATGAAATTTATAGCAATTGAGTGTGTTACATGTACTCACTAGGTTAGTATAGGATGGTTTTTTATGGATATACCGATTAATGTTAATCACATATAAAAGTAATAACATAAAGAATAGAGACAATAGATGAGAAAATGAGGTGCTGCTCAACCTGAATGGGTTTACTTGCACTTAATTCCCATGAATTATTCATGAGAATATTCCATAATGTTTTCACCAAAATTTCATTAAAATATAATATCATTAATAGATTGAACAAATCCTTCATTCTCAGTGAGGTTTTTGTCACTATATCTTTTAAATATTTTAACATATTCACCAAGCGTACACACATCACATTCACCCCACAGAGTAGGGGATCTTCTAAACATATTGAATTCCAAAAGATCTAATTATCCAACGAAAAATAATTATAAATAAATCTAGATCCTCATACTGAGAAGAAAATATACAAAGAATTACTTTTTCTATAGGTATTTAATTGAGTTGTATAAGAATAATAATTTGTAAGTCCACATTCTTATATACATCATTTAATTCCTTAAACCATCCTTTTGGAAATTTATTTTAATATTAATTCTGTATAACTAAATTAGATACACTAGATGTAGATTCTTTGATGGTATCATCTTACACTGCAGGTAGTTGGTGAAGAAGGTACATCACTAGTGTTAGAATCTCGAGTGATGGATTCTTTACTGGTAGAAAGGTTTTGGCGGTAGCGGTAGTATAATATGAAAGTAGAATGACCCAATAGTGGACAATTATAGTTTTAGTACCATTCAATGTTATGGATAGATTAATACTTTCCTTCGTGAAAGCATCAATTGATAATAGAAGATACTAGGAGGTAGCTCCGTTCAATGGTAGCAGAACCTGGAAGTAAATCATTATAACTGATGTAAGATTTTTTAACTAATGGAATATCAACCCTTTGAAACATTTTCACAATATTTACGGAATACTATTTACTATTATAAAACATTAATGTTATTATAAAGATAAAAAACATGATTTTTGAAAATTAAAATAAGGATATGTTAGAATAAACAAACAAAAAAATATGATGAAGATAGTGTAAAATACATTTATCAATAAAATGTACACGAGTTATTTTTTTTATATATATAAATTGTTCCATCTTCATGCTTTGTTATCTTGGGATTTGATATTTCTAATTGGTTTAGCTACATTAAACAAGAATAAAACAATCCATAGAAACCTATTGATGGTATCAGAAAATTGTTTTCTTCTAATTCATGAAATTATTATTAAAATGAATAAATATGTAGATCATAATGAAGTTATATTATTCAATTTTAAAAATGATATTGAATTTGAACTATGGATCATTTTATAGTATTGTATATTACAAGTAATGGAATATAATTTTTATTATTCTTAGTTTTAGGACATAAGACATCATAGGTCGTGATAGGACTATAATGTATTATATATGATAGTGTAATGTATGACTTGGTTCAAATTATTTGGTTTTATATATATTATATTGTAAGACACATGGTGACATAATCAGTGATGGTACCAAGAAACACATACAAAAAATAGAATTGTATCATCATTTTTATATGATTCATATCATAATATCTGACATCATAAGTTTCAAATAGTTTATTATTATATAGGATTAATCATAAGACACAAATACCAAAAACATTTGGGTCAATATTACATAGATATCTAAGCACAGGGTTAATTTTATTTTTCACATGGCTATTATTCTACCATCCACATCATAATATGAGATTACTAGGCATAATCTAGTTAATCATAAATAGACCACATGGGCTATCATAACATGAATTATAAATTTTCAGTTATGAAAATTAGATCTTAATGGGATTTTAGTGTTGTGAATTTTCTATCAATTATGATGATATGTGGTATATAATTTAATATGATATAATATAAAATTTTTAATTTTCAAAACATCAATTATGAATAGATTTAAATAATTTATCAGTTAGTTATATATTATAATAAAATGAAATTTTTTATTTTTATTGAATTTATAAAATGATCATAAATTAATTAATTATAAAATATTTTTTTTAATTAATTAAATTTTTATAAAATATTTATAAAATAAATATTCCATAATATTAATTATAATTACTAAAAAAATTAGTTTAAATAATATAAAATAAATTATAAATTAGATATAAAATGTTTATATAGAAATTATAAATAAAATTTATAAAGGGTTTGTAAATTAAAAAATAAGACATAATATAAATGATTTTATACTGTATTATAAATTATTTATAATTTTGTGTTCAAAATAATAGGAATTATGTGAGAAATTATTTAAAAAATATCATAATTAGTTGTGATAAATAATATTATCAAGGTTTTAATTACATTAAATATTGCATATTTACATTTTGTAAATCTGATACATGATTAAATTTGAATATAAATTGTTTTTATTTAATTTAATATCTTACATTTAAGTGAAACATCATATAAAAGATAATATGAATGGATTTCACATTGTATTTAGTTATATAGTGTTTATACTCATTTCGATCATGAAACATCTTTAATTTTTACATTATAAAGAGTTTCTAATTAACTATTTTTATGAATAGTTCATAAAATTTTTATCTCATGTTTTATCATATGAATTGTTAATTTGTTTATTTTATTCCCTATTTCAATAACGAATATAATATTTATATTATGAATGGATGTTTGTTTTGTTTTAATGTGTTAAACTACTAAAAAAATTCATTCATTCGAATAGGGAAATCTGTATTGGGAATTAGAATTAATTTAATTTTATTCTACCTTAACTATGTATTATATTAGGTTATGATATTTAATTGAGAAGTTAATTATAATTTATCTATATTAGGTGTTGAATTTATGATGGAATTAAAGTTTCACTTGATTAACGTATCCTTGAGAAAAGGGACTTTAGATTAGTGTCTCGCAGTCCTCGAGACATATACCCTATTTAAAAAATTGGGGGTCATCTTTTTGTCCCTCAAATATTACTCGATTAGGGATTGTTAATTCCCTATGATTTTAAAAAATTATAAGAAATGGTTTCATATACATTATGTATGAGATGCATTCAAATATTTATTAATATTTTCATATTTTAGTTTCAATCTATAACACAAGATGTGATTTGTGTAAAGGGTTACACATCAATACGATTGGAATATATTGATTTAATTTGGGGTGAAAGGGGGATTCTAGAATAAATAATTAGAATCATGCATACATGTTAATGAAAAAAATGAGACAATATGGTGAGATTAATTCCCCCTAAAAAATATTATTTATTAGATTTCTTTTGAAAACACTTTTCCAAACAAAAAACATCAAATCAAGTAGGTTATATTAAATTTAGATTCCATTAGATAATCTTATGTAAGGAAATAATGTAATGGGTGACCCTGATAGGGTTAGATTTATTTTTATTGAATTTATATTGGGTTATACTTATATTAGAGACCATATTATTATTAGGTTATTGGTGTAATAGAGTTTGATTAATTGATACAATGGACGTGGAAATGTGATGTCTTCTCTAATATCCAAGAGTTATATATAATATAATTGGAATGATAGCCTCCGTAAATAGTTATGTTATTTGATAAATACTAAAGATGAATCAGTTTTTAGTGAAATATAAATCTTTCACCACTAATTTTTGTATGTATATTAACAAATTTAATAATTTTATTGGGAGAAAATTAAATAAAATTCTTTATTAGATGTTGGTAAAACATGACATTCGTCAGATAAAAACTATTCTTATCGATAAATGGAATAATCATAATCAAACATATAAATTGTGATAAAAGCTTCAAAAAAGATAATATTATTATAATAAATGTAATAGACTAGTTAAAACATTAGAATCATTATAAAATATATGATTAAATTATATGTGTTAGTGAAAAACAATAATTATTTACTTTAGGCCCTAGATCAGACGGTCTGTTACTAAGAGGAGGGTGGATCAGTGCTATTTGTTTTTAAAAATTATTAATTTTTTAGCATTAAACCCTTTTGAATTTGTGTAGTCATGATTCAATTTTATTATCACTTCCTATTTCGTACAAAAGAATAAACTTAAGGAAACTTTAAATAAGAATTTTTAAAAGTTTTGTCCTCAATGTGAGTGTCTACTCTTTTTCATAGTCAAACTGTGGTTGTTTCACATATTTTATAATCACTATATTTTTCAGTTATTAAAAATTACAACAATTGGAAGGCAAAATATTTGTAAGTATTATACAATTATCTATATTGATATGTACCATACACTTCCAACTAAATTTATTTATGGGTTTCTTTGTACTTGTCCAATATTAATTCAAGGAATTCTGTTTGAACTAGAATATGAATCAAATCTTCTAGAATAATTAAAAATTCATTATAATTAAAGACAATATATTATTCTATAAACACTAAAACTACTATCATGTTATCCATATATAATAATACACCATAGATTCATCTCATAATTATTCATGATGATCTATCCATGCATGCGATCATGCATGATCTCCTACCTCATCTTAATGAAATGAATAAATTTGTAGCAGCCATAGCAAATTACCTTGACATGTAAAAAAATTAGATTAAAAAAAATTCAATATCCAAAATCATTCTTTGATACAGAAGATTTTTTGATTTACATGGTACCATATTCATCTCCAGAATTCATGAACATAATTTTCTACTTCGTCTATTTTATTTATATGTGAAAAATAAATAAAAATAATGTTTCCAAAATAAATTTTGGAACCTTCTTTGTTATTATCATCCTAAAATATCTTGATCAAAGACTCTATAAAATATATCAGAAACTTTTAAAATCAATAATTTTGAATAATTGAATTCAAAATCTCTATATAAACCATCTTGAATTCTAATTTAATTCCAATATTAAACCCATTTCAAAAATACCATGAAATTAAAAATTATATCCCCTTCAAAACATTATTTAAAATCATAGGAGATAAAATTCCATTTAAGATTATATGGTATTTTTATTTGGAAAATTCATCTTATTAGTAGAGAACTCATTTATTTACATTACCACACTAACAATTTAATGATGCGCTCTCATTGTGAATCAAAAATATGTGTGATGTTTGATCAATGAAGAACACTACAATAGAAACACATGAATTATCTTGAATATTCTTCATCTTATCTCCAAACGTTTTTCAATTTTATTATAATCAATTATCTTATGTGAAATAATATTATGTTATATTTTCATATGTGTAAAATATATTTTTTAAGTATATGATAATTTACTTACACAGATAATATCTAAAATGGGAATTTATTCTTAATAAGATATTTTTCTTATGTGTATGATAATTCACACACACATATAAAATATTGCAGTAATATTTATTCCATGTAAGAGAATTTTCAAATGTATATGAAAATTCTCTTACGTTCACAAAACATAGTCACATGAAACACATTTTTCTATAAAAAATCATAGATCATGTGTTCCTCTGATTTTTATTATATTTTCCTCTTTAATAGTAAAAAATTAATTACATTGTTCTAGAACCATATATTTAGAAAAAAATTTAACTTGAACACCATAAATTTCATAAGGAAATTCATTTTCTAAAACATCAAATTTCATACAGGCTTAATGAAAATACAATACTTATAGAATGTCTTATGTCCTTCTTCAACAGTTCATAAATTTCATATTAATTCAAATGAACTCAAATCATCCAAAAAACATCAATAAATTAAAAAAATCAATTAAAACACTTCCATAGGATCTCCATATATATATCATATAAGGTTGAAAATAAATAAATCTTCTTTAAAAATTTAATGGTCACTTCAACTTCACACTTTAGATTTGTTATCAATCCATGGAACTATTTATAAACGTCATATTAAAAGTCAAATTCTCTTTCAATAATCATGATATCATAGACTTTATCTAATGGAAAACAACTTAAAAAACACCACAAGTTAGAGTAGTTTTTTTAGATAACTTTATCCTTTGGTGATTGGGATTTTTTATCCATGTGATAAAGTTCTATACCCCATAATATATGAACTCACTACATCACACAAACTCCTACATTTTAAAATAAACATGTCCACTAAATAAAAAGAAAAAGGAATTCACCCCACCCCCTTCCATATGACATATTTAAATAAAATATTTTTACACTTACTTCCCTCCATTTTACAATATATTCCAAGTCTTAGTGGGGGTAACACCTAAAGCTAAATAATGGTGTAAGAAGGGATGAACACCCATGATTTTCATTAATTACTCAAATATATTTACAAACATATGCTTGGTTAAAATATCATCAAAATGGACTTTTTAGTAATAAATTCCATATCAATATCTCCACTAGCCCCCCTATCTTTAATAAAACGAAATCTTGTATCAATATGCATAGACTTTGAGTATTGAAATGTATTTTTAGAAATTTATATAACACATTAACAATAATAATGAATCCTGAGGTACTTTCAACATTAACCATCAAATCATACAACATCTCCTTCATCCAAATAATTTAAGTGTAAGCACAAGAATCAGTAATATATTCAAACTCAATAGTACACAGTGTTATAGAGTTCTATTTTATATAGTGATAACTCACAAAATAGTCTCCTAGGAGGAAAATTCCACCTGAATTTGACCTTATATAATCATAATTACCTACCAAATCATGAATTGTAAACCAGGAAAAATTAAAATTATTCCCTTTCTTAATGAAAAACATAAATCGTAGTCCCTTTTAACATTTTGAGACATATTTTTCAAGTCATAACATATAACTCCTTTGGTTAAATTTCATATCTATCATAGACACTCATAGAATATACAGTATCTATTCTAGAATTTTTGATATAGGGTAGACCACCAATCAGTCTTCTGAATTATCATTATTTAGCAAATTTTTATAAATTCAATTCCACCAGAATGGGTTTATACACTGGATTTCAGACCCCCATATAATACTTATTCAATAATTATTTTTATTACTTCTCTAAAGATAATGAAATAAATTTTTTTCAATTATAAAACATAAAACACCAAGAAGTATCTTAGATAACAACACATAAACATATCAAATTATTTCTTCATTTTATTTGAAAATATTGATAATCATTTTCCTAAACACCAAAAAAAATAATCAATATATACAATTTCAATAAGTGTATATATCTTTATGGCCTTGATATACATGTTTTTGTATACATTTCCTTTAATGGATTTTAATTCCTTTAACCAGTTGCCAATCCTTGAATATTGTGACCTTGGGGAATGTTTTCTTCCATATAAATTCTTCTTCAATTTTAGCACTTCTATTTTATCATCATTAGGAAAAAACCATCAATATGCTTAGTTTATACATTTTTTTTATTTTTTTTAAGGCAAAGCCTCCTTTATTAAATACAAGAGAAAGAGGAAAGAAGAGAAAAGAAAAGAGTACGGGAAAAAACAGGGAAAACCCCAAACAATGACTAATTCTTTACCTTTTTCAGTAGACGCTGAGTTAGCCTTTGCTCTTCTTCTTTTAAAGCAATCAGCTCCGTTTTTTCACGTCCTCTTCCACGACCTCTAGATCACCCTTTGCTAGCAATTGCCCTGTTCGTAAGAACTTGAAGCCTTACCTGCAATGTCTCAGCATCAGTGCTATCAGAACCCGAGCTATCCTCTCACTACTGGAAACATGATCTTTCCCAACACTTCTATACCAACGGTTTGTAAAAACCGTTGGTATAGCAACTCTTTCCCAACGGTTCATCAAAACCGTTGGGAAAGGGAATAAAAACACACCCTTTCCCAACGGTTTTGGTGAACCGTTGGGAAAGAGTGACCTTTCCCAACGGTTCACCAAAACCGTTGGGAAAGGGTAGGATTTTTACCCTCTTTTCCCAACGGTTCATCAAAACCGTTGGGAAAGAGTACCCTTTCCCAACGGTTCACCAAAACCGTTGGGAAAGGGTGTGTTTTTAGGCCCTTTCCCAATGGTTTTGATGAACCGTTGGGAAAGGTTACTCTTTCCCAACGGTTTTGATGAACCGTTGGGAAAAAGAGGGTAAAAATCCAACATTCACTCTACTAAAAATACACCCACCCAGAACCGTTGGGATATGTTCATTGATTTTTTTCCAGATCTACTAACGGAGAACATTATATAAATCAAAAATTTAAATAATTATGATACTACATATATATATTTATGAAATTATGTTTACAAAGTGATGTTATCCTAGTGGTTAAGTCGTTCGATTATAAACGAGGGGTCCTGGGATCAAATCCCAGCGGTGATTTTATTTTTGGAATTTATAAACCAACGGTTCCATTACCGTTGGTATAGATTTCATATTACCTATACCAACGGTTTCCAAAACCGTTGGTATAGGTCTATACCAATGGTTTTCGGAGAACCGTTGGTATAGACCTATCCCAACGGCTTACTTGGCTACGGTTCTCCAAACCGTTGGTATAGGCTATACCAACGGTTTGGAGGCCTATACCAACGGTTCCAAACAGTTGGTAAAGGTTAGTTTTCTAGTAGTGTCTGTATCTTCCTTTCCATTAACAGAAGAAGAATTTGTTTTAAGTGGCGTCATCCTTTCTTCTGAAGTAGGCTTCTCAACCTCCGTAGAGGAAGCAACCGGGGACAGTGTCTTTTTGTAAGAAACAGTCTGAAATCCTTCATTATCCAATAGGGGTTTTTCAGAAGAGTGAAAATCTTTAGAGATGACTGGAGAGTCATGATCTAAAGTTTGTTTACCTTTTCGATTCCCAAATGGCATCAATTTCCTTTGAGAGAGTTGCTGATCAACCGCAATCTGTGCTTCTACTTCTCCTGCCTGCTCATTTCCTTTTCTTGTTGAATCAACATGTCGGACATTATCTGCATCCATATAAATCTCAGCCCAAGACTTCTTCTGATTTTCAGGGAAAGTACAAAACTTGGGCGAATCTGTTCGGTCTCCCAAAACATCAACATTATATGCTTAGTTTATACATGTTTTTAAGATAAATATATAAAAAATAATATTTGAAACCAATTTGTATGATTTTATATTTCTTGTATACTTCAATAGCGTGAAACATTCTTATAGACTTAAATCTTGCAATTAGTGAAAAAATTTCTTCCAAATATTCTCCATCTACTTAAGAATACCCTTTTCATACAACTTTTTCCATATTTCTAAAAACATTTCCTGATTATTCAACTTTTTATAGATAACATATTTTTTCAAATGACATTTCTTTATTAGGTTATTGAATAAGGTCGCATTTATAATTCTAATCAATTTTGATTATCTTATTATTCATATCCTCAGTCCATTATTTCGGTTTTAATGTTTCAGTAACTGATTGTGGTTCATCCTAGAAAATAATTTTGGTCTAATTATAAACCCTTAATCTTCTTTTACCTGATTTTATTGTAGCTTTATTGTATCTCATCTTCCTTTGAGCCTAAATATGATATTTTTGATACATAATGATTCTTCCTCCTTCCATATAGTTTTATATCATTTTATAGTTATTTTTTCCAATATGATTATATTTTACATCATAACTTTTCTATTTAGATTAATTGTATGCTACAATTGGTTTAGCTACAATCTATTTATGATTTTTCTGTCAAAAAATCTACATATTATAATCATTATATTATTCAAAAACTAATATATCTTAATCAATATTTATGGTTTTTTTCAATAGATTTGACTTTATAAGAATAAAAAAACCTATGTTGTATTTTATTCCAATATCAATAGAATTTTATCTTCAGTAGGTATCCAAGCACGATACACTCTTCAACTCATACAGCAAAATTTCCTTTATTTGATTCTTTGATCTTAATAGAGGAAGGACTTAAAATTACTCTAAAGTAACTCATTATTGTCTTCTTGTTATACCACATCCCATATTAAGTCAAATTTTAATTCGATCTCAAAACCATCAATTTTGACTTTGAATAGTTCTGAAAAAAAATCTCTATCCAAAAAACATTGATATTTCAAATTCAAAAAGCATAGTTCTCTCCATCTAGACCATAGTAATATTCATTATTTCAGCAACCCCATTATGTTAAAGGGTGTAATGGGTTTAACATTTATGTTTAGTCAAATACTTTATAAGGTAATACTAAAATAAATTTTTACGGTAATTCATCAAAATATTAGTTATCAATGTTTTTATGGGATTTATAAGATATCTTTATAACTTATTTTGTACAAATATCAAACAAGTCCAATACCAAGGACTTTTTTCAGGAATAGTACAAGTTTTATCTGTCTATTTTCATTAAAAAATGTAATAAACTAAAAAATACAACTTCTTAATTTGTGTCTCATTGGCCTTCAAAACATTGAGTAAACTAATTCATGAATTTCTTTTAATGTGTATTCACTCTTTTATAAATTTCTTTAACCATTTTCTCCTTTTACGGGTATTAAAATCCTGATCTCTTTCTTGAATAAATTGGGGTATATCCCTCACAACATTTTATTTATATATCTTAATCATATTTTTTTGATTAGAATGGAAAAGTCTTTTGTTCTATAATATATTATTTTTTCTAGCACTGAGAAAGCAACAATTATAAAGATCTCAAATTTTGAATAAATTCTCAATGGTTCTTTCTCATATTTTTAAAATCCTTCTGTTAAAAATTATTTTAATAAGAGACATGTTTTTTATAAATATTACCTTATTTACATATTTAAAAAATTACTTAACACTAAAAATTTTGTAGGGGCCAGGAGATATTTGAGTTGTTTCAAAAAACATAGAAGATGTTGAGAATATTTCTGACAGGATTTTCATGAATTAATTATGGTTTATAAAAAGGGTTTTGTATTTTTCAAATATAAACCACCTTATTTGTAATATTTTCAACAATAGTCATTGGATGAAGGTGATCAGCCTAACTTTACCAAACTAAGTCCATCAGATAAATGTTATCCATCTAAATTGATCATCCTAAGTGTTTTTTTGAACTCTTATATTATAAATCATAGAGTTTTACTGAAAAACTATTCAATGAAGAAATATGGTGATGTTTTCATTCTCTTAAGGATACTGAAATAATGAGTACTGAAATATATTTTCATTCTAGATTAATTCAAAATTTGGAGAATAATGTTAAGATGTTCAACATTCATGCTATGAAGTGCTATCAGTCAATAGTTTTTGAATATTTCTAACTAGATTAAGGTTTGAAGTGTTCAAAGGGATGTTTTTATGGAATGTAATTGGATAAAGATCTTCATATGATCACTTACACATCATTAGATAGAGTCTACCAGATGAATTATTTGTATTTTTTGGAAAAAAATTGTTTGTTTTTATACAATGTCAATCAAATGGGAATGTAAAATGTTTTGAAGTGAATATTGTTTTGGGATGATTGGAGGAAGTACCCAAGTCATTGTATAGAAATTTTTTTGTTTAATTTCATTGTATGGATGTTTCTGTATAAATTTCATCATTCAATGGTTGGTATGTAAATGTAGTAAATGAATAGTTCTGAAGTGTTTTATCAGATAGTGGAAGTCAATAGTGAAATATTTTCAAGATGTTCCTCTGAAGTTATGCTAAAACACCAGTTGGATTTTCATCATTGAACAACATTATTGTAAATTTTTACCAGATTGGTGAGTATTTTAATGTTTTATTTGTTTGAAAGAATATGTAAAGCTTTCACAAAGGTAAAAAATGAGATGATGCATAGATGGTCATTCAATTTTACGAAAATAACTAAATAAGATCATGATACTCATTGAAATATGAGGAAATTTGGATAATTTTTTCATCAATAAATCTAATGGAGATATCATATCTTTTAGGAGAATTAAATGTGGTCAAAGGAATGATACTTAAGAGTGGTATATTCAAAGTGTTGAGTTGGAAGTTTGAATTATAGTCTACATGTTTCCCTAAAATCATAGTGGTGTTATGCTATATAAAGGGAGTTTGTGCACATAGGTAAAATATGAATTTTTAAAGAGAGGTGAATCACTGTTGAATTGTAAATTCAATCATAGAAACTTGGAAAAGTAGTATCGGTCAGATGAATATCGGATAAAGTCTTCCCATCACTTGGTAGCAGATTAATGGTGTTTATAATTAAATAAAATTAATAGGATGACGTGGATCTAGTATAAATATATGAGAATTTGTTTCCTATTATATGGTATTGGATAGACACTATTCCATAGTGATTGAAAGAACTATGTTTTTTATTTAATTTCAGTCTAAAAGATGGCACTGAAAGGATTCTACGAGAAAGATGTTTAATAGAGTCTACTGAATAAACACATCATAAAAACATCCATCAGACTCAATAGTTTTATTACTTTTAATTATATAATAAATTGATGATTAAGTACTTTCATCAAAATTAATTTTGGATAAAGACTAATCAGCACAAAAACAACATACTGAAGCTTGTTAATGAAGATTATTATAGTTTTTACAAAAACATTACATATATTTATCTATGTGAGCAGTGCATAAATTATTTATTGACTAAAATGTGTTTCAAGTGAAAGGATACACCATGCACTCTATTACCACATTAAAGGATTATTTTCTAGTGGTTCATGGGGTATTGGATTATTTCCAAACCATTTCATGGACATGTTACTCTTATAAAGTAGTGAACCTTAGAAATTCTTGTGTTCCTATGGATTTTCCTTTTTACCTATTTTTTATAAAATTCTATTCCACCCAATACGAAGTAATTTTATTTAGATAAAAGAATAAAACGAAATTATCAATGATTCACCTCCTCCCCCTATCAATGATCTTCCATATCATGATTGGTAATTTCAAGTGGTATCAAAGTGGGGTTCCCTTAGAAATCTCTTTTCTTTAGTTTGAATAAAATATAAGATTAACATGGATATTCATAACATTGATAATAGAAAAGTTATTCATGTGTTTTATGTAAATAACAAGAACTTTACCTTGTCATATTTCCATTGGTTATGCAATACTTGAGTTTAAAATGCGGGTTTTACCATAGGAATTACAAAACCTTTTTCGATGTTGGGAATTTGAGAAAAAATTTCCATGGGTGGTATTTGATGAAATAAATAAATTTAGTTTCTCCTATTTATATACACTATTATAAACAATTCATAGGGTTGGCCTTAAAACCTTGAGAATTGAGAGGATATCATGGGGGATCTTCGTTGGGCAAACGACAATCGGGTTTGGGATCATTGATCAGTGGGCAACGAAACATTTGGATCTCGCCAAGGATGTAAATGCAGAACCATTCATCATGAGTGATTGATCCAAACACTAAGTAGTATTTTGATTTATTATTTCCATCCCATTATTTTATCTCATTTTAATGCTTATAAATTCTATGAATAGAATTGATTTGTGCATTGATCATAGATTTAATTGATGTGGATTAAATTGGTAGTTTTGTCTAGTTCCTCTACTTTTGTCTACTTCTTCGACAATGGATCAAGGTGGAATGAAAAAATTTTGAGGTCCATTCCTCACATATGGTGGCTTATATATTTCTCCCTTGTTTATTTGAACATTCATCACGGGCTATTTATTTGTCACATGGTTTGATAAATACCCAATATTCGATCATTTCAAGGTCATTCTTCAGCATAAAGGATCAATATCATGGTTATATTTCATGATAGAGGGTGTGATAAAGTTGCGGTGATCGTAGGTAATGATAATATTTGGATCATAATGGATTAAAAAATTCCATTATTCCTAGTTTTGATGTGTTATTGTGATGGATGGCTCAACGGTGCTGTTTCCGGAGATGACTCGAACCTAAATCCTAGAGACCGATGATGGAAAGGTTCAAATGAACCCCAATCTATAATTACCTAACAAGAATTGTGATTAAAGTAGTGGTGGTAGTGACATGATGTAGATCTGATGATTTTGGAATATCCAGGGTTATATGGCTTGTCAACTAGGATCACACACATTGCAAGACCCCCCCCCCCCCCCCCGTGCAACACTAGTGTTTCCTAAGAGATTTAAATTTCAAATTATGTGTGACTATGTCACATGTCTTGTGACCACATCACCCACCGTCTAACAAATTCATGGTGGCATGGAATGTAACTCAGAGGTTACATAGGAATGGGCAGGCTGAAGTATGTTGACATGGCCAAATTACAAGAACGCAGTCTGGTGTACCACGGGCAAGGTGTGGGGTGATACCTAATTGTTGTGTCCTATTCTTATACTTCATGTATTTCTATATGTACATGACCTATGAGGAATTATCCCCTAGGAAAACAAGGGGTTCCTTGAATGCATCGTGTTACCCCAATACACATCTTGTACCACATCTATGGGTGTTTGTATCCCTTTTGTTTCTTAAATCATGATCACTATTAGTTGAATGTATTCCCTTGGTCTATCCCCTAAATGGTATAGTGCATAATTTTGAACACCTCTTTTGATTATGATCCCCTCTATAGGATTATCCTCAAATGAAGTTTGTGGATTCTATCTGTGAGACTTGAGTGTCATCCTCTATAATTTTATACCTTAAGTTGAATTTATGGAATCATCATGACTTCCTTGAGTAATTATTTGATCCTCTACCCAACTATCGATTTCAGTAGGGTTATCAGTACCATGGTTTTATGATCCCCTACATAGAGTGTTGATCTAGATTGGGTTTGTGAGCCCCTAGTAATAATAGGGGTGAACCTCTATCTAAGTTTCAGGTTCTTCTAAGAATAGTGATATTTCTTTGATGGGAATCGATTGATTATGACCTCTTGGATTAGTTTATCTTGTTATAGAATGGATCATAGAGTTGATTTTCATAGAATGAGAATTTCTTTGAGAATAATCTACGTCTGGATTTTTGGTTATGATCTTATAAAGGTGGGGAGTCCTTCCCGGGTATATTTGGGTTTTATTACTATTATTAATTTCTTAGTGTATTCTTTTTATGAGTTTAATACCATTGATTCATTGTGTGTAGTGTTTTGGGGGTCTCCTATTGAGTATTTTTATACTCAACCCAACATTGGATCTACCTTCACGTGTCTTGTCCCATGAAGATGATGTCCCATTCGTTGGTGTCCTAGGAGGAGAGGGAGATGGTGAATCATTTCTTGTGCTAGATATACCAATGTGTTTTATGTGTTATTTCATTTGATTAAATTCATATCCCTTAGAGTAAGTTGGACTCTCTATAATTTTTTCTCTTGTATTTGGACCCTTCTTCTCTTTTGGTACTTTACATTCATACTCTGATTATGGGATCATAGATACATGCATGAATTTCCTTTAGTTATTTTACATTCCATTATTTTATCGGATTATAGATGTGTGTTTGTGTACATTTAAATTAAGATAATGAATCCCATGTGTGTGATATTCCTACTCAGTGCTTGTCGAAAACCCTTGCCTATTGGAGATGGTCTTAGGGTAGTTGTGGTTTAGGCCTTATTGGTATGGGTCATGAAAAAGTGGCATCACTGCAGTCTGTTCTACCTTAGTAGAGGAGATTATGATATTGTTATGGGGAAACTCTGTTCAGTTTTTTGACTTCTCCATTAAGGCCAGGGACTCCAGTGTTGTTGTGGTATCTGATGTATCCCCAAATCCGGACTCTGATCACCTATCTTTTAACTCGGTATATATATATACATTGGTTTCATGGGAAACATTAGAACTTAAATCATATAGTAATGGGTTGGGGTTCCCTTTTCCATCCTTGGTCATCTCACTAGATACAATATTTGATTGTGGTACATATTATATGTTTTAGGACTCCATCGATAAGACAATCAGCAAGTATTCCACAGCATGATCAGGAGGATGATCCACCAAGTGACGATGCTTCCGTATAGGTACATGTACTCATGATATAACCCAAAATTGGTTAAGCAAATATACGACCATGCATTGAGTATCATCTAGTGCTAGTAGTACCCGCTAAGGATGCAAATGGGATGAGTGAACTTCACAGGTTTTAGAGGCATTGACCTCCTAGGTTTTGGGGTGATTCTAACCCTTAGGTATCTAAGGATAGTCTAAAAAATTCACATGAGTTTTCCTCCTCATGAGTTCACCTATATATCAGATGGAAGTCCACTTGGGGAGTCTTTATCAAGGCTTCATGGGGTGATGGTAGAGTTTAGTGGCTCAATAACATAATGAGATAGCTCACTACTAGTAAAACCTTGATCATCTCATCGTAGATTATTTTTATCGAACCCCATTAAAATTAGTGAGAATTCAGAAGATTCTGAATCTTCATCAAGGAATTTTGACTTCGGTAGATTACTCAGAGTGGTTCACTGATCTATCGTGATACTCCTTGGATATGGGGTGGGATCCTCTCTTTATAGCATAATACTCTGATCTGGGCATATGCTGAGATATCAAGTATTCAGTGATTTCTTTCCACAATCCAACTTATTTTGGATTGATGCTGTGAGACTTAGTATTAGAGATATTCCTAGTTTTATAGGTGTCAATAGTAGGTGCTGGTAATGTAAAACTATGAAATTAGACCTCGATAACAAGTAGGAGATGACATTCATTGGGATTAATGAATTTTAGATGTTTTAGAAGATAATACCAAGACATAGGATCAGCGGTAAAGGGAGATTCATTTGGATTTAATCAGCTAATGGATAGATAGTATTTCTCATGTGGCATTTAGGGACATCTGGAAGGTGATTTTCTAACCCATCATACAGCTGATTAAGAGATGGTCAATGGACCTCTTCGGTTGAGATAGAGGCAGGATCAAGAATGTTTGTAGGGATAAAGACATGGAAGAGGGTCTAGTAGGGAAAATAAAGGTTTTTATATGTTTTACATATTACCACCACCACCCCTAGGTCATCCACATTATGCTTAGAGAGATGGTGGTCTAGGATGACAAAATATAGAGGCTTTGAAGGCCAATGACCCAAAGGTTCCATGGTTGATATGATGTATGATTTGTGTCTTTTAAACATTATATGTATTATATATAGACATTGGTGTGATTCATTATTTTCATTCCACATCAATGTTTCATGAAATAGAGACTCCAGTTGAGATTTATGCTCAACCCTTGTGGTTGGATACTCCAAAAAATAGTGACCCAGTAATTTTACCCCTCTTCCGACAGTGAGAACTAATGGTTGGAGGTGAGAGGTTTTTGTGATATCTCTATGAATAAGTGATGAGGCTTTATGGCATTGTCTTAGGTATGGAATCGATTTCTATAGTTCATAACAAGATTGATTGTTTTAGGAAAATAATGCAATATATCTGTAGTAATGGGATGAGGTTTTCCTTTGCAGGTGAAAAGGAAACAATGGACGAGCTGAAAAAGCACAAGAAAATGAGATTGAATCCAATTACCTACCCTCCATGAGTGAGATTTATGAAATTTCTTATACCTCAGGGTGACATTTATATATGAACCATCATATCATATGGATCTTACAGAACATTATGATTTGATGTTGTATTTGGAAGACTTATATGAGATGGTATTTTTGAGACCTAGTGTTTCCCCTAGGCATCACTAATGTTGTTTTCCAAGAAGGAGGATAAGATCTTGAGGTTATGTGTGGATTCCGGTGCTTGAACTAGGTTACCGGGAAAAATATGTATCCATTACTATTGATCAACAACCTCTTCGATTAGATGAGAGGAGCATGATGGTTATCAAATATTTTATTTATTTAAGGCTATCAGCATCAATGAGTATATATTTAGGACCTAATGATGACGGTATTTAGATGTCACTACAGTCATAATGGGTACTTGGTGATTCTGTTTGGTGTAACGAACACCCCCGTCGTGTTCTTGGGACTCATGAACCATGTATTTCAATCTTTATTATACCGGTGTGTTGTGGTCTTGATCGATGATATCTAAGTGTTTCCAACTTCTAAGGAGGAGAAAGTGAGACACATGAGGAAGGACCTGGACACAGACTGAGGGAACTAGATTTATGGGAAGCTCTCGACGTTCCAATTCTATATTAGAGAGTTCCACTTCCTAGGATATGTTATCTCAGAGGTAGGAGTGGTATTGGACCCAGAAATGGTTAAGGAAATTCTATATTGGGATCCACCCAATGTTCTACCGAGGTGAGGGGTTTCGTTCGATTGGTAGGGTACTATCGATTGTATGTACCTAATTTCTCCGGAGTGGCATAAGACTTGGTAGATTTGACCATAAAGTGTAATCCTTCCATGTGAATTAAAACGTTCCAGTAGTGTTCTCATGAGTTCTGTCAGGGATTGATGAGCACTCCAATCTTTATATTTCAAGAGGAGGGTGTCATGTATATAGAGTTCAATGATGAATCTGGGACCTGACTTGGTTGCGTTCTAATGCATAAAATGTTGGTGATTTCATATGGTTCATGTTAGTAGATACCACTTGAGTATAAATATATGACACATGATCTTGTGCTGGTAGTGGTAGTATTTGCACTGAATATGTGGTGACACTACCAAATGGGTGAGTGGTTTATCAACTACTCTAACCACATGAGTCTGAAGTATATCTTCTCTCATGTGGATCTTATGTAATATTGAGATAAAGAAAATGGATAGATTTCCTACAAGAATATGAATTAGATATTATCTATACTCCTGACAATGGTAATGTGGTGGAAGATGCTCCCATCAGGATATATTCTTCTTTGATTTTAGCTGAGTTGTTGGAGCAATTAGCCTCACTGAAGTTGTCCTTGGTTGACGAGAATGGTTGGTCACATCTTTAGTAGATATTTGTTACCCAATTAATTTTACAGTGTGTAAAAAAAATTTTGTGTGGAGATATAGATTTTTATACCTTACATAGATAGATATACACTACACGTTCTCTTGATGGATATCCTAATGTTGGTATCAGGAAATACTTTTTATAGGATAGATAATGGAAAAAATAAAATTGTGGGAGGAGGTGTTAAGGTAGACCCATAAATACCCTTTGTAAATACATCCAGGTGTGCAAAATATGTTCTATGACCACCAAAATCTGTTTTGGTGGTGATGAATGAAGATTTTTGGTGGAGACCTTATCTTTCAATGTCTCACTAATCATCATGTGAAGCCTGAGCACTGGGTTTTAGTGGGTTTATCTCAACACCTTAAGGTTCCATTATGAAAGTGGGATGGGATATCCATAGAATTAATCATAGGGATACCATGTATATATAAGAGACATGATGTCATCTAGATGATCGTAGAATGAATCACCACGTCGTCCTACTTCGAAGATATTAGAAAGCAGAGCTCGTAAGAGAGTATGTGATACTTGTATGTGCAGGAGATGGTTTAGATCCATGGAGTTTCCTAGATGATGGGTTAGATCTCGATACTCACTTCATGTCATGTTTATGGAGAGGATGTCAAGAGGCCTTTGGGAGTCAGTTACATTTGAGCATAGCTTTTCTCCCCCAGAATGATGGTAAGACTGAACAGACCACTCAGGCCCTGGAGGAAATGTTTCAAGCTTACATGATGGATTTTCTCTATTTTTTGGAGCATCACCTACCCTTTGTGGATTTTTCTTAAATCAATGGCTATCGTTCCACCATAGATATGGGAACATTCTAAGTGTTGAATTTGTGACATTTTAGGTCATCGGTTTATTAGACTAATCTAGAAGATTTAGCACTCATGGGCCCAATGTTATTACAAGCTACTATAGAGAAGATTAAGATTATCCAGGAGTGGATGAGTACTGCACAGAGTAATCATACTGTGTAGATTTGGCGAGGTGTTATACCGCTTATCTTTATTTCTATAGTTGGAATTGGTCCACGATGTCTTCCATGTGTCATATTTTTGGAGGTACGTGCACAAACCATCACATGTTATTGACAGGGGTGAGCTGGACATTGAGGATAGTGCTACCTTTTTGAGTAACCAATGGAGATCAAGGATCTGCCAGAGATGATCATTCATGGGTGATCAATTCCCCTAGTGTGTGTTCAATTGAAGCACCTGAATCTTCAAGAGGTCTCCTGGAGTGGGAGACCCAGATGCGTGTCTAGTACCCTTATCTTTTTTAGTAGGTTTTTTTTCTATTTTTGAGATGAAAATCCCTATAGTGGGAAAAATATAACGAATCTGGTTCTTCCATGTATTGATTTAGATTATTATATGTATTAATATAAATTTTAGGTGTTGATACATCATGATATATTGAGTCCTGGTGTTCACAAAATTAATTTTTCTAATATTTTAAACATATTAATATCAGGAACATGTAGTTTTCTTGAAAACGATGAATAAATCCCGAATGGGGAGACTGAATTTGAAATATAAGTGAAAGATTATGTTCAGAATGTTGGTTTTACTATAAGTGTGAAATAACATTTGTCAATGTTAGGCAATTGTGAAAACATTTACACAAGTGTAAATTAATAAAAAACTTATTTATTTGTTATTTTATTCTTTTTACATATTTATCTAACATTTTCTCTTTAAATATTCTATTATAACCAATTAATAGTGTTATCCTAGTGACAATGAGAACTGAGAGAACAACACCGAGGATATATTGTGGGTGAACTACAACTGAATCTTGGATTATCGATCAATGTGCCACAAAACACATGGATATTGCTAACAATGGGAATGTCGAAACACTCTTTATTAGCAATTTATTCAAAATATAGCTAGGACGTATATTTTTTATTTTAATTCTATTATTTTATCCTAGTTGAATATGGATCAATTCCCCAAAAATAATTGAGTTGTTTATCGATGATATATTTGATTATGATGGATAAATTTTTTTTATTGTTTTTATTTCAATTTCATATGTCTGTCTATCCGGAAATATATTGAATAAAAATGAAAAAAAGGCAATGGCACATTCCTTATATCTTGTGTCTAATGGATTTCTCCATCATTTCATTAAATTTTCATCTTGTCCAATTTCTTTTTCCCATGGTTTGTCGAATACCCAATATTTGATCATTTCATGACTATTATACAAGTAAATAGATTGATATGATAGGTTTGGTTCAGGATCTATAGTGTGATCAAGGTCTGGTGAGAGAAGAGTGTCATCATAGGTGTATTGAAATGGATGGACAGAGTTTGTTCTTATAAGTTTTGACATGCATGGTGATGTATAGATCGAAAGTGGTATTTTCTATGATAATATGAACCCGAATCATGGTGATTGATGATGGAAATGTTTATAATACCCTTGGTCAATGGTTCCTCTATAGAATAATGATAGAGGTAGTAGTGGCACTGGTTTGGAGAATATTTGAGGAGTCAAAAAAAATCTCTCATTACACAGTGTGTCATCTGGGATCACAAACCCTATGGGACCCCTCTATACAGTGTTAGGGTTTCTGTAGAGATTTAAATATCACATTTTATGTGACCTTATCGCGTGACATGTGACAGAATCTTGTGGGATCATCATGTAACATGGAGGTGTCATGGGCATGGGTAGGCTGAATTACACTCAAACAGCCAGAGTACATAAACACGGTCTGATTTACAAGGGAACATGTAGAAAACACAAGAAATATTTGGGTTGATCACAACATGTTGTGAACTATTCCTATATGTCGTGTATTTGGATATTTTCTTGTTTTTTGAGGTATAACCAAATAGGTAGACTAGGGGTTGGTTGGAAAAAAAAAGTAACCCTAGTACACGATGTGTCCTCCGTTTGAGGGTGTCTGTACTCCTTCGTTTTTTTAGTCAGGACTGGTATCAATTAATTGTGTTCCCTTGGTCCATACCCTCAAGGTTACAATGCTTTATTTTGTCTACATATCAGTATTGTGATCCCCTTTGGAGTATGATTCTCAAATAGAGTTTGGGGCGTCCATCCATGAGAATTGAATGTGATAATATATAATTTTATACCCTGAGTAGGGTTTGTGGAATCGGTATGACCTCTGTGAGTAGGGTGTTAATCATCCATCTATATGTATATTTTAGTAGGTTTTGTAGTATCATTGGTTTATGATCCCCTACATAGAGGGTTGATCTAGATTGGGTTTGTGGAGACCTCGATGGTCTAAGGAGTGATCCTCTATCTACGTATCGGGGTTTTTCACTAGGTATTGTTATAATCACCCCTGTATGGGGTCTTTCTACTTGTGTCGGCTCTTATACAGGTGATGGACCATGTGACCATGTCCATGGAGGATAAAGAACTAGTTAAGCATAGCCTCATATAGTAACCCTGATATTTTTTCCAAGTTCTTACATTTGATTGTAGTCCTCACCACTGGAGTAGGTTGGACTCTATAAAGTTTTTAAATGATCTTGTCTTTGGTCCCTTTTTTCTTTTATTACATTATAATCACACTCTAATTTTGGAATCATAGATGTAATAAGGCATTATTTCCTTTGTTTTACAATTGATCATTGTATAGTCTTAGATATGTGTGCCTTCATATACGTAAATTATGATGATTCCTCCTAAGAGGGTGATATTCCTACTTGGAATTGGTTACTAGTACCTGACCTGTTGAATTTAGGATTGGGGTATTTGTGGTTCGGACAATGTTGGGTCGGGTCGTGACACCTTATTCATGATTTATTACACAATGTTATAGATAATATAATCCCATAAGATCATTAGGCCTAGTGTATTTGGGAAATTCGATACATAGAATAATAACTTGAAATATGTGTACAATAACATAATTTAAAAACTCCACAACATGCCCTATAAATTTCATTGATCTTATAAAACTCTTTATGATAACCTGATGACGTAGATAAGAAAGGGGTGACATTTAAAACATAGTAAGGGAATAATCAAATCATAACATAAGTTTAAGTAGACATAATAGTCTAGATGCACATTAAGGTAACAAAAGAGGGGTGATAATCGAAAACATAAAAATTGAATCATGATATAAGATGATAATATAAAGGCCTTATAGTAATTTAGAAAAAAACAAAAAAAATGAAATCATAAACATAATTCACGGATATGTAATAATACATCATAACATAGTGCTCTTAGGATAACCTCCCATGCACGACACATGGAATCTCATGAGGAAAAAACATTTCCCAATTCACTAGAGGGATATAAAATTTTGGGCCCACCTGTCACACTCATATCATGAACTTGCATAAGTGTGCCACAGAGATCATACAACATAAGGATGTCATTTATCACTTATAATAAAAAAATTAAAAATTTTGGGAAAAATACATGGAATTACATAATAATATAGGATAGTTACAACTAGGATAATACCATTGAGTGTAAATGGGGATGGGTATTCATAACATAGATGTTTTACATGGAAAATCTCAAGACAATTTTAACAGATCAACAAGGGTTCATAATGATTCATAGAAGATTTTAATGAGATTAAAATGGTTCTATCATCACATGGAAATAATAATTATGGTAAGAGTGATTTTTAAAACCATATCTAAAAAAGAAAAAATTGAAATCAAATATCACAAAATAAATAATGTGATTGAATAAAGAGTATAAGGGGATGATCTCACACCATTAGAGGGCTCTTCTAAAATCTTCAAAGGATATTATTAAGAGATTAAGAACACTTTGTGAGGTATATATAGATGGAATGGAATATTAAATTCATTTTACAATGGTTTTGAGAGATGAGTATTGGGATTTTGGGTGGGTTTTATAGCAAAAGAAAGGGGAAATGTTTATTAATTTTTTAACATAGTTATTAGACACTATAAGATAAAATAATCTAAACCACAATCATTAATATATGTTTCCCATGTTTTCTGCTAAATTGGGTGGTTTTAAATATTTTATACATATAATAATCAAAATCATTAAAATAATACCCTTGATGATGTGTAAATTAGTCATGCTCATAAATAATTGATCTGAAAACTATAAAATATTATATTAGTTTTGGAGGATTCATTTTGGGTATTTATAAATAATAAAATAACATAGAAAACATATTATATTAAATATTTAACATTATTTTTGTCATGGTAATATTTTTAAAATTTATTACAAAAATTTTGGAATTTTATAATATCATCACACATACATCTATTTATAGTGTACTTATTTTTTACACTAAAATTTGACAGTCTTAGAATGTTATGAAAAATACACCATCGGATAATTTATATGAGAGGATTTCAAAAATAATATTAATTTTATAAAAAAATTATATATATATATTAAAATTTACATTTTTAAATCCAAATATCCTCATTTATTGAAAAATACGGGTTCTTATGGTGATAACAGTTTCTGACGTATAGAAAAATTACATGTGACTTCACAAAATTATATTATCATTTATATTTTAATAAATACAATTAAATATTAATATTTTTTTAAAATAAAATTTATTTTAAAATTTATTGAATTCTTCAAAAATATTTTCTTCATAGAAAATATATATTCACTAATGAAAAAAAATTACGTTTCATCATAAAAAATGAAATTTTTATCAAACTTATTATATACTCATTTATATATTAATACTGTAAAATAGTAAATAAAATAATTATTTTATTTAAATATATATATATAAAAACTTATAGTAATATGATTTAAATACATAACACCTTACTACACTTATGTATTCCCTAAGGGTAAGGTGTGTGATAGTGATGCTTCTCGAGATGGTTTGGTGAACATGGTTTGGGTTGTGATCTCGATAATATTGAACTTCTACCCCAAATAGATACAGTTATTCTTTAGTTATTCATTCTTCTCTTAGTCTTGGTAAATAGAAAATCTAATTGATGTCATCTTCCTCATAATCCCTGATAAATGGGTATCATAGGGTAAAATCTTACTAGTTGATTTCATCACTTCTTCTATCATTATCAGTTACACTTTATCATAAACATTAAAATATACTAATTTTAACAGTCCAAGTATAATTTATATATTATAAATGGTTGTTATTATTTATAATATTTTCAATTTTACACTCAATAACTATCCAAATTAAGACAAATTAGTGATTGTGTTTTCTATATGTTCTTTACTTAATACAGAATTTATTGATTTTAAAAGGAAATTTCACTCAAAAAATTTTGGTGTGTATTACATTATGAAAGGAACTCACTTCTTTAAGGAGAGATTCACCACTCTCAAAGGAAGGAATGAAGGTGATGAAATATGAGCCTATAGGATCTCAAATGATGCCTCCTACCCCTCATGATAACCATATTACAATATCCATTGACACTAAGCATGAAACAATTGATTTGGGATTCCATAATGTCCACTAGACCTCAAGGAAAAACATCTTGGTGTATGAGGAGGGGCTCCTATTAGACATTATATTTCTTAAGTAAGGGGTGTTCTCCCATCATATCATAATCTTATCCATGTCTATCACTAGACTTCTGGTCTAGATAACCAGTGATGTCATCTAGCTAGGTTATCCTTTGAGCCAAGACTTTTCCTCTAACTCCATATGTACTATAATATTACTACTAATAGGATAAAACCCACCTTTATTTCATGAATATATTTTCTAAAACAATGGAAAAAAACTATATTAATTTATGGCTGATGATTTGCTGATACATTGAACTAGTAAACTTACTAATGGAGTACCACATTAAAATATATCACTATCCTTCAAAGAATAAATAGGTGGTAAATTACTCTATGAGGATCTGTAAATAGAATCACATAGACAAGATATTTAACCCCTTCTTCTTAACCACAACATTCATGTATAATACAAGGTTCTGAATTTTCCATACAAAGAAATTGAATTGTGCAAAGATGTATTTTTACTAGTGAAGATCATCCTATCTATCCTTCACTTGAGATTCATGAAACACATTGTGAAATATCATAGTAGAATCTTATCTAACCCCTTATAACTATTTATCATTCGTGGAACTGAACAACAAGGATATGGATTTAGATAATTTCCCATAAGATAGATATTTTCCCCTTCAACGATCCCAGGTTCCTCTGTACTCTCCCATAATAAAATTTTCATATAGAGTCTAGCTTTTAATAACTACTCATATCATATTTACATGACAAAAATGAATCATATAGTAGATTCTCGTCAGATAAATCATTCCTCCTTCTTTCACCATAGTTATCATATCCCATGAAGCTTGTTCTAATCTACCATTCATTTGAGAGTCCCAAACAAATGAAGACATGATATTTTTGAAGTTTATTATAAAATACATTGGAACCTTGAGAACCAATAGGAAATGTAGGGGACTGGAAGTGAGGGCATAATTTAGGATAGTAATTATTCCTCGCTATAAGAGTAATAGATTCCTCCAATTATTAATGTGATTATAATTCCTATCAACCACACTCTCAATATTATGGATAGGTAGTCTCCCAAAATATATTGGGCCACCAAAGTATTCTATGTGGAAACTCATCCTGTTAGTACCTAGATTGAGTTTGGTAAAAATATCCATCCTATTCAGATATAGCTTCAAAATTTAAATTCTTCTCTACACTCAGTTCATATTATTCACATTCAACTTATTGTACTTTCCAAGGATCTAATTGGTATATTGAATGTAATTTCTAACTCCATTAACAAATGGGTTCATATCATCTAAAAATATGAGGTGGCATAGACCATGGAAATGATGCATGTAATAGAATGGAAGGATATTTCCATAATGCAGACTCTTGTTGATATATCTACTAAGGTAAACTTGAGCCAAAATAAACCAACATGGTGATAGTGGATCCCCTCCCACATACCCCATACTAATATATAGGTGATAGAGAAACAAGTTGATCTAAAGCATCTAAATAGCATGTCAATTATCCGAAGAGAGGGTCCAATGAAAGTCATTACCTTTAAAATGAAATCGTACTCCAACATTTCATATGCATTATCTATATCCACTTTCATAGAAATTTTGGATCAAAGAGTTTTATTCTTAATATTACAAATAATTTTTTGAGTAAGCCTATAGTACACCGGATGGAAATACCATTGATGAAACCATAATTCTCATTAGAAGTCCATAATTAGATGTTCATGGATATTATCCTATAGATAACACTAACAAGAACCGTATATAGAAATTTTTACATATTAATTGGTATGAACTCTCTCAATGAGGAAGAGTATTTAAAATTTGGAATGGGAAATAGGTTGGAAGAACTAGTTAGTAGAGGGGTACATCCTCCATAGAATAAATATTTCACAACCTCTATAATATCACCCTTAACAAGGTCCCAAAAATGCATATAGAAATTTCCCAGGAAGCCATTGGGGATATGATGGATTTCAGAGTTGAAAGTGAGGAAAAATCCTAAATATCCATCTCCTCTAAAATGATTTAAAAGTAGGATTTTTATTATCCGAAAATATTTAAAGAATAGTATTAAAGAGGTTTACCCGATCCCTTAGATACCCATCCTGCATGAAAGGTTTAGGACCTATAATAATATATTTAATATGGGCCTTTTCCATACCTCCCACCACCTTTAGATCATTGGTGAAATAATTATCATCTATTAGTATGTTTGGACTACTGACCTATTTCTTCTCCTAGAATAAATCATGAAAATATGACACATTACTATCTGATTTTTAATCCATATAATCATGGATTATTCTCATTCCAATTGTTCCAGTTCTCGGATAATCACCTCTAGTTGGATCCTTTTATGGATGAGAATTTTGCAAATATCATAATACCAACCACTTTCAATCCCTGTATCCATTTTATCAATGTTAACTTTAATAGAATATAACTTTTAGAGGAAAGAGGGATGGTCATTATTACATATTTTCAGGAATCCCTTTAAATTCATTGGCTTATTCTAGTGTCAAATCCTTCATCTTCCCTACGTAGTTTCAATCCTGGATGATCATACCAAAAAAGTGAATAAAGTGTAGTAAAAATGGATATTTAATTATAATGATATTAATATGGGTGTCAATTAATCTCTTAGTGACGTATTTACATGGTTGAATAATATTTCACACAGTATAATATGTCTCGGTGAGAAGTTATAATATTCAACCATTGTTGAAAATATATTATGAATTCTTCCTGATAAATTTAATTCCAAATTTTCTTCCTTATAATATATATATATCCTAAAACGCTTTCCTTAGATGATCAACATTGCACTCTCATCACATATTAAAAGAGAAGATAAAATCCCATCATAAAGAAAAAAGAATGGGGTGCCCAAGAACAATCTTTCATATCATACAAGCATGGAATGTCTATGAATGTTATATAAGAATAACTAGTTATGAAGTCAAATATTAGGTTAGTAAAAACATTATGAATTTATTTATTATATTTCTAAAATGGTAAAAATATGCAATGGAAAGTACAATAGAATGTTACCACTAGAGTGATTTAGTTACAGAGCTATTGGATATTATTCTAAAACAATCTAATACATAATGAAGATGATGATAGTGATAGGTTTTATATAAATTAATGATGATATCTAAAAAATAAGACAAAAAAATTCAAGTCTCAAAAAAGAGAAAGGATAAAAAATCTATAACTACAAAAATAGAAACATTTTTCTAAGTAAAAAAGAAGATTATGACACTAAAGAAGAAGCTGAAAACTCCAGTGATAATGACACTAAATATTTTCTTATTGAAAATGTGAATGATCAAGTTTTCATTGGTGATAAAATAAGTAGATCATAATAAGAATAATAATAATAAGAAGAATATTAAAATAATGAATCAGACATTATTATAAATATGTAGTTGAAATAATGTCTCAAAAATAATAACACTTGATAAAGAGAATAATGATTTGAATAAATAAAGCCATTCATAAAAAAAATAAAGAAAATTTTCTTGATGAAAAATCCAAGTTGTTAAAATATATTTCTGATCTGAATAAAATTATTTATTAAAATAAGAATATTTATGTTAATTTTGAATAAAATATGAAGGTTTATGGGGAAAAATTAGATTTCCATAAAACAAACATGTTCAAAAGAAAAATCATGTTCAAAAGATAATATATATATTCCAAACAACAAGAGATAAAATCCTAATGTTTTTAAGGTTTCAAATTTTGAACCAAAATCTACTACTATTGGAAATTATGTTGAGTCTGATAATAAATCAAATATGAAGAATAAAAATTTTGGGTGGTAACCAAAAAATTGTGGTGAAAAAAAGTTCCAAAATAATAGATGATAAAGTTAATGGAAATCATATACAAAACCCTTCACAGTATGTATGTTCCAAATAGAAATATTCTTTTAATTGTTTCATCGGGTATTGTGATGGTTTTGGGAAAATAGAGAATGTTTGTTGGTAAAATTATCAACACTATAATGAATCCAAAAATAAATAGAGGTAGAGTTTATGACTGAGTCAAACCACACCAAGAAGGCAACCTATGGAATTAAGTTTGAAGATAGATAATAGATTCCAACCATTAGAAACTATTTGGGAAATATGTTATCATTTAGGATATCTTATAAGATTTTATCATGTCTTTTTGATGGTATAACATTGTTTATAAAAAAATATCAAATTCCACAAGGTAAGGAAGAGTAAAAATCCTTAGTTATTGAATCTAATCTAAAAACTACAAATGGATAAGGTCATTAGAAATTGGATATTGGTTGTTCTTTACACATAAATAGATATTTGATGTTGGTAAAAATATGAAGGATTATAAAGAAACAATAGTGAATTTTGGGAATGATGGGACCCTAAAAATTAAAGGATTTTGATATAATATAATTGGGGGATAAAATATGAAATAAAAACGATCAATGTTTTGTGATTGGTTGAAAAAAAAACTGTTGAGTGTTTCACGACATTGTGATGAGGGGAATGAAATTGTCTCTAGAAGAGATGGTTTCATTGTTAAACGAATTAAATATGGGAATGTTTTTTAGAAAGGACAAGTATCCAATAGAAACTTATTTATAGTTTTTTATATGTATTGCTCAGGCTATACGATAATGAGGGAACAAATTAAGTTACGGAATATGTTTTAGGGTACAATATGAAATATAGTGATGATATAAAGTACTTGTGATATTCTAGACAGGAAAAGGTGGAGAGATTATTACTATTTCATTTACTAGAAATGGAATATTAAAATCTCATCACACAAGAAATTTGAGCTACATTAAACTCATACCATGGAGTTGATATATTCATATATTTTCAATCCAATGATAACTCAATAAAAATATTGAGGTTAGTTGTTTATTTACATAATCGATGATTCTTTAGGAATTACTTGTTTTATGTTTTCAAAACATGATTTAGAAGCTCCCAAGTTGTTTAAATGATTTAGGGTAAGTGATGAAAAAGAATTTGGATATTCTATAATGTATATTCAAACTGATAATAGTTCTAATTAAGTTAATGGGAATATTAGAGACCATTCTGTAAATCATGGAATTCTTTTTGAATTCAATTCACCATACACACCACTAAAAAATAATGTTTTTGAAATTAGAAATAGACGTTTTGTTGATGTGGATTTAATGATATTGATTGAATATGATACTTCTTGATATTTTTGGATAAAAGTTATAGGATTAGAAATTCATATCTAGAATTGATGTTTATATGGGTCGAACTCTAATGTGAATCCTTATGAGATGTACTAAAAATAAATTCCATGTTTAAAATAGAAAAGGGTTATTGATAGTCCTTTTATTACAATAATAAAGGGTGAAAATCTTGGTAAGTTTTTTTATAGAGGTGTTCATATAATATTTCATAGCTACCCACCAAATATAAGAGGATACATGTGTTGTAATAAATAGATAAAATATATTATTGGATTAGTAGAGGTAAAAGTTATTTAATATAATGATAAGAAAGATTCATAGAAGATTACCGATTTGGAAGAAAGGGAATATGAAGTGGGTGCAGCTGAAAAAAAGTGATAAATTTCATAATGATAATAATAATATTGAAAATGATCATAGGGAATATTATGAATTACCAATCTAAAGTGATAACAAAAAAATACGTTCATCTCATCCTAGGCTGAAAAAACAAGTGTAAATAAAAAAATCATTGGAAGTCAAAAAAAAATAGGTTCTAAATATAAAAACATCATGTTTAGTTTCACATACATACTTATATTCATAGGTTGAGAGAAAATATATTGATAAATATTTAGAGAATTAACATTGGATTGATGTTATGGATGAACAGTTGACTATGATTGATAATAAAGATATATATGAACTTATAACCAAAAATCATAAGAATGTGATTGGTAAACAGTGGGGGACCCAAAACATGTTGAACAAAAAAGGTGAAGTAATAAAAACCAAGGAATTATTTCATCATAAAATTTACTCATTATTTTAATCCATTAAATTTTATGATACCTTTAATCCAGTGGAAACACTAGAAACTATCAGAATCCGTCTTTTTATAACTTCATATCATAGGTATAATATTTTCTAGATAGATGTCAAGTCAAATTTTTTAACGAAGAGATAAATGAAGAAATTTATATTAAACAACCTTGTTGATTTATTCTTTCTGAAAATGAAATCTATGATTGTAAGGTGAATAAGGCCTAATATGGTTTGAAGATAGCACTTAGATGTTGGTATTTTAATTTAGACACTTTCTTAAGAAATATAAACTTCATGAAAAGAAGAGTTGATAGTAACCTCAAAAAAAATAAACAGATTTCCATTATTGTGATTTTTTATGTTAGAGATATCATATTTATAATGAATTATGATGAAACATTGAACGATTTACTGAGTAGATGAATAAGTTATTTTTAATGACCATTCTAGGATAAATTAAATAATTTATGGGAAAAGAAATCTCTCAAAAGAAAAAATATGTTTTTTAATCTCAGAAGATGTATATTAAGGAACTTATAAATAAGTTTGAAATGAATGATTAAAAGATAGTTTACACACCTATTTCAGTGGTGAATAAGTTGTAAATATATAGAGAAGTTAATGAGGTATATCTTAAAGTGTTTAGAAAGCCGATTAGAATTTTATCACATTTAACAGCTTCAAGTCATGATATAATGTTTTTTTGTACACTCTTTTATAGGTATCAAAGTGAACAAAAGGAATCCCATATTAATACTATAAATAAAATTCTCAAATATATTAAAATCACAACTGATTTTGGGAACAAATAGGTTAACATAGAAAATATTGATATGTATCATCGCATTTATACAGATTGGGTAGGAACTTTTTAGGTTAAAAATCCATATCTAGTGGAGTGTTCTTATTGGGAGAACATTTTTGTGTTGACATAAAAGAAAATAGATTTTAGTGACTCTTGGTATAATAGAATCTAATTATGTAGCTACTACTTAGGCTACAGTATAGTTTATTTGGATAAACACATACTTTTAAATATTTTTTCACAGGTGTGATGTTTCCCCTACTCTTGGGATGTGATAATCATAGTGTTATAAACATTATTAAGAATCTGATGCAGCATTATCATTCTGAGAACATTGATCTAAAATTTCACTTCATCAAATATCATGTGAAAAGGAACTAAATAAATATATAGTTTATTCCTATAATGAATAAATTTTCTATTCTTTTCACCAAACCATAGCTGAAGGAAACATTTCATAATATTAGCTTGATCACGTGTATACAAACTCACCCTCTTAAAGGCTAATGTATATAATTTTCATCGCCAATATCATCTTATATTTGAATATTGTTGTCTAATTGGGAGTAAATTTATAATCTATAAATCTATCCATTGGCACGTGATTAAAAATTTTAAGGAAAATCAAGTATTTAGGGGGATTTTCTAAAAGGATTGAGCTATGATTTGTATATGTGTGAGATATTTTAATACATTGATAATGTGGGTATAGAAAAAATTTTCATTCATGTTGATTTTTTTATGTTGAATTTTAAAAGTGGAAGAAGAATTTTAAAATCTATCTAATTATCTTAAGAGGTGTAGGAAAAAATTATTGAGTCACTGATTTTGTATAACATGGTATTTCTATTCAATGAATCTTATTTAGAACACCAACTTGGATTATATATTCTTGGAATTGTTGGATAAGTTATTCATTACCTGAGATACAAAGTTTTAGTGATTAATATTCCATTTCAGACAATAAAATCCAAAGTGGGAGATTGTTGGGACTAGGAGGTTTTGTTGGGTCTTAATGAGGCTAGATGATATAAAGAAGATTTTGGTTAGGATTATTTTGAATGAAGGCATGTTTATCCAAAGGTTTTTTTAAACATAATCACCTTTATCGGTAAGATTTCCAATAATGGTGACCAGCTGGAGATTATTTTCCAAAGTTAACCAAACTATGTCTGTAAGAAAAATTCTACCGGTCTCAAGTGATCGGCATAAGTGTTATACTGAATAATTATATTTTCAAGATTACAAGTTCCATTAGATATATTTTTCGATTAATAAATTTTGAGGTAATTTTATTTTATTAAAGTAACCGACATCATGAGTGCTAAAAGATCTCATGATTCTAGCTTAATTTGAAAGGGGTAGAATAGTGTTCATATGTATGAAGTTCATTTTACAAATTATTATTAGTTAATCATTTGTGAATATTTTTAATCATAAAAAACTTATTAAGTTTAAAGGGAGTTTAATTGGGAATTTCATTGGATGAATTATTTTTGATGATATCTTATAATGACATTAAATGAATTCCATTAAAAGATCCATTTGTATTTTTAGAAAGAAGGAAGTTTATTTTTATACAGTGTCTATCAAATTGACATATATGAGTTTATAATGTGTATATTTTTTCTGGATGATCGAATGTAAGCCTACAAGCCATCGGAAAAATGTTTTTTGTTAAATTCACCGAATATCAGTTTGTGTATTATGTTCATCGATCATAGGATAGAATGTGAAGGTAGTGGATGAAGAGGTCTAGTGTAAGTCATAAGATGGTGGAATTTTATGGAATAATATTTTTGGGATGTTCCAATAAATTATTTCATTAAAACCATATAGACTTGTATCAGTCATAAGGGATTCAATGATGTTTTTCCAGATGAAAGAGTTGTTTAAATTTATATAGGATTCAAGGAATTTATGAATCTTTAGTAAAGGTAACATATATGAAGATTTTAATATGATCATTAACTGTTTATAAAATCATTAATGAATACCATGATACTTACTAGGTGTTAAAGAAATATTGTGAAATATATTACCACCAAGTCTTTATAGGAGCTCCAATGTTATAAGAGGTCAAGTGTAGGAGGATTCTGAGAAGGATGATCAAAGTGTTGAAGACTAATTTTTAAAAGGATTATGTATGTGTCTATAAAATCATGATATTTTTATTCCCATATAAAGGGGTTGTAATGGACCAAACCCTCATAGTCCAGTACTTTTCCAAAATCTCGGTCCGATCAAATTGTTCAACTGAAATAGTGGCACTGCGATGGTGGAAGAGGTCACGACAGCACCGTGACAGTTGCACTATGGCAGTCACATTTTCATTGTCGGTAAACAAAAAGGTGGCACCGTGATGGTGGAACGATGAGGGTGCCACTGTGACGGAGGCAACGTGGGGGTGGCACCGTTAGGGTGACACCTTGATGGTGGCACCATGAGGGTGGCTTTGTGAGGGTGGCATCGTGACGGTGGCACCGTGAGGGTGGCACCGTGACCGTGGCACCGTTATGGTGTCTCACCAAATGGTGTCCCACCCTTATTCCTTTTTTCCAGTTTCCAACCCTTTATACTCCTGTAACATATATTTAAATGATAAAGTGTTTTTATACCCCTTTAAAATCCATTAAAAGACCATAAATGATATCTAAAATCTCCCAAGAGTCGGGCGAACCTTGAATTACCAAAACATGTGGCTTTTTTTCTTGGTTCTACACCCTTTTCCTGTACTTCAAGTTCCACCCCTATTACACATTTTCCTTTATTTAAAGGAAACCCATTAAATTAGAGTTATTATGGCAACCTCTCTAATTATAATAATAAAATTACAATTAATTCTATTACGTGTAATCATCAAACCGCTTGGTGAAACCAAGATCTGCCTTTAAAGACATTCAATATTTCATATCTCGTAACTCTAGGATCTTGCCTTTCATCTCCTGAGAATTATTTCTTCTTCTTTGATGGTCTCTTTCCTTTCCTTGGTGAGTTTGGAGTCCCCCTTCTTGAGGCTAGTGGTGTGCCTGCGCTGGAGCCTTTCATATTCACTATTGGAGTCCTCGATGTTCCTCCCCTGCAAGTCATACTTCTCATGTTCTTAGAACGAGGAGAAAAACATAGATCGTTGATCACCCATGTTGGGTTCTTCCTTTATCTCTCTTTACTGTGTATCATGCATGGTGGGTAAAATTATGTTCCTTCGGTGATATATGCAACCAAACCATTACAAAGTTAAGAAATGGATTTCAAATAATGATGGGAGTTTGTTCAATGATATTGTTGTACTCATTTATCAATAGTTATATGTTGTGATTTTTATGGGCTTATGTCCACTAAAAATAATGACCACTAGTGGTCCTTTCATGTGCACTAATTAACCTTTGTTTTCAGATTAATTGTACGATGATTAAATGGATATAACATGGAAATATGATAATCACATAAACTCTTTCGATCAAATGAATGTATAGTGAACAAGAATCCTCGTGTGATCACCACGATTAACCAAACGGAAAGATGAAACTAAAATAATTGTGAGTTTGGATATAGAAACTCCATTACTCTTTCTTGGTAACATGTGTGGTTGTTTTGCTTGTTTCTTGGGGGTTATGTGGATAGGGATGAGATCCCCTATTGTTGTGCATTTGTTGGTTTGTGGATCTGAGGTTGTGTTGGGCTGTATGTTGGATCTTGTTTTGGTTCAAGTACTTCGAAGGATCTCACATATCCCTTTTGATGTTGTTACTTTACAAGTGAACTGGGTGTGAATTCTTAAATTTCTGCTGGGCTGGTTTTCCTCTTCTTTTGGATATTCCTTTTAGTTTCCCGGTAGTGAAGAATTACTTAAATGGAATCTCTTAAATATGACAACAAGAATGGGTTCAATGGAGAATTTTTTTATGGAGTGAGTTGTGCCTTGGATATGGGTGTTGTGATTTTTAGGAATGAATAGTTACGATTGTGTTTGTGTATGGGATGATATTGGAACCCTAGGTTGGGATAATTTCTAGTTTACTTAAATGTGTAATTTAGTCCATATTTTATTATTCGCGCCCCACCCAAGTTGAGCACTTCGTGTCGAACACCCACATTTCATGGGGGAGGGTGTTTTTTCCAATACTCCTATGAGTGGATGGTTATTAGCTCCTTTTATACTCCCTTTCCCGAGTATCCCATGACTCTTAAGGTAGAATTTGATGGCATGAGATCCATTATAGCCCATGATTATTTAGGCATGGTAGTTGTAGTGGATGGCCCAGGTGTGTGTTGTAGGTTGTTTCATAATTGTCTTCAGGATGATGCCTAGGTGTCTTCAGGAATGGTAGTAGTTATTCAGGCCCTGGTGTCTTCGGGTGTGGTGGTAGTTGTTCTGGACCAGGTGTCTTCATGTGTGGTTACGTGTGGTTGTTGTGGCCCAAGTGTTTGCAGGCGAGATGTGTGGTTGTGGTATCTCATGTATGTGCGGGCGGGGTATGGCAGTGGGACTGCGGTGAGAATGGAGGGATAGGTTTGGAACATAGGATGTCTTTAATAACCAGTGGGAAAGTGATGTGGGGTACCCAATATCAATGTTTCATTTCTATTACATTACTTGAATTGAGTTATTTGGGGATTGTTCCTTGGTGAGGTTTGGGAGGATAGTATCCTTACAAGGTGATTTACTTATCTTCTTTTCTCACAGGGCATTAGAATGTATCCCCAATGGTGCATGAATGCTTTTGGTTTTCCAAACTGGATATACCTGTATACTCACCCTATGTATATAAAAAGTCTTTCAAGTTTCTAGGATGTCTATGAGGACAGTGTCGGACCCTACTAGTTCGGACATCAGAACCATTGATATTGCTGGTTTTCTTTTAGTTTGGTAATTTCCTTTGGATTTCTATTGTTTTTTTGTAGCACTTATTATTGAAACATGCGTATAGGAATATATTATTTTGGATTTACTTTTACTTCCATATTTGGTGTTGTTCGGATTTACTATCTTACTTGATGATCCTACTAAATAAAAAGGGAAATTCCCTCCATTTTTCATGTGATTCTAAACCCATAGTTCTAGTCGCCAGTTCTGGACCTATAGAAGTTGTGTCCCCGTGTTCATTATCTATCCTTCAACATGAAGATGGAAGGGTCTAGAAATATGTTGTCACTTCCCTCACCTTGGTGAAGGTGGGTTGTGACAGAATGGTATTAGGGGCATGTTTGAGAGAGAGGTTGGAGTTTGGAGTTAGGAATAATAGGGATTGCATGAGATAGTAGGGTAACAGTGTTAGGAAATCATGGCGCATGAAATAGGCCTGGTAAGATAGGCTGCGACATGGAATTTTAGGGTCCCCCATGATCCAATGGAAGGACTCTAGACCTATCGAACGACTGAGTGAGGCTACACTAGTTGTAGGGTAGAGACGCTAGGAAAGGTCCATTCATCATAATGACATTTTTTCATGTGTGTCATGGTGATTTTGGGGATTTAAAATATATAAAAAGTCTAAACACAATTTAGAAGAAATCTTTTATACTACTCTGGCTTAGGCATTCCTTGTTTACCTTGTAGTTATGGCACCCGTATGAAGACCACGGGTAGTGCGGGTGATCAAGGCCCAGGAGGATAATTTAGAGGTTTAGCATAGGGATGATCAAGAAAAAGAGGACAAATATTGGAAGAGGACACTTCAGGCCTTTCAGTGGAAGACCCTCAAGAAGTACAAGTGTGGTGTTTTTGACCTGGAGACTGAGACTTGGCATGAGGAGCAGATGATAGCTTTCATCTTGATTTGGGCTCTTACAGAATATTGGGTTCCTCTGGCTATAAGCCAGATGTGGGGATCAGCATGTCAGTTGTGGAAGCACTATCTTGTGGAGAAGAGGGAAGTTGAGGATTGATGGACTGACTTCGAGAGGGAGTTTTGGGCGAAATTTATCTCTTCCATAATGATTCTGGAGAAGAGACGGGAACTACTCTCCCTTCTGCATGGGAGCAAGTCAGTGACGGGGTTATGGATCAAGTTCAAGGTTCTCCATTGCTTTGATCCAGACCTTTTTTCAGATGAGGAGTCTTGGGATAGAAGTTTAGAGGAGGAACTCTGACCTTCTCTTCAGTACGTTGTTACTCTCTTCACCCTACCGACCAACTTGGAGGTCCTCAAGAAGCCTGAAGTGGTAGAGAGGATGCATATGCTTGGAGGAGTGCCATGAGAGGGGATGTAGTTAGGTTCGTCAAATGGGAAGGCTGTTAGCAGAAGACTTCCAACATCAGCGCCTTCTAGGTTTCAGCCAGTGGGGAGCTAGCCCTAGGAGTTCCAATTTCGATCTCCCGGACTATACCCTTCCTTTGCAGGCCCAGGACTGAGATGCTTCATTTGTGGAAGTTGTTTGTATCATTAGAATCAGTTCCTAGACCGAGTATAGTATGGTGGGGGTGGGAAGGTTCAGCGCCTACGTCATCATCAACCGTTTCCAGCAAGACACATTCACCAACCAATATAGGGACAACGAGCTCCTACTCCTCTGAGAGAAGATGTAGCAGGAGGAGGACTACCTCAGGGAACTCCTCAGGGACCTTGACCAAGGCATTGTTGGGGAGCCGACCAACATCCTAGTGGAAGAGAAGTTGGGCGTGGGAAGTTTCAAGGCACAGAGGAAGCCGTTCTAGAAGGGCCAGAAGTTTTTCTAGGTATGATCATCTTTTTTAGTACTCATACATGTTCCTTGTTTGATTCAAGAGCTTTTAACTCCTTTTTTTCTCCTATTATAGCCCATGTTTTGGGTCTAGATGTAGAGAGACATTCTGTACCCCTGGTTTTGAGTACTCTAGTCGGAGGTCAGACCAGCTTGTCTCATGTTTTCTGACAATGTAGACTGATGTAGGGAAAACATCGGTCCTATGGGGACATTATTTTTCTGCAGATGTAGCTGTATGATGTCATTTTAGGCTCTGAATGGTTGATCTCTATGTGTTCCATTATCCACTTCTTTCAGAGAAGGGTTGTGTTTTTAGATACGAGCGGCCGACATGTGAATTTCATCAGTGTGCGGGGTTTCCTGGATTGTAGCTGGTGAGTGGAGCCCTTTCATTCCTTATTAGATGAGCTGTCAGTTGAGTCTGCGGACTCAAAGATGGTGGAAAATTCCGGAATTTACAATGAGTTCTTCAGCGTCTTCCCTAAAGAGGTGGTGACACTACCCCCTCGATGCGATGTTGAGTTCGGGATAGACTTGCAACCTGATTCCCATCATATTTTGATGGATCCCTATCAGATGGAGCCTTCTGAGTTACGGGAGTTACAGAATCAGATTGATGATCTGATGAAGAAGGGTTTTTTTGACGAAGCAGATCACTATGGGGTGCTTCTGTCTTGTTCACAAAGAAGGAAAATGATGGTCACAGGTTGTGTATAGACTAACTAAGACTGGATCAGGTAACAGTGAAGAACTGTTACCCCCTCCAGAGGATAGGCAACCTTTTCGATCATTAGAAGGTGGCCGGATGGTTCTCCAAGATTGACCTACGGTCAGGGTATCACCAGTTGAGGGTGAAGGAGGTTAACATCTCGAATATTTCCTTAAGGTGTAGATATGGGCACTTTGATTTCGTGGTCATGTTGTTCGGCATTACGAATGCACCAGCTACATTCATGGGGATCATGAACTCCGTATTTTTGGAATATCTGGACCGGTTCATATTATTGTTTATTGATGACATCCTTATCTACTCATGATCAATGGAGGATAACACCGAGCATCTGAGAATAGTTTTAAAGGTCCTATAACAGAACTGTATATACAAAAAGTTATCCAAGTATATGTTTTGGACATGAGAGGTTCACTTCCTTAGACATGTGGTGTCCAAGTAGAGAATAGTGGTGGACCCATTGAAGGTTTAAGCGGTTGTTTCTGGGGAAACACCCAATAATGTGGTAGAGGTTCATAGTTTCTATAGTCTAGCCGGTTACTACCAGAGGTTCGTGCCCAACTTCTCTCGAGTTCCAATAACTTTGACAAACTTGACCAAGAAAGACCAAACTTTTATGTGGAGTGGGAAGTTCTAGGAAGCCTTTTGTTATCTAATGCGGAAGCTGCTAGTGCCCCAGTACCGAGGTTTACATAAGAGGGGGTACTATTGAGGTGTTCTGTGATGCTTCAGGCCAAGGCGTGGGGTGTGTGCTAATGCAGTAGTGGGGGGGTGATCTCTTATGGTCCTAGGAAGATACGTCCCCATGAGCGTAACTATGCCACCCTTGACTTCGTGCTCACAGTGATTGTGTTCGCACTAACGTTGTGGTGGCACTACCTCCATGGGGAATGCTTTGTGGTCTTCAAAGATCACAAGATCTTTATGAATATCATCTCTCAGTGAGACCTGAACTTGTAGTAGTAGAGGTTGATGGAGTTATTTCAGGACTACGACTTTGGAATTTCCTACACTCTAGGAAAGGGGAACGTGGTAGTTGATACCCTGAGCAGGATGTCACAGAAGTATGTGGTTTGAAAATTGGTAGATTATAATAAGGCGGTGGAGGATTTCACTGCCCTACACCTTGATGCAGGGGTGGAGGATGGTAGAGGCTTTCTGTTCCAGATAAAAGTGCAGTCCTCTCTGTTGCGGTAGATGGAAGAGTCTCAGTGGGGGGACTTAGAGGTAGAAGTGATGCGTGATTTGTTAGCCAAGGTGATGCTCCAGGAGGATGGTTAGAAGACGGGAATAATCAGATGTTGTTTCATGGAAAGTTGTTCGTCCCTATTGGAATGCATGAGAGAGTTCTTGGTGAGTTCTAAAAACGACCCCTGGCAGCACATGCAAGAGTTTACAAGCAGTACCAGGGCTTGTGGGGTCAGTTTTGGTGTCCCAGGGTGAAGCGGGTAGTGGCAGAGTTTGTGTCAAGGTGCCTAGTGTGTCTGCATGTGATGGGTGAATGCCACATCCCATGAGGTTCGTTTCAACCTTCAGATGTCCTCGAGTGGATGTGGGATGACATATCAATGGATTTTTTTCACGGGACTACCCATTGTTTAAGGAAGTTGTGATGCTATCTGGGTAGTGGTGGATTGACTGATGAAATCAACTCACATCATAGAAATCAAGGCATCGAGTGTGGTGGATGCATTAACATAGAGGTATGTAGAAGAGATGGTGTTATTTCATGGAGTTATGAGGTCCATAGTCTCAGATCGTGATACAGGGTTTACCTCATGAGCCTAGAAAGGATTGCAATAAGATTTTGGCACCCAACTATGCCTCAGTACTTCTTTCCACCCCCAGACAGATGGGCAGACATTTCACACCATCCAGACATTGGAGGATACGCTACGGGAATGTGTATTGGACTTTGGTGGATTGTGGGTATGACACTTGCCTCTGGTAGAGTTTTCCTACAACAATAGCTATCACTCTACCATGGGAATGGTTCTATTCGAAGCATTGTATGGAATATTTTTTTCCCACCAGTGTTCAAGATAAATGTCGTGGAAGAAGGTGTTCTTGGACTGGAGGTAGTATAGAGTACGACGGAGAAGTTTCATCTTATACGAGAGAGGTTGAAGGCAACTCAGGACTGGAAGATGTCATATGCTAATCATAGAAGAAGACCCTTGGAGTTCCTGGTCAGGGACCACATTTTCTGGAAGGTCTCCCCTCAGCATGGACAACAGAGTTTCAGCAGTGGGATTAAGCATTCTCCCAGGTTCTATGGACACTTCAAGGTGTTGTGGCAGGTTGGTGAAGTGTCTTATCAGATAGATCTACCACTTCCACTATTGAGGGTGCACGAAAACATCCATGTGTCTTAGCTCCATCTGTATCTACACGATTATTCGCACGTCCTCGACTCGGAGGAGTTGGATATCGAGGAAGATGTAATATTTTTATAGAGACCAATGAGGATCAAGGATCATGAGGAGAAGGTGATTTGTGGATGAACCATTCCCTTGGTTCGTGAGTTGTGGAGGCATGGTGGCCTCGAAGAGAGTACTTGGGAGCGGGAGGCATAGATGCGTGCCCAGTACCCTGATCTATTTTGAGTTTTGTTCTGTTTTGTTTTCTACATATTTGTGATGAAGTTCTTGACCTTGTTAGCTATGAGATGGTCGGTTTTCCTTATTCTCCATATGCGTGTGAAGAGTACTGACTGTGGGGGGGACCTGATCCCTAATTGAGATGCATTAATGTGGATGTGATGAAACCCTTATTGGTGGGTCAGTGCTACCCAAAGTGGATAGTATCTCGACATGGGGGAAAAGGGCTCCCTAATCCATTTTTTTGGACAATGATGCCTTAATTTGTTTGTGTGGTCACTTGATGTAGAGGTGTTCCTGGATGTAGATGAGGTTTACTCCTGAGAGGTATCTTCAAGGTGCTTGTTGAGACCCCTATCTTTTCTTTGGGTTTATCCTTGAATTATCAAGGACATGAATGCCTTGAAAGGTATCTGATGTAATAGTCTGGAGCCTATCGGTCTAGTACATTCCCAAAATCTTGGTTCTATCAAACAGTTCAACTGAAACAGTGGCACTGTGACGGTGGCACTAGTCATAGCGGCATTATGACGGTGGCACTATGGCAGTCGCATCGCCATGGTCGCTCAATGAAATGGTGGCACTAGGATGGTGGAACTAGGAGGTTGGCACTATGATGGTGGCACCTTGAGGGTGGCATCGTGACAGTGACATCGTGATGGTGGCACAGTGATAGTGGTGCCGTGAGGGTGGCACCATGACCATGGCACTGTTATGTTGTCTCACCAAATAGTCTACCAACCTTCTTCTTTTTTTTTCCAGCTACCATCTTTTTCCATTCCCGCAAAGTATATTTTGATGTAAAAGTGTTTTTAAACCCCTTTAAAATAGATTAAAAGCCCAAAAATGATATCTAAAATCCATTAAGATACGGGAAACCCTTGACTTAGAAAAATGTGTTTCTTTTTTACACGATGCCACACACTTTTGTCGTATTTTCTGTCCCACCCCTGTTACATGTTTTCCTCTATTTAATGGAAACTATTTAACTCATAGTCGTTATAGGAACCTCTCCGATTAGAATTATTAAATAACAATTAATTTCATCATGTGTAACTGTGTAACCGAGTGGAAAAACCATGATTCACATTTAAATCTGTTCAAGATTTCATATCCCATAACTCCAAGATCTCACCTTTTATCGCATGAGAATTCATTCTTCTTCTAGGCTGGTCTCTTTCATTTCCTTATTGCATTTGGATTCCCCCTTCTCGAGGCTAGTGGGGTGCCTGTACTAGAGCCTTTCCTACTCACTCTTGGAGTCCCCAAAGTTCCTCCCCTACAAGTTGTGCTTCCCCAGTTCGTGGTGTGAGGAGAAACAATTCGATCATTGATCACCCAAGTAGGGTTCTTCCTTCATATCTCTTTACTATGTATCATGTGGGGTGGGTGGAATGATGTTCCATCAGGGATGGATGCAACTAAACCATAACCAAGATAAAAAGTGTCTTTCAAAGAATGAAGGGGGGTGTTAGATGATGCTTCTGTACTCATTTACCAATGGTTATATGTTGTGAATTATATGGGCTTATGTCCACTAAAAATCGTGGTCTTTGGTGGTCCTTTCGTGTGCTCTAATGAACCTTTATTTTATGGTTAATTCTGAAATGATTAAATGGTTTATAAATGGAAATTTATTAATCACATAAACTCAGTGGATAAAATGAATGTCTTGTGAACAAGATTCCTTGTGTGATTACCTCGGTTAACCAAACAGGAATATGGAACTAAAGGAATGGTGAGTTTGAATCTATAAACTCCCTTACTCTATCTTGGTTACTTGTGTGGTTGTTCTACTTATTACTTATGGGGTGATGTGGATGGGGATGGGATCCCATGTTGTTGTGCGGCTGTTGGTTTTTGGATCTGAGGACGTGTGTGGCTGTATGTTGGAGCTTGTTTTGGTTCCAGTACTTCGAGGGACCTCCCAGATCCCTTTTGATGATGTGACTTTTCCAAAGAACCAGGTGTGAATGATTAACTTTCTGCTGGGCTATTTTTACTCGGCATGTGGATATGCCTGTTAGTTTTCCAGTAGTAAATAATTACTTAAATAGAGGCACTTTAATATGATAACATGAATGGGTTCAATGGGGAATTTTATAGGGAGGTTTTTGTGCCTTGGTTGTGGGTGTTGTGCTTTTTATGAATGAATAGTAATGAGGGTGTTTTTGTGTGGGCTGATTTTGGAACCCCTAGGATAGGATGAGTGCTATTTTACTTATATGTGTAATTTAGTTCTTATGTTTCTTATTCAATACCCCCCCCCCAAGTTTAGAACTTCGTTCCAAACACCCCCATTTCATGGGGTGGTTGTTTTCCTAACACTCTTATGTGTGGATAATTATTAGCTCCTTTTTTGCACCATTTCTCGAGTATCCAAAGACTCTTCGGGCACCCTGTGATGGCCTGAGGTCTATTATAGCCCTAGATTCTTTGAGTAGAGTAGTTGTAGTGGTTAGCCCAGGTGTTTGTGTGCAGGTTGTTTCCCATGTGTCTTTGGGATGAGGCCTAGGTTTCTTTAGGCATGGCAGTTGTTTTCCAAGCCCAGCTGTCTTTAGGTGTGGTCGTAGTTGATCTGGATTAGGTGTCTACGGGCATTGTTATGTGTGGTTGTTGTGGCCCAAGTGTTTTTCGGTGATATGTGTGGTTGTGGTAGCCACGGTGTCTGCGGGTGGGGTATGCCAGTGGGACTATGGTGAGAATGTGGGGAGAGGTCTAACGCGTAGGATGTCTTTAATAACCTGTGGGAAAGTGGTGCGGGGTACCCAATATCGATGTGTCATTACTATTACTTTACTTTACTTGCGTTATTTGGTGAGTCTGACATGGTGAGATTTGGTTGGATAGTTTCTTTACTTGGTACTTTGGTTATCCCCTTTTCTCACAAGGCATTAGAATGCCTCCCCACTTATGCACGAGAGATTTTGGTTTTCCCTACTGGGTATAACTATATACCCACCTTACGTATATAAAACATCTTTTAGGTTTCCAGGAGGACTTTGAGGAATGTTCCAGACCCTACTAGTCTAGATGTCAGGACCATTGACTTTGAATCTTTCCTTTTCTATTGGTACTTTCCTTTGAGTTCTCTTGTTTTTTGTAGCACTTATTATTGGAAAATGCATATGGGAATAGATTGTTTTGAATTTACTTTTGGTTCTAATTGTTGGTGTTTTTTGGGATTTATTATCTTATCAGCTGATCATAATAAATAAAAAGGGTAATGCCTTCTATTTTGTGTGTGATTCTATACCCTTGGTGGTAGTCTCCATTTCGGGACCTATTGAAGGTAGGTCCTGGGGGTCATTATCTCTCCTTCAACATAAAGATGGAAGGGTCTAGAAATCCACCATTTCATTCCTCATCATGATGAAGGTGGGTCGTGATGGGGGGTATGTGTGCCGATATAAATTTTGAATTCTTTGAAGAGAGGAGAAGCGCTAGCGAATTGGAATGTACATCAGATAAGCGAATTGGAATGTAGATCAGATAAACATAGAAAAGTGGCATATGTATGAAGAATACAAGAAATATTATTTCCATAAGATGGTATTGAAAAAATGGTCTTCTAAATTCCATCAAATTATTTGGTTTAAGAATCAATATTTGGAATGATATTGAATACATTTTCCTATAAAATGGTATCATATAGAAAGAGTGCCGATGTGATTGGGTGAATAGTGCATTAGAAGTGGTATCAATCCACAATAAGGCACTAGATTTAATATACTTGAAATAAATCAAGGGGATTATATGAGAGAAACACATCAGAATAATTTCTATTAGACTGAAGAAGTTTCTTTAATTTTTTGGGAAATAAATTGAAGAAGAATAACTACTTGAATAAAAATAATGTGTGAAGAAATTTCAACCATAATTGTGGAAATATATAGAACCTTGTTAGTGAAATTTCAAATAGTTTTGAAGAAACAATTGTATATATTTTATATATATGAGGGTGATATGCACTATTAATTGACTATAGTTTATTTTAACTAAAAGCAATCACCAAGCTTACTATAAAAACATTAATGGATTATTCTCTTGTGGTTTGTGTGGTCTTTGATTATTTCCAAACCATTATATGGGCTAACTAATAATATTCAATAGTAAATATTATAACTTTATGTATTCAAGTGGTTGTGTTTGGTTTCTTTTTTTATCAATGTTTAATCTCTCTTACATGAGGAAAAAGTTGTTTCCTAATGAATAAAACTATAAAATAAAATATTTTTGATTTTCCCCTTATCCACTCAGTGATCATGTAGATTTTGATTGGTCATTCCTCATGTTATGCCTAATCCCATAAATAAATAAAATCTCATGTTTTTTTAGTCTGGAAGGATCAAATTTAGTACAAAAAAATACCTTGATCTATAAAAAGATCTCATTTATAAAGGACAATGAAATTCCATCATGCTTCTCAATGTTTTCAAGATCTTCGTATCTATTTTCTTATCTAAAGAGCTTCCACTATCAGGAATCCATAGCCTGCATCTATTGATTTCTTTTAAAATCAATGGTTTTTTATATAACATCAATTTGATAGATTCATTTATTTTGAAATATGTAGTTTTTGGATCATAATCCTGTTCGTACACTCTTTTACATAGTGACCATACCAACCACATCTTCCAAATATCTCCTTATTCACATCATAATTGTTTTGGATAAATACAAATTATATCCTTTAAAAATCAGTTTGATTCATTAAATTTCAGTTCGTACTTCTTCAAAAGTATCTTCCCCATAATTTTGACATTTTTTCATCCAAAGGAGAGACATAATAAGCCCGCAAAATAACATTTGTTTTCAATAGACACCACGACACCAACAGTAGCTTCTAATGTAGGTTATTCTAAGAAATTGTTAAGCATGTCCCAAAAAATTCACTTTTTATTTTTTTATTTAACTCTATGAATTTATAAAATAAGAACATTTTATTTTATAGCTAATGAGACATTTATCATTGTGTTTAAACAAGCCAAAAAATATATTTCTTCAAATTTAATCTCTTTGAAAGATTGTGAAACACGCAACCCCGAGTCTAAATAAATTATAATATCACATACCATTATAACCTAATTGTTAAATTATAGGGTATAAATAGTGTTAAAAAAATATGAAAATTATATTTACCTATTTATTTAAAATAAAATAATAATAACTTAAAACAAAAAAAAATTCTGAAAACTGTTTCATTCTAAAACACAGATTCGTCACGCTTTCTGCACATAATATAAAATTATATTTTTACACTATTATAATATTTATTTGATAAAATGAATGTAATTTTTTAAATTAAAATATAAAAAATATCTTAGGGTAAATTTTTTGGATTTTCTAAAATATTTTATTTTTTAATGAATAGTGAAAAAAACTGAATTTTAATTTAAAAATATCTTTTAATTTAAATTATTTATAAAATAAAATTATATTTTAATTGGTTTTAAAATTAAATTAAATCAAATATATAGCTATTAAAACAATTTTTACCATTTCCATTATTTTAATTTTGAATTCTGATATCAAAACATTGTAAACATTTGAACATTTTCTCATTAAAAACTAGCTTTCTTATCGCCTCTGTGGGATCAATTTTAAATTCATATTTGAAATTTTTTTATTTAATTTAGAAAATTGGGATCCATATTTATATTCTAAATAATTTATATTTTATAATAATTTAAACATAATTTTTTACCAAAATGAATCTGGATAACATAAAAAATTAATTATTGTGGTTAATGTAAAAAATAATTGACCAGGGGGTTAAACTAAACAAATAAAAGATAAAATGAGTTATAAATTGTATAAAATAAATTTAATGGAATTATATTTACCATATAATGTTTAATTATAAATAATTCTCCATTTTATACCCTTTTAGAATGTGAAAAACATTGGTACATTTTTTTATTTTCAAAAATAACAAGTGTGCTCCTCAGATCACTTATAAAAGGAAACCACCAATCCTATGTTATTAACACCTTCACAACCTTTCGGTTCATCCCTGACATGTAAAAAATTATAAAATTACCTAATCTCCTCATATAAGACTTATTTTTCGAATAAATCCTAACTTGGAAGGATTTTTGGGAAAACCTAAGGAGATTACCCAAAGAAGAGGTAACTTTCTTCAACGAGCAATTTTATATCATTTCTTCCCCAACATACTTAAATTATTATTAAAAATGGTGATATAATAAAACTATTTTCTTAAATATGATTATATTTATTAATAATAAGTTCATGACCTAAAATAATCTCCTCTTCCATTAAATGGTTTATGAAATCATAATTTTTCTGTACAACAGACTAGAACCTCACGAACCAATGTCATTTTTTTCAGTACCACATCTCACAATTGGATATGATGATGGATATAAAGTATATATATGATATTTATCACATCATTATACCTATGGAGTAATTATATCACATAAATATTTTTAATTTCCATTCTTTAGTGGATATGTTATCATTACTCATGTATATGCAGACTACTGCTTCGCTAAATGACGGTATTCCTCTTTCACTAACTCTTTACATGGAAGGAAATAAGGAAATATTTAATAAAAATATGTGATATATATGTCATAATTATTATATACATGACATATGTATCATTATTAATAGATAATATGTCATTTTCTTTCTTACATTTTCACTCACTTAAAGGTGATAACATCGTTCATGTATGTGTGCATTATCATGTTCATGAAGTGATGTGACTCTCTTTTCCTAAACAAAGCACATGGATGATATATATAAGTGTGAGTACATTTAAATAAATAATATGTTCATTATTGCATTATTATTATTCTTTAAAGAAAAAATATCACTTACCACATTTCCATAATGATTGTTAGAAAATGAAACTCTTACTCATGCGTATGTACGGCCTACCGTCTCCCTGATCATAACATACTTCATTTTTCAAAACCATATTCTATGATTGGATTAAAAAGTATAATTTTTTTATAAATATTATTATTATGTCATTATTATTATTCTTAATATGATGGAAATATATAATATACAAAATAATTGAAACTTTTATTACAAATAATGAGTGAGAAAACTAGGTAAATAACCCTCGAAACAATGAAATTAAAGAATGATTATTAGTGAATGGGATATAAGATATTATAAAAGGATAATATATGATATTATAAATATTAATATTGATCTTTAATAAGTACATAACTGTTTTGAAACCACTCAAAACAAATTTCAATCTTGTTCAACCAAAAAAATCATCTGGTAAGGGACTTCATCTCAATATCACTTCATTGAGGTGTATTTTAATGTTATTAACTTATTTTATTTTATATAGTGTATATTTTTCCCCTTTTACCAGTAATATATTGATTAGTTAATAATTAATTGTATTTTTAAGTTTGAATTTGAACAATTTCATCCAAGGTTATTTTATTTAAGGGTTACCAAGTGGTAATAGTTTTATAACTAAATTTAATTTCATTGGATTATATTACTTCTTCATTATCATTGATATTATAAAATTATGTGTGAAAAGACTTTTTATTATATAATGTTTTATTTACACTATTTTTAAGTTCATTTACAGTTGATACACATAATCGATTCACTGATTAGTTCTTACATCAACATTATGATCATTTTAAGGGTTTATTTCACAATATCATTATAATTTGCATTGTTTATTATTGAATTTCATTTGAAGGAAATTATTATAAAACCACCAAATAAACCAATTCCATTTTATTCTATTCAGGTTGTTCATGAAATTTTCAAATAATATTACCATTTTTCAACTCTTTAGTATGTAAAATGTTTAATTTTTTTTTAATAAAATCCAATTTCATTTCATTATTTGGACGAAAATCTATTTTAGTCCGAACCATATTTTCTAAAAATATCTTCAAAAATGTTTTTAACATTCAAATTGTTTTTAATGAAATTTTTACACATTTTTTTATTTTTTTAATAGAATCATATATTGTTTTTCAGAAAATTTTATATTTTTCTCTTACAGAAAAAGTGAAAGGAATCTTCTTTTAATGTGTATGGGATGAAAAAATGTCTATCATTCATGAAAACTGAAATATTTTAAAGATCACATTATATTTTTTAAATTATTATTCTCATAGAAATTTATTTTCAAACATTTTTGTAATATTTTAGTTTTAAAAGGTGATTTTCAAAAAGGAAAAGATATTTTGTTCGAGAATGTTTTTAAATATCTCTTTATTTTATTACTATTCATAAATTACAACATCCTCTTATTCTTACTGCAAGGAGTTTATGTTGTTTTGAAATCATCCTTATTCATCCTATCGATTGTTTTTGATCATTTTTAATAAATAAATTACAGACATTCACTTCCTTGATTCATTTTTGTATTTATTAACTTTCCATTGAATTATTAACTTTCCTCTAGACATTAAATTTCTCCTAAATATACATATTATTTATCATGGATATGTTTATATATTTAATCCAATATAATTTCTATAGAAAATGTTCTAAATTGATTTTTTTGGTATATCTTGGGAAATATTTATAAATCTGTAATCCTTACTCAATATGGATCTTTGATAATACGTCATATTTTTAATGTATGTAATTGATTATTAGATATAGATGGAATGATTTCTACATGCAGACATGAGTAGGGAATAATTATACATATACCCTCAATGCATTGGTAATCTCATGGGGTGAATTAATAATGAAGAAAAAACTTCTTTGGAAAAACTAGATGTGTTTATACCCTATTTATTTTTAATTTTCCTGAGGATATATCTTGAGGGTATAGGTATCATTTGTATGACACATGGCCTCTAATAATTAAGTATTTGCTTAATTTAAAATTCATTTATTATAATCCATGATATTTTCATAATGATATTATATATGGATTCACTTTATTCCCAGTTATTGGTTATAGAGAATATGTATTCAACTATTTACCGTTATATATTGATTTCTCCTTATCCAGTTATGATTGTCATGTCATTTATTAAAGGAATGTGTTTTAAGTTATTTAACATTCCATTTTGATCATTTTCTATTATATTTTTACATTGATATTATCTCTGGGATTACTTTTTTCTTTGTTTATTTACTACATGGACTGTGTGTTGTGTTATTTACCTTATTATATTGATTATTCTTATTTATTCAAGATTTCTTCCACTATTATTAACCCTTGGGAAAAAATTATCCCAACCTTATTTTTTCATTTTGTAGGAATCCCAACATTGTACTATAAATGATGTGAAAGTATATTCTAGAGGTAATGATGATATTATCAAAAAATATATTTATTAATTCTTTTCAAATGTAATGAAAGACGAAATTATGTAACTATTTTACCAAGACTAAATAACTATTAGTTCCTTCAGGATGTGATTACTTATATATTATGACGGTATAATACACCAGACACTAGCTCTAGTCTAACAGGTTATGGGTCTCTCTAATTGGTATCATGGGAATTTTAGTAGAAAACATGGGAATTTGATTTAGTAAAATGTAGATTAGGGATCATAACCCTATGATAGAATTTGAGTATAAGTATATAAGATACTCATATTGGTTTGTTATGTTAGATATTATATAGTTTTTCATTATAGTATATCCATGTCTATATACTATAAGTGGACATAGTTCTTTTAAAGATGTATATAAGGGTAATAACTATGAAAATGGGACATTACACTTGACCTAGTCTTCACCTGGTGCATGACAACAAGTCTTGGTATACACCTAGTTTGAAACTCCTAGTGGAGTTTCTTAGGATAATTCACATTTCCTTTACAAACCATTATGAAGGATTTGAATAGTTGATGATAATTAATAAACCAAGTTAAACCAAAGGTGTCTTATATTGAAAATAAGGTGCCTAAAAAAATGGGAAAATGTTTTATGTGTAAGAAAAAGGGCATAAAGAAAATTATTTTTGAGGAAAATGAATAGTATGATCACAGGAAACAAATATCATCCATGGGATCCATTTATAGTTATTTATCATAAATGTGGGGATCTCAGGAAATATCTATGTCAGTTTCCTATTCTAAAGGTTAAAATATAGGCCAAGGAAGGACTTGTGTTAAAATAAAATGTATGAAGTATTATATATAAGGAATCAAGAAAAAAATTGTATAATTATTTTCACCCTTGTTATATTCTATTGTAATAATCATGAAACATCTAAGGATTCTAAAAAATTCTAAATCATATATGTCTACTTTAACATAAGAGTTATGGATACCATAATGGGATTACGAGTTTAATATTGATCATAAATTAAAATTATTAATCATCACTTTTTAGGTTTTATGTGATGGGAATCTACCAATATCAATGATAATTTGGGAGAAATTTGTCGCAATATAATCCATTGGTTTATTATATGTTTTTAGGAAAAAATTATATATGTAAGAATTCCTTTACATTTTATATACATATGTTTAATGGTATTGATAACCTACAAAGTTTATAAGCTCATTAATGACATTGTAATAATAATCAAATAAGATTATTATACATTGTGAGGGAAAATAGGTATTGAAACCCCTAGTAAAAAGGTTATTTAATGATTAATTTTATTTCTAGAAAGTAAATAATTTTTGGGAATGTCAAAGGAATTATATTAATATACTTTTAGAGAAATGACAGTCCACATACTTTGTAACATCTCTTTCCATCCAACAAGGTCACTAGGCTTAAACCCCACAACTGAAGGATTATAAAGGTTTAACACATACCACTAGCCTATGTGATCTTCTGGTTAATATTTCTTTATATTTAGTTAATATATTTTATAAAAAAATAATAATGATGAATTAGTGGTGTTACAATTTAGGTTTAAATATTAATTTATTATATTGGATAACTTGTGCGTACCATATTAGTTTTAGAAAATAGTTAGTGATAGAAAGAATATCTTGTCATTCTTTTATAGATTTTGAGATCCATTAAAAATGAATTTGAGTTATTTATGTATAAAAAATTCATTTTTTGGATATTTATTTCTTGTATTAAGTGATAAACTATAAATTTATTAAAGCATCGTCAAAGGATGAAATTGTTCTTATGAAATATAAATGGATTAAGTATGTTTATTTCCTAATATTCTTAGATAGAAAATAATTACCCAACATTAGTAAATATATCTTGAAACAAAAAAAATATCATAATATATTCATAATAAATGAATCATATGGTCTTTAAAATATTCACAGATCTATGGTTTTGAGGTCCTTAACATTCCCTTGATCATTGACTATCTTGTGATCAATTACCTAATTCATTATCTATAAATATTTACACTTTAATTCACATTTTAGTATATTCATTTTCTATTAAACTTATCTTACTTAGAAAAATATTTATGTAACATTTTTACTACCCTTTCTCTCTTATTTAGAGGACAATTTATTAACCCATATTAGGATGTGGGTTTTTCAATAATGATATTTCCAAAAGTAAAACCATTGATTTATGAGATTAAGTTTAAACTATGGGAAAGAAACTTATTTAAGGAGCGGATAATGTAACACCTCAAAAATATAAAATAAAAACACTTTATTAAATATTGTATCATACACACAACACCAAAGATTGATATCCTGAAAAATATATTTCATTTAATTTAATCTATTAGATAGCTTACAGAACACACAACCTATAATGACCCAATGTTTCACTAATGGAAATCCCTCTTGATCTAATTAAATGTCTCTTTATGTAAAATTTTTATATAATATGTCAACTTATTTGGTTTTATGTTAAGAATTTTGACCGTTGCAAATATATCTATTGAACAGTGATCACATGATTAGTATAAATATAGGGCTTTAACAAACCCAATTTACTTAGACAAAGGAAGAGATGGCCTCATCCAGTAGAATTGCTCCATACGAAGCCCATTTGTTGGAGCTCGGAAAAGAGGTGGTGTCCTTGGTCTTTGCTCTTGACCAAGCCCAAGCTGAACTTTATCATGTCAAGCTCGAACGGGACTGTCTACGGGAAAAGTGGAAGTTGATAGATATTACCACTCGAGTGATGTTATTTGAGATACCCCAAGAGTCTGTCACCATCGCACACCTTTCCCTTAGGTCTTATACGGCTTTTTTAAGTGGTAATGTAAAAAATCGCTAGTACTCTGTTCATGTACATTATTTTTCTATATAATAATGAATTTACTTTCTTCTCATTATTGATACATTGTAAATAGTTTTTTAAAGTACAAATAGAGTTTTTAGTTATTATTTAATTAACAATTCTATTTTTTAAAATTAAGGGATTTTTGAATTATATAATATTTTAATAAAATATTATTATTATTATTAAATTAATTTTTATTTAATATAAATGATCTTATAATTTTATAAATTCAATTGTAATTTTTATTAAGGTTTGAAAGCCATTTTTTTCAAAACCCATGAAGTTTCGATAAATATCTGTTTTTATTTTAAAATTGAAAATTGACATATTTAGAAAATTATTTAGATAAAATAAATGTTATTTCTGGAATCAGGACGTTGAAATTATCCAATGGTTAATTTTTCATAATTTTCTAAGAGAGTAAAATTTTTGGGTAAAAATTAAATACCGTTTAAATATATATTGGGTTTTATGAATTCATAATGACCCAACAGTGATGTAATAAAATACTATAAGCTTTATGGTCTTCCAATATGTGTTTTACCATTAAAATAATATGATTTTGTGTTTGTTTGACTTATTTTACAAAGCATTAATGGACCCCTCAAGACTTATTAAACATCAACTACTGGAAATTTGGGCTATAGCCATAGACCTATAGCCACGGTTTTATATGTCTGTGGCTATAGCTTGGTTATACCCATGGTTCAATTTTCATCCGTGGCTACACATTTGCATTTCATTTTTTTTATTCCTGTCGGTCTCCTCCTTCCCAGATTTGAAACGCTCATCACGACGCCATGATCCCCCCAACGACCTCTTCTCCTGACGACCTCTCCTCCTTCCCCGATTCGAAAACCTCATCTCACCCTCTTTGGTTCCTCCACTCCCGACGACCAGTCCTCCTTCCTCGATTTGAAACCCTCATCTCGCCAGCTTCGGTTCTTCCATCCCTCATCGCAGTTCCTTCATCCACAGCGGCAGATTCTCCAATCGTGGCTTAGCTTCTCCATTTGGGGTTGCTCAATCCCTCGCGCGGTACTCCCCTCCTCCATACCCTTATTTGGGTGTTCCTCACCCATTCGGTGCATCAGCAGAAGGGTTCCTCCCCTCCTCCACACCCTTTCGGTGCGTTTTCTATTTTGTGGCTCCTGTTTTGTGGGTTCTTCGAATATTGTTTGCAGTATTTCTTATGTATGATTTTTATACATGGATTACATCTCCTCTTTCAAGGAAGTGATCAATTATTTTTAATCTCAATAATATAAGTTATGCTTATATGTTCGGGGATCATAATAAATCAAATATTGGGAAACATTAAAAGGAAAAATAACCCATAAAACATTTACCTAACCAATGAGGTCTAATGATTTTCCATGATCTATCAGGAGTTACATGGAAATCACTAGTAAAATTATGAGGCTTATAATCTGAATTTGAATTAAAAAATGACTCATTCTAGATTTATCATTGAGGAATAGGTGTATGATGTTCATTAGTATCTTCCAACACAGCTGAATAAGGATGATCAAAGACCCCATCATGGGCAGTATCATTTCTAAAATGTGTAATAGATTTGGATTTTGAGAAGATGAACTCCTAAAATCCTAAATTCCTGCTAATTATAATAATTTTTAATCTATGAATGTATGGCCACAATTTATATTCTTTTAAACCATCAAGTTATAATACCAAAACTCACTTAGGATCACTTTGTTCAGACTTATTATTTTTAATGTGGGATTAATAAGTATACTTGATGATAGGTAATTGTTCATAACAAGGTGAATTACCATTATATGGTTCAACTAAGGGATTATAATGATTATCATAATATGATAACCATTTAATTAGGTAAACTATGATATTGGTATATTCTTCCTAAGATTATTTGGGAAGCCCAATGAATTCACAATGCTTCAGAATCACTCATGAATGGTATCATTAATTATTTTATCCAATCCATTCTCTTATAGAGTATTTTTAATAGTCTGGTGTCATGTTATGCATTTAGTTTGGAAAAAATATGCAAAATTAGTAGATAAGTACTCCAAACTATTTTCTATTATCATGACTATTGTCAAATTTCCAACTTAATTTTTAACAAGGTTTTCTATTTTTAATTATTTCAAAAAAATATTAGTTTTTACTGTAGATAAATAATTACTTTCCTATAGTATATATATATGAATGTAACAATATAAAAAAAATCAACCATAGGATGTTGTTCTAGGTGGAACCCATAAAATTGGATGGATGTGCTCAAATGGTTTAGAAGAATGGAATACCTACAAAAAGTACTCCTAAAAGACATACCTATGAAATAATATCTAACATATATGACATTTCTTGGTGTAAAATTTTACAATATCCGTTATTTACTAACATCCATTATGTTCTTTGAAAAAACAAGACCCAATCATCATTGTCATTACATGGTATTACACCACCAATCTACCTTGAATTGGTGTTCTCATTCTATAAATATAGCTTATTAACTAGCTATTTATTAATTTTAGATATATATCCCTTGAATATTTTAGTCCATTCATATTAAGATCTAAAGAATTTTTTTTGTAGAGATCACCAAGGGAAATCATGTTTCTGTGAATGTATGAGACCCATCTAATATATAGAGGGTGATGATTGAATGTTCATATAATTCTATAAGAACATAAAAATTTCTTTTAACCCTACACATACTACTATTCCAAAGATTACATCTCCCTCTACTCTCTCAACTAACTCAGGGAAAGACTATCAAGAATGGACGACATTGACAAGGATGAATGAACCTAGAACCCACTCATCAGAGAGTGTATGTTGAGAAAAATTTATAACTTCAGTTGTATCAAAATCCAGAATCAACTAAATGTGATCAAACACAAATTTCTTGAGCCTTAATTTTTTTTCAGATACTATAAAATTGGGTATTCTATTCCTAGGCTTACTACTGTTGTAACACAGTACTTTCCAATCCTTGGACATTAACCTTGATTTGAGATGGTTATTTCTATTTCTTTTTTTATATACCATATTCTGGGTTTTTATATTTAGGTTGTGGTCTCCATCTAGGGAATATATTCTCGAACTGACCCATTTTTTTGGGTTTAGAATGAAACTCGCTAGAAATAAGGACATATTTTACCTCTCTAATATTTAGTTTGTGTCAACCATATATAATTGTTTCTACTAATGTGGTTTAGAAATATAAAGGATAATGTAAAATAATATTTTCTTATTCCTCTTCATCAACAATGAAATTTATGTTGGAATAATAAATATTTTTTAAATTCATCCAAATTTGATTTAATATAAACATCAAAATTAATTTTAAAATTAAACATATGTTCTTTCATTTAAATTATACCAAAAAATGTATTTTTCAACAAATTATCCTCTTTTTTTTGTCATATACTAGTAGTGTTATATTCAAAAGAAACTTTCCAATGGTCATTTTCACCAAGAGAGAGTAATATAGAACTACATGCCATAACACAGATTTCAGTAGAGATGTATTGATAAATAGTAGTGGTTTTTTCATTAGTAGATTGTTTAAAAATTAATTTATTTATGCCATATAAGGATTTTATGATTCCATGTTGTTCGAACATGACCCTTATCATAATGTTCAACAAAATAAAATCAATATCACCTTCAAACTATTTGATTTCATACATATTTGAATCCATGAAACTTTATGCCTTATACTTCAAGTGCCTTTTTAATAATGGATGTTTTGGGAATTCACTAGTCTTGGGTTGATTGAAATCTATTCCCTCTTAAGGATTGGATATTTGGAGGATCATTCTTTTAAGTACCAACGAAAATACAAAAATTTGATTTCATAGTGGCATTTAGATGATAGTTATTTTATAATCGACATAAAAACAATTAATGACAGTTTTTTAGATAATAAATGTTAAATGCATTTTACCAATTGGTTTTAATGCTTCTTATCTACTCATTGCTCTTTCAAGAATTCCCAAGATAAATTGTTCTATACCTACCATGTGAATGTTAAAATCTAGTTATTCTACACTATTAATAATTCTCAACAACTTTGATTGTTTTAATTATTCTATATTCATTATAATGAATTTACATTGTGGTGTAAAGCTTTAATGAGTTGTAATCACTCAACTCACACATGGTATATGATATGGTTTATATTTTCCGTCATCTACTACTACTCAATGGGGTGTAGGGTAAGGCATTGAATAAAACTGAGAAAAATCACTAAACAACTCAACCACACTAGAAATTCCGAAGGATTTTAGTAGAATGACAACAATGTAGAGTAGGGTAGGATTAATGTTTGAGTGGGGGACTATTGCGGTATACCGGTACTCATAAGATTGATATCACTTCACCACCCATCCATACAATAATTGAAATGTACCACTAATGTGATGTGGGGATCTTCATTCCTGTATTTGAACCAACAGTTCATAGATACGAGCAAGGGTGGGAACAACCTAGTTAATGGTATATCCCTTTTCTAAGGTGACCATAATCATTAAAGTATTGATTCAAACACTAGTTATTATTCTCATCTTCTTACCATTGTAATTATCATCCAATTCATTAATATTAATTCTTGGTATATGATATGGTTTATATTTTCAAAATGTCTCTAAATTTCAATAAATCTTTGTAGATTTAATACAAAACATCACAACTCATTATGAATTAACCCAAACACTTTTGGGAATTGATTATTATTATCTTTTAGATTTCATATAAACTCTTTTTACTATAATCAATCCTCATTCTTGGAACTTATGTATGACTATTTGTGAATTTTTATAATATAAAACATTTATGAATTCCTTAAACAATAATTTTAATATATTTGTTATGATTTTTTTTATTAACTTGTTATTGATGATTACATAGTATCTTATGAAACAATACATATACTGTTAAGTAATTTTCTAGATTATTTATTTAATGTAGTTTTATCTACCTTAAAATGGATAGATACAGGATGTACTACATTGATTGGGTCACTGATGAATTTCAGAAGGAGATACAATATTTTTTGGACTATGCATTCACTAATGATTCAGATGGCGGATTGATTTGATGCATGTGTTTTGATTTTGTTGGAATACGATGGTTAGCTCATGAAGAAGTGAGTTACCATATCACTAAAAGTGGTTTCCAAACAAATTATCATGTGTGGTATCACAATGGAGAAAATTCGCAAGTGTTGAATGCCATCGATTCAGCGGAAATGATTGGTATGAAAAATCTGATTTCTGATCGGTTTCCTTTTGTTTCTGAAGATAGCTCCTCATGTAGACTAGTGAAAGAGGAAATGAATACTGGAACACAGTTCTCATCTATTAATCAGGATGATGACGTTGAGATTTTTAGAAAGCTAATGGAAGATGAAAATACCCTAGTATATCAAGCAAGGGAAAAAATGAGCAAACTTGAGTTTTTAATGCGATTATATCATGGGAAAACAATGTATGGATTGATTAATACTATAGTAGACCACCTCCTTACATTTATTAATGATTTACTACCTGATGATGGATGTATTCCAGAAAAAGATTACATGGCATCAATGTTGGTTGAAAAATTTAGATTTTCATCTAGTAAGATTCATTCTTATCTCAATGACTGTTTTTTGTTCTGGAAGTAGAATGAAGACTTGAGTAAATGAAAATAGTGTGGAACATCAAGGTGGAATACTAGTAAAGACAGATCTAAATCATGCATACCATATAAAATTATGTGTCACTTCCCTTTAATTCCTAGGCTTCAAAAAAAATTTATGTCAGAACAAATGGAAAAGAATATGAGATGGCATGGAGATGAAAGAAATAATGATAATGATGATATAGTGCATCCTACAGATGGTTTGGCTTGAAAAAAAATTATAGGTTACATCCTGATTTTGTAGCCGACCCACGAAATGTTATATTTGGATTATCCAGTGATGGTTTCAACCCATTTCACCAAATGCATACTGCACACAGTACTTGTCCTGTTTTCAATCACATTTATAACTTCCCTTCATGGATGTGTATGAAGAAGCCGTTCACTATCCTGATTATATTGATATCTGGACCTAGTGATCTAGGAAATTTTATTGATATAACTTGCATCCATTAATATAGGAGTTAAAATATCATTGGATTGTTGGTGCACAAACGTATGATGCATTCAGAAAGGAGTACTTTATGTTTTGTGCAGCTTTATTATGGATGATAAATGATTTCCCTACCCATGGAATGATGTCTGGTTGGAGTACTAAAGGGAAATTATCCTATCCTATTTGTATGAAAAATACATGTTTCCGAATATTAATGTTTCGACGAACATTCAGCTTCATAGGGCATCAACATTTTCTACCAATGGATCATCCATAAAGGAAAAATCAGAGACAGTTCGATAACACCATTGAGACAGATGAGTCACCTCAAGGAATGTCAGGGACTGATATTGTTAAAGCACATGATGATTTGAATTATGTTCTTGGCAAAAGTCAATCAAATATCAGAAAGCGAAAGCATGCTAATTCGAATTCCAATAGAAATTGGAGATAGAAAGCATATTCTTTGAGTTATAGTATTGGTCATCGAATTTATTACGTCATTTTTTGGATGTAATGCATATCTAGAAAAACAGTTGTGAGATGTTACTTGCTACTATTTTAAATTTCAAAGGAAAAACAAAAGAGGATTTGCGGTGTCGTCGTGATTTGATGGATTGGGGTATAAGAGAAAGAATTCATCCTGATTTAATTTGTCAAAATAAGTGTAAATTCCCTGTTGCCTATTATTCAATGAAAAATGTGGAGAAAAAACAATTTCTTCAGGTCTAGGAAAGTTTGAAGGTTCCTGATGGTTATTCAAGTAATATTTCAAAAAGGATTAATACATAAGATGTGAAACGCAAATCTCATAAAACCCATGATTTCCATGTCTTGATACATGAGTTGATTCCCATTTCAATTCGCCATTTACTTTCACAAAATTTTAGTGTTTCGGTTAATAAGTTATGTCAATTTTATGGAGATCTTTGTGCCAAAATATTGAGCAGAAGTGTTGTTCAGAAATTGCAGAGAGATACACCAATTATTCTTTGCGACTTGGGGAAAATTTTCCCACTGTCTTTTTTACATGTATGTTACATTTGACTATGTATCTTCCCATGGAATTTCTCTTTATTGGTCTTGATTCGAGTCGGTGGATGTATCCTACCGAACGAATGATGTTTACATTGAAATCTTATTTGAGAAATAAATATCATCCTAAAGGCTCTATTGTGAAATGCTATTTAGCACAAGAAAGCATGGATTTCTGTTAATTGTACTTGGAAAACATAACTGCGAGGTCTAATCGACTAGTGAGAACTGAAGATGAGGAATATTATCCCATTGAGCATGCATTTCCTTCACTGCCCCAAACAGGGAGGATATCTGGATCGTACTCATTGTGTACTTTAAGCAGGGAAGAGTGGGAAATGGCACATCACACAGTATTATTCAACTGTGGTGTGCATGATGATTATATCAAGTAAGTAAACTAATAAATATTTATTTTTTCCATTGTGTGACTTCTTTATATATTCTGAAATTTTAATGCTTTCATATCTGTAGAGAACATTTAGAAATTATAAAAAATAGACATCTCTCTCTATCTATTAAGAGGAAGGAACTGTTTCATAGCAAGGAATTTGCTGCCTAGTTAAAGTCAAAGGTAATAGATTTATTTTTCTTCTTCTAATAACCTAATCACATGTCTCTGTTTAATATTCTATGTTGGTATATTTTAGGTTTTAACTCTACCAATGATTGAATTATCAGATGAAATAAAAGAATTGTCCTTTGGTCCAAATGATGTGGTACATGATTGTAAGTCAATGGTTGTCAATGGATTTAAATTTTTTATAAATAGTTGTGAAAAAAATGGGAACACATTATGACGGTGTCACGATAAGCGCCACAACATATTGTTATGTGAGTGTATCGGACAGGCAGTCTTGATCAGAAAATATATTATATTACGGTGTTGTTGAAAGAATCAATTTATTACATTACTATGCACATGGTCGTCTCACAATGATGAAATGTAAGTGGTTTGATTCAATGACATGAAAAGGAATGCATATTGATAACTGTTGATTTATAGTGATTGATATGAACCTCCTGCTTCGTACCGAAGAACCTTATATTCTTTCTCCACCAGATATACAGGTGTTTTATGTAAGTGACCCGTTACAACCACAATTTGGTGTTATTTTTTATTTTATTCCTGCACTTATTTTTGATGAAGGCATGGATGACAATGATGTTGTGGATGAACCTATCGATATTTATTTGAATGTTTCATTTGATGATACGAATAATGCAATTGTTAGAACAGATTGTGAACCAGAAATTATCAAAAAATCCCCATAGTGTTGACACATTTGTAAGTATTTACCTGATATTATCGCAATATTGTATGTTTTTTTAACATCCATACATGATATCAAAATAACTAGTATATTTTATACCATTATCGAATATAAAATTATTACTAGCCTCACCAATTTATGTTTAACCACTTCTCTAGTAAATATTGAACACAGAAAAGTCTTGATATTTTATCAATATAAATATCACAAATGAAAATGTATCTCATTCTTTTATGATAAAATTGTATTATTTAACATTTTTCATTATTTCTATTTGTTTGAGAATATTATATTAAATTTCCATGTCAAAATGTATGATTATGATGATAGTAGAAGGAGTAGAAGAATACCGAAAAACAAACAATGTTGGTCTCCTCCTGGAAACAATGTAAGTACAAATTGTGTTTGAATATAATGGTCTTTCATATTATTTATCTCGTTATTGTTCGTTTTATTTTATCATCAATGTTATTTTAGGCTACATCATTGAAGAGACACTTGGATTATGCCACTGAGGATGATATTGTGGCGGGGGGTACTGATTCTACAGGTCAGCATACTACTATGTCGCTTGAGACTCTAGGAGGCCATCCTCCCAATATAGCAGGGGGTACTCAAATGGGGCAAGCCTACAAGTATGATTTATATCTTGGTTGGAAAAAGAGAGTTGGTACAGAGCTTGAAGAAGTACCGGTGATTCAAGATTGCCCAATATCACAATATAAAGAGATGATCACCTATTGGAAGAGTCTAGCATTTAAGTTGTTTGTTAAATTTATATATATATATTCATTTAGTTATTTGAAAATGATTTTAAATTACTCGTTTTATTTATGTTAATGAATTTATATAATTATTTCTTTATAGGGGAAATCGAATAGAAAAAAAACAAGAGTGCAATGAAACAAATTTATACTCGCAGGCACACTTCATTACCAGATCATGAGCAGACGTATGTAATTTAACATTTAAAATATTTAGCTTTGTTTAGTGTAATTCATTTAACATCCAATTTTGATTTATTTCTTTGTTTTTTTCCAGAAAAGGGCATCGAATATCGAGGGACGCGTTCCTCGCTCAACATTGTTTTGTACAAGCCGGAAAAAGAAATATGGTATTGTGCCAAATCCCGACACCGAGAAGGCGATTGTAAGTATATTTCAATTTCATTGATCTTTACTGAATTTAATTCCTTATATTATTTTATCATTTTAATTTATGTTATATATCAATAAACAGAATGATTTAAAGGCATTAGAAGAAAAACAACCTGACAATTTGTTCCTAAACGATCATCTACATCAGGTATTAGGAGATGAGAATCAGGGTAGAGTGCGTTTTCAACCTAGGAAGAAGATTGTACCATATCAATGCTGGTCTAATAACGTTTCTTTGAGTACCAGTTCTGGTTTTGTCACAGTGGAACAAATGAATTCCGCAATCAATGAAGCAAGTCAAAAATTAGAACAGGTGATAACTACAAATATGATGAAATTTATGTCTGCCCTTTCTTCTACACTTCCACCAGAATCAGCTGCAATGGTCGATGCCTTTTTGATGTCGATGCGTTCTGCTAATGTAGATTCTTCTGTCAGAGCCATGTTGGACCTACTGTTGGACCCGGTGCTGGTGCTAGTTTGGATGCAGATGTTGATGAAGATGTTTGTGGTGTGAGAGGTGGTGATGGTGTTTTTGTAGGAGGTGCGGATGAAGGTTATCATGATTCTGATGATACTGATATTAAGACTCACTTTTGATGTAAATTTTATTTTTGGATTGGTAATGTTTGACGTGTTCCATGCATCTGATTACACTATTTTTTTGATAAATATAATTAATGTTTACCATATCTTATTGGGAATGAGAATGACTACTAACCTATAGATCTACTTAAAGCTTACTATGTATAGTATTAGATATAGCCCTACTGCCATGACTTCCCAATCGATAAGTTTCTTTAACTACTTCATTTAATGCTATGTATTCAAATTCAGTAGCTGAAAGTGCAACACTAGATTACATATTTAAACTCTAGTAAATGAAACCTCCAAATTCAGTAAACACATTAATAGTCAAGGATTTAAAATTGTCAACATTAACAGTATAGTTAGTATCCACCAAACCACAAATAATTTAACTAGTATCAATAAACTCCTTTTTCATGTGAGCATCAAATGTCGTTGTTTTTCTCCCACTAAGATTGAAACTACAAGACAACCAATGCTTCATCTCCTAAGGAGGTATCCGTATTTGATCGGTGCTGTTTTGTATATGGTTTTGACCTTATGTCTCTTAGTGAAAGAATATATTTTTCCGCCACACAACATAAATCTTCGTGATCCTCTTTAATGCATTGAGACTTATTTCATTTTTTATTTCACGTTCAGGGAATATTTTAGAAAGTAGTTCAAAGAAAAACACCCCAACAACAAATCTGTATCAGTGTTAAGAAACTTCTTGTTCCTCTTTGAAGCTCTAGGGGTATTTTATTTGATATCTCACAGATGATTACAGTTCAAATCTCCATGTCTGTTTCATGAAAACTAGGTGGGATAAGTTGGTGGAGAGAAATAGAAGTCCATGATCGAAGCCGTAAGATAATGTTATTCGCAGCTCGTCATGTATTCCACTGCTCACTTTTGAAATTTTCAGTAAAAACGTCCCTTCATGGTGAAGGATGAGAAGCAGAAATCTTAATATGAGAAGACTATGGATGCGTACAATACGGGACCGGGAGAAAGCAAGGGCGAGGATGAAGATTCAGACAAGTCAAAATCATAGGTCCATGATGAAGATGAAGACAAATAAGTGGGAAGCGAAGAGGTTTGTGATAACCTGAGATATGTGTGTTTCATGGTGTCCTTCATTTATTTGAATCTCTGTTTTGCAGGAGGATGAGGAGTAGCTGTTGGGAGAGAGGAAATGCATGGCGTACCCTTTGTTTATATTTGTGTTTCTTAGTATTATGTTTCATACTAGTTATGAGTAGCGATGTGGAGTGTTATAGAATCACTATATTGCTAATTGTAATTGCCGGTTAGAGCACCGTCTATGTCTTCTAAATCCCTAAACAGCTTCTGCTATCTTCATTTCATCATAACTTCAGGTTTTTCTACTTCGTTGTGTTTTTGAAATTTTTTTACTTTACTGGATCCAACTGATTTAGCTAATTATCCATGCTAACTTGTATCATCTCAAGCTTATCTTAGCTATAGGCTCTTATCACTTACATCTTTTCAAGCTTACTTTGTTGGGAGACCTCACATATAGTGCTCAGTTTGTGGTGTAGTACCATGTTACAATGCCACTAGTGTTCTATTGAAGTTTATAATATATCCAATACATTGCGTACTAACTGTAATATTTCTTAAGTGATAACTTGATCCATTGGTTGGTTTTCATTATGAATGTGCCTTGTGTATTGTCTTGATTTTCATTATTGTGGCGTATTGGTTTAAATTGCATTGTAATGGGATGCTATGAGGAATTTGATATCGTATGAGCGTTGTTGGGTGAACCTTTAGGATATAGTTTTAGGCTGTGTGATTTCTAGGGGTTCTTGGATTGTGACATGGTGTTTCAATAGGTAAATTAACGATGTCGACTAAAAAAGTTCTACATACATTTAGTGGTAATCTGAGTGTGTGTATTCAAGTGGGATGGTAGCATTGAAATAAGACCTATTTAAACTCACCCTCTTGGATTTCCCCATCACACAATCTCTGGAAAATGAACAATTTATAGTTGTGATGTTACTCAATATCCCTTGGTTTTTGTGTTCCTCTACGAATTTGGAGCTGCAATTCCCTATCTTATATGCTATAGTATATTATTGTTTGTGATTGTATTGTAAACACTACCCAATTTCCATAAATGGGTCTTCCCATTCAAAACATATAACCCATTTTTTAGAGATTCTTTTATGATAATTATTGATCCTTTAGAGATCATGAGATTTGGTCTAGAGGTAAATACATTTTGATCTAGGACCGCTAAGGAGATTATGTTTCATTAAAGTATGGGGACCCACGATACATTAAGTAAGGTGATGATGGATTGATTATCTAACTCTATAATAATGGATCATATTCCCTCAACCTTTCACCTATTATTCTTTCCTAATAACACATCTACTTATCTCGTTTTGACCAGCTCTAAAAATGACTCTCTATGTTGGAAAATATGAAAAGAACAACTAGAGTCTCGGACCCACTCTTGATTGAGTGTATAAATGGACACATTCAAGATTTAAACAAATTTCATAGCCTGAATCAACCAGAAAATATAGGTTAGTAGGCTGTTTGGATGCTAACTCACGCATGAGTTTCCTATGCTTGGGCTTAATGTGACCAGGTTTACCATAGTGAAAACATATTACTTTTATATCCATATATATTGTCCTAGATTTGGGTTATTTATTAATCTTTTTTTTGTCCCTACTGAATTTTTTTTCTTACCTTTAGTTTATGGTCTCCCCCTTGTGAAAAACTCTTATCCTCACATTTTATTTTTGTTCTAGAATGAAATTCCTTAGACAGATGGGCTGATTTGATATCTTCTAATGTTAAATAGACTCATCCATACATCATGGTGGTAACAAGTGTTCTATATCTATTTTCAAGAGTGATTAATGTGATCATTTCTGGATCCTCATCATCTACATAAACATTAATACTATCTAAATATACATGAATTTATTAACCTCATCTATATGGTTTTTTATACATGTATTAGGGGGTGTGCTTGGGCAGGGGGAGGGGTGTGCAGGTGGGGGGCATGGGGCAGGAAGAGGGGTAAGGGGGGGTGTGCAGGTGGGGGGGGGGGGCAGGGGGTGTGCTAGGGAAGGGGAAGGGGTGTGTGCTGGTGGGGGGTGGGGGCAGGTGGGGGGCAGGGGGAGGGGGTGTGTAGGTGGGAGGGTAGGGGAGGGGGTAGGGGTGTGCAGGTCGGGGGGAGGTGGCAAGGAGAGGGGGCATGGGGTGTGCAGGTGGGGGGGCAAGGGGGTGTGCGGGGGTAGGGGGAGGGGTGTGTGCAGGTGGGGGGAGGCAGGTGGGGGACAAGGGGTGTGCTGGGGCAGGGGTAGGGGTGTGTGCAGGTGGGGAGGGGGCAGGTGGGGGGCAGGGAGAGGTGGGTGTGCAGGTGGGAGGGCAGGGGAGGGGGCTGGGGGGTGTGCAGGTGGGGGGCAGGGGGCAAGGAGAGGGGACTGGGGGGGGGTGTAGGTGGGGGGCAGGGGGCAGGGAGAAATTCTCATTTTCACTATTATTTTTTTCTCCCAAATCAAATCTGAACAATTGTTTTTTTCTTTGATCATAATTATCACAGTCCAGAGTGGCTAAACCACTAAGGGGAAGGGTTGATTGTATGAGTCTTATGATCTTATTGAATTTCTAAATCATAACCATATAACCCAAATGATAGTAATAATGTAAAATAAATTCTATGTATTAAATTATTTTATGAATCCTTTACCATATTATATTTATATGATTTAACTTGGCCTAATAAGAGTTGATTTGGCTATGACTATTAACATTTTCCACATTCCGCCATTAAAACTAGGAATAAAGAATCGTCATTTTTAGCTATATCAAAACTACGGAATATTTAACTCCTATGTAGATCTTTGTTGAGTTTTCCATGACAAAATAGTGTTTTAAATTCCACTTAGAAGCCTAATCCACAAGATTATTCCATGTTAGGACCAATGTTAACCTTTTTACCTCAATCCCAAAATAGACGGTGATCCCTATTTATTACTAAATGTTAGAAAAACTCAATAGCATCAATCATGTCCCAAAACTGATACAAATTTTTTGTACTCCAAAAAAAATGTTTGGAGACCAATTTTCTATTCTACCAAACATTCTCTATGGGTTCGACCCCAAACTATCAATATACTAGAAAATTATAGCACGTGTAGTTTGGGATAAAAGAATTATAATTTGACTGCATCCCATGTAAAGTAAATAATGAATATGGGATCGTCAAATTTTGATGATGATTACAGGAAATATGTTTACTATCCTTATGCATAGGGACCTTTAGCACAAACCTAGGATAACCTCACCCTCCCCATATTCTATTTTCAATCATTCCTTTTTATTTTGGAAGCCACTATATCATTATTTTTAAAGCCCGGTTCATGTGTTATGACCATCTTACATATTCAAGTGGCCATGACACCCATTAAATGCTTACCTTCATGCCTAAAATTTCATGGTACCTTTCCAATTTCTTCCATTTATGTACGGAATACAACAACAAACTAGCCAGTCCCAACTGTCCCAACATTCGATATGTTCCAACAGTACATCAAGAAGATCATCCTAATATGCAGGGGGGCTGCTGTCCAGGGGTGTCCAACAGGGGGGGCTGTCCAGGGAGCTCCAGCAGGGGGGTCTGTCCGGGGGGGCTTCTGTCTAGGAGGGCTGTCCAGGGGGGGCTGCTGTCCAGGGGGGTGTAGCAGTGGGTGGGGGGGCTGCTGTCCAGGGGGGTCCAACAGGGGGGGGGTTGCTATCCAGTAGGGGGGATGTCCAGGGGGGTCCAACAGGGGGGATGTCTAGGGAGCTCCAGCAGGGGGGCTCTATCCGGGGGGCTTCTGTACAGGGGGTGGGGGCTTCTGTCCAGCAGGGGGGTCCAGCAAGTGGCGGCTTCTGTCCAGGTGGGTGGCTTCTGTAAATAATCCTTTTAGAGTTCTTTCATATTTTTATTTTCATTATTGAGTCCAATTTTGTATTTTCTTAATCTGTTATGATAGAAGGTTCTTGTTCAATTGAATATTATTTTATAATGATTTGTTTCACATACAGGGATCTCTCATACAACTCAATAACGGGGAACTTATCTCACAGTTTCGGGTTGCTTTCAAGTCTTGGTAATACTGTAAGCAACTCAGACTTTAGTTAAGATAATTATCATTTTATAACATATTTATGGCTTTATTTAGGTATTTACAGGTCAATCAATTCACTGGTCTAATTGATGCCCTTGCTGGCATTCCCCTTCATGATTTTTAAGTTGATGGTATGTTTAAACAACAATTACTCTAATTGACATCTTTCTAGTTATATAGTTTTTTTACCATGTAATTAATCAGATTTCACTGATTTAGTTTGTATGAATTCTGAGAATCCTTAGTGCAAAGTATTTAATCTTTTCTTTCATTTGCTGATGCTATCAGGAATGTTTCAAACAACCAATTTATTGGAGCTTATTTGTGTATCGTTGTGACATTGTTAGCACTTGGTGGACCACCCTTGTTATCTGTATATATATTGTCACTATTTTATTTATTTTACTTTATATTCACTAACCCAACATATTATGGGATATATTAAAGTAATTAATATTAGTGAACAACTTAATTTTATGCACATTGACCACACATGTATAAAGATTGTTACTATTTTATTTATTTTACAGGTCTTGTGTATTTTTACTTTATATTCACCTCCATTGGGTGGTGCTGTTGTAGGGTGGGGGCGTTCTAGGGGGAGGGGGGTGTGCGGTAAGGAGGGGCATGGGGGTGGGGTGCAAGGTGCAGGGGGGTGGGGCAGGGGAGGTGTGCAGGAGCATGGATTCCATCTATTTGGTTTATGTAAGATACAGGATGAACAAATGGGCTTTGAAACTCTGGTACAACGATATCCCAAACTAGATGATTTTTCTTGTTTGCTGAATGAGACATCAAGAACTTCCAACAGAGGAAAATATTTAGAATTAGGGGGTGGATCTGGCCTCTGGATGTCACTGTTGTACAAAGGCCACACTATGAATCTTTTTGGAACTTATTTTTTCAGAGTGATTGGGTGAGGGGGGTCTGGAGGTTTATGGGACAATTTCTGAATATCAACAGTAGTGGGAACTCCATGTAGTAGATTATAGAGGCCTTGTTCAAAAGGGAGAGCCAGGGGTGGAGGTTATGATTCATTTATGTTTTTTCTTGGATGTGTGTGGGACTATTTGGGAAGGTAGGAATAATGTAAGAGAAGGCAAGAGGAATTCCTCAATCAATTTTCAGGTTCAAGTGAAAATGATTTGGATTACCTTGTATGGGGGGTGCTGGTATAGGGTGGGGGAGGTCTACGGGGGGTGTGCAATGAGGAGGGGGCAGGGGTGGGGTGCAAGGTGCAGTGGGGTGGGGCAGGGGAGGTGTGCAGAAGCAGGGGGTGGGGGTGCTGGGGCAGTCCTCCCAACAACCAGCATGGTTCACCGTGCTGTCTTTTTTTTTAATGGAGTGGAAAGCCCTATAGCCACGGTTTGAAACGTGGCTATAGGACTATAGGCACGGTTTGCAACCGTATCTATAGGTCTTTATCCACAGTGACCGTGGCTTTTACTGGAATCTATCAAGCTGGCCCTATTGCCAGGGTTCAAAACCGTGTCTATAGGTCTTTAGCCACGGTTTTGAACCGTGGCTGTAGGGTCAGACCTATAGCCATGACAAAACCAGCCACAGTTCATGAAATCGTGGCTATAACCAATAGACATGGTTTTGGGGCATATATCCTTGGTTTAGAACCGTGGCTATAGCCCAAATTTCCAGTAGTGATATTGTCTTTTTAAATTATTTTACATGGGAGTGTGACTCACCTCCACATAAGCAACCACATTATTTTAATAAGTTCAGACTTTGGCCTTATAAAATATTATTTTCCTCTTCCCTTTAACAATAACCATGGGAAAAAACCATGAGCTGATTTGTGGTTTGGATTAGTTTAATGTAAGGGGTCCCAAATCGAAATAATAAAGAATTCACCCACCTTTCTTATATAAACCCACCCAAGCCCCCAATTCCTCCTCAATAAAAGCCTTTGGAGTTCATCCAACATCTTCCCTACTCTCTCTAGAATCCTTCCAAGGTGCCACCAGCTCCCAAGAAGCCTCTCTCAAGTCTCTATCAATACTTTGGAAGCACACTTCCCAGTAAGGGTTTTTTCATCCTCTCTCATTTTATTGTCCAATTTTCTTTAAGTTGTTTTTCCCATTTAATTTCAATTATGAATTTTGGGGTATGGTTTCATACCTCCCCCATACTGCCCTATTATTGTTTGAATGATTGGAGACCCCTTTCTCTTTCATTAAGTGGCTCCCATGTACACCCGTTACTCTGCCGAAATTTCGAAAGGAACTTCTCTCTCCTCATTTAAATTCAAGAAATACTTTTGTATCATGAATCTAAAGTCCATTACAATTATTGGGATATTTATCTATATGTCCCCTTACTATCCATTTCATGTAATTATGATGAGACACCCCTTCCTCTCTCATAAACCATTTTTTTATAATTCTTATGTCACGTCGTTACGCTACCGAAATCGCACCGATTTTCTTAGTCAATGCCATTGTGTAGTGAATACCATGCCCATTTCTCCATCAAGGGTATTCGCCTTTATGCACAATTACTTATTGATTATAAAGTTTCATGTATGAATTCCACATTCCTTTATCATGGAATAAATGATAATGTTTTATGAATCCATGTTTTATAATCCATGTGGCACAATTATGCATGAAATGAATTTTTTTAGAAGGGTGAACCCTTATAGAGATCCAATGCATTGTGAAAAGTATAGTGTCATGATACGTCATGTGCAATGAGTGTTGACTAATTCTAATTCATGTACAACAAGGGTTTACTCATTCTTCATGTGCAATTAGGATTTACTCATGCTCCATGTGCAATGAGCCTTGGCTCATGATAATTCCATGATAAGTGTTGTTGCCCCATTTCCATGTTGTGATTATAATGCTTTATCATGCCTTTATGTTACTGTTTATTTTATTCTCTATTGATATACCTATTGTATAACATGTATTGTACTCATCATGTATTCCAGGTTTATTCCCTTATAAGGCTTTATATCTCACCCCTTTTCTTATGCATGTCCTCAGGTTATCCCATGCAATGCTAACTACGAGGGAATATAGAGGTCATGTAATGGAAGTTTTCAATAAAGATGTTGTATTTAATGTTTTAAGTTATTATGTAATGATAATAAGCCCCAAAGAAACTAGACCACTCGATCTTCCATGTTGTATCAATTGAATAGTTTATGTAATAAATCATGTTTAAGTTTGTAATAAAAGTAGGGTTGTCATAGTTAGTATCATAGGATAGGTTTAGTTATTTTTGGGATTAGGATTAGAAACCCATAGTAAATCCTTAGAGACTAAGTATAATAAAAATATCCCTAAGTTTTGTTAAGTACTGAGTAAGTGGTTTATGAAACAAATACGTCCCTGTCTAGATACGAGTAGGTAGAGGTGGCTATGGCACAGATGTATCCTATGGGTAAAACCCGAAAACACTGCTTTGAGATAGACTTGAACGGGAAATAGTGCACGACAACGTGCCTTGATGTACTCTTGGTTATGACACTCCTGGTGGATATGTTTTGATAAATTCACAAGCTTAGTATGAACCCTTATTAAGGGAATAAAAAATTCCCCTAAGAATATATTTTAGAAATTAGATTAGGAAAATCCTAGATTAAAGCCTATAGACTCATGAGTTAAGGAAATAAATGTTTATATATAAGTAAACAACTTTTGCCTTTGGATTACCCATTATGTGTTACCCGCCTAACTTTGATTTTATTCCATCCAATGGCCGACAATAGGAGGACACAAGCTAACAACTGATCTGAAGATTAGTGTGATGACTGTACCAATGAGATGCTCAATCCAATTGGAGAAGGAATCATGAACTTTTTCATGCTTCTCTCTCACCTAACTAAATAATTGAATAAAAACACAGGTCAAGAGGAATGGCCAAACCCCCGTAAGAAGTAACAAATCCATATCAAGAGCTTCATAAGACAATGTCCTCCTACTTTTAGTGGATCATCTGATCCCACAATCACTGAACAATGGATCAACTCCATTGAAATGATCTTCTCCATACTTCAATGTTCTGAACAAGAGAAGGTTCTCATAGCGGCTTATCGTATGGATGGTGAAGCTAATCAATGGTGGACGTTGATAAAAAAATACGAATCCTGACGAGGAGATCGAGGCGTTGAAATGGAAGGATTTCTGGAATATTTTTTTCGATAAAAATTTTATGCACACCCACCGGCTTAAGATGGAAAGAGACTTCATATCCCTCAAGAAAAAAGAATAAGAATCTATTAGAGCATACAAGTAAACTTCATGAGGCTTGCACGATACGCTTCCGACTTTTTCGTTACCCCCAAATGTAAGGGTGGCTACTTCTTTGGGGGGTTGAAGCCTAGCTTGCAAAAAGCATTACTGATCTGTGAGTTCGACATCTATGAGGAAATTTTCTGATGTTCCCTCAATGTCAAAATGGAGATTAGGGAATCACAGGGGTATCATGGGGACAAGAAGCATAAGGTATATTTCAATGTTGGAGGTCCGATGGATAAATCCAATAGTGCTAAGAAGATCCAGCACCCCACTTTACAAAAGAGCAAAATGAATCACCATGGAAATTGCCTAAAGGGGATGAGGAAATGCTTTAGGTGTGGAAGAGCGGGGAACCTAGCTGTTAAATGTCAGCAAGAAAGACCTGAGGCTGCGACAGATGAGAGGAATGCTCTGTTTGAACCTCAACGCATTGTTCATTGCTACAACTGCAAAGAACCGGGGATATTACAACTCAGTGCCCTAATCCAAAGGTTTTTAGTGGAAAACAGCAACTGCCAAGGCAGCAAGGAAGATCTTTTTTAATCACTTCTGCGGAATTGAACCCCGACAATGAAGTGGTGACAGGTACGTAGGTCATTCATTCAAGAATAGAGAACTTAATTTTTGATTGAGGTTCTACACATTATTTTATATCTCAAATGTTTAGTAGAATAATCCCATCACCACCACGAATCATGGAAGTGATGATGTCGGTGAGTATGGAAAATGGGGAAGTCATTGCATCCCATGAATATAACTCCTCCCCTGTCATAATATGTGGATTGAATTTCCCGGTGAACCTCATCATACTCCCCCTAATGGAATTTGATGCAATTCTAGGCCTTGATTGTATTTCCTTATATAGATCCAACATAAATTGTCGGGAGGGGGAAATCACACTCCATATAGAGATTCGACCCCCGATTTTTTAAAAGTGTAAGGAGGAAGATGAATCTCATTTAGCTCCATCATATAAAGCATAGATATTACTGCCCTATGAGCACACGTATCTGGATCAGATGGTTGAGTCCAAGGAAGAAACTATCCTTGAAGAAATGCCTATTGTGAGGGAATTCGCGGAAGTGTTTCCTGAGGAACTACCTGGTCTTCCTTCTAAAAGACATGTTGAATTATCAATTGAACATATACATGGGGAACTACCAATATCCAAGACTATATATAGAATGGTTGTCACTGATCTTGAAGATCTGAATAAACAAATACAGGGGAATCTAGATAAAGGGTTTATACTCCCAAGTGCTTCACCATGGGGTGCACCAGTCCTCTTCTTCAAGAAGATGGATGGGTCAATACGACTTTGCATCGATTATTGTAAACATAACAAAATCACGATAAAGAACATGTATCCTCTGCCACGGGTCGATTACTTGTTTGATCAGCAGCGTGGATCACAATACTTATCTAAGGTAGATTTGTGGTCAGGATATTATCATGTAATGGTGAAGAGGAGGATGTCCCCAAGACTGCTTTTCGTACAAGAGACGAGCACTATGAATTCATAGTAATGTCTTTCAGATGCACAAATTCTTCAGAAATATTTATGGAAATGATTAATAGAGTCTTTAGAGATTACCTAGAAAAATTTGTGGTAGTCTTTGTAGATGATATTCTAATATACTCCAAAACCAAGGAGGATCATGAGGAGCAATTAAAAACTGTACTGGAGACTTTGTGCAAGGCGAAGATCTATGAAAAGTATAGAAACTGTGAGTTCTGGTTGAAGTAATTCTCATTCTTGGGCCATATCATCACAAGCAATGGGATATATGTGGATCCCTCCAGAAAACATGCAATTGGGGGATGGCCGAGGCCAACATCGGTAACAGATATCCGTAGCTTCTTGGGGTTAGATAGATATGATCTATGATTTGTGAGAAATTTCTCATGATTTTCCAACCCTCTTACTAGGATAACTCAAAAGGGAGTAAAGTTTTCGTAGAGTGACGAATGTGAAGAACACTTCAAAGAGTTGAAAAGGAGGCTTATCACTGCGCTTGTGCTAACTTTACCCATAAGTGGGGACCTTTTGTGGTATTAAGTGATGCTTTGAAGAAGGTATTATGTTGTGTGATGATGCAGAATGATAATGTGATATCATATGCCTCAAGGCAGTTGAAAATCCATGAGAAAAACTATCCAACGCAAGATCTGGAGTTGGTGGCTATGATCTTTGCCTTGAAAATCTGGAGACATTATCTCTATGTGGAGGAATGTGAGATATATACAGACCACAAGAGTCTTAAATATATATTTACATAGAAAGAGCTTAATATGCGCCAGATAAGATGAATAGAGCTCTTCAAGGATTATGACTGTTCAATACATTACCACCCTGGGAAGTCGAACAAGGTGGCAGATTCCCAAAGTAGAAAGGACCCATTGATTCTATCAATGATGAGAATTGAGAACGATTCAATCTTATTAGACATGATGAAGATGGGAATGGGAATTGTAAAGAGGAGAACATCATAAATCCTTTCACAAATGATTTCTCAACTGTCTCTATTGGAAAGGTTAATGGATGATCAAAAGTATGATGTGGGAATCCAAGAAAATGTGGAAGCTATCGAAAAAAGGAAATCCCCAGAGTTTAATGTCAATGAAGAAGGAATTGTGCGATTTGGAAAAAGACTATGTGTTCCATCATGTCCGGAGCTGAAGAAGGAACTTTTCAATGATGCACATAGTTTAAATTTCTATATTCACCCAGGGAGCATAAAGATGTATCTAGATCTCCGAGAAAACTTTTGGTGGGATATTATAAAGAAGGAGGTCGCTGAATACACATCAAAGTTCGTGGTGTGAGAGAAAGTGAAGGCAAAGAGGAAGAAGTATAACGAGATGATGTAACCATTTCCCATACCAGAATAGAAATGGGAGAACATCACCATGGACTTTCTCACCGTACATCTGAGGATATCCAAAGGAAACAATGCAATCTTGGTTGTTGTGGTGCGTCTTAGAAAGAATTCACACTTAATTTCAATTCGGGAGGATTTCTCATTAGATCAACTAGCATGGATATATATCCGGGAAGTGGTAAGGCTTCATGGAGTACCACTATCTATTTTGTCTACTGAAATCCAAGATTCACCTCTATGTTTTGGAAGAGTGTTCAACATGCTCTGAATACTAAACTGAACTTCAGTACGACCTGTCATCCTCAAACTGACGGCCAATCCGAGTGGACTATCCAAACACTTGAAGAAATGTTGAGAGTGTCCTCAGTGGACTTTAAAGGAGGATAGCATCAACATCTTCCTCTGGTTGAGTTCTCTTATAATAATAGTTTCCACTCAAGCATCCAAATGGCACTATATGATTCCATGTATGGGAAATGGTGTAGAACACTGGCATGTTGTGATGAGGTCAGTGAATGTAAGCTGCTTGGACCAGAAATGGTCGAGGAAATGGTGGAGATGGTGAAAACCATTCAGTAGAATATCAAGGCAACCCAGAGTCGATAGAAGAGTTTTGCAGATAATCGTTGATGAGACCTTGAGTTTAAAGTTGAAGACATTGTTTTTCTACTCATATCTCCATGGAAGAAGGTCATGAGGTTTGGAAAGAAAGGGATGTTAAGTCCAAGGTACATCGGCCCCTTCGAGATTCTTCATCGTGTTGGGGTTGTGGCCAATATCCTAGCACTTCCACCTACCATGGCCAAAGTACATGATGTCTTTCATGTATCCCTCTTAAGGAAGTACATACCGGACCCATCACATGTACTGTCTTCTAAGGAGGTACAGTTGGAGGACGATCTTTCTTATGAGGATCAACCTGTGAAGATCTTAGATCGTAGAGAAAATGTCCTACCAAATAAGACAATGCATGTCGTCAAGGTGTTGTGGTGAAACCAAAAGTTTAAAGAAGCAACATGGGAATCGGAAGAGATTTTGAAGCTGAGTTACCCACATCTGTTTTAGTGTGGGAAAAGGAAAATTTTGAGGACTAAATTTCATAAGGGGGGAATATTGTAATGACCCAATGTTTTATAAATGGAAATCCCACTTGATCTAATTAAATGCATCTTTATGTAAAATGTTTATATAAAATGTAAACTTATTTGGTTTTATGTTAAGAATTTTGACTGTATCTAATATAGAAGTTGAACAATGATCACATGATTAGTATAAATATAGGGCTTCAACAAACCCAATTTACTGAGACAAAGGAGGTGATTGCCTCATCCAGTAGAATTGATTCATACAAAGCCCATTTTTAGATCTCAGAAAAGAGGTGGAATCCTTGGGATTCTCTCTTGACCAAGCCCAAGATTATCTTCATCATGTCAAGCTCGAACGGGACTATCTGTGGGAAAAGTGGAAGTTGATGGATATTTCCACTCGAGCGATGTTTTCTGAGCCACCCCAAGAGTCTGTCACCATCGCACACCTTACAATTAGGTTTTATGTAACTGTTTTAAGGGGTTATGTAACAAATATCATGTACAATGTTCATGTACATTATTTTTTTATATAATAATGAATATACTTTATTGTCATTATTTGTACATTGTAACGAGTTTTTTAAAGTACAAATAGTGTTTTTAGTTATTATATAATTAAGAATTCTATATTATTAAATTAATGGATTTTTGAATTAAATAACATTTTAATAAAATATTATTATTATTATTAAATTATGTTTTATTAAATATAAATGATCTTACAATTTTATGAATGAAATTGTAATTTCTATTAAGGTTTGAAAGCCATTTTTGTCAAAACCCGTGAATTTTTGATAAATATCGGTTTTTATTTTAAAAGTAAAAATTAACTTATTTAGAAAATTATTTAGATAAAATAAATGTTATTTCTCGAATCAGGACGTCGAAATTATCCAACGGTGAATTTTTCATAATTTTTTGACACAGTCAAATTTTTGGGTAAAAATTAAATACCGTTTAAATAGATAATGGATTTTATGACATCATAATGACCCAATAGTGATGTAATGAAATACTATAATCTTTATATTAAGACAATATATTTTTTACCATTATAATAATGTGATTTTGGGTTTGTTTGAATAATTTTACAAAGCATTAATGGACCCCTCAAGACTTATTAAACATCTTGTCTTTTTAAATTATTTTCCATGGGAGCTTGACTCAACTCCACATAAGAAACCCCATTATTTTAAGAAGTTTGGACTTCGGCCTTATAAAATATTATTTTCTTATTCCCTTTTCCAAAAACCATGGGCAGAAACCATGATCTGATTTGTTGTTTGGATTAGTTTAATGTAAGGGGTCTCAAACATAAATAATAATGAATTCACTCACCTTTCATATATAAACCCACCCAAGCTCCCAATTCCTCCTCACTCAATGCCTTTGGAGTTAGTCAAACCAATGAACTAATCTCTCTAGAATCCTCCCAAGGTGCCCCCAGCTCACAAGAAGCCTCTCCCAAGCCTCTCTCAAGCCTTTGCAAGCACACTTCCAAGTAAGGAATGTTTCCTCCTTTCTCATTTTTTTATCCAATTTTCTTTAAGTTGTTTTTCCCTTTTAATTTCAATTATGACTGTTGGGGTATGGTTTCTCACCTCCCCCATACTTCCCTGTTATTGTTTTAATGATGGGAGACCCTTTTATCTCTCATTAAATTCCTCCCATGTACTCCTGTTACTGTGCTGAAATTCCGAAAAGAACTTCTCTCTCCTCATTTACATTCAAGCAATACTTTTGTATCATGAATCTAAATTCCATTACAATTGTTGGGAAATTTATATATATTAATCCCTTACTATCCATGTCATGTTAATATGATTAGACATCCCTTTCTCTCTCATCAACCATTTTTTATGAATTCTTATGTCATGCTGTTACACTACCGAAATCGCACTGATTTTCTAAGTCAATGCCATTTTTTAGTGAATACCATACCCATTTCTCCATCAAGGGTATTCTCCTTTATGAAAATTTAATTATTGATTATAAAGTATCATGTATGAATTCCTCATTCCTTTATCGTAGAATAAATTATTATGTTTTATGAATCCATGTTTTATGGTCCATGTGGCACACTTATACATGAAATGAAATATTTATGAAGGGTGTGCCCTTATGGCAGTCCAATGCATTGGGTAAATTATAGTATCATGATACGTCATGTGTAATTAGTGTTGAATCATGATAATTCACGTGAAATGAGGGTTTACTCATGCTTTATGTGCAATGAGGATTTACTAATGCTCCATGTGCAATGAGCCTTGGCTCATACTAATTCCATGTTAATTGTTGTTGCCACATTTCCGTGTTATGATTATCATACTTTATCATGACTTTATGTTCATGTTTCTCTTATGCTATATTTTTATGCCTATTGTCTAATACGTATTGTACTCCTCATGTATTCCATGTTTATTCCCTTACTGGTTTTTATATCTCACCCCTTTTCTTATGCATGTCCTCGGGTTATCCCTTGCAATGCTAAGTACGAGAGAATGTAGAGGTCATGTAAATGAGGTTTTCAATAAAGATGTTGTATTTCATGTTTTAAGATGTTATGTAATGATCCTAAGCCCCAAAGACACTAGACCTATCGATCTTCCATTTTATATCATGTGAATAGTTTATGTAATAAATCATGTTTATGTTTGTAATAAAATCAATGTTGTAATTGTTGGTATCAGAGGATAGGTTTTGTTATTTTTGGAATTGGGATTAGAAAACCCTAGTAAAGCCTTAGAGACTAAGTATAATAAAAACATCCTTATTTTTGGTAAGTACTGATTAAGTTGTTTATCAAAAAAATAACTCCATGTCTGGATACGATCAGGTAGAGGCGGCTCTGGCACAGATGTATTCTAGGGGTAAAACCCAAAAACACCGCTTTGAGCTATACTCGAACGGGAACTGGTGCAAAACAACGGGCCTTGCTGCACTCTTTGTTATGACACTCCCGGGGGATATGTTTTGATAAATTCACAAGCATAGAATGAAACCTTATTAAGGGAATAAAAAAATTTCCCCTAAGAATATATGTTAGAAAGTAGATCATGAAAATCCTAGATTGAAGCCTATAGACTCATGAGTTAAGGAAATAAATTTTTATATATAAGTTAAAAACTACTATCTTTGGAATACCCTTTATGTTTTACCCCATAACATTCCTTTTATTCCTGCCAATGGCTGGTAATAGGAGGACTTGGGCTAACAACCGATGTGAATATCAGTGTGATGACTGTACTGATGAGATGCTCAATCCAATGGGAGCGGGAATCACGAACTTTGTCCCGCTTCTCTCTCAGCTAACTCAAGCATTGAATAGAAACACAGGTCATGAGGAATTTCCAAACCCCCCTAAAAAGTAACATGTCGCTATCGAGAGATTAATGAGACAAAGTACTCCTACTTTTAGTGGATCATTTGATCCCACAATCACTGAATAATGGATCAACTACATTGAAAAGATCCTTTCCATTCTTAAAGGTTCTGAAAAAGATAGGGTTCTCCTATCGTCTTATCTTATGGAGGGTGAAGCTGATCAATGGTGGACTTTGATCAAAAATAGGAAGCCTGGGGAGGAGATCGAGGCATTGGAATCGAAGGATTTCTAGAAGATGTTTTTCGATAAATATTTTATGTGCACCCTCTGGCTTAAGATGGAAAGGGACATTCTTTCCCTTAAGTAAAAAAGCATAAGAATTTGTTGGAGCGTACGAGGCAAACATCACAGGGCTTGCACGATACGCTTCCATCTTTGTCGTTACCCCCGAATTCCAGGTTGACCACTTCATTGGTGGGCTGAATCCTTGCCTGCGGAAAGCATTAGTGATCCGTGACTTCGACAGCTATGAGGAAATTACCTGATTTTCCCTCAAGGTTGAAATTAAGATTAGGGAATCACATAGGTATCATGGGGAAAAGAAGAGTAAGGTATACTTAAATGCTGGAAGTCTTATGGATAAATCCAACGGTGCTAAGAATATCCAACACCCCAGTTGACAAAAGTGCGGAAAGAAGCACACTGTAAATTGCCTCAATGGGATGAGGAAATGCTATAGGTGTGAAAGATAATGGCACCTAGATGTTAACTGTCATCAAGAAAGACCCAAGGCTGTGATAGAGGATAGGAACGTTCCGTTCGAACCTCAACGCATTGTTCATTTCTACAACTGCAACGAACCGGGGAATCTTGCAAATCAGTGCCCAAATCCAAAGGCTTTTATAGGCAACCAACAACCTCCAAGGCAGCAAGGAAGAGCTTTTTCCATCACTTCTATCAAATTGAACCCCGACAATGAAGTTGTGCTAGGTACACTGGTTATTCATTCAAGAATAGAGAATGTACTTTTTGATTCAGGTTCTATGAATTCTTTTATATCTCGAATATTTAGTAGAAAAATCTCAGCACCACCACAAACCCGAGAAGTGAAGATGTCGGTGAGTATGGAAAATGGGGCAATCGTTGCATCCCATTAATATAACTCCTCCCCAATCATAATTTTTGGATTGAATTTCCCAGCGAACCTCATCATACTCCCTCTAGTGGAATTTGATCCAAATTTTGTCATGGATTTTCTTTCCTTATATAGAGCCAACATAAATTTTCAGGAGATGGAAATCACACTCCATATGGAGAATCAACCCCTGATTCTTTAAAAGTGTAAGGAGGTAGATGAATCTTCTTTAGCTACATCATCTCAAGAATGTATATTACTGCCCTATGACCACGCGTATCTGGCTCAGATGGTTGTGTCAAAGGAAGAACCCATCCTTAAAGAAATGCCTATTGTAAGGGAATTCAGTGAAGTGTTTCCCAAGGAACTACCTGGTCTTCCACCTAAAAGAGATGTTGAATTCTCAATTGAACTTATACTTGGGGAACTACCAATATCCAAGGCTCCATATAGAATGGCGGTCATTGAGCTTGAAGAGCTGAAGAAATAATTACATGAGAATCTGGATAAAGGGTATATCTGCCCAAGTGCTTCACCATGGGGTGCACCTATCCTCTTCATCATGAAGAAGGATGTGTCAATGCAGCATGGCATCGATTATCGTGAACATAACAAAATCACGATAAAGAACAAGTATCCTCTCCCACAGATTGATGACCTATTCGATCAACTTCATGGAGAACACTACATCTCCACGGTAGATTTGCAGTCAGGATATTATCAAGTAAGGGTGAAGAAGGAAGATGTCCCCAAGATAGCTTTTCGTACAAGATAAGCGCACTATGAATTCATATTAATGCCTTTCAGACTCACCAATGATATAGAAACCCTTATGGACTTGATGAATAGAGTCTTTTAAGATTACCTAGACAAATTTGTTGTAGTCTTTATAGATTATATTATAATATATTCCGAAAACAAGGAGGATCATGAGGATCATTTATGAACTGTAACGGAGACTTTTTGCAAGGCGAAGCTCTGTGAAAAGTACAGAAACTGTGAGTTCTTGTTGAAGGAAGTCTCATTCTTGGGCCTTATCATCACATGAAATGGGATATCTTTGGATCCCTCCAAAACAGATGCAACTGGGGGATGGTTGATGTCACGACCCGTCATCAGGGCCCATGCCGTGACTACCCCAAGCCTGCCTTCCCTAGGATAGGGGCTGGCGACTAGAACCAAGGTGTAATTCCTGGTAAGAAAGGAAGACATTTCCATTTTAAATTAAAGAAACACCATAGAGATAGAAAGCAGTAGAAGTAAACACTAAGTAAAAATTGGGTACAACAGTAAGTGCGGAAAAGTATGTGGCCCAGAATACAAACCCAAACTGAAATTAAAGTACAACTGAAACTGAAAGTAAAGCTGCAACGTTGAGCCATCCACTGGAAGTCCCACCTGAAGGGTGAGTACAGATTTCCTCCACAGCTCCTCAGGTCCAGCCGTCCATTCCGAGTACATCTTGCCCATTGGTCCACCTCTAGGTACCGTCCTGCTCTGCAAGCCTCAACCACGATCTAAGTTGTCTTTCATCTGCAACCAACACAATGTAGTGCAGGCATATCCCTTGCAGGGGTGAGTATAAGCTACTTAGTAGGGACCCGGAGACCCTCGAAGGTCTCCCAGAATCCACAAAACATAATCCACAAAGGAAAGATACAATCACAAAGTAACATCAGATCTACTTAGGTATATGCCCATACATATACTTAAGTCATCAATTCCAGTTCGACTCCAACATCCGAGCTCAAGTACAACCCATTCCACACAGGTAATCACAACCCAATCCACACAGGAAAACAAAACGTAATCCACACAGGATAGCACAACACAATCCACATAGGAATGAAAAATAGGATTCAGCTCACATAGGTATACTTCTTCATATGACGATTGAGATGATTAGATATAGCCAATGATTTATCTAAGCTGTCAGACCCGCAAAGGATCGATAGGTACTAACCCATGCAATGGCCCACAAAGTATCTGACCCACACAGGATCGATAGGTAACTAACCCCCGCAATGACCGACACATGATCGTACCACACAGGATATGTAGGTGCTGGCCAACACAGGACCGCTGAGCACTGACCCACATAGGATCTGACCCACACAGGATCGGTAGCACTGATCCATGTAGGATCACTGAGTGATGTAGTCATCGTTGTCGAATCCATGGAGGATTTCTGCACAGTCATCATCGTCGTCGCAGTCGCATCCAGCTCTAGGGTTCCCGCACATAGCAAGATCGTTTCGGAGGCGCCGATCCACGAGCTGAAGGTCTGATACATCAACTGACACATAGTCCGGAATTGATGTATCCAAAAGTTCCTTATCGTCAATAGGAACTCAACTTCACAGACGGCGTGTTATTCGGACGCCCGTTCTGAGAGTTATTGGCTTTTCCGTCCTAGGGGCCTGGTTGGTTTTTAAGTCAAAACCAACCCGACCATACTCCAACTGCGTCCAAACCTCGAGCGGAGTAATCCAAAAGATCCTTCTCACTTAGAGAAATCAAACAAAGTCGACGACACGTCAATCGGACGTCCGGAACTCATGTTATAATTGTTTCCGCTTCGAGGGCCCGGTTGGTTTCGTGAACGAACCAACGCGGCCAGACCCAAAGTACTTTGAAACATTGGGTGTTATATACCAAAACGACCATCTCGATCCATTGATAGCTATGCCACTGATGGTGTGTCAATCGGAGGTCCGTAGCCCATGTTATGGTCAACAGACCGAAAGAGGTTCGGTATTAGGGGGTTCGGGTCCGGTCCGACCAGGCCCGAAACCCCCAGGGTCAGCCCGAACTGGGTCCGGGTCTGGCACGCGTGGGCACGGCCCGGCCCGGTGCACTGGCCATGGCCAAGAGGCCAGGCGGCCGGCTCATCCGTTACGGCCGAGCGAAGAGTGGGGAAGGGGGGGCGCTCCACCCCCCCCCCCCCCCCCCGCGTTGAGAACTCGCGACCCCCATATGGGGGGGCCGCACCTGCTGCCGACCAGGGGATACGAACCCTCGGTTTTTCCCTGACCGGCCGGCCCGCTCTGGCCGGCCGGCTGCTGCCACCACGGGACTGGCAAGGGTCGGTCCCTCTGTTCCGACGCCGGCGGCCCAGAACCTGCCGCCGGTCCCCCTACTCCGCCGCGGCCTGGAATCAGCCGCGACCTTGGTCCATCCGGCGCGGTGCGACGGTGCCGTGGCCCCACTCCAGCTGGTTTATTTTGCGGTTCTCTGGCGCGGCACGACATCGCCGTGTCTCTAGTTCATTTTCAAGGGTGCGGCGTGACGACGCTGTGCTTCTCCCCCATTCCTTAACATTTCCCGCACGATGCTTCGGCACCGCATTGCCTTGCTCGTGCCGCAACAAACAAACCAACAAGGGGGAGGAGGGTCGGCCGTGTTCGTGTGGTCCGACCTCCTCCCGTTATTGCGATAGTAGGCGGCTCAAAAGAAAATGATAAAGCGACGGAATTATTCACGAACTAACAAAAAAAATAAATACCTACCTCGTCGAATTCGATGAGCGAGGATTCATTGCGGAAAAAGGACGTCGCAGAAAAAGGATCGTCACGTCGCAGAGAAGCATTGTGGAAGAAGCATCGCGGAAGAATGAACGTTGTGGAAGAAGCGTCGTGGATTTCCGAGGATCCGTCATTCTTCATGTTCTTCGTGTTCTTTGCGTTCTTCGCAAGGATGAGAAGATCATCAAGTGTCTGAGAGAAATCTCCTTTCCCTCTCAACACCACTAGCCTAATAAAAATAAGGGTTTTCTTATTTTTATTTCACAAGTCTGGCATTTTAAAAATTCTAAAACAAAAGAAACAATTAAGTGAATTAATTGCAACGCTTAAACCGCCACATTAATTAGGCGTTTCTTAACCAAAATAACCGCCAGAGTTTACTTAATTCATAGGGGGTTGTGGGTGCATTACTTAAAAGAAAAGAAATTGTGGGGCTCGTATGGGCCCCACATCACAAATATCCTACCATGTGGGTAGGATATTGTGGGTCCCACATCACCCACTTAACATAAATTAAGAAGAATAAAATAAAAATCGGTCGTACCAATTTTATTTTATTTCTTAACTTAACCAAAAAAATTCAAAACCACAACTGAGAAAACACAACTCCGGAAAAGATCTTTCTAAGAAAAATCCGGCTCTACAATTCCATCAATGCCCTCAGAATTTGATTCCATGCACCGATTCAAAAGTTAGAAAAACCTTCTTGTACTTTCACTGAACGTACCCGAGCTAATCTTCGAAAAAATATTCTGGGCACACCGGGCCTCGAAATCAGGTACTGTCAGAAACTACGTTCTTGTAAAATCTCAAAGAAAATTAAGAAAAAAAATTCATTGAATTTTTCGGGTCATTACATCACTCCCACTTCAGGGCTTTGTGTCCCCGTAAAGATACATCAAAAACAATGGAAACAACTGTGGGTACTGAGCATTCATCTGAGCCTCCCCCTCCCAAGAGCTCTCCTGGAGGTTCCCATGCTGCCATCTGATGCGAACTAGAGGAATCAACTGTCCACGTAGGACTCACTCCTGTTGATACTCAATCTCCACTGGTACCTCCGCAAAAGTCTCCCTATCATCAACGTCCATCTCCCCGTGGTCAATGATATCCATCGGGTCGTGCACGTATCTGCTCAGCTGGGATACATAGAAGACGTCGTGCACCCAATGCAACTGAGGTGGTAGAGCTAGGCGATAAGCCACCTCGCCAATCCTACCGAGGGCCTGAAATGGTCCGACGAAGCGTGGATACAAGTTTCCCCCTCGGAAAAATCTCCGTAATCCACGTCGAGGAGAGACTCGGAAGAAGACGTGGTCGCCATCCTCGAACTCTAGTGGCCTCTGCCTCCTATCAGCATAAGACTTCTGCCGGCTCTGAGTTATTCTCATATGCTCCTGGATGACATGGACCTTCTCTGTCATGGCTTGGACCATCTTTGGTTACACAAGTTCTGACTCCCAAGGGTCTATCCAGTATATAGGATATCTTCAAGGTCGGTCATACAACACCTCGTATGGTTCCATCCCGATGGTGGAGTGGTAGCTGTTGTTGTACGCGATCTCCACCAAGGGTATGTGGTTATCCCAGCTGCAACCAAAGTCGAGGAAACATGCACAGAGCATGTCCTCAAGAGTCTGAATGTTCCTCTCCATCTGAAAATCTGTCTGAGGGTTAAAGGCGGTGCTCAGACGTAGCTACATCCCGAACGCCTCATTTAACCCCTTCCAAAGCCGGGAAGTAAAGAGAGCATCTCGATCAGAGACGATAGACGACGGAACCCCATGCAGCCGTACAATCTACTAAATGTAGAGACATCCCCAGCTCTCCACTGAGCCCTGCTCTCTAATGGGTAATAAGTGAGCCGACATGGTGAGCCGGTCGACAATCACCCAAATGGAGTCGTGACCTCTGGAAGTGTGTGGAAGTCTAGTGAAAAAGTCCATAGATATCTCATCCCACTTCCACTCCGGGACCTCCAAGGGTTGTACCATGCTTGCTGGAACCTAGTGCTCTGCCTTCATCTGCTGGCAGGTGAGGAATCGAGAAATGAACTCTGCCACATCCTTCTTCATGCCCAAACACCAGTACTGTCATCTGAGATCTTGGTACATATTTGCCACGCCAGGATGTACCGAAAATGGGGAAGTGTGAAACTCTCTCAGAACCTCCTCTCAGAAAGCAACTGGTACCAAGGTATGTCTTATGAAAAGGACATTGTGCACTCCTCCGATGGAGAATCCATCAGGTGCCTGTCCTGAGGATATCTGTGCACGCCGCGTCTCATAGTCGGTGTCCCCACTCCATGCCTCTCTGACCCGCTGTAGTAGTGGAGGAGTGACTGTGAGTGACTGAAGGAATGTGGCTCCATCTCTATCCACAAAGGATATCCGCAAAGTGGCTAGCTGCTCTATCGCCTCCCCAATTAGCTGAATGCCCGTCCTCCTGCTGAGAGAATCGGCTACTACGTTCCCCTTCCCAGGAGTATAGACTATCTCAAAGTCATAGTCCTGGAGGAACTCGAGCCATCGCCACTGTCTCAGGTTCAGGTCCTTCTGAGAGAAGATGTACGTAAGACTCTGATGGTCAGAATAGACTGTAAAGTGCTCACCCATCTGATAGTGTCGCCACATCATCTGATTGAAGACCACTGCTGCTAACTCCAGGTCATGGGTAGCGTAGTTTTTCTCATGAGGCCTCAACTGGCGTTATCCATAGGCGATCACTACCCGCTCCTGCATCAGGAGACATCCGAGTTCGGTACCTGATGCATCGTAGTAGACTACGTACCCTACTCCCTCCTCCGGAAACCTCAATATAGGTCCGCTGTTCAAACTCTGTCTCAGCTCCTGGAAGCTCTGCTGACATCTGTCTGACCACAAAAATGGTTTCCCCTTCTTCGTCAAAGCTGAGAGTGGTGCCGCAACTCTGGATAAGTTTTGCACAAATCTCCGGTAGTATCCATCTAGTCCCAAGAAACTCTGCACCTTTGTCACGCTCCTCAGTGGCTCCCAAGCTACCACTGTCTCGATCTTCGAAGGATCCACCACAACTCCCGCCTCAAAGATGATGTGTCCCAAGAAGTGGACCTCGTGTATCCATAACTAACTCTTCAAGAGCTTACCATAGAGCTGGTGCTCTCGGAGTGTGTCCATTAAAACTCACAAGTGGTAGGCGTGCTCCTCCTCAGTCGTCGAGTATATCAAAATGTCGTCGATGAAGACCACGACAAATCGATCGAGGTATGGCTGAAAGATCCTGTTCATGAGGACCATGAACACTGCTGGAGCATTGTTTACGCCTAATGGCATAACCAAGAACTCATAGTTTCCATACAGACATCTGAAGGTCGTCTTCGGCGCGTCCTCGTCTCGAACTCTGAGCTGATGATAGCCTGACCTCAGGTCTATTTTCGAGAACCACCATGCTCCCTTGAGCTGATCGAAGAGGTCATAAATCCTCGATAGCGGATACATGTTCCTCACTGTCACCTGGTTCAAGATACTATAGTCGACACAATGTCACAAGCTCCCGTCCTCCTTCTTGGAGAACATTATCGGGGAAGCCCATGGTGAAACACTAGGTCGGATGAATCCCTTCCCTTGCAAGTACTCCAACTGTACCCGTAGCTCTCGATGCACGGAGAGATCCATCCGATATGATGGGGTGGATATCGGGGCTATCCCGGGGTACAGATCATTATAAAACTCTACCTCTCTTCGAGGAGGTAGTCCTGGAACGTCATCGGGGAAAATGTCTGCATACTGATCCACCACTACCGGAAAACTAGGACTCCGCACGTCAACTTCTCCATGGATGAGGCTAGCCAACTGATGAGTGATGGGATTTCCTCTCCTCTGCGAGAGTCCATCCTATGCTGTGAAGGCTCCCTTCTCACTGGTGAAGGTGAACCTGATCCCGTCAGTGCGAACACACCGCACCTTGCACCTAATACAGTCAATCTGAACATGGACTGTAGATAACCAATCCATGCCCAAGATGATGTCGTAAGGCCTAGAAGACGCTACAAGATGATCCCACCTGAATCTCTCGCCTCCTAGAGTAAGCTCACACTACCGGAACCAGTGCGTAATCGTCGAGTCTGCTCCCGTAAGAGTCTCTAGCGGTAAGAATCGAGCCAACAGCTCTATTGGAATCTCCGAGATCCGAACAAGGGCAGCGGCTATGAAAGAATGACTCGCTCCTGTGTCTATAAGAACTACAGAAAGGGTGGAATAGACACAGATAGTACCTCAAATCATCTCAGGTGTGCCATGGTCGTAGGGCTCCAATGCCTGAAGTTGTGCCTGTCTCTGCCTGCCAGCTCCCTGTGGTCGGGGTGGACCTCCTGGCGGTGGTGGTGGTAGAGCCTCAAAGCATCGCCCACCAACTGCTGCTCAGCCAGCTCCTCTTCCTCATCCTCCTGCTCCCTATAGACTACCACGGTCTACCCTATGCCTCTTCCTGGGTGGCCCCTCAACCATCTGTTGCTCCTCGGCACGGCGGGTCGGGCAGTCACGAGCCATGTGGCCCTATATACATTATGCGTCACACTATCTGCCTCTCGAAAGACTGGCTCCACACAGTGTGCCCCACACTACTGATCCGGTGTCCTGAGGTTGTCTTCTTGAGGGTCTGGTCTGCCTGGATCCATGATTCTTCCGTCAACTGTCTGCTGCAGAGGACTCTGCTATGTGCTGCCCCGAGGTAGGTCTCGCTGCTGATGTAGGCTCTCAAGGAAGCTCTCGATCAGAAGGGCTCGCTCTAGTACCCCTGCCTGTGTTGGAATGCTGAGGGAGATCATCGATTCCATGATCTCCTGCATCAATCCATGCTCGATGGTCTGGGCCCAGAAGAATGGGTCTCGTACCATGTCTGTCGAGTAGCGTGAGAGATCGGTAAATCTCACCGAGTACTGGGCGACCGTCAAGCTGCCCTATCGCAGCTGTAGAAGCTCCTGGATGCGCACCGCACAGAGGGTGGCTGGGAAAAACTACGAGTAGAAGAGTCTCTCAAAGTTAGTCCAGAGGAGAGATTCCTCATCATGCACTTGGAGCATCAAGCTCCACCATCTGCCTACTGCCGCGTGGAGGAGGCTCGCTGCGAGGATCACCATGAGGTCTGATTGTGTCCTCACTAACCTGAAAACTCATACAACTGCCTCTAGCCAATCCTCGGCTACCTGGGGACTGTCTCCCCATAGAACCTGGGCTGTCGTTGGCGCTGAAACTCATGCAGTGCACTAAGGCGACTTGCATCGTCAGTGGCTGGGGCTGGTAGCATCGGTGGCTCGGCGGGTAGCGGTATCGCCGGTGCCTCTGCTGTCAAAGGGCCCTGTACTGAGGCCTCGTCGCTCGGTGGGCTGTCGCCACACACAACTCTTGGAACCCTAGCTGGCTGCCATCGTGGGGCCATCCTGAAACGAAAGAGGTGTGCCACGGTAAAACAGTATACCTGGTGAGCAGACACAAAGTAATCACAAAGAAAACTTGAAGCACACATGCAATCAGTGTTTTCGTGCATTAAGTCGGAAATCAGAAGACATGGTCCAGGTGTATGGATATTTCAGCCTCCACACCAACACTGGACTCCCTGGACTGATAACCACACTCAATACTCTTAACACTATTGCTTCACATAGAAAAAGATCAGAGTCCTATGTTCTGCGGTAGAACCGAACTCCTCTAATACCAATTTGTCACGACCCATCCTCGGAGCCCGTTTCATGACTACTCCAAGCCCACCATCCCTAGGCCAGGGGCTGGCGACTAGCACCAAGGCGTAATTCCCCGTAAAAAAGGAAGGAATTGCTTTTGTAAAGTAAACAAACACCACAGTGAAAGCAAGCAGTAGAAGTAAACACTAAGTAAAAACTGGGTACAACAATAATTGTGGAAAAGTAAGTGGGCCAGAATACAAACCCATACTGAAAGTAATGTACAACTGGAAAGGGGAAACAACAACTGAATGTAAAGCCGCAACGTCGAGCCGTCCACTGGAATTCCAACCTGAAGGGTGAGTACAGATCGCCTCCACAGCTCCTCAGGTCCAGCCGTCTGCTCCGAGTACGTCCCTCCCAGTGGTCCACCTCCAGGTACCGTCCTGCTCCCCATGCCTCAACCACGATCGGCGCTATCCGTCTTCTACAACCAACACAACGTAGTGTGGGCATAGCCCGTGTAGGGGTGAGTATAAGCTACTCTATGGGGACCCCGTGACCCCCTAAGGTCTCCCAGAAACCACAAAGGATAATCCAAAAAGAAAAGATACAATCACGAAGTAACATCTGAAAATACTTAGGTATACGCCCATACATATACCTAAGTCATCAATTCCAGTTCGGCTCCAACATCCAAGCTCAAGTACAACCTTGTCCACACAGGTAATCACAACCCAGTCCAGACAGGAAAGAAAAACGTAATCCACACAGGATAGCACAATACAATCCACATAAGAAAGCAAAACAGGATTCAGCTCACACAGGTATACTTCTTCATATGATGATAGAGTTGATCAGATATAGCTACTGATTCATCTAAGCCTTCAGACCCACAAAGGATCGATAGGTACTAAACCCCGCAATGACCCACAAAGGATCTGTAGGTGCTGGCCCATACAGGACCGCTGAGCGCTGACCCACACAGGATTTGACCCACCCATGATCGGTAGCACTGATCCACATAGGATTGCTGAGTGTTGTAGTCGTCATCATCGAATCCACAGAAGATTTCTGCACAGGCGTCATCGTTGTCGCAGTCACAGCCAGCTCTAGGGTTCCCACACACAGCAAGCTCGTTTCGGAGGGTCCGCTCCAAGAGCCGAAGGGATGATACATCAACTGACACATAGTTTGGAGTTGATGAATCCAAAAGTTCTGTATCATCAACAAGAATTCAACGCCACAAGACGGCGCGCCATTTGGACGCACAGTCTGAGAGTTATTGGCTTTTTCGTCTGAGGGGGCCGGTTGGATTTTAAGTCAAAACCAACCCGACAATACTCTAACTGCATCCAAACCTCATGCAGAGTAAGCCAAAATATCCATCTCACTTAGAGGAATCCAACAAAGTTGACGGCACGTCAATCAGACGTCCGGAACTCAAGTTATAAGTGTTTCCGCTTCGAGGGCCCGGTTGGTTTTGTGAACGAACCAACCCGGCCGGACCCAATGTACTCTGAAACCTTGGGTGTAATATACCTAAACGACTGTCTCGATCCAAGGATCACTATGCCATTGACGGTTCATCGATCGGAGGTCCATAGCCCATGTTATGGGCAATAGACCGAAAGAGGTTCAGTATTAGGGGGTTCGGGCCCGGTCCAACCGGGCTCAATACCCCCAGGGTCGGCCCGAACTAGGACGACCCGAACCGGGTCCTGTTCCGGCCCGCTTGGGCATAGCCCGGTTCGGATGGCACGACCCAGCCTGGCCTGGGCGCGGCCCGACCTAATCTGGGCACGGCCCGGCCCTACCTGAGCGGCCCGGCTCCGCCCGACCCGACGGCTCTGCCCGGCGCGCTGGCGCTGGCCGATGGGCCAGGTGGACGACTCGGCCGTTATGGCTGAGCAAAGAGGGGGGGGGATGCCCCCCTGTGTTGAGAACCCACGGCCCCCATGTGGGGGTCCGCACCTGCTGCACGACCGGGGGTTACGAACCCCCAGTTTTTCCTTGACCGGTCGGCCCGCTCTGGCCGGCTGGCTGCTACCGCCATAGGACCGGCAAGGGTCGGTCCCTCTGTTCCGATGCCGGCGGCCAGGAACCGGCCGCCGGTCCCCCTTCTCCACCACGGCCTGAAACTGGTCGCGGCCTTGGTCCGTCCGGTGGGTCACCACGGCGCCACGCCCCTCCGTCGCGGCCCCGCTACAGCCGGGTGCTTCTGCGGTTCTCCAGCACGGCGCGACGGTGCCGCGTCTCTGGTTCATCTTCAACGGCGCGGCGCAACGGCGCTGCACTTCTCCCCCTTTCCATAACAATTCCTGTGCGGTGCTTTGGCACCGCGTTATCTTGCTCGTGCCGCAACAAACAATCCAACAAGGGGGAGGAGGGTCGGTCGTGTTTGTCCGGTCCGACCTCCTCCCGTTATTTTGATAGCAGGTGGCTCAAAAGAAAAGGAGAAAGTGATGAATGTATTCATGAACTAACAAATAAAATAAATACCTACCTCGTCGAATTCGATGAGCGGGGATTCGTCGCAGAAAAAGGACGTCACAGAAGGAGTATTGTCGCGTCGTGGAGAAGCGTCGCAGAAGAAGCATCGTGGAAGAAGGATCATTGTGGAAGAAGAGTCGAGGATTTCCTAGGATCCGGCATTCTTCACGTTCTTCGCGTTCTTCGCATTCATCGCAAGGATGAGAAGTTCTTCAAGAGTCTGAGAGAAATCTCTTTTGCCTCTCAACACCACCAGCCTAATAATAATAAGGGTTGTCTTTTTTATTTCACAAGTATTGTGCTTTAAAAATTCAAAAATGACAGAAACAATTAAGTGAATTAATTGCAACGCTTAAACCGCCACATTAATGAGGCGTTTCTTAACCAGATTAAACGCAAGAGTTGAAATAATTAATAGGGGGTGCAGGTGTGTTACTTAAAAGAAATGAAATGGTGGGGCTCGTGTGGGCCCCGCCTCACAAATATCCTACCAAGTGGGTAGGATATTGTGGGTCCCACATCTCCCACTTAACTTAAGTTAAGAAAAATAAAATAAAAATCAGTCGTACCACTTTTATTTTATTTCTTAACTTATCCCCAAAAATTAAAAACCACACCTGAGCAAACGCAACTCCGGAAAAGATATTTCAAAGCAAAAACTAGCGTTGCGATTCCGTCGGTTCCCTCAGAATTTGATTCTGAGCACTAGTTCAAATGTTAGAAAAACCCACTCGTTTGTTCACTGAACGTACCTGAGCTAAACATAGGAAAAAGATTCCAGGCACACCTGGCCTCGGAATTAGGTGCCATCAGAAACTGCATTATTGTAAAATCCCAAAGAAAATTAAGAAAAAGATCTCCTTGAATTTTTCGGGACTTTACAGTCAAGGCCATCATCAGTAACAGATATCCCTAGCTTCGTGGGGTTAGCTGGATATCATCGATGATTTGTGAGAAATTTATCATGATTGTCCAAAACTCTTACCAAGCTAACATTAAAGGGAGTAAAGTTTTCTTGGAGTGATGACTGCGAAGAAAGCTTCAAGGATTTGAAAAGGATGCTTATCATTGCCCTCGTGCTCACTTTACCCAAAAGTGGGTAACTTTTGTGGTATTCAGTGATGCTTTGAAGAAGGGATTAGGTTGTGTGCTGATGCAGAATAATAAAGTGATATCTTATGCCTCAAGGCAGTTGAAAATCAATGAGCAAAACTATCCAACGCATGATCTGAAGTTGGAGGCTATGATATTTTCCTTGAAAATCTGGCGACATTATCTCTATGGGGAGAAATGTGAGATATATACTGAGCAGAAGAGTCTTAAATATATATTCACATAGAAAGAGCTTAATATGTGCCAGATAATATGGATAGAGCTCATCAAGGATTATGATTGTTCAATACATTACCAACCTGGGAAAGCGAACAAGGTGGAAGATGCCCTATGTAGAAAGGACCCAACGATTCTATCAATGATGAGAATTGAGAAGGATCCAATCTTCTTAGACTTGATGAAGATGAGCCTAGGAATCTTAAAGAAGGGGACATCATCAATCCTTTCACAAATGATTGGACAACCGTCTATTTTATAAAGGTTAAAGTATGCTCAAAAGGTTGATGTGGGAATTCAAGAAAAAGTGGAATCTATTGAAAAATGTAAATCCTTAGAGTTTAATGTTAATGAAGAATGAATAGTGCGATTTGGGAAAAGTCTATGTGGTCCATCAATTCCGGAGCTGATGAAGGAACATTCGGATGATGCACAGAGTTCAAATTTCTCTATTCACCCATGGAGAACAAAGATGTATTGAGATCTCCGAGAATCCCTTTAGTGGGATAATATGAAGAAGGAGATCGTTGAATATACATCAAAGTGCCTGGGGTGCCAGCAAGTGAAGGCAGAGAGGCATAAGTCTAAGGGGATGATGCAACCATTGCCCATACCAGAATGGAAATGGGAGAACGTCAACATGGACTTTGTCACCGGACTTCCGAGGACATCCAAAGGCAACAATGCAATCTGGGTTGTTGTGGATCGTCTTACAAAGACTGAACACTTCATTTCTATTCGGGAAGATTTCTCATTGGATCAACTAGGACAGATTTATATCAGGGAAGTGGTTAGGCTATATGGAGTACCACTGTCTATTTTGTCTAACCGATATCCAAGATTCACCTCTATGTTTTGGAAGAGTCATCAACAAGCTCTGAATACTGAACTGAACTTCAGTACGACCTATCATCCTTAAACTGATGGCCAATCCAGGTGGACTATCCAAACACTTGAGGACATGTTGAGAGTGTTCTCAATGGACATTAAAGGAGGATTGGATCAACATCTTTCTCTGGTTGAGTTCTCTTATAATAATAGTTTCCAATCGAGCATCCAAATGGCACTATATGAAGCCCTGTATGGGAAAAGGTGCAGAACACTGGCATGTTGGGATGAGATCAGTGAACATAAGTTGCTTGGACCAGAAATGGTTGAGGAAATGGTGGAGATGGTGAAAACCATTTAGCAGAATATCAAGGCAGCCTATAGTCGACAGAAGAGTTATGCTGATAATCATCAATGAGACCTTGAGTTTAAAGTTGGAGACATGTTTTTTCTACACGTATCTTTTTGGAAGAAGGTCATGAGGTTTACAAAGAAAGGGAAGTTAAGTCCAAGGTACATCGTCCCCTTTGAGATTCTTCATCGTGTCAGGGCTGTGGAAATCGACGAGCACTCCCACCTACCATGGCCAAATAACATGATGTTTTTCTTGTATCCCTCTTAAGAGAAGTACATACCAGACCCTTCACATGTACTCTCTTCTGAGGTGGTACAATTAGAGGATGATCTTTCTTATGAGGAGAAACCAATAAAGATCATAGATCGTAGAGAAAAATTTCTACTAAATAATACAATGCCTCTTGTCAAGGTTTTGTGGCAAAACCACAAGTTTGAAGAAGCGACTTGGGAATCGGAGGAGATTATAAAGTTGAGTTACCCACATCTATTTTAGTGTGGGAAAAGGAAAATTTCTAGGGCGAAGTTTCATAACGGGGGAATATTGTAACGACCCAAAGTTTAATTAATGGAAATCCGTATTGATCTAATTAAATGTCTCTTTATGTAAAATGTTTATATAAAATGTCATCTTCTTTGGTTTTATGTTAAGAATCTTGACAGTTTCTAATATAGTCATTGAATAGTGATCACATGATTAGTATAAATATAGGACTTTAACAAACCCAATTTACTCAGAAAAATGAAGTGATGGCCCCATCCAGTAGAAATACTCCATACGAAGCCCATTTTTTGGATCTCGAAAAATAGGTGGCATCCTTGTGCTTCCCTCTTGACCAAGCCCAAGATGAGCTTCATCATGTCAAGCTCGAACGAGACTGTCTATTGGAAAAGTGGAAGTGGATAGAGATTACCACTCGAGCGATGTTTTCTATTCCACCCAAGAGTCTGTCACCATCGCACACCATACCCTGAGGTCTTATGCGACTGTTTTAAGGGGTTATGTAACAAATCTCTAGTACTATGTTCATGTACGTTATTTTTGTATATAATAATGAATATACATTCTTTTCATTATTGATACATTTTAAAGAGTTTTTTAAGTGCAAATAGTGTTTTTAGTTATTATTTAATTAAGAGTTATATTTTATAATATTAAATGATTTTTGAATTGAATAGTATTTTAATAAAATATTATTATTATTATTAAATTAATTTTTATTAATTATAAATTATCTTATAATTTTATGAATGCAATTGTAATTTTTATTAAGGTTTGAAATCCATTTTTGTCAAAACCCATGAATTTTCGATAAATGTCTGGGTATTTTAATGTGAAAATTAACATATTTAGAAAATTATTTAGATAAAATAAATGTTATTTCTGGAATCATGATGTCGAAATTATCCAACGGTAAATTTTTCATAATTTTTTGAGTCATTTTTTTGGGTAAAAATTTAATACCGTTTAAATATATAATGTGTTTTGTGACATCATAATGACCCAATGGTGATGTAATAAAATACTATAAGATTTATGTTCGGCCAATATATGTTTTAACATTAAAATAATTCGATTTTGGGTTTTTTTGACTTATTTTACAAATCATTAATGGACCTCTGAAGACTTATTAAGCGTATTGTCTTTTTAAATTATTTTCCATGGGAGTGTGACTCACCTCCACATAAGTAACCCCATTATTCTAAGAAATTCGGACTTTGGCCTTATAAAATATTGTTTTACTCTTCCCTCTTCCAAAAACCATGGGCAAAACCCATGATCTGATTTGTGGTTTGGATTAGTTTAATGTAAGGTGTCCCAAACCTAAATAATAAAGAATTCACTCACCTTTGCTATATAAACCCACCCAAGCTCTCAATTCCTCCTCACTCAAAGCCTTTGGAGTTCATCCAACCTCGGACCTACTCTCTCTGGAATCCTCCCAAGGTTCCCCCAGCTCCCAAGAAGCTTATCTCAAGCCTCTCTCAAGCCTTTGGAAGCACACTTCAAAGTAATGGTTTTTTCGTCATTTGTCCGGTTTTTGTCAAATTTTCCTTATGTTGTTTTGCCCTTTTAATTTTAATTATGAATGTTGGGGTATGTTTTCCCACCTCCCCCATAATACCCTATTATTGTCTTAATGGTGGTAGACCCCTTTCTCTCTCATTAAATGCCTCCCATGTACTCCCGTTAATATGCCGAAATTCCGAAAGGAACATCTCTCTCCGCATTTACATTCGAGCAATAATTTTGTATCATGAATCTAAATTCCTTTTCAATTGTTGGGAAATTTATCTATATGACCCACTTACTGTCCATTTCATGTAAATATGATGAGACACCCCTTTCTCTCTCATCAACCATTTTTTATGAATTCTTATGTCATGCCGTTATGCTTTCAAAATCGCACCGATTTTCTAAGCCAATGCCATTGTGTAGTGATTACCATGACTATATCTCCATCAAGGGTCTTCACCTTTATGCACATTTAGTTATTTATTATAAAGTTTCATGTATTATGTACACATTCCTTTATCAAGGAATAAATGATTATGTTTTATAAATCCTTGTTTTATGATCCATGTGTCACACATATGCATGAAATGAAATGTTTAAGAAGGGTGCGCCCTTATTGCGCAAAAATTCATTGGGTAAAGTATAGTATCATGATACGTCATGTGCAATGAGTGTTGACTCATGATAATTCATGTGCAATGAGGTTTTACAGGTGCTTCATGTGCAATGGGGATTTACTCATGCTCCATGTGCCATGGGCCTTGGCTCATGCTAATTCCATGTTTAGTGTTGTTTCCCCATTTCCATGTTTTGATTACCATGCATTATCATGCCTTTATGTTAATGTTTCTCTTAAGATCTATTGATATGACTATTTTCTAACATGTATTGTACTACTCATGTATTCCATGTTTATTCCCTTATTGGTATTTATAGCTCACCCCGTTTCTTATGCATGTCCTCAGGTTATCCCATGCAATGCAAAGTATGAGGGAATGTTGAGGTCATGTAAAGGAATTTTTCAATAAAGATGTTGTATTTCATGTTTTAAGTTGTTATATAATGATCCTAATCCCCCAAGACACTAGACCTCTCGATCTTACATGTTGTATCAAGTGAAGATTTTATGTAATAAATCATGTTTAAGTTTGTAATAAAAGTAGGGTTTTCATAGTTGGTATCAGATGATAGGTTTAGTTATTTTTGAAAATAGGATTAGAAAACTCTAGCAAAGCCTTAGAGACTAAGTATAATAAAAACATCCCTTTGTTTTGGTAAGTACTCAGTAAGTGTTTTATCAAAAAAATACGTCCCTGTCTGGATACGAGCAGGTAGAGGCGGCTCTCGCACAGATGTATCCTAGGGGTAAAACCCGAAAACATTGCTTTGAGATAGACTCGAACAGGAACTAGTGCAGGACAACGGGCCTTAATGAACTCTTGGTTATGACACTCACGTGGGATATGTTTTGATAAATTCACAAGCTTAGTATGAACCCTTATTAAAGGAATAAAAAAATTCCCCTAAGAATATTTGTTAGAAAATAGATCAAGAAAATCCTAGATTGAAGCCTATAGAATTAGGAGTTAAGGAAATAAAAGTTTATATATAAGTCAAAAACTTTTATCTTTGGATTAACTTTTATGTGTTACCCCCCTAAATTTCCTTTTATTCAAGCCAATGGATGGTAATAGGAGGACTCGGGATAACAACCGATGTGAAGATCAGTGTGATGACTGTACTAATGAGATGCTCAATCCAATGGGAGCGGGAATCACGAATTTTGTAATGCTTCTCTCTCATATAAACCAAGATTTGAATAGAAAAACGGGTCAAGAGGAACGTCCAAACCCCCCCTAAGAAGTAACAAGTCACTATCGAGAGCTTCATGAGACAAAGGCCTCATACTTTTAGTGGATCATCCGATCCCACAATCCCTGAACAATGGATCAACTCCATTGAAAATATCATCTCCATCCATCAATGATCTGAACAAGAGAAGGTTCTCCTAGAAACTTATCATATGGAGGGTGAAGTTGATCAATGGTGGATGTTGATCAATAATATGAAGCCTGGGGAGGAGATTGAGGTGTTGGAATGGAAGGATTTCCGGAAGATTTTTTTTGATAAATATTTTATGTGCACCCTCCAGCTTAAGATGGAAAAAGACTTCCTTTCCCTCAAGCAAAAAGAAGAATAATCTGTTGAAGAGTATGAGCAAAACTTCACAAGGCTTGCACGATACGCCTCCAGCTTTGTAGTTACCCACGAATGTAAGGTTGAACGAATCATTGGTGGGCTGAAGCCTAGCCTGCAGAAAGCATTAGCATTCCATGACTTTGACAGCTATGATGAAATTGTCTGATGTTCCCTCATGGTCGAAATGGAGATCAGGGAATCACATGGGTATCATGGGGACAAGAAGCTTAAGGTATACTTAAATTTTGGCGGTCCGATGGATAAATCCAATGTTGCTAAAAAGATCCAGCACCCCACATGCCAAAAGTACGGAAGGAAGCACCCTGGAAATTGCCTCAATTGGACGAGGAAATGATTTAGGTGTTTAAGAGAAGGGCACATAGCTGTTTACTATCGGCAATAAAGACCCGCAGTTGCGACATAGGAGAAAAACACTCTGTTCGAACCTCAACGCATTGTTCATTTCTACCACTGAAATGAACTGGGGCATCTTGAAAATCAGTTCCCTAATCCATAGGTTTTCATTGGCAACCAACAACCTTCATGGAAGCAAGGAACATCTTTTTCCATCAATTCTGCCGAAGTGAACCCCGAAAATGATGTGCTGATAGGTAGGTTGGTTATTCATTCAAGAATAGTGAACATACTTTTATATTCAGGTTCTACACGTTCTTTTATATCTCTAATGTTTAGTAGAACAATCCCAGAACCACCACAAATCATGGATGTGAAGATGTCGGTGAGTACAGAAAATGGGGTAATCATTGCATCCCACGAATATAACTCCTCCCTTGTCATAATATATGGATGGAATTTCCCGGAGAAACTCATCATACTCTCTATAGTGTAATTTGATGTAATTATTGGCATGGATTTTCTTTCCTTATATATAGCCAACATAAATTGTCGGGAGAGGGAAATCACACTCCATTTGGAGAATCGACTCCCGATTTTTTACAAGTGTAAGGAGGAATATTAATCTTCTTTAGCTCCATTGTCTCAAGCATGGATATTACTACCCTATTAGTACGCGTATCTAGCTCAGATGGTTGAGTCCATGGAAGAAACCGTCCTTGAAGAAATGCCTATAGTGAGGTAATTCGATGAAGTGTTTCCTAAGGAACTGCCTGGTATTCCTCCTAAAAGATATGTTGAATTCTCAATTGAACTTATACCTGGGGCACTACCAAAATCCAAGACTCCATATAGAATGGATGTCATTGATCTTGAAGAGCTGAAGAAACAACTACAGGAGAATCTAGATAAAGGGTTTATAACTTGTTCAATCAGCTGCGTGGAGCACAATACTTCTCCAAGGTAGATTTTATGTTGGGATATTATTAAGTAAGGGTGAAGAAGGATGTTGTCCCCAAGACTACTTTTCGTACAAGATACAGGCACTATGAATTCATAGTAATTGGTTTCGGAATCACCAATGCTCTAGTAATCTTCATGGACTTGATGAATAATGTCTTTAGAGATTACCTAGAAAAATTTGTGGTAGTCTTTATAGATTATATTCTAATATACTCTAAACCCAAGGAGGATCATGAGGAGCATTTATAAACTATACTGGAGACTTTACGCAAGGAGAAGATCAATGAAAAGTACATCCATTGTGGGTTCTGGTTGAAGGAAGTCTCATTCTTGGGCCATATCATCACAAGAAATGGGATATTGGTGGATCAATCCAAAATAGATGAAATTGAGGGATCTCCGAGGCCAACATCGGTAACGAATATCCGTAGCTTCTTACGATTAGCTGGATATTATTGATGATTTGTGAAACATTTCTCACAATTTTCCAACCCTCTTTCCAAGCTAACTTGAAAGGGAGTAAGTTTTCTTAGGGTGATGAATGCAAATAAAGATTCAATCAGTTGAAAGGGAGGCTTATCACTGCGCTCGTGCTCACTTTACCCATAAGTGGGGAACTTTTTGTGGTATGCATTGATGCTTTGAAGAAGGGAATAGGCTATGTGATGATGCATAATGATAAAGTGATATCCTATGCCTCAAGGCATTTGAAAATCCATGAGAGAAACTGTCCAATGCATAATCTGGAGTTGGCGGCTGTGATCTTTTCCTTGAAAATCTGGTGACATTATCTCTTTAGGGAGAAATGTGAGATATATACTGACCACAAGAGTCTTCAATATATATTCACACAGAAAGATATTAATATGCTCCAGAGAAGATGGATATATCTCATTAAGGATGATGACTGTTCAATACATTACCACCCTGGGAAAGCGAACAAGGTGGCAGATGCCCTAAGTTAAAAGGACCCAGCGATTCTATCAATGATGAGAATTGAGAGGGATCCAATCTTCTTAGACTTGAAGAAGACGGGCATGGGAATCATAAATATGGGAACATCATAATGATTGGAACATCATCAATCCTTTCAAAAATTATTTCTCAACCGTCTCTTTTGGAAAGGATAAAGGATGCTCAAAAGGATGATGTGGGAATTCAAGAAATAGTGGAAGCTATCAAAAAAAGGAAATCCTTGGAGTTTAATGTTAATGAATAAGGAATTGTGAGATTTGGGAAAAGACTAGGTGTTCCATAAAGTCCGGAGCTGAAGAAGGAACTTCAGGATGATGCACACTGTTTAAATTTCTCTATTCACCCAGGGAGCACAAAGATGTATCGAGATCTCCGAGAAAACGTTTGGTGGGATAATATGAATAAGGAGATCGCTCAATATACATCAAATTTCCTAGTGTTCCAGCAAGTGAAGGCAGAGAGGCAGAAGTCAAAGTGGATGATGCAACCATTGCCCATACCAGAATGGAAATGGGAGAACTTCACCATTGTCTTTGTCACCGGACTTTCGAGGACAGCCAAAGGCAATAATGCAATCTGGGTTGTTGTGGATCATCTTATAAAGACTACACACTTCATTTCTATTTCATAGGATATCTCATTGGATCAGCTGGCATGGATATATATCAGGGAAGTGGTAAGACAACATGGAGTACCACAATCTATTTTTTCTGAACGAGATCCAAGATTCACCTATAAGTTTTTGAAGAGTCTTCAACATGCTCTGAATACTGAACTAAACTTCAGTACGACCGATCATCCACAAACTGATGGCTAATCCGATCAAACTATCCAAACACTTGAGGACATGTTGAGAGCATGCTCAATAGACTTTAATGGAGGGTGGGATCAACATATTATTCTAGTTGAGTTCTCTTATAATAACAGTTTCCACTCGAGCATCCAAATGGAACTATATGAATCCCTGTATGGGAAAAGGTGTAGAACATCGGAATGTTGGGTTGAGGTTGGTGAACGTAAGATGCTTGGACCAGAAATGGTTGGAGAAATGGTGGAGAAGGTGAAAACCATCAGTAGAATATCATGGAATCCCAGGGTCGACAGAAGAGTTATATAGATAATCATCTATGAGACCATGAGTTTAAAGATGGAGACATCATTTTTCTACGCATATCTCTATGGAAGAAGGTCATGAGGTTTGGAAAGAAAGGGAAGTTAAGTCTAAGGTACATCAGCCCCTTCGAGATTCTTCATCGTGTCAGGGTTGTGGCCAATCGACTAGCACTTCCACCTACCATGGACTTAGTACATGATGTCATTCATGTATCCCACATAAGGAAGTACATAACAGACCCTTCACATGTTCTCTCTTCTCAGGTGGTACTGTTGGATGATGCTCTTTCTTATGAGGAAGAACCAGTGAAGATCTTATATCGTAGAGAAAAAGTTCTACGAAATAAGACAATGACTCTCGTCAAGGTGTTGGGGCGAAACCACAAGTTTGAAAAAGCGACATGGGAATTAGAGTTGATTATGAAGCTGAGTTACACACATCTATTTTAGTGTGGAAAAAGGAAAATTTCAAGGGCGAAAGTTCTTAAGGGGGGTATATTTTAACGACCCATGGTTTCATTAATGGAAATCCATCTTGATATAATTAAATGTATCTTCATGTAAAATGTTTATATAAAATGTCAACTCATTTGGTTTTATGTTATGAATTTTGACTGTTGCTAATATAGCCATTGAACAGTGGTCACATGATTAGTATAAATATAGGGCTTTAACAAACCAAATTTACTCAGACAAAGGATGTGATGGCCTCATCCAGTAGAATTTCTCCATACGAATCCTATTTATCGGAGCTTGAAAAAGAAGTGTCATCCTTGGGCTTCGCTCTTGACCAATCCCAAGATGAGCATCATCATGTCAATCTCGAACAGGACCGTCTACGTGAAAAGTGGAAGTTGATAGAGATTACAACTCGAGCGATGTTATCTGAGCCACCCCAAGAGACTGTCACCATCGCACACCTTACCCTTAGGTCTTATGCGGCTGTTTTAAGGGGTTATGTAACAAATCTATAGTAATATGTTCATGTACATTATTTTTGTATATAATAATGAATATACATTCTAGTCATTATTGATACATTGTAAAGAGTTTTTTAAAGTACAAATAGTGTTTTTAGTTATTATATAATTAAGAATTCTATTTTATTAATTTAAGGGATTTTTGAATTAAATAATATTTTAATAAAATATTATTATTATTATTATATTAATTTTTATTAAATATAAATGATCGTATAATTTTATTAATGCAATTGTAATTTTAATTAAGGTTTGAAAGCCATTTTTGTCAAAACCCTTGAATTTTCGATAAATGTCGGTTTTTATTTTATAAGTGAAAATAAACATATTTAGAAAATTATTTAAAAAAAATAAATTTTATTTCTAGAATCAGGACGTTGAAATTATCCAACGGTGAATTTTTCATAATTTCCTGACACAGTCAAATTTTTGGGTAATAATTAAATACCGTTTAAATATTTAATGGGTTTTATGCCATCATAATGACCCAATAGTGATGTAATAAAATACTATAAGCTTTATGTTTGGCCAATATATTTTTTACAATTAAAATAATGTGATTTTGGGTTTGTTTTACTTTTTTTAAAAAGCCTTAATGGACCCTTCAAGACTTTTTAAATATCTTGTCTTTTTAAATTATTTTCCATGGGAGTGTGACTCACATACACATAAGAAACCCAATTATTTTAAGACATTCGGACTTTGGTCTTATAAAATATTGTAGTCCAATTCCCTTTTACAAAAACCATGGGCAAAAACCATGATCTTATTTGTGGTTTGGATTAGTTTAATGTAAGGGGTCCCAAACCTAAATAATAAATAATTCACTCACCTTTCCTATATAAACCCACCCAAACTCCCACTTCCTCCTCACTCAAAGCCTTTGGAGTTCATCCAACCTATGACCTACTCTCTCTAGAATCCTCCCAAGGATCCCCAAGCTACCAAGAAGCCTCTCTCAAGCCTCTCTCAATCCTTTGGAATCACACTTCCAAGTAATGTTTTTTTCTTCCTTTCTCATTTTTTGTCCAATTTTCTTTAAGTTGTTTTTCACTTTTAATTTCAATTATGAATGTTGGGGCATGGTTTAGCACCTCCCCAATACTTCTCTATTATTGTTTGAATTATGGGATACCCCTTACTCTCTCATTAAATATCTCCCATGTACTCCTATTACTATACCAAATTTCTAAAAGGAACATCCCTCTCCTCATTTACATTCAAGAAATACTTTTGTATCATTAATCTAAATTACATTAAAATTGTAGGGACATGTATCTATATTACCCCCTTACTGTCCATTTAATTTAAATATGATGAGATACCCCTTTCCCTCTCATCAACCATTATTTATGAATTCTTATTTCACACCATTACGCTGTCGAAATCGCACCGATTTTCTAAAACAATGCCATTGTGTAGTGAATACCATGCCCATTTCTCCATAAAGGGTATTCACCTTTATGCACATTTACTTATTGATTATAATTTTTCATGTATAAATTACACATTCCTTTATCATATAATAAATGATTATGTTTTATGAATCAATGTTTTATGATCCATGTGGCACTCATATTCATGAAATGAAATGTTTAAGAAAGGTGCGCCCTTAGAGCGCTTCAATGCATTGGGTAAAGTATAGTATCATGATACGTCATGTGCACTAAGTGATGACTCATGATAATTCAATTGCAATGAGGGTTTACTCTCGCTTCATGTTCAATGAGGATTTACTCATACTCCATGTTCAATGAGTCGTGGCTCATGCTAATTCCATGTTAAGTGTTGTTGCCACACTTCCATGTTATGATTATCATTCTTTATCATGACTTCATGTTCATGTTTCTATTATGATCTATTGATATTTCTATTGTCTAAAATTTATTTTAATACTCATTTATTCCTTGTTTATTCCCTTTCTGGGCATCATAGCTCACCATTTTCTTTATGCATGTCCTCAGGTTATCCCATGCAATTCCAAGTACGAGGGAATGTAGAGGTCATGTAAGGAATTTTTCAATATAGATGTTGCATTTCATGTTTTAAGTTGTTATGTAATGATCCTAATCCCCAAATATAATAGACCTCTCGATCCTCCTTATTGTATCAAATGAATAGTTTATGTAACAAATCATGTTTAAGTTTGTAATAAAAGCAGGGTTGTCATATAACCCCAAGTCTAAATGAACTGTAATATGGTATACCATTATAACCTAGTCATAAAATTTTCAGGAATGAATATTTGTACATAAACTATGAAAATTATTCTTATCTATTGATTATAAATAAAATAATAATCATTTATAATTAAAAAGAAATGTTTTCCAAAAAATGTACTTTTCAAAAAGACAGATTAGTCGCCCTCAACACACATAATTTAAATTTAAATTTTACCACTTTTAAAAAATTTATTTTATTAAATTAACTTAATTTATGAATTAATAATATCAAATTTATCTTAGGTTTAATTTTTTTAACTATTAGGAAATATTTCATTTTTTATGAATAGTGAAAATAGTGAATTTTAAATGAAAACTACATTTTAGTTTAAATTATTTATATAGATAAATTATATTTTAATTGTTATTAAAGTAAAATAAGATAAAATATATATCTGTTAATTTAATTTAGGTCATTTTATTTTTTTCATATTTAATTTTCATATAAAAACATTGTAAACTTTTGAAGATATTCTCATAAAAAACCAACTTTCTCGTCGTGTCTGTGGGGTTAATATTATAATAATGTTTTCCAATTCTGTAAATTAAATTTGGAAAAATGGATTCTATATTTTTAATCATCATAATTTAGATTTTCTAATAAATTCATATATTTTTTTTAGAAAAATGATTAGTGAAAATAGTAAAAAATAATTACAAGGGTTAGGTGGGAGAGGATTTACCAAGGAGTTAAACTAAAAATATAATGGTTAAAATAACCTAAAACTATCTAAAATATATTATATTGATAATTTTTCAGCATATCATGTATAATTTTCAGTAATGGTGTATTTTTAACCATTATTCATGTGAAAAACATAGGTAGAACGTTTTCATTTCAAAAGTTAATAGTGTTCCCCACACCTCACTTACAAATCCAGCCCCCTCTTCTATCTTCTTCGCAAAGTAAAAAACTTTTTAATTTACCAAAACCAACATAAATAACTTTAAAATTTCCCTCCAATAATCCTATAATAAATCTTTTGTCCATAAATCCAACATAAGAAATCTTTTGGTGCAGACCTAAGGAATTTACCCGAAGAAGAGGTAACGTTCTTCTATAAAAGTTTTCATTTTATTTCTTCATCCACATACATAAATTATTATTTAACCATTAAGATATAATAAAATAAGTATATTACATATAATTATGTGTTTTTAAAATAATTTCATTACCTACAACAATCTCCACATCCATAAAATGGGTTATGAAATCATCATTAGTGTATACAGTAGACTACAACCATGTGAACTAATGTCATTTGTTTTCTCATTACCAAATATCACGATTGGGTATGATGATGGATATAAATTATATATATGATATTCACAAAATATTATACCTGCTTTATTAATTATATTATATACATATATACTTTCTATTCCCTAGGTGATACAATAATGTATCTTATTTGTAAAACAAACTACTGCCTCACAAAGTAACATGATTCGTCCTTCACTAATGCTTTATATTAAAGCATATAAGGATTCAATTTATAAATGTATGTAATATAAATAAAATTATTATTATTATTATTGAATATTTATCATTTTTCAAAGGTAATAAATAATTTTTTCTTACCTTATCACTAACATAAAGACGACAACAACTTTCATTTACATGTGGACTACCACCTTCATGAAGTTATGTGGCACTATTTTCATCACCAAATCACATGTAAGATATATATATATATGTGTATATTTTCAGAAATTATATGTTATTTATTTTATAATGATCATTGTTCAAATATAAAACAATACTCACCACATTTCCTTAATGATCATTTGAAAATGGAAACGTTACACGTGTGTATGTTAAGCCTACCATCTCCATGATGGTAACATACTTCATTTTTCAAAACTATATTGCATGATTAGGTTTAAAAGTATAATTTATTGATAAATATTTTAATATTTTAATTATTATTCAAATTTTAGTGATGATTTAACTATATAATATTCACAAGAACCAGAACATTCATAACTAAACACAAATGATAAAATAATGCAATTAACACTCAAAATAATTAAAATAATGAATTATTATTAACAAAAGAGTGAAAAGATGGTATAAAAAGATCATATATGATATTATAAATATTAATATTATTATTTAGTAAGTTTATAACAAGTATAAAACTACTATACAACACCTTAAATCATTTTCAACCTCATAGAAGAGTGAGGCCATGGACTTCATCTCAATTTCTCTTCATTGAGGCATATTATAATGTTTTTCACCTAATTTATTTTATATAGTGTATATACAACCCATTTAAAATGTAATATAAAAATTAAATATTAATTAATGTTATTTTAATTTTCAATTTGAACTATTTCATGAAAGGAGATTTGATTTAAGAGTCACCAAGTGGTATATAATTTCATAACCCATTTTCTTTTCACTGGGTTATATTATTTCTTTATCATATTTTACAATATATGATTTTCTGAGAAAAGAATTTTGATTATATTATGGTTAATTTATTCTTTTTTATATAGACTTATAGTTCATACATATAATATATTCATTTATGAATTCTCACTTTAACATTTTGATCATTGTAAGTGTTTATTTCACTATTTCATTAAAATCGAGATTCTTTATTCTTGAATTTCAGTTGAATGAAATTATTTGACCATTTTCTAATAAAACAATTTAATTTTATTCTAATATAGTATTTTCAGGATATTTTCAAGTAATAATACCATTTTTTACTCTTTGGTAATTAAAATGTTTTAGAAAATGTTTTTAATAAAATATTACTTCTTTTCTCTATTCTATCAAAAATCTATTTTCATCAAAATAATGTTTTCTAAAAATGTTTTTAAAAATGTTTTCATATTTAAAAATTATTTATTAAAGACTTTTTTACTCATTTTTTCTTTTTATTTTTTTAATGTAATCTTCTGTGTTTTTTAAAACATTACCCATTTGGATTTTACTAAAAAAGTGGAAGACATATTTGTTTTAATGTATATCATATGAATAGAATTTACAGCCATCATGGCCACTAAAATGTTTTAATGTTTCATTCATAATTATCAAATATTAATTCCAAATAAAATTATTTACAAAAATTTTAGTGAGATTTTTGTTTTAGAATGTGATTTTAAAAATGAAAAGTATATTTCCCTCAAGAATATTTTTAAAGATAATTTTATCATATTTTTACTCATCAATGACAATAACCCCTTATTATTACTACAATGGGAATTTGTTTTATTAATACCATACTTATTTTTCCTTTGGATGGTTTATGATAATTTTGACTAAGTAAATTATTGAAATTCACATCCTTGATTTATTTTTGTAGTCATTGATTTTCTGTTGAATTATTCACCCTATAGACAATTAATATACCATAAATATCCATATTATTTATCATGGATATGTTTATTTCATAAACTATATATAATTTATACAAACTATATTCTAAACTGAAATTTATTTATTTATCTGTGAAAATATTGATTTATCTTTATTCCTTACTCAATTAGGATATTTTTACATAAGGTGAATCATGAATAAAATTAATTATTTGATATATGAGGAATGATTTAGACATAAATACATTGATTGAACATGGAAATATATAATCCCTTGATGCATTGGTAGTCTCGTGAGGTGAATTAGTCAGATAGTATAAAATAAGTTTCCCAAACCTGATGAATTATAACCCAATATTTTAAAATATATTGAGTATTGATCTTAACATAGAGAAATATTGGTTCTGAGATATGACATCGAATTATTAATTATTTCCTGCATTCAGAATTTAGTTATTATTATCTATGACATTCTCACAATGATGTTATCTCTTGATGCATGTCATTCCCAATTATTGATGAAATGTCATGTGTGGTCAGTTGTTTATCTTGTCATATTGATTATTCCTTATCTGGTTATGATAGTTGTGTTAATTATTAAATAGAATATGTTTTCGTTAATTTTCCTTACCATATTGATTATTTTCTATGAGATTTTAACATTGATATTATCTCTAGATGCACTCCATTTTCATTTTATTTATTAAATGGCATGTGTGCTTAGTTATTAACCTTTCTACATAGATGATTCTTATTATTTCATTATTTATTCAAATTTATTTAACAATTATTGAGAATTTGAGCTGGCCCTTATCTATTTTTCCCTTCCTAGTAATAATGTATGTTTACTATAAATAATAGAAAAGTATTTTCTTGAGGGAAAAATTAAATTTTTTAAAAAAAATTATTTTGTAATTTGTGTTTTCAAATTCAATAAAAGAATCACGTTTGTATCAAATTTAACAAGTCCTCAAGATTATTCACTCCTTACGATGTGATTCCTTAATTTTATTCTAATGTAATAAATCATACATCAACTTCTGTATAAAAGGGTCAGAGTCGCTACATGTCACATAATCATATTTCTTTTTTTTAATATAACATGAGACTTCTAGAATTTCTCAACTCTCTCTAGCATAAAAGTATTATCCTCGATGTTTTTATTAATTTTTTTTTCCATTTTGGAATTTAGAACATGAATTGTTCACTATGAAAAATATAATATTTTTAAATGCTACAGATGCTTATATTAACTGAGTTGATGTACAAGGCTTCTCAAGATCTCGTGATGACTCATATATGGCTTTAGAATCTTTTTTAAAGCCAATATTCATTTTTTTCAACAATCTTTTCAACATTAAGACATATTGATATAACATGAATAATGTTTTCTTCTGTAGAAAATATATTCTTATCAAATTCATTTATAATTATTTCTTACATAGTATCTTTTCCTTTATGAAGTTTTATTCCCTTAAAATATTCGTTTTCCTTATAGTGAAAGTCATTTTCAATATTGTTCAACTTGAAAATATTCTTCTAAAGATATATGTACACCCTTTTGAATTGATAATATCTATCAATATAGAATTAATGTTTTTTTATCAACCTATGTATCATATAGGAATTACCCACTTCTTCTTATTTTCACTACTTAAGTTATCCCATTTACCATTAACATGTGCCATAAATTTCATGTCAATTCTAGCACAATCATCCATAAATTTACTACATGAGGAAGATATTTCCTTTTCCTACTCAAGTAGATGACTCCTATTCTTTTTCTTTGATATATTCTTTTTACTTTTAATATATTTCTTATAGCTTTTACAATATTTTCTATTAGCCTTTATTTGAAACTTCTCCTCAAATTCATCATCCGTAGATTTCATATATATCTTTTTTATTGGAACATTTTCAATAATGTTTTTAATTCCTCCAAATTTAAATAATTTTAGTAGATGATTTACTTAATATTTTTCTTTTCCATTCTTATGGATTTTAGATATCACAGCCATGATTTTCATGTAATTTTTATCCCTCGCATCTTCTCTATCTGAGTCACTTGGGGAAATGTCTTCATCTTATTTAATCTTCAATTAATTATTGGATTTAAAATCCATACCCTCTTTCTTTTCTTAAAAATAGATTTCTTTACTCATCTCATAATTTAAAATAGTGTGGTAAAACTAATGAAGAGAAATATCCTGTATTTATTAAAGCTGATTTTTTGGGCCAAATTTGTGTGCAAAGTTTCTCATTTATTTTTTAACTATAGTTAAATCATCTAGATTTTCACAAAAACCATTTACATGATTGGATATCTCAGTTATCCTTGTGAAATAGTCATCAATATTTTAATATTCATTCATTATTATGTCATCAAATATTTCTCTATATATTTTTAATTTTTTATTGTTAATCATGATATTTCCCTAATATAAATTTTATAGTTTATACCACATCTATTATGTAATTTATAGTCCCATGAATCAGGTGTAGACTTTTTCTGAAAAAGATGATAAAAAATAATTTTCTTCCATTATTTAAATTTCAAGAAATATTTTGTTATAAAATTTCATATATTCATATATTTATGAGATGTAAAACCCATAGTAATAGAATCACTCATATCTAAATCTTGTGAGTGTAGATATGGTAGCATATTTTGTACCCCCAGACAACCTGGGAAGGGAAGGGTATGTTATATTTTCAAATTTTTCTTCTGGTCTAAAAGATAATTTCACCATGTTTTTTGGAAATCATTAAACCATCTTAATTTTAATGTTCAGTCACCAAATAAAAAAAATACATAACAAAAATAAAATATATCAATTTTAATTTTTTCCCCACTAGGGAATTGTCCAAGGATCATATACTGATGATGTGTTAGTTGTGTAAAAATCCAATGTCTTCACAAAATTATGTGGATTATAATTATTCATCCATAGTTCCACTATGTCAATTGAACATCCTTTATAATTAATTCAAGGACAAATTAATGTCTCCCTTGGTTCACTTCAATAGAATACTCCTATCTCACTATATAAGAAAAAGATTTCTCAGTTTTATAGCTTAAATATTTCTTCCTCATCATCTAAAATTATCTATGAATATTGTATCATAAATACTAGAGTATAATGCCCTAATTTTCTTCCCAGTCGTCTTAAAAACTACTTGAAAAAGTAGTGTAAATTACCTTACTTAAATTTTCTTTCAATTTAATTACAACCTGGTATATTTTTTACCACATATTGTATTTCATGAACATCCTTCATTATTATGTAATTAGCATAGAACTTCATGGTATACAGCCTCATGAACAACCATCAATGAATCTCATTCATGGTCTCCTTCATGATACACCACTTTTTAAACTTTTTTTTAGAACTTCTTACATTCCAAACTAATCTTCTTCATGAACTGTTCCTCCTAAATTTTTAGGATTACAATTAAAAGTCACATAATTTATCAATTTTATAACAAAACTCTTGATTAATTTATGATACCAATTGATACATAATGATTTTAATGGTAGGGTATTTATAAGCAAACATATTTTAATAATTTTCTAAATACAAAAAATTTATTTTATTCCATTCACAAATCGGCACCACATAAATGTTACATGGATGGTCCTCCTTCATGGGATACATAAAGACACCATTTTTTGATCAAATATCAAGACACCCTTGATGAATAAATTGTGTTACATGGTTAACAAATCTCACCACCTTTACACACATTCATCATTAAAACCTAACAAAAACTTGTTATGTTGTTCACATTTATCAAAAACAACATTTTCATTATGATATTGTTTAATTTTTGAAGATCTATAAAAAACCAACAATGTGAAAAAAAAATTATTATCCTTTCCAATTGTCATAAGCAATTCATTCTATATAGTTTGCAATCTTCCTTCATGTTTCATGTACATGTTATATGATGATGTAATTACATTATGATATGACTTATTTATTACATGGGATGCAAAAAATTAATTCATTTCCATATGGAAAACCTTATATTAAATCAGAACATCCATGTAAATTCACACAAAACTCTGAATTCTTATACCCTAAAATTTGTCACACCCTGAAAAATTAAACTATGTTAATTCCACTTCTAGGAAATCATTACCTTCAAAAAATCTCATTAAAACATTAAATACCTTGTTAAACGAATAAAAATATTCATAACATTCACAATAAAACCTTAAAAACTAGATTGGATCAAATTGTTAATAATATTCCCCCTTTTGGGGTTTTTTTAAATCCAAAATAAAATAAAATTCTACAAACATGCCATAACTATTCCAAATAACATTAGAAAAACTCTACTATTAACCTAAGACTATTTAATATATGATAATTTTTGAAAAAAAGAGATGAAGAAACAATTCAATGTATCATCACATTCTGTTTTTTAAAAACATTCAAAGATATCCATACCATGCACTCCCCCTTGATAAAATAATTTCATCCTTGAAATCACTTGTTAGGAGAGCTCCCAATTCAATAATCCTTGGATCTTTAATTTCATTAATATTTCTCCCTCATTTTAAAATAAACCTCAAGGTAAAAGACAAATGATCTTCTTAATGTACAGTGCACACAATGGATCATATCTGCCCCTTAACCAAGTGTCACATCAAAAATAAAAATAAATATTTAATGAACAGGTGGAGGGGTAATATATAAATCTCTTCCTGGTGAGGGAGGAGGTTGATCATAGAGGTCTAAACTATATTGATTAAACATTCTAGTGTCCAAAAGGTTAGTCATGATATCCACCACTAGGTCATTATTTCCAACATGTTCTATTAAAATCACTCTTGGTCCCCCTTTTAATTAATTAAGTGATAGCTAGTCCCAATATTTTTTCAACAATAGTTTTGTACATGACATTTTTGTTTGCTCGATTGTAATTATTTTATCGAGAAATATCACCATTGGTTGTTTTACTTCTTCCATGATGTCTTCCAAAAATTGCTTCATCCATAAAAGCTAAGTGTAATCCTTGGTCACTAAAATATATTTTTCCACTATTTTGATTAGAAACTTTCTTTTCCAATTCTTACATAGTCATCTGATACATTTTTATTAATAAATAATTCACCACTACTAGTGGACTTATATTTCCCCATATCTTCAGTATAATTCATATCAAAAGACGTTGATAAATCACAATTTTTCATAAATCAAATAACCGTCCAAAATTGAGAGTTCCTTGGATGTACATCATGATTAATTTAACCACTGTGAGACGATATTTATTTTTATTACTCAATAAATTAGCCATTAATAATGCTTTAAACACTATATATATCCATGTTGTAACAAAAAAATGAATCTTCTAATTATCCTCATGTATTAGATGGGATCCACAAATTTCATATCCTCGTGCATCCCAAACTTTGTTCCAATGGCCTTATTAGTTTACATTAGTTTGGAATAATTCATATTAAACATCTTCAGCAAATATCTTTTAAATATGTCTTATGATATGAATGTGTATTATTTATTTTGTATCACCTATAACCCCGTAAAGTATGTGAGTTCACTAATCATGGACATTTAAAATATTGATATCTTATGATTATAAAACTCATCCATGTATTTTTTTCTTTTTTATACCAAATTTTAGATCATCCACATACACAAACACTATATACTATTAATCCTTGTATGTATTCACATCAATATTATGGCGACACCAAACCTTTTGAATGGAATCTTCTTAAAATAAGAATCTAGTCAAGAATAGCATGTTCAATACTTCTAATTTATATTATACATAGAATCCTTTAGTCTAAAATCTTTTGATTCATTATTTTCAATTAAAAATATCACTGGATATTGACCTGGACCATCGTTGATGCTGGTCAAAGTATAATATTTATATTTCTACTAAATACCGTAAATGTGGAAAGTAGGGTCGAACCCACAAAGAAGGTGAATTTGACCACTATTCTTCTAAAAACATACAAAAATATCCCACTGTTGTCAGAAGTGAAATAAATTTTCTATTTCTTTTATATTTTTTTTATATTTTTAAAATTTTACTCTAATGAAACACTACTGTATTTTTTAGTTTTCGTTTTAAACTATTATGAAACAAGAAACGGTCTAAGAAAAGTAAGAAATAATGATATAGAATGCTGATAGTGAACAATCTAGTAAATTACTCGGGGGAAAGGTCTCCATTATACTAGTTTAATTGGTATTCTGAATCACTTTAAAGTTATTGCCTAACACCACCATAAAAATAGTGACTTGTCTCCCTCACCAAGAGTTAACTCATGCAGGCTGACTGATTTTGGAGTTCGCCACTCCAAAACAATTGAGCTGTGAAAAGTTCTAAAAGAGAATGACAAAACGACAAACTCGTCGTAAGTCCCGAAGCATTTGTGAATTGATTTTTTTAAAAGATGTTTCCACGATCAATCTCTTCAATTTGATTGTGGAGTTTTGAAAATTAAGTACTAGTGGTGAAAAGATATTGAATGAACTCAACATCAATCTTGTCGATCATTACTAAACTCAATGAATTGATTAAGTGATATGAGAATTTAAAGTAACCAGTAGAACATCAATACATCCCCGAACTAAAAATTTAGATAACTAATATATTTTTTATTATCACTAACTCGTTTAAAATAGTCATTCCATTACAGAGGAAGTGATTTAAAGGAAAATAGAGGAAGAAAACTCCCTCTGCTCGCATCAATACTCCTTCTCCTAGCCCTTAGAACTCCAAATAACGGCTCTCCGAGAATTGCGCCAAGTACTCTGCTCTTCTACGAGACTGGTGTGTTCATTGAGTGAGTGTGTCTCGAGGAATGAATCCCCTCTAAATTATGTTGCTTGCTATATTTTAATACCTTGCTGTCATCTACTGCATGTCACTGCTCAATCTCCACCGACTTCAAATGTTCTTCACCCACGCACCGCAAAATGTGCGTTATTTTTTCGTGACAAGCATGTGACGCTATCTTTTATCACGTAACTAACTTCAGCGAAGATATTTGTATGTATCTGGACGTTTTCCTATCTCTATAATGAACCTTCAAAACTAAATAAACATGACAAGTAAATAAATGAGGACACAAGAAAGAAAAAAAAGAAATTATTTAAGTTAAATGTTATTTTTAATCAATAATTATTAACTAAATTTAATTGATAAATATTTACGTTTAAATTAATAATACAATTATTAACCATGATAAAACTTAAGTTATTAAAGATTTATTAATTTAATTAAGTTAATAGAATAATTACTAAGTTATTAATTTAATTATTTTTTACCAAGTTATTAAAATCGACAATATAAATAAATAAAGAAATAAGTTAATATTTAAGATTATATTAATAATTTAATTATTACTATTAATGAAATTAAGTTTCTAGATTAGTTAACTAATTAGTTAATTTTAATTTAGTAATTAAAATTATAACTTTAATTTGTTATGTAAATTTAATAATTTATTTAAAGTTATTGTTAATTTTATATTTGTACCATAAATAGTTAGTTAATTTAATATTTACATTTATTATTAATTTAGTTTTATAATTTATTTTATAATTTATTAATATTTTAAATTTATAACCTTTATAAATTACTTAATATTTATTAGACTTTTTTAATGTTAACTTTAACTTTAGTCTACTTTACTTTTTGTTTTACTTTAATTCTATTTTTACTTTAATTAATTTTTTTTAAAAATATTATACTTAACTTTTCATTTATTATTTTTTATGTTATTTATTATTTTATTTTTTTCATAATCTCTCTCTCTTTCCCCTGCCTAATTTGGCGCACAGTAGGGGGATTTCTTCTTCTTCTCCATGCCGCAACGCTCCCTTCCTCCAGCAACACTACTGACTCCAGCAGCATCAACGGTGGCGCAACAGACTCGCGACGACCCTCCTCTCCAACGCGGCAGTCCAGCTGACCTCCTCCTGTGTGTGGAGCGGCGTCTTCAGCAGCAACGACCTTCCATTAGTGGTGGACTGCAGCTACCCTGCTCATCTCCTTGCACTTAGCAGCGCAGCGGCGGACAGAAACAACACCAGCGCTCGGACTGGAGCTACCCTACGGCTCACATTCAAGCAGCATCCCTGCTTCCCTCAGCTCTAGCGGTCTTCATCAGTGTGGCAGCATCCTCCTTGGTATCACAATACAGTGGAGCATCACCTATGGACCGGTGGCATGGCTTGGATTCTTCCTTTAGAGAACTACAGGAGGCTACTCAACAGACCCGTGTCGACCTACGGTATCCAGCAGCAGCAGCGCGAAGAGTCTGAGCTCATCCTCCCAGAAACCTTCATTCACCTCCCTTGAAACCTACAAAAAGCAGTGGGAGTGGATAGATTTGAGCTACTCGCAGCAGTAGATTGGTCCGACTCATGTGTCGGCTTGATGTGCGAGAGTTATCAGTAGCATATAAGGAAATAACGGAGATGAAAAATGTATCGGTGAGGAGGGGTATCGGTAGCTGAAACTACTGATAGGGAAAAAATATCAGTGAGAAAAATAAAAAGTCGGTATCAGTGAGGTAGATACCGATACAGGGAAAGGAAAATGATGTATCAGTGAGGTATTCAGGGAGAGAGAGCTACCAATTGGGTGTGTGCAGAGTGATAAAATTAAATAATGGTACGGTGAGGTGAAAATGTCACTGATAGGATATTAGTGAGGATGAGATAATGGGCAGCTACAGCTCAGGTAAAGAATTAATTAAACTAAAAATTAAATGTTAAAACCACTAATTTATTTAAAACAAATAAAACATCAAGAAAACTAAAAACATACTAAAATACTAACTAATTAATTTATTAGAAAGATTAAATAATACAAAATTAAAGAACGAAATTAAACAAAAGAATTAAAATAATTAATTAAAATAAAAATTTAAACTTCATATAACCTAACTTATTTTAAAAGTTTAGAACAAAAAAATTAATTAATTAATTTGCACTAAAAATAAACATTATGTTATATTAGCAACTAACCTAAATCTTTTATGAATAAAACTAAACTATTAAATTAATGAAGTCGATTTATATTAATCGATGAAAATAAAATTAAATTAATAACTAAATTTTATAAATGAAATTAGAGTTTGGAAAAGGTAACTGTGACAAGGTCACCGATACATCAAGGTCACTGATACACTGCATTAAGAGTCACTGATATAGCAAGGTAACAACGAGGTTTGGATCGTTAGCAAGGCTACCGATAGAAGGGGATATATCGATGAGAAAAGAGTATCTGTGAGGAAAGACAATGGCATGGGGTCACCGTTAGAGCTCTTCTACCTCACCGGTAGACTAAAATAATTATAAAATGAATTTAAAAATCAATCTGAATTCATAAAATAATATAATTAATGTCTAAAAACTCTTAAATAATTAATTAATTAACTAATTGAACTAATAAAATTAAGGGCTAACCATTTAATTTAATTTAAAAAACATATTTTATACTTAAATGCTTTGCAGGACGACTAAACCAATTAAATAATAATGTTAACTTATTATAAAGTAACTAAGTTAAAAGATTAATTATTAAAACAAAGTATAAGTTAATTAAAAAGGATTATGTAGATTAAATACTCACCGCTACTGGTAAAATAAAAAATTTCACTGGTAGAAATTAAATGCAACCATTATAGTTAAAAAAAAGGAGCTACCGGTAGGAAAGAGTAACGGTGACAAAGGTCACCGATACAGGCAATGTCACAGATAGGTAGTACTAGTAACCTGCCTACCGGTAGAGCAAATGTAACCCTGCTATCGGTAGCTAAGCTACCGTCAGTCTGTCAAGCGGTAATTAAATTACCGACTGAGTTAAATTTTAAAATTAAAAGTAAATTATTTGGCAAACTCAATAATTATTAATAAAAAATGATAAAAATTAAATAAAAAAATTCAAGGTTCATTATATAAAAAAACACATAAAGAATAAATCGATTATTTTATGGTCCAGAATTACATTAATTGTTATAAAAAATGAATATTTGACAAATTTAATTATTAAAATACAAATGTACAAATATTTTGCATAAATTGATTAAATAATTAATAAAATCTTAAAAAATTCAGTAAAAAGATGTGGCAAAACTATGCAAAAATAGAGCCACATCAGTTATTCAATGTAAACTTCTTCTTTAATAACACCATTTAATAATTCAATTTTGACATCCATTTGATAAATGTTATCTCCATTTTGACTCACCGTTTCAAAAATGATATTGATTTAATCAAATTAGTCCTTTAGAGAAATGTTTTCATTATAATCAATTCCTATAATTTTTGCATAGAAATTACACCCCAAGGAGGCCTTATTTCAGATCACATTTTCATTCTCAATGAATTTGTTCTTAAAGATCCATTTTAGTTCTATGACACTATGACATTATAGAATTTAAACTAGATTCAAAATATGGTTTTTATAAATATGATATACTTCATCATTCAAGTATTTAACCCATGGTTTATCTCTATATACTATCATGAACTAGCCCAGATACCCTAGAACCCTGATACCTGAGTTGAAAATGACATGGCCTAAAGGGAGTAACTGATCCCCATAGGTTGGTGACTAGAACCTGAAATTATAAAATGTAATTACCTGACCCCATGAGAATAGACCTTATGCCATTCTAGTATTACATTGGATTTATTACAAGGAATCAAATCCTAAATAACTAAACAGATTAGTAGTATTGGTAAAGTGGATATATGTACAAATCATTTATTTTGAATGAATTCACTAATTATAACATAATATTTTTCTTCTAGGACAATAACATTATTCTATCTATCATATCATTGAATTTTATTCTTATTATAATTATTGTATTCCTAGGGAAGTAGAAAAATAAGGGTGAACTCAAATTATTAGTAAGGGTTAGGTATAGTGGAAGCAATAATGAATCAACGAGAATAATCAATTTAGAAAGGTAATTATTAAATACAATCTATGGAATCAATAAACAGAGTGGGAAATGTTTAAATAATATGGAAAGTTAAATAATGGAAACAAGTTCCAATTAAAATAACTAGATAATGAATAATCAATTTGGAAAGGTAAGAAGCTAAAACATATTCCATTTAATCAATAAAATGAAGATAAAATGAATTCGTATATATGTAAAAGAAAAATATTTTGGAAAAATAGTAATTGATTATGAATACATGAAATACTTAATTATTAAACATTGTGATTACAAGGTATTTAATACCTTTTCCATCAAGACCTTTCACAATATGGTTTATCATATCAGGTAAAACCCCATCTAAGGCTGTCCAACTAACTCATCCCATGAAACTAATGATGCATCTAGTGGCTATATATAACTAGGCTCCATCTATATGAAACATATCCACAACATTCCTTATATATAGAATAATCACTTAAACAATTTCCCTTATCAAATATTTATATGTAGTTGAAGACATGGGTTTATCAATATTTCCCCAAATAGTAAAATAACTTTCAAGGTAAACACCCTATGTAAAAATGTTATACGGTTTAAGAAATAATCATATCCATGAAAAATGATATGGATAATTAGGGTAAATTCAATGTTCAATAACTATTGTAAATTGAATATTTAATATGGACTAAAAGGAATAATGTTAGTAAATTTCCATATTATCATTGGTCAAAGAAATCATAAACTACCCAGAGGAAGCATAAGTATGGTATCAATACAACAAATCCCAAGTGGGGTAAAAATAAAGGGTTTTTGATGTTGATGAATAGAAATACTATAAAAACACATTTTAAAAATATTCTCAAAGAAAATAACCTTTTTATTTTGAAAAAGAAATTTAAAAATCCTTTTCATTAAAAATCACTTTTTAAAAACTTTTATTTAAATATTAACCTTGTTGGTCGGAGTGGATACTCAAGAGGGGGTTGAGTTGAGTTCCAATTAAAATTTCTATTAAAAATATTATAATAAAAATCCCCCAAATTAAAATAGCCCTGTTAATTAAGGGAGTATAGATTTAAATTATTTATTGTTCAATAGGTTTCTCACAGGTTGATTAATCCTCAGTTGAATTAGTTTGGAAAATAATTCAAATTTTGAAACAAGTTCACTAAATTAATCACATATACACACTAACCAAAACTAACTCTAAGAGTGATTATAAAAACTGATTTACGGATTTGAAAACATAAGCAGCAGAGAAATGAAAAATTGAGTACATGAAAGATAAGCAAAAAAATTTAAAAAAGAGGTTGAGTCTTAAGTCAATACCTAATCCCCTCCACTTGTTGATCACCTACCACCAAGGTGTTTATATAATAACTTGATACACAGCTTGTATCCGGAAGTACAACAGTTTTCAAAAACATCCTAGGTTTAGCAACCACTACCTCAGTTTTACGTGGGAAAACAAACACCCAATCCACACTCGGCTTATTCCACAATAATGAGTGGGAAACAAGAGTAGAGAGAGTTTGGTATGAGGATGTCCAGGATCCCCCAGTTCAATCACAATAGACATTGTGTGTAAAAAAGACACACTGCTCACAAATGAAAAATTATAAACATAGTAGAGGTGAAGATGTTAGGAAAGAGTTTATAATGCTCTATGTGTTGGCAGATCCGCTCTGGACTCCTTGGAATGAAGGAAATGAATTTATGGTTCTTCTCATCAAGTTGTCTTTCAAACAGAGTGTCGCAACATTCATGTTCTGACTTCTAGGTGTAAATATGATAATCCTCTTGGATCAGAAGCTCTTTGTAGCATAGTACCACAGCATTGAAGGTGTTCTTCCAACATATCTTTGTGAAGTTGTGGGATCTTCATAATGAGTGATTGAGTGTTCTTCTTCTTGCTTCATATATTGGGTATTGTATGTGTATCCCTTATGTGTGTATATCTCTATATTCACATTTTCTTTGGGTCTATATATATATAATTGTCTCATCTTAGCTTTCCCTTATTCAATTCAGAAGGCGCCGACTAGAGGAATGATCCACCCTTGTGTGGTCTTCCTCGTTCCTCGTAAGGTTTCTTGATATGCCTGCAAATATCAATAAATAATGTCAGGTGAATTAAATTGTCCAAAAATTACCATTATGATAGTATTATGAAAATTAGTAATGTAAAAAAAAGTTTATCATTAGACTATTAGTAGATTATTTTCAAGAAGTGGGCTTCAACAATAAGATCCTCAACAATAGACTTCTTTGGTAGCATCAACAGTATACCTTTCCAGTGGTAGATTGTCTCAATAGTATACTTCCACTAATGGTAGACTTGTCCCATGGTAGACTTGAACTGAGAACCATATAACAGTAGAACTTTGATGGTACATCTGACAGTATACTTCTAAAAGAAGCCTTGATAATAGTGACCTTGTAATAATAGTGACCTATAACAGTGACTCTTCGTCTGTAATATTTGGTAAGTACTTCAACCGTAGACTTGTAATAGTGACCTTTGACAGACAGCTTCCAACAGTAACTAGAGATATTCAATGATGACCTTTAGCAACCTTCATCATATTTGTTATAAATGTTGAACTTTAACAAACTTCAACAGTAGTGTTCTGAATGATGACCTTTAGAAACCTTAAACAGAAGTGTTCTCAATGGTGACCTTGAGCAGAAGGCTCTTACCAGTAGCCTTTAACTGTGAACTTTTACTTAGGGAAATGTAAACTATAAGCTGATTCAACAAATGCATGAGACTAAAAATATATAGATTGTTCGGGATAAATAATATAAAGATATATCAAAAGGGATTATCAAATGACTTAATATATTATGATTAGTATTAAACAAGATTTGGGATTATCAAAACCGATGAGTCCAACAATCTCCCCCTTTTTGATAATCACAAATTATTCCAGTATGTATTGATTATAGGTATCACAGATAAGCATTTAATAATGTTATTAAACAGAGATCAAAGTGAACCATAGTTTAGTTGTGGTTTCATAGGTATCAAATATTAATAAGGGTGTAATATCAAAGGATATTGGTACATGATATTAGAGGGAAAAGAAGAAAAGGTCCAATAGAGAGTATTGAAATCACAGGATCATATTAGTGATTATATTATCAAAACATTTCTCCCCCTTTGTGATTAGAAAAAAGAAACACAAATAAAGATAATAGCGAATTCTTGTATTAATTGAATGACATTACATGACCCAAAAATAATACAAATTCCCTATCAAAAGACACAAAGAAACTCAATAAACATCATCCTTAGGTAATTTTGCATTCCATTTGGAAGAAGAAGGTGGAGGATGAGCTGTTGGATCAACAGGTTTGGGAATTGTTGCAAGGATAACTGGAGGGGCAGAAACAGAATCTCATGTGTTCCTGTATGGAGTAGCTCTCTACGGTATCAAGGGAGTGATACTTCTGATGGCCTCATTAGGAGTCATCATTGAAGAAACACTGGTTTGGGATGTTGGTAAGGCAGGAAGGACTATAACAGGAGTACAGTCCACATGAAGAAAGGGTAGGAGAAGATTTCTGAAATCCATAATAATACTTCCTCCTCTTTCCACAGCTAATATGAAATCATATTTTTTCTAAATGAATTTCTCTATGGCAGGATTCAGCTATCCCAGCTTACTGACATGTTCCATGAAGGATCTGGTGACTAGAGGAATTTTGAAATTTTCCAACAAAAGTTTGAAGTGAGCATACATCTGATGCTTAGAGTAAATCTATTGTAGTAATGATCAATATGATCCTTTATACTTTTATGATCTTGGGAAGCCTCTCTCATGAAATAACTAAATACTTTTTGCATATCCCTAGTTGTAGAGAGAATCAGAGTCATAGATTGAGAGTCAGGTGCACTGACACCAGACAAGTTAGCTAATTATTCAATGACGATTGTTCTGAATGATAAAAAGTCCACAGGTGGTGCGGTTGAGGTTGAAACAATAGCAGAGGCATCCAAAGCGGTTATGGTGAATGAAAAAGCTTCTTTGAAGGACTTGGTCAACCCACTAATAGGCTTCTTCACATCATCATCTTGATTCAACACATGATTTTTCATTTGGTTATTAAAGCTTTCAAAAATAATAACCATTTTATAGACAAATCCTCTGACATAATGAATGTCCTTATCTAGTCGAGTCCTAGATGATGTAAGAGCAGTCATGCTCACCATAGATTGCCTTAGAAGATCCACAGACTGAGTCAGGTCCCTTAGCTGATTCTGGCACTGTGAGATTTCATGGGTCAGATTAGTTAGAATGGAACACTAAACATTGGCCATCATAGCTGTAGTTAGCACTTGAATAAAGGCTAATGTATTCTCCAATTCATAAGACTTATCATCGAACATTCCTTGAAAATAATCCATCATAGATTCAAGATCAACATTTCTAACATATTCTTCATGAATTGTAGTCACTAGAGCTATTATAGTAGGCATTGAAACAATATGCACTAATTGCCTTCTGTTGGGAATTTCACCATCAAAATCATCATAATACATCCCAAACACTAGATACCCTGGCTCCTTAGTCCACTCTTCAATGTCATGGATGACATGTAAAGATCCTCTTGCAACAGGAAGCTCCCCCTTACGTGGAGCTACCTCCTGAGTAATCTCGTCTGTTGGTTCTACTCTTGGCACTTACACAGCTATTGCTTCAACTCTAGAAGCTACTATTACATCCTCTATCTAATCCATTGATTCACCAGTTGGGTGAGATACTGCCTCCATAGAATCATTAATTTCCTTTAATTCTATGGATGAAGGTACCATTTCCACTTCCTGGTCAGACACTTTCCTTTTTGATTCACCTATCAGAGGACTCTGACTAAGATCATCTTCTTCATTTTCCTCCTCTTCAGATTCCTCCTTATCTTCATCTCCTTCACCTGCCTCCTATTCCTCATGATCAGAATAATCTTACTCAGCAACATTATCCTCTTCTGATGTGTCTCTAATAGATGTTTGAGATACTTCTCCTTCTTCACTGGTCTCAGTATCACTTTCCCTTAAAATAGGTTCTTTCCTGGGCAGTTCTGTAGGTTCTCCAGAGGCTGTCCCTACAACTAGACTGGCTGGAAAATCAGGATTACTCCCATCATCAATGGGGTTGTCCTCTCTTCCAGGCTCCATAGTTATTTTAACATTTTCATCTGAATAGGCAGGCTCTGGCTCATTAGTCTTTAAGCCTGGATCTCTCTAATCTTTTGTCCAAGATGGATTAGTGACAAGATCAACTTTTTTATATATTCTTCCTTTATCATTCACCTGTGACTTCTTTCAAGGATTCCATCTAATTTTCATAAACATACAGATGACCTTGGAGATACAAATACTATTTCTGTCCACTATCATTTCTTATTTTCCTCTAGACACACCATTTACCTTTAGCATTACAGAAATTAACATGGCATGAAAAAGGGAATTTGATTTTGAGATTGGATTGGTCATATCAACCAACTGTGCCATCCATATCCTACACAAATAGATCTTTTCCCCATGCTTCAGCAGGTACATCAGGAATATGTCCTGATACTTAAGTAATGCAAAGTCCCCTCTCCTGGGACTCTTCAATTGCTGGATGAATTTAAATAATATCTTATTTTCCCAATTCATCTCAACAAATATGATTTTACTTTGAGTATTATATCCAGTCATCTCTTCCAGAGCTCTATCATACCCAAAAATCTAACTATCTGGTAAATACACTCGAGAATAGTAATTAAAAACTATTTCATGAGGGACTCTCAGACAAGCATCCCACTCAGTAGATGTAAAGCTAACACAATTTCTATTCACTCTATACACCATCCTGTGCACATCATCTTCCTTTTTGAACATCAGGTATTCATTGAATTTTTTCACAAGCTTCGGGTAGTACGTCCCATTGTTGTTGGCGAAGCATTCTGTCCATCCTTTAACTTCTAGTACTTCCAACACTAAAGACTTGCTCGACATCAACCATTCTTCACTCAGTTCCTTCTCAGCCACTAAATTACTCTTTGATAGGTGCAGATTAATAGGCCCTATTGCCACATTACAACCACTACTTAGCTCGGCATGGGTTCTATTTGGCCTTAGCGCATCCTCATTGATTGTAGGGGGATGCATGGTTCTAGACAAGAAGATTGAAAGTGGTTTGAGGGTTCAATCAGAGAGTTAGAGTTTAGGGATTTTGAGACCTAGGATTGAGTGTGAGGAAGAGTGGATTGAAATATGTTTTAAGTCTAATCATTATCACTTAGGGATTATAAATAATATGAATCGAATAATAAAAATGGTTCAGATTCTCGTATAAAATAAATGGTAAAATCAAACAGTGAGGTATCCAATAGTGAGGTTCCTAACGGTGAGATTCCTACCATTGAGGTACACCAGTGTGGTACAATGGTGAGTTACACCAGTGAGGTACAATGGTGAGGTACACCAGTGAGGTACAACAGTGAGGTACACAAGTGAAGTGTCTGATAGTGAGGTTCGACTGTGAGGTTTCCTATCCTAATGTTAATCATTCATAACTCATGTTTGATGTAATTTAAACTCTCTGAATTCAAAGGATTTGTGAATATATCTACCAATTTATTTTCATTAACAATGAATTCAAGAGTGATATAACCTATTTGATAATGATCCCTTAAAAAGTGATGTCTCCAATCAATATGCTTGGTCCTGGCATGAGATACTGGATTTGTGAATATATCTACCAATTATTTTGGATGCTGAAAAGAACACCATTAAATTTGTCTTTATAATCATGTGAGCCAAATATATCATCATCAAGAATTTAATAAGTAACCAATATAATATAAAAGAAATGGTTTTCCTTTCATAATCACAACATTTTAAAAAATCCGTTAAAGACATGATCTTTAGGTCACTTTAAACCCACAGAAAAAGGAAAGCTGGTTTTATGTATTAAAATCCCAGAATTTAAAATAAAACATTTTAATATATATGTGAATATACCTGTATAATAAATAGCTTTTAGTATTCACTTAATAAAATTAATGAATTTGAGAAAAAAAAAGAGAGACATTTTGAGACGAAAATTCAGCAGGATAACGGTTATGTTACAGGGTTTTAGAAAACATTGAAAAGAGAGGGGACATGGGTAACCCACACATAAACAATCCATAAAATATTAGAGGGACAGAATATAAATGATATATGAACATGGTAATGAAATTTGAAAGACATACCATATTAAATGAAAAACATGAAAGGAAGACAAAAATAAGATTTCTCTTATGAAAAAATTCGGCAGCCTAACAGCGTCACATAAAACCTCAAAAAATGAATTGACGAGATCAAATAGGGTCTCTCATAATATGAAAATAAAAGATAACTATGATAGATATAGTGATCATACCAAAAATTAATAAAAAGTAACTTGAATGACTTGACATGAAAATAGAACTTGAAAATGAGAAAGGTGAAAAAATCTGTTACAAAAGTTTTGGCAGCCTAACGGCGCGACATAAACATTCATAAAATGAAATGATGAGAGTAAGAGGGGATCTCTCATCATATTAACATGAAAGGATAAGTAAGAGGAATATAAAAGAACATCCTCCAACATAAGAACATGGAGAATAAAATAAATGACTTAAAAAGAGAGTATTTGAAAAGAAAGAGAGAGGTTGGATCCCTTACCGTAAAACGTACCTCTTAAAAATCGATGGTTGGGTCCTTGAGGGCTTGGGGGAACCTTGTAAGGGCCCATTGGGAGGTAATGATACCATATCTTCGTTGGGGGAGAGTTGGGAGTGAAAACTAAATGAGGAAAGGGTGGGTATTTATAGGGAATGTGAGGGGACAAGGCATTAATGGCCAAGGGACACCTCATTGGTGGTATTGGAAAAACCATGGGCTTTCCCATGGTATTTGCCCATGGTATTGGCCACTTGGGACACCTCATACCCTATATTACTATTAATAAGTCAACCATATTGATTAGATACTTAATATGTCATTTAATGATGTCATTAAACACCCATAACTTAAAAATTGTATTTTAACTATTCATCGAAAATTCAACTTTCTTAGAAAAATCCCAAAAATTCACCTTAACCAAATATCAATGCTATGATTTCAAAAATGAAATCCATTTTATAAAAATAATTTTCTAAATATTTTTAATTTAATTTTTAAATAAATAAACTATTCATCGAAAATTCATTTTTTCATAAAAATCCCCAAAAATTACCTTAACATAATATCGTTGCTCTGAGTTCAAAAATGAAATTCATTTTAAAAATATAATTATCTACATATTTTTAATTTAATTTTAATTAAAAAACACTATTCACCTGAAAAAACTAATACTTGACTAATAATTAATGAAACAGTTATTTACCTATTTTATTGAATCACACTACTTAATCAAGGTTCCTAAATTATATTAATACTTTCTTTAAGTGAGATTACTAATCCATTTGTCACATTACTAATCCTAAGCATATAATCAATATTCATAATTTACTATTCATCAAATATTTAGTTGATCTTATTAGACTCTAAATTTCATACTGAACATAATTGTAGAAGACCATTTTTTGAAAATCATTACACATTTTTAATTATTTAAGGTTTACATAAACAATTATAAATATCTCTTTTTTATAATTCATCAAAAATTTGAATAGTATATTTATTCTGACATTTTAAAATTCACAAACTTCATCATAATAAGAAAACACAATTTTATTTATCTCAAAGGATTACATAATGTAGTTACGGTCCCCTTACATATCCCCTTATAACCCTAGCATAAGACCTAAGTGTAAGGTCTGCTAAGTTGAGAGAATATGAGGGCGGCTCAGCCAACATTGCACAAGTATTAATTTCTATCAGTTTGAACTTTTTGCGAAGGCGATTACATTCTAGCTTCACATGATGAGGTTCTGCTTGGGTTTGGTCCAGAGAAAAGCCCAGTGGTGCTACCTCCTTCCCAAGTTCCATTAGATGGGCTTCGATTGGACCAAGACTACTGGATGAGGCCATCAAATCTTCTTTCTATATTAGTTAACCAATATCACTTGTATTAAGAGACAATAATCGAAACGTTTAGTTTCCAGTGGTCACATTGACCAATGGTCATATAACAGTCGAAACCCAACGGTCTCATTTTAATTATACTCATGTTATCAAATATAAGAGTTTTGTTGAGAATAAAAATAAAATAACACAAAAAATTAGGAATCAATAATTATTCAAAATTTCAGGTCGTTACAATCTTCCCCCTAAAGAAATTGCATCCTCGCAATTTTTTTAACATTGGGCTTGGAAAATTCATTGAAAATCCCACATCAAAAAAAGAGTCAGTAAAACTATTACTTTAAAAGATTGAACGGGAAGTACAAAGGTCACCCGAGTTAACCCATACTGGGGGTTCTATGTTGGAAAATATGGATATGGAAGAGAAAAAAAGGGTAAAATTCTGCGGGAGAGTGATAGAAAACATGATTAGGAGAAATTTATCAATAAGAAAATCACAAACTTATGATGTGTGTAAATAGTCTTTGATTACCCAGTTGGAAAAATAAACCAACAACGTTTTTTTACGTTCTTTTTCATAATTTTGAAGAATTCATTTACTACATAGAATAAAAACACAAGAAAATATACTTACCTTCAAGTAGAGTTTCAGCCTTTAATAAGTTTCCACCAAGACTAATATTTTATCCAAAAAAAAGAGCATTCAAAACTACTTGGTCTCATCAAAAGCACAAGAATCATCTTCTATAGAATAACATAATCCAAAAAAGATTAACTATCTATTTATTCTTTCTTCAAACATTATCCCAAAAATAGAAAGGGTGAGATAAAACAACTCTTCAAAAAGAAAGAACCTCATAGGATGGGAAACTAATTTTAAATCTTCCAAATTCCATAGTACTACCCAAAGTTCCTCATTGACCATTCCACAAATAACTGTCCTTAAAATTCCTCAAAATAAACCAAACTATGATTGAAACCCAAATGCAAGAAGGATTTGATAACACAGTCTTCCATAATAAACTTTATTGTTTATCTCCAAACAACATCAACCACTCCTAACATATTATAACAAACGTAACTAACCTAAACATATTTTCCCCAATATAGGTTAATCATTTCCCTAAGTAACCTATATTACCATAAGTTCACCTTAAATTCATTTATTCTTCAAAATATAATTCAACCTTTACCCCTCAAAGATAATACTATAGTAATCTATTTACCTCGATCAGATAGGGTTCCCAAAATATTGAACGTCTTCCAAAATAATAATCATCTTTAAATACCCTAATCAACATTATCAAATGAAAATCCTTGAGACTTCTTCTTCTTTTTCCATGATGAAATTGGTCATTCAAATAGGTAGAACTTATTAATTGTGATTTTCGATAGCTGGTTTGGCATAATCACAATATGTTCAGCTTGATCTCTCATCATCTCTATCACATTAATAGAGCAATCGTCAAATTTCCTATAACATTGGTTTTTGGGACATGTTCTTCTATTTCCCGCCATTAACTAAGAAAAGAAAGTATAATTAGGGGGTCTTAAATACTTAGCCAAAAATCATGAAAAGGAAACATTAAACATAGAAGGATAAACTTGTAGAAGAAATATATATCCTAACTTGTGATCCCCTAGGTTCCAATCTAGTTTATCCATGATCATATATTCTTATGTGAATATTTATTTTATTTTATCTTTGTTCATTTAATAATGGTTTATACTAGGCTTATGAATTTACCAAAGCATATCCCCCAGGAGTGTCGTAACCAATAGTGCATCAAGGCCCGTTTTCGTGTACCATTTCCCGTTCGAGTCTAACTCAAATCGGTGTTTTCGGGTTTTAACCCTATGTACATCTGTTCCAGAGCCACCTCTACTTGCTTATAACTAGACAGGGATTAATTTTCTTAGCATCCCCTTACTCAAAACTCACCAAAATAACAGGAATATTTCCTATATTTAAAATTCTCTATAGGGTTCTTCATAAAGTATTCATATCCTAATTTCCACAAATAACTAAACCATACTTTGATACCAACTATAACATCATGCCTTTTTATCAAATAAACATTCATTTACATTATAAAAAACTGTGGATATTTAAGGTTTAGGGTGTTGGAAACCAAGAACTTATTACATGAGAAAAAAACATTATTCTTATACACTTGAAAGGCTTTTCATTTGTTCATCCTAAGTTCATTAAGGAATCTCATAACCTGGGCGCATACAATCAAGGAAAGGGTGAGAAAAAGGCTCAGTAAGGCAAAAAGGGGAAACATTTTACATGAGAACTTGAGATACATCAAAATTCCAAAAAAATAACTTTAAGGCATGAGAGAAAGATCATGAGGCATATCATAATAAAAATAATGTGTTTCATAACTTGAAGATGTGGCTACAAAATTTAACTTAGACAATCATGAACATATCACCAAGGTCCATCCCCAATGTGTCATTTGAAAATTATCATTTTAAACACCAAGGTATTGTTAAAATTGTAATCTCTAGTGGTTAGATCATTACCCAATGAAATGGGGCACTATCAGGGCGCATCCTTAAATTTGTAATCTCTAGTGGTTACATCATTACCCAATGCACTAGAGCACTATCAGGGCGCACCCTTAAATTTGTCTTTATTATCAAGTGATCCACATATATCATCATAAAAAATTTCATAAATACCCCATATAGAATAAAATAAATTTATTTCCTTTCATAATCATAACGTTTTAAAAACTGATTTAAAGACATGATCTTTATGTCACTTTAAACCCACAGAAAAAGTAAAGGGGGTTTCATGTATGTAAATACCAGAATTTAAAATAGAAATTTTATATATATATATATATGTGTGTGTGAATATCATTATAGAAGAAAGATATTTTAGTATTCAATTAATAAAATAAAATAATTTGAGAATAAGAGAGAGAGATTTTGAGACGAAAATTCTGCAGCATAACGACTATGTTACTGGGTTTTAGAAAACATTGAAAAGAGAGGGGACATGGGTCACCCACTCATAAAAGATCCATAAAATAGTATAGGTACAGAATATAAAGGATGTAAGAACATGGTAATGAAATTTTAAAGACATTCCCTATTAAATGAAAAACATGAAAGGAAGACAAAAATAAGATTTCTCTTATGAAAATTCGGCAGCCTAACGACGTCACTTAAAACATCAAAAAATGAATTGACGAGATCAAATAGGGTCTCTCATCATATGAACATAAAATATCAGTATGATAGATATAATGATCATACAACAAAATAATAAAAAAGAACTTGATAGACTTGACATGAAAATAGAACTTGAAAATTAGAAGGGAGAAAAATCCGTTTCAAAAATTTCGACAGCCTAACGGCGCCACTTAAACATTCATAAAATGAAATGATGAGAGTAAGAGGGGATATCTCAACATATGAACATGAATAGGGCTGTAGGATGAATACAAAAGAACATCCTCCAACATAAGAACATTGAGCATAAAATAAATGACTTAAAAGAGAGTATTTGAAAAGAAAGAGAGAGGTTGGATCCCTTACCTTAAAACGTAACTCTTAAAACATGAAGGTTGGGTACTTGAGGGCTTGGGGGGACCTTAAGAGGACTCCTTGGGAGGAAATGAGACTAGAGATTTGTTGGGGGAGAGTTGTGAGTGAAAACTAAAGTAGGAAAGGGTGGGTATTTATAGGGAAAGTCAGGGGACAAGGCATTAATGGCCAAGGGACACCTCATTGGTGGTATTGGGAAAACCATGGGCTTGACCATGGTATTTTTCCATGGTATTGGCCACTTGGGACACCTCATAACCTATCTTAACATAAATAAGTCGACCATATTGATTTCATACTTAATATGTCATTTAATGATGTCATTAAACACCCGTAACTTAAAAATTGTATTTTCATTATTCATCGAAAATTCAACTTCCTCAGAAAAATCCCAAAATTTCACCTTAACCAAATATCAATTCTATAATTTCAAAAATTAACTCCATTTTATAAAAATAATTTTCTATATATTTTTAATTTAATTTTTAAATAAATACACTATTCATCGAAAATTCATTTTTTTCAGAAAAATACCCAAAAATTACCTTAACATAATATCGATGCTCTGAGTTCAAAAATGAAATCCATTTTATAAATATAATTTTCTATATATTTTTAATTTAATTTTTAATTAAAAAACACAATTCACGTGAAAAAATAATAGTTGACTAACAATTAATGAAACAGTTATTTACCTATTTTATTGATTCACACTACTTAATCAAGGTGCCTAAATTATATTAATACTATCTTTATATGAGATTACTAATCCATTTTGTCATATTACTAATCCTAAGCATAAAATCACTATTCATAATTTAATATTCATCAAAAATTAAGTTGAACTTCTTAGTCTCTAAATTTTGTATTGAACATAATTGTAGAAGACCATTTTTTGAAAATCATTACACATTTATAATTATTTAAGGTTTATATAAACAATTTTAAATAACCTTTTTTCTAGAATTCATCAAAAATATGCATACAATATTTATCCAGACATTTTAAAATTCACAAACATCATCATAATAAGAAAACAAAATTTTATTTATCTCAAAGGATTACACAAAGTAGTTACGGTCTCCTTACATAGCCCCTTATAACCCCAGCATAGGACCTAAGTGTAAGGTGTGCTAAGGTGAGAGAATGTGAGGGCGGATCGGCCAACATTGCACGAGTATTAATTTCAATCAGTTTGAACTTTCTGCGAAGACGATTCCATTCTAGCTTCACACGATGAAGTTCTGCTTGGGTTTGGTCCAGAGCAAAGCCCAGTGGTGCTACCTCCTTCCCAAGTTCCATTAGATGGGATTTTATTGGCCCAAGACTACTGGATGAGGCCATCAAATCTTCTTTATATATTAATTAACCAAGATCACTTGTATTTAGAGACAATAATCGAAACCATTAGTTTCCAGTGGTCATATTGACCAATGGTAACATAACTGTCGAAACCCAACGGTATCATTTTAATTATACTCATGTTATCAAATGAAATAGTTTTATTGAGTATAAAAATAATATAACACACAAAATTAGGAAACAAGATTTATTCAAAATTTCGGGTCATTACAATCTTCCCCCTTTAGAAATTGCGTCCGCACAATTTTTTTAACATTGGGCTTGGAAACATCATTGAAAATCCCACATCAAAAAAGGATTCAGTAAAACTATTACCTTAAAAGAATGAAGGGGAAGTACAAAGGTCACCCGAGTTAACCCATATTGGGGTTCTATGTTGGAAAATATGGATATGGAAGAGAAAACAAAGGGTCAAATTCCTTGGGATAGTGATAGAAAACATTATTAGGAGAAAGTTAACAACAAACAAATCACAAAATTATGATGTTTGTGAATATTATTTGATTACCCAGTAGGAAACGTAAACCAACAACTTTTTTGTTTTACATTCCTTTTCATAATTTTGACGAATTCATTTACTACATAGAATAAGAACACAAGTAAATAAACTTACCTTCAAGTAGAGTTTCATCCTTTAATAAGTTTCCACCAAGACTAATCTTTTCTCCAAAAAAAGTGTATTCAAAATTAATTGGTCCCATCAAAAGCAAAATAATCCACTTCTAGAGAATCACATAATCTAGAAAATATTAACTATCTATTTCTTCTATCTTTAAACATTATCCCAAATACAGAAAGGGTGAGATAAAACAACTCTTCAAAAAGAAAGAACCTCATAGGAAAGGAATCTACTTTTCATTCTTCCAAATTCCACAGTACTACCCAAAGTTCTTCATAGACCATTCCATAAATAAATGTCCTTAAAATTCCTCAAAACAAACCAAACTAAGATTGAAACCCAAATGCAAGAAGGATTTTATAACATAATCTTCCAAAATAAACATTATTGTTTATCTCCAAACAACATCAACCACTCCTAACATATTATAACAAAAGTAACTAACATAAGCATATTTTCCCAATGATAGGTTAAGCATTTCACTAAGTAACCTATATTACCATAAGTTCACCTTAAATTCATCGATTATTTAAAATATAAGGCAACCTTTACTCCTCAAAGATAATACCATAGTAATCTATTTACCTCGATCAAATAGGGTTCCCAAAATAGTGAACGTCTTCCAAAATAATAATCATATTTGAATAACCTATTCAACTTTATCATATGAACATCCTTGAGACTTTGTCTTCTTCTTCCTTGATGAATTTGGTCATTCAACTAGGTACAAATTATTAATTTTGATTTTCGATAGCTAGTTTGGCATAATCACAATATGTTCAACTTGATCTCTCGTCATCTATATCACATTAATAGAGAAATCGTCACCTTTCCAATCACATTGGTTGTCGGGACATGTTATTCTATTTCCATCCATTAACTGTGAAAATAAAGTATAATTAGGGGGTCATAAATACTTATCCAATAATCATGAATATGAAACTTTAAGCAAAGAAGGATAAACTTGTAGAAGAAAAGTATATCCTAACATGTGATCCCCAAGGCTCCAATCTAGGTTATCAATGATCATATATTCTAATGTGAATATTTATTTTATTTTATCTTTTTTCCTTTAATAATGGTTCATACTAAGCTTATGAATTTAACAAAGATTATCCCCCAAGAGTGTCGTAACCAAGAGTGCAGCAAGGCCTGTTGTGTTGTACCAGTTCCCATTCGAGTCTTCCTCAGAGTGGTGTTTTTGGGTTTTACCCCTATGTACATCTATGCTAGAGCCACCTCTACTTGCTTGTATCTAGACAGGGACGTATTTTCATGGAAACCCCATACTCAATACTCACCAAAATACCAGGAAGATTTCCAATATTTAAATTTTTCTATAGGGTTCTTTAAAAAGATTTCAAATCCTAATTTCCACAAATAACTAAACCATCCTTTGAGACCAACTATAACATCCCGCCTTTTTATTACATAAACATTCATTTAAATTATAAAAAACTGAGTATCTTTAAGGGTTAGTGTCTTGGAAACTAGGAACTTATTACATGAGAAAGAAAACATTCTTCTTAAACACTTGAATTGCTTCTTCATTTGTTCATCCTATGTTCAATACAGCTTCTCATAACCTGGGGGCATACAAAAAAGAAAATGGTGAGAAAAAAGGCCCAGTAAGGGAATCAAGGGAAAAATTTTACAAGAGAACTTGAGATACATCAATAGTCATGAAGAATAACATTAAGGCAAGAGAAAGTGATCATGAGGGATATCATAATAAAAATAACGTGTTTCATAACATGAAGTTGTGGCTACAACATTTAACTCAGACAATCATGAACATATCACCAAGGTCCATCCCCAAGGTTTCATTTGAAAATTAACAAGGTAAACCCCAATGTATCGTTAAAATTGTAATCTCTAGTGCTTACATAATTACCCAATGCAATGGGGCGTTATCAGGGTGCACCCTTAAATCTGTAATCTCTAGTGGTTACATCAATACCCAATGTATTGGAGCGCTATCATGGAGCACCCTTAAATTTTCCTTTATTATCATGTGAGCCACATATATCATCATCAAACATTTCATAAATAACCCATATATCATAAAACAAATGGGTTTCTCTCATAATCATAACGTTTTAAAAACTGCCTTAAAGACATGATCTTTATGTCACTTTAAACCCACAGAAAAAGGAAAGAGGGTTTCATGTATATAAATCTCAGAATTTAAAATAGAACATTTTGATATATATATGTAAATATCCCTGCAGAATAATGAATTTTGAGTATTCACTTAATAAAATAAATTAATTTTGAGAAAAAGAGAGTGGCATTTTGAGGGGAAAATTCTGCAGCATAACGACTATGTTACAAGGTTTTAGAAAATATTGAAAAGAGAGGGGAAAAGGGTCACCCACTAATAAAAGATCCATAAAATAGTATAGGGAAAGAAAATAATGTATATAAGAACATGGTAATGAAATTTGTAAGACATACCATATTAAATGAAAAACATGAAAGGAAGACAAAAATAATATTTCTCTTATGAAAATTCCGTAGTGTAACGACGTCACTAAAAACCTCAAAAAATGAAATGACGAGATCAAATAGGGTGTCTCATAATATGAACACAAAATATAAGTATGATTGATATAGTGGTCATACACCTAAATAATAAAAAGGAACTTGAAAGACATGACATAAAAATAGAAGATGAAAATGAGAAGGGTGAATGAATCTGTTAGAGAAATTCCGGTAGCCTAACAGCGTTACTTAAACATTCATAAAACGAAATGATGAGAGTAAGAGGGGATCTCTCATCATATGAAAATTAAAAGGGAAGTATGAGAAATATAAAATAACATACTCCAACATAAGAACATGGAGAATAAAATAAATGACTTAAAATAGAGTATTTGAAATGAAAGAGAGAGGTTGGATCCCTTACTTAGAACGTAACTCTTAAAATTCAATGGATGGGACCTTGAGGGCATGTGGGAACCTTGGGGGGACTCCTTGGGAGGTAATGAGACCATACCTTCGTTGGGGGAGAGTTTCTAGTGAAAAATAAAGGAGTAAAGGTTGGCTATTTATAGGGAAAGTGAGGGGGCAAGGCATTAATGGCTAAGGGACACCTCATTGGTGGTATTGGAAAAACCATGGGCTTTCCCATGGTATTTGCCTATGGTATAGGCCACTTGGGACACCTCATACCCTATATTACTATTTATAAGTCGAACATATTGATTACATACTTAATACATCATTTAATGATGTCATTAAACACTCGTAACTTAAAACTTGTATTTTCACTATTCATTGAAAATTCAACTTTCTCGGAAAAATACCAAAATTTCACCTTAACCAAATATCAATGCTCTGATTTCAAAAATGAACAAAATTTTATAAAAATAATTTTATAATTATTTTTAGTTTAATTTTTATATAAATACACTATTCACCAAAAATCCATATTTTTTAGAAAAATCCCCAAAAATTACCTTAACATAATATCGATGCTCTGAGTTCAAAAATGAAATATGTTTTATAAAAATAATTTTCTAAATAATTTTAATTTAATTTTTAATTAAAAAACACTATTCACCTGAAAAAACTAATACTTGACTAATAATTAATGAAATAGTTATTTACCTATTTTATTAAATCACACTACTTAATCTAGGTTCCTAAATTATATTAATACTTTCTTTAAGTGATATTACTAATCCATTTGGTCACATTACTAATCCTAAGCATAAAATCACTATTCATACTTTACTATTCATCAAAAATTATGTTGATCTTATTAGACTCTAAATTTCTTACTGAACATAATTGTAGAAGACCATTTTTTGAAAATCATTACAAATTTTTTATTATTTAAGGTTTACATAGACAATTTGAAATATCGTTTTTTCTAGAATTCATCAAAAATATGCATACTATATTTATCCGGACATTTTAAAATCCACAAACATCATCATAATAAGAAAACCCAATTTTATTTATCTCAAACGATTACACAAAGTAGTTATGGTCTCCTTACATAGCCCCTTATAACCCCACCATAAGACCAAAGTGTAAGGTGTGCTATGGTGAGAGAATCTGAGGGTGGCTCGACCAACATTGCTCAAGTAGTAATTTCTATCAGTTTGAACTTTTCGCGATGGTGATTCCGTTATAGCTTCACACAATGAAGTTCTGCTTCGGTTTGGTTCAGAGAAAATCCTAGTGGTGCTACCTCCTTCCCAAGTTTCGTTAGAAGGGCTTCGATTGGACCAAGACTACAGGATGAGGCCATCAAATCTTCTTTCTATATCAATTAACCAAGATCATTTGTATTTAGAGACAATAATCAAAACGTTTAGTTTCCAGTGGTAATATTTAACAATGGTCATATAACAATCGAAACCCAACGGTCTCATTTAAATTATACTCAAGTTATCAAATGAAACAGTTTTGTTGAGTATAAAAATAAAATAACACACAAAATTAGGAAACAAGATTTATTCAAAATTTTGGGTCGTTACATTGGTTTGATCCACTAGTTCACTAGCTTCATCAACATCCAACTTACAAGTGGTACTCATAGGTGTGTCACTAACTTTACTACCATGCAAAGAAAAACGTATTAAAAGATCCTTAATATATTTTCTTTGATTAAAAAAATACCATTTTTATTTTGAAGGATCTGAAATCCAAGGAAAAATGTGAGTTCACCCATTAAACTCAATTGAAATTCATTTTGCATCATTTTTGAAAAATAAATACATAACAAATTTTTAGATGATCACAAAATAATATCATTTATAAAAAATTTCACTATAAAAACATCTTTGTAAATAATTTTAATAAAAATAGTAGGATCAACTATCCCTTTGGTAAAACGTTTTGAAATAATAAAAGAGCTAAGCCTATCATACCATGCTCTTTGAGCTTGTTTTAAACCATATAAAGCTTCAGAAAGTTTAAAAAAATGATTTAAAAAATGGGGATTTGTAGATCTAGGGGGTGTTCAGAAAACACATCCTCAACTATATACCCATTTAAAAAATCACTTTTAAGATCAATTTGATGAAGTTAAAAATTCAGATAAGCTGCATATGCATGTAGTATTCTAATGAATTCTAATCTAGATATTGGTACCAAGGTCTCCTCATAGTATATTCCTTCCTCTTGACTATATTATTGTGCAACTAACCTAGCCTTATTTCTAACTATATTTCTAGACTCATCAAATTTGTTTCTAAATACCTAGTTTTTCCCTATTGTTAATGTGTCTTTAGGTCTCTCCACTAATTCCCAGAATATGTTTCTTTCGAACTGATTTAATTCTTCTTGCATATCCATTGCCCAAAATTCATCATTAATAGCATCATTAATATTTTTGGGTTCAAGCTATGAATGAAAATCTTGATGCTCAACCTGGTTTCTCTGGGAAGCTCTTGTTTGTGTTCCTCTATTTAAATCACATACAACAGCATCTAGAGGACGATTCTTAACAGTCCTAATGCCTCTAGTAAGGATTGAACTAGATTCCTCATGGTTTTCTGTTGGTTCTAACTCAATAGGTGTAGATTCTGGAAAATTCCCAGAACTGGACACTTTTATAGGGGATTCACTATCTTTATCATTAATGTACAAAATTGACATATCTTTCTTAAGATGTTCAAGAGAGGTTTTTGGCTCATGAGGATCATTCTCATCAAATTTGACATGAACAGATTCTTCCACACATTTGGTTTTCTTATTGAACACTCTATAGGCTTTACCTGAGATAAAGTAACCTAGGAAAATTATTTCATCACCTTTGGGTGATATTTTTTCCAGATTATCTTTAGTAATAAGGATAAAGACTTTGCAACCAAAAAGTCAAAAGTAATTAACCTTTGGTTTCCTATTGTTCCAAATCACATAAGAGGTCTTCTTAAGAAAAAATCTTATTAAAGCACTATTGATGATATAACAAGCTGTATTTACAATTTCATCCTAGAAATAGATTGGTAAATCATACTCATTATTCATTGTTCTAGAAATTTCTTGAAGGGTCCTATTTCTTGTATCTACAACTTCATTTTTTTGTGGTGTTCTGGGAGCAGAAAAATTATGACTACAGCCCTTATGTGCTAAAAAATATTCAAACTCATGATTTTCAAACTCATGAACATGATCACTTCTTAGGGTCTTGATTCTAAGTCCACTATGATTTTCTACAGACTTGGAATATTTGATAAAATAGGAACAAGCTTCACTTTTGTAAGCTAGAAAGTATACCCAAGTATACCTAGAAAAGTCATCTACCAGAACATAGACATAGTGATTCCTATTTAAACTTGAGACTCTTGATGGTCCAAACAAATCCATGTGAACCAACTCAAGTGGTTGAGAAGTTGAAACTTCTTTCTTTGGTATGAAAGAAACATTGTGTTTTTCCCTTTTGACAATATTACACACTTTTTCAAGTGGGAATTCTAATTTAGGTAAGTATCTAACTAAAACTTTCATAGATAGATTCCTAAGTGAGTTAACATTGTATTGTCCTAACCATCTATGACATAACCATTATTCCATATTACAAGAATTTAAGAATGAAACATTTTTCTTGTATAAGGATTTTATATCAACAACATCTACATTTTCATTTCTACATCTAGTGAAAACTACATCATTTTTAGAATTAAAAACATTACATGCATCATTTTAAAATTTAACATTAAAACCATCATCACATAACTGATATATGCTATGTAAATTGTATTTTAGTCCATCAATAAAAATTACTTTAGAAATTAATATTGTATCAGGGTTACCAATTTGGCTTAAGCCGATGATATTTCCCTTTCCATTGTCACAAAAAGTGACATGTCCACCATCAAATTTAATTAAGCTTTTGAAGAAAAAGTTTCTCTTATCATATGTCTTGAACATCCACTGTCCAAATACCATAAGTTTTTAAAGGAACATTTTAAGAAACTTCCCTTCAAAATAGATTAATCATCGTGTAATTTTGGTACCCATATTTTCTTGGTTCTAGAGATGTTAGTGAGTAAAACTTTGGGAACCCATATTTCCTTTATAGGTTTCTTAAAATCAGAAAACATATTTTGAGGCATTAATACTTCGTTTGTTCCTGTAGAAATTTTTTTGTCAATCTATGGTCCAGAACTAGAACTGGAAGTGAGCTCTCCAGATTTTGGAACAAATTTGGTTCTGCTAAATTTTATCTGTCCAAGTTGATATCCTAGCCCAGTTGTATATTTTGGAGAAATATATTTTCCTAGAAACTATGTAAGGGTATCCCTACCAGCAGTGAACTTATCAAGATCCTTTCTTAATAGATCATTAAACAATTTTAACTCTATATTTTCTTTTAACAACTTGGAAAATTTATCTTTTTCAATATCCAGATTTGACTTGTAATTTTCATTTAAGGCATTTTGTTTTTTCAATGATTTATTCTAATCCTGGTGTTCATTAAAGGTATCCTAAATCATCTCAAAATATTCAAAATGTTCATCTTTAGTCATATCTTCATCATTATGAGAGTCACTTTTATTCGCAGAATAAGTATTAAGCACAGGGGAATTAAGTGTTACCTCAGATGTTTCTATCATGAAACATAAGATAGAATGTTTGTTCTGTTCACTGTCAGAGAGATCAGATTCACTTGAGATATCTTCTAAAGCACTCCAAGTAGCTTTCATATCCTTTCTGTAACCTTTGCCCTTATCCTCATATTTTCTATTAAATTTCATCTTGGGGCAGTCTGCCTTCACATGAACCTTTTGTTTACATTCATATCATACTATTTCACATGTATTATTATTCTACTTCCTTTCATTATTCCATTGTCCTTTATTATCATACTTTCCTTTGAAGTTTGATTTCGTAAGGAATTTCTTCTTTCGGTATAACCTTTTGAATCTTCCGGCAAGTTGTGCCATCTCCTCATCACTTTCTAAATTTGAATCTTCAATTGTAGAACTATCTATAGGTACTTGAACTTTTTCATTGTCTTTTCTCCTTGGGGAAGAATTCTTGAATGCTACTTACTTCTTCTTTGGTTCTTCTTCAATTTCTTGATTCACCTTAAGCTCTTCTTCATACATCATTAGCTTTCCAATTAGCTCCTTTACTTGTAGCTTGCTGATTCCACATGATTCTCGGATTGATACAAAAGTGCCTCTCCATCTATCAGTTAGGCATCTAATCAGCCTCATGATTTGGTCTTTGATGTCCACTGTTTTCCCATGTAGACTCATGGTGTTCACTATTTCATTGAACATAAGATTCATCTCAGAGATAGGTTCATCATGCTTCAATTTAAAATTATCATATTTGATAGTATATGTATTTAATCTCATTTCTTTAACATTGGTTGATCCTTCATGAGATGTATCCAAGGTATCCCAAATTTCATAAGCAGTCTTACAGTCATATATTCTATTGAATTCCTCATCACCTAAACCACAATATAAGGCATTCATTGATTTACAATTATTATTATAAGTAGTTTTTTTCAATTGAGACCATGTATCCCAAGTAGTATCAGGTAATGCATGTTGTTCTTCAATTGTGTCCCAGATTTTAGGACCTAGGATTTCCAGATACATTTTCATTTTCAATTTACACTAACCATAATTATTGCTATTAAAGAAATGTGGCTTGTTAGTAGAAGCACCCTCAACTCGATTATCCATAGAAATCTAACAGTTTTAAATAAATGAAAATTTCGATATAACAGAAATTTTAATATATTTTAGGTGAATCTAAAATCACTGTTGAAAATAATTTTAAAATCTTGAAAAATAGGTTTGATGGTATGAATAAATAACATCTCTGATACCAAATTTACGACGGATTGGATACTCAAGAGGGGGATGAATTTAGATCCAATTAAAATTTCTGTTACAAACATTAGATTAAAAATCCCCCAAATTAAAATAGTCTAGTTATTTAAGGAAATAGAGATAAAAATGATTTATTGTTCAACTGGTTTCTCACGGGTTGATTAATCCTCAGCTGAATTAGTGTATAAACTAATTCAACATTTGAAATTATTTAATAAATTAATCACATATACACACTAAACAAAACTAACAGTCAGAGTGATTATAAAAATAGATTTCTGTCTTTGAAAATATAACTAGTTAATAAATGCAAAATAGAGTATTTGAAATATAATCACAATAATTTAAACTAGAGGTTCTGTCTTAAGTCAAGACCTAATCCTCTCCACTTTGTGATCACCTGCCACCAAGCAGTTTATATAAAAACATGATACACAGCCTGTATCAGGCAGTACAACAGTTTTTACAAAATGTCCAAGATAAGCAACCTCTACCACAATTTTAGGTGGGAAAAAAACACCCAAGCCACACTAGGATTATTCTATAGTTATGTGTGGGAAAAAAGAGTATAGAGAGTTCAGTATGAGGATGTTCAGGATCCCCCAATTCAAGAACAAGAGACAATGTGTGTAAAATAGACACACTGCTCACAAATGTAAAATTCTAAGCACAATAGAGCCAAAGATGTTAGGAAAGAGTTTATAATGCTCTATGTGTTGGAAGATCAGCTATTTGCTAATTGGAAAGAATAAAAAGAAGTTATGTTCCTTCTCTGCATGTTGCCTTTAAAATAGAGTGTCGCAACTTCTAGGTTATAACTTTGAAGTGTAAAGATGATCAACATCTTGGATCAGAAGCTCTCTGTAGCACAGCACCACAGCTTTGAATATGTTCTTCCAACAGATCATTATGAAGAAGCAAGATCTTCATAATGAGTGCTCAATTGTTCTTCTTCTTGCTTCGTATATTGGGTATTGTATGTGTCTCCCTTATGTGAGTATATCTCTATATTTACCTTTTCATTGGGTATTGATATATATAATTTTTCCAGATCATATTTCCCTTATTTAATTATTTAGGGGCCGACAAGAGGAATGATCCACCCATGTTTGGTCTTCCTCGTTCCTCGTACAGTTTCCTGATAGGCCTCTAAATATCATTAAATAATGTCAGGTGCATTATATTATCCAGACATGACCGTTATGATAATATTAAACAAATTAGTAATGTAAAGAATATGTTATCATTAGACTGGTAGTAGATGATTTTCAAGCAGTGGGATTCAACAGTAAGATCCTCAATAGTAGACTAATTCGGTAGGCTCAACAGTAGACCTTTACAGTGATTGACTGTCTCAACAGTAGACTTCCACTAATGGTAGACTTGTCCTACGGTAGACTTGAACTGAGAACCATATAATAGTAGACATTTGATTGTATGTCTGATAATAGAATTTTGTTAGAATACTTGATAATAGTGACCTTGCCAAAATAGTGACCTATAACAGTGAGTCTTAGTCTGTAAGCTTCGGTAAGTAATCCAACAGTAGACTTGTAACTGTGACCATTGACAGACAACTTCCAACAATAACTAGAGATCTTCAAAGGTGACCTTTAACAACCTTCAATAGATGTTTTCTCAACAGTGACCTTGAGAAACCTTCAATAGAAGTGTTATCAACAATGACCTTGAATATAAGGATCTTACCAGTATACTTTAACTATGAACTTTTACTTTGGAAAATTTAAAATGTAAGATGATGCAACAAAGTCATGGGACTAAAAAGATATATATTGTTCTGGATAAATAATATAAATATAGATCAAAAGGGATTTTCAAATAAATTAATATATTATGATTAGTATTGAAAATGAGTTGGAATTATCAAAATAGGTGAGTCCAACAAACCTTTTAAACATTAAATGTAACCTTCAATGAAATTATGGTAGGTAAGTTCGTACTTGTTGTACCAGGTAAAAAGAACATTCCTTTATCATGGTAAAAAATATATAAAAATTTATTTTTCAGAAGGTGACAAGAATATTCCTTTGAAAAAATTGGTAATGGAAAAAGGGTATAAATTTCATTAATAAATTATTTTTCAAAGGTAAAAAAAACATTTTATAAAATACAGTTTTTAGAAGAAAATAGGTTCTCCAACAAAATAGAGAAATGGATTTGGGTTTTCATAAAAAAAATATAACATATTGAGTACTAAAAAATAGAAAATGGTACTATAACGTGAAAAGGGTCTTCGATAACCAAATGAGAATAAAATTAAATTATTTTTTAAACTACGATTAAATAATTTCCTTTGACCTAAAATCGAGTAAAAACAATCCCGAACAAAATTATATTATAATGTAAACCCTTGAAAAGTCCATAAAATTGATGTGAGAATAAATAAATGTATAGATTATGCATGTCAATTGAAAATCCACATAAAACTAGAGGAAATAAAACAATAGGTATTAAAAATTTATCACCTTAAAAAACATATAGTATTAATGACAATGAGGAAGTAATATAATACAATGACAAGGAATCGAGTTATGAAATTCTTTACCACTTGGTAACTTTTAACTCAAATATCCTTAGAAGAAATAATTAAAATTGAAACTAAAAATACCATGATTATAAAAATATTCATGATATAATATTTAAAATATGAAATAAATACATCACACAAAATAATAATTTGGGGAATATGACATTAATCTTAGAGAAGTAAAAAAGTGAGATTAAAACCCCTTACCTAGCAATTTATTTTGGGTGAACATACTTTAAATTAAATTATAATGATTTTAAAATTGTTAATAACTTATAATATAACAATTATAATATTTATGATATCATATATGATCATATAATAATATCTCAATACCTGTTTGATAACAATATTCAATTATTTTCACTATTTCGAGTGTTAATTGCCTAGTTTTTCGAGTATGTTTTGTCTTGTTATTTTATTATTAAAATTACTTAGATCATGATTTAATAATATCTATAATTTAAACCATGATGATATTATCATATATATTCATATATATCATATATAAATATAGTTTCTATCATAATTCCCAACCTTGAGAGGAGGTAAATAAAATTGAACATTGTCCTTTTGTGAGGTGGTAGTACATTGTACACATATATGGTAAGATTGATAATAATTAGATGGAAATGTGTGTAAGTGTATGTATAAACCTTATAATAATAAAAATTAAAGATATTTAGGATTCAGGTATTATAATATAATCATTAAATAATAATATTGTAAGGGTTGTAGAATGAAAATAAAACAAAAGAGCTTGAGGAAGGATGTTACCAGTCATTCGGGTAACTCCTTTTGATTTGCACAAAACGATTCCTTATATATATTTATTCCTAAATAGAGTCCTCTAGAAGAAGGGGATGGAATTTTAAGAGATATTTGGTTATATATTTCTCGATCCAAAGTGTTTTGAGAGGTGGGAAAAAGTGGGAGGTTTGAGTTCTATTTTATATTGGATTATGAGTGGCATTCATATAGATTTTTGAAAATTGAATTCGACTAATGTTTTCCAATGAAAGGTGGCACCAATAATGAAAAAATATATATCAAATGTAATATAGGTAATACGTATTTCCATAAAATGGATTGGGGGTATGTTTCGAAGTCATTTTGGGCCTTTAATTTAAGGTTTAGTCCCCTATTAAGCTAATTTTCTCTAAATCATTGTAATTAATGTTAATCACTTTCACTAATATATTGTTTTAAAAAAAATTCCTTATTATAAATTATAAAATATTATGATTCGAAATATGTAATCAATTTCTCCAAATTCCAATCTCCAAAGTGGTAGAAATTAATTTAAATTTACTCCCATAGATAGGACGACAAAGATGATTTTTAAAATAAAATGTTCACAAGGTTTATTTATTTTTATATTAAATATCAAAGTTAAATTGACTCTAATGAACTAAATTGAATTAATATATATATAATTTATCTAATTCAGCTATAATAAAATCAGAAACATATTTTAATTTTATAAATAAATTTGATGAAAATGCAGTTTTCAATTAAAAGTTCATATTTTTTACAATTCATCAAAAAATGAAACATCATAGAAAAATACCAATATTTAACCCAAAACTAATTTTTATTTTTCTTATTAAAAAATATTTCTTATTTTCACATATAAATAATATTGACATTTCGAAATTCATATTTAAAATAGCTGCACTATTAAAAGGCGGTAAAAGTGGCTTTATATTAATATTGGTTTTCATGAATAAAATTGGGCTAATTCTCTTATTAGGAATATAATATCTATTGTATGAATATAAAAAATATTTTATTGGGTATATAAAATATATATTCTCATAATTTTGTTAATACTATTTAGAATATTTTATTTTAAGTACTAGTTTATATCTTATTATATTAAATACTAATATAATTAAAAATATATTGTTTCTCGGTAAAACATGGTCTTACGTGTAATGCAAGCTATCAAAAAAGTTCATTCCTCAGTGTAAGGAAAGATAAATTAGTGTTTATGTTCATTGAAAGTTATATCCTAGATTGAATTATTATTAAATATTCATTATATTTTAAATTCTAAGGATATTATATTCCCTTATGCCCTTGGTATTGCATGTCATGCATGCAATCTAATACAATGTTCTTACTTTAGAATTTTAGGTCGTTACATTCTCCTCACCTAAAATAAATTGTGTCCTCATAATTTAAAATAGATCGTGGTAATAAATTGTTTGATGTTTCCAATGTTGAAATCCCACATTGATAGACAAATTCGTAAAACATCCTCTAGAAAATAGAGAATGGAAAGTACAAAGGTCACATAGACTAACATATAACTTGTTCTATAATTAAGATAACATTAGTGGAAAGTAGAGATATGTATATGGAGGAAAAGAAAACAAATTTTTATAGAGTGATTGGGGCCATCAATCATAAATGGTAAATAATAATTGGAAATTTAAGGGTCTCAAAGTCATAAATCTGAAATGATTTAAAAGACAATCACATCAACAAAAATTAATGTATTAGGACAACATTTTTTAAAATACTCTTCTTAATGTTCAATAATTATTTTATAGCCTATGAATATAAGTAAATATACATACATAACACATTTCTATAAACACCATTTTCATCCTTTTCTTATTCTTTGGCCAATATCTAATTCATCCATTAATTCATGAAATGGATATCCAAAAATTAAAATTCACTCCTGAAACACTAAAATAAACTTATTATGGATCATAAGGCACATAAAAGTGTGACATGCCATAAAAAAGTGTCTATAAATATTCTCAAAATTCAAAATTGTTAATAAATTAATCTCAAAACATAAAAAGTGATAAAACCATTTCATCATTAATATGTATTCATTAAATATTTCTACAAGAAGTAGTGACATATTAATAAATAAATTGTGCAGTTCAGTGGTTGGTGTCAAACCCTAATCATCGTATAGTCATGGGTTGGGGTCCTGTGGCCTTGCCAAATTTGATTCCTTTTCACTGAGCATATAGGATTTCCTCATCAAAAACCATATTAATATATATGATGAACGTCCTTGAAATATAGTCCTTATATACCCTTTTAACTAAGGTTTTCAACAAAACATCAATACCTAATTACTTTATCCATGTATTTGAAAGCATTTCCTTGGTTGGCCTAAACATTAACCTTTAGAGGATGAAATTTTCTAAAACCAAAAATCATAGTTTGAGCATCAATTATCATATTGAAAAAACCATATAATCATTTTTCATATTTCTAAATCTCAACTCATTATTTTCCATCTAAAATGCCTTAGATTTAACCTAGTTCATTTGTTGTCATAATCTATTAAAATAGTTCATAATGGTTTGTAAATAGAATGTGAATTATCGTAATCATATCCCTTAGGAGTTTCAATCCAGGGTAAATTAAGGTCCATTTTCATGTACCGGGTTACCGTTGAGTCAGGATCAACCAAAATTGTTGGAGTTTTCATCCCTAAGTACATTTTTGCCCGAACCACATCCACATGTAGCATCCAAACATTGATGTGTTTCTAGTAATACCCACATAATATTTACATTAATAAAATTAGAGTATTTTATTCTATACTTATCCTAAAATTATAACTTAGACCTGTGTTTTCTAATCAATATTTTCCTAAATCTAGTTACAAATGTTGATAATAAAATTCCATTGAGACAAACAATAGTGACCCAACCCCAGAAGCCCACAACCAGTGTCATTCTTCCATTACATAGGAATAATTACAAGGAATGTAATCAAGAAAGTATGATGATTTTTTTAGTCTTGGAAAACATGATACATACATGAGTCTTGTATTAAAAATGAATAAAATAATTATAAAATAATTTCATTCATCTAGGATAAAAACTTTTTCCAATCTAGATTATCCTTGCATGTATTTCTTAGTATACTTATTGAATTCCCAAGGAAGGGAAATAACATAATTGGGAGCTCAAATTCATAGTAAGGGTTAATTATAGCATAAGAAGTGATGAATACATGAGAATAATCAATATGGAATGGTAATAACTGAAGACCCACACCATGGAATTAATAAAGTGAGAAGGAAGTGCATAAAAAAAATATAAAGGTAAATAACTAAAAAAACATACCATTTAAAATAACTGGACACATAATAATCAATATGGAAAGTTAAGAAGATTAAAACACAAGCCATTTAATCAATAAAAATTAAATAAAATGAATCCATAGATATGTAGAAACAAAATCTCATGGATAAATATAACTGAATCTGAATGAAATAAATTCTAATTTTTTTGACGCCATGTTTCCTAAGTACATGGTACCTTTACTATCAAGAACATTCACAATATGGTTTAGCATATCAGGTAAAAACCCATATAATGATAGTCGAATGACTTATCCATTGATACAACTAATGCATAGAGGGGTTATCTAAAACTAAACCCCAACAATGTTGTACATCTCCTAATAATTCCTCATATATCGAATAATAAATTTAACAATGTGCCTTATCAAATATCCTTATGGAGGAAAAGATATAGATTTTTCAATATTTCCCCAAATAGTAAAAAATAATTCAAGGTAAACAATGTATGTAAAACTAGTATACGGTTCATGAAATGGTCATATCCATTAAAAATGAAATAGATAATTATGAGAAATTTTGTGTTAAATGATCATAAGAAATTGAATATTTCAATGGGACTAAAAGGATTCAAGGTAATGAATTTTAATTCTATCCTTGGTAAAAAAATCATAAACCATCAAGAGTAATAATAACAATGGTATAAATATAAAATAACCCAAGTTGTATAAAAATAAAGGGCTGTTGTGTTTGATGAATATAAATACTATAAAAAGATCTTATGATAACATTCTTAGGGAAAATATCAATTTGATTTTAAAAAAAATTGAAAACCAATTTCCTTGAAAATAACTTTTGTAATCATTTTCTTTAAAAAGTAAACTTCTCAACATGAAAAGTAATCTTCTATGAAGTGATGGTAAGTAAATACATACATTTCATACATGGTAGAAAGAACAATCTTTTTTCAAGGTAAAAATTTTATAAAAATTCCTTGTTCGGAAGGAGATAAGAATATTACTTTAAAAACATTGACAACAGACAAAAGGGTAAAAAAATTCATTAATCATTTTGGAAACGATAAAACCATTTTTGAAACCCCTTTTAGAAAAAAAGGGTTTCTTGAATAAAACAGGTTCCCTGACTAAAGATCGAATGGAATTAAGGTTTTCTAAAATTATTTTGAGTACAAAAAAATAGTAAAATGGATGTTTTACATGAAAAATGTAATAAATAACCATAGTAGAAAAAAATAAAGGATTTATTAAACAATGATTTAATAACATCAATGTGATAATCAATCAATTGATCAATTATGTGTGTCATATGAAAATCCACATAAAAAGGTGGAAACTGAAAAATTGATATCCAAAAGTGATCATGCACATAATCTTATAATATTAATGACAATATGGAAGTGATATAAACTAATAAAAAGGAATAGGGTAATGAAATTCCTAACCACTTGGTAACTTTTAACTCAAATACCCGTAGAAAAAAATTATTATATTTAAACTATATATACGATGACGATAAAAAATCATGATATAATATATCAAAATCTTCAGTAGATACACCATACAAAATAATTAAGTGGTGAATATGACATTTATCTCATGAATGTAAAAATTGAGATGAATATATCTTACCTAGTGTTTCCTTTCATTTGAATGTATTTTATATTAAATTTTAATGGTTTTAAACATGTTAATAAATTATAAAAAAACCATAATAATATTTATGATATCATATACAATCATATTATAATATCTTATAACCCGTATGATAACAATCTTTCATTGTTTTCACAATTTCACGTGTTTATTGCCTAGTTTTTCAAGTGTGTTTCAACTTGTTATTTATTGTTTCAATTACATATATTATTAATTAATATACTAAAAAACATAAACCATTATTTAATTATCATATATATCTAGTTTATATGTATTTCTAATACTCTTTAATATTTTTATATAAGAAGTGAAATGCACTTTTCATGGTGACGTTAGGTCGTATGTACGAATGAACGCTACATTCATTTATTTTCCATATTCAAAAGAATGAAATGAAAATGATATATATTTATATTAAAATTAAATTATCATACATATTTTATATATATTAATTTTTTTTATTAAAATCATCTTTTATATATTCCATGTATATTGTGAACGAGTCACATCACTTTGAGGAGGTTGTAGTCCACATTTTCACAAATGATGTTATCGTATTTAGAAAAAATAGAAAGCATAAGGGTATTTCTAATATTAAAATTAGTGAAGCATATTGAATATATAAATATCATATATATAATATATAAACCGTTTTTTAATCTTAATTCCCTTCTTTTGGAGGTGGAAAAGTAAAAATGAATGACATTATTTTGTGAGGTTGTAGTTGGTCATAGACATAAACGATAAGTTTGTTACCCATTAGATGAAAGTGTGTGTAGGAGTAGATAGAACCCTTAGAATAAAAAAATATCATTATATTTAGGAAATTTTTTTAATATATAATCACAAAATAATAATATTTTTAGGGGCGTGAAATGAAAAGATAACAAAAGAGCATGAGAAAGAATGTTACCTTTTATTCGGGTAACTCCTTTTGGTTTACTCCAAAGGGCTTCCTTGGATGGATTTCTACCCAAAGTGAGGCTTATAGAATTTTGGGAGGGATATTTAGGAGCTATTTTGTAAGATATTAGTTGATAAAAAGTTTCTTTGGATGTGTGAATAGGTGGAATGGTGAGTGCCTTTTTATAATTGAGGTGGAGTGGCATTCTAGTAAAACTTTTAGAAGGAAATTCCACCCATGTTTCTCATATGAAATTAGGCTTCAATAATGAACCCAATTTTAGAAAAATTTTTATATGGTTTAAATATGTCCATAAACTGGATTTTGGCCAAGTTTTTAGTTCATTTTTTCCCTTAGGATTAAGGTTTAGTCCCTTGATAATTTCATTTTCTCTTAATCACTGCAATTAATTTTAATCACCTTAACAAATATTTTTTGTCAAAAAATAATTTTACCATGTTATACATTATACATTACACTGATTCCAAATATTGAATCCATTTTTCCAAATTTCAATATAATAATTTCCCTAAATTAATTTAAATTTAATTTCATGGATTGGGCGACAAAGCTGGTTTTTAAAGTAAAATGTTAAAAAGCTTACTATGTTTTTTATTAAATATCAAAGTTACTGAAATACAATTATAGGTTAAAGTAAGAAACAATATATTAGAACATTCATTATAAATGAATCTTTAAGTATTTTCTAACAAAGGTTAGAGGGAGAGCCAATGTTGTCCAAGTGAAATATGTACGGAAAAATATGGAAAACAGAACTTTGTCTTACTGTTAGATTAGACCAGGGTAAAAGAAATTCTCCAATGATTGACTTAATGTAGCAACCTGAGTTCTAGAGAATAGGATCCACTGAGGTATATCTAAAGGTTTATTTGTCCTAGTAAATCATACATATAGTGACATAGTATTGAAAAATACAAGTTGTAACAATTCTCGTTCAGAATTATTTCCAATGTCACATGACTTAATCTCTCGAAGTTAACTTGTTCGGAGCATGGGTAGAGATTACTATTGTGAATTGATACCATATGTTTTAGCGATGGATTGATCACATATTCCATAATATTTATAAATAATTGATACTATCGGGATATAATTTATTATATGCAAATATCAATTATTTCAAGGAGCACTGCTAGTGATGCAGTCAGAACTACAATGTTGTACTTCGACAAGTACAATTGATATGTACCTGGTATATAGAGAAGAAGGCATACGAATTATGGTGGGACACATAATAGTAATACATAGATCAATTTGATCTATTATCACAGTTAGGCAAAGGAGATGACATATTCAGGCTCATAAAAGAAAGTGGTAGCCATAACTACAAATAGCGGGTACATTACAGCTTCTAAAGTAGCAGAGAAGAAATTATAAATCTCAACGGTTTATTCCAGTTCTTGAATTTGAATCAAGTGAGAAAAGTATTATCATAATGTAAATTATGATATTCTTACTAGCCAAGATGTCAAGTTATGAAAATAGAAAAAGTGATATACTCAGGGATACCTTATCATGATAAGTTTTACTCAAGCAGATGAGGTTTCATATAGAAGATATGCCACGGGGTGAAAACGTGGTAGGCACAGTAGTTAAATCCATTACTCAATAGAGGAATCATATTTACCATGTGAGTAGCTAACAAATTTGGTTAGCAAGATGGCTCTAGTGAAAGTGGGAGTGTTGAAATAGTGGGTGACCTAGACCCAACTATGAAGTTCTTTTGATTACAATATCATCTGTATAGTTAAATATGCATAATGTTATTTGAACATTATAGTGTATACTTTTCTACATCCACTATGATAATGGTAATGTCCAAAGGTTAATTTTCATGTTGAGAGGTTATTTCAGATCCCAGTATATAATGAGATCCTCAAGATTCAATGAAATTAATATTAAATAAATGTTTTATGATCTAGATACATCATACAGACTGGACAAAGTAGATTTCTGACTATCAGGTGCTGGGGGATCATATGCATTGAGACTTCTTCTCATGAAGTTCGCACTTGGTGACCTCTAGTAGCGAGATCATGAAGACAGACTCACCAATAGGAACACCACATGTTTTGTGTCATTGTTTGTTCCTATCTACGGACTTGTGTATTGATCTCCTGACTTGAGACCATTACTAATGTATACCATTTGATTGTGTACTTTAATATAAGGAAAAAACCTTGGTATTGAAATTATGGAGAAGTAGTTTGTGTTGGGTGTGTCGTAGGTGTTATGATATTGGTTGAATGGTCAAGAAAGGATTTGTCGCTTCCATGTTCAGGAAGTTATATATATCAGGCTTGGTTGATTAGGATGGTTTTGACTTCATAAGTCTTTGAGCAAAGCAGTATAAAGTTAAATCCATCTAGATAGATCAACAAATAATAAAAAAAATATAAGGACAATGACACCAGAGTGCTTTCTTATTTATGAGATATTTAATGACCAAGAGATTATCATACATAGTCTGTGTTCGAAGGATGGTGGTCATTTATATAACTATTCTTTTTTCTTTAGGGGTCATGATGGTTTTCTAGACTCCTCTCTTGTTCTATGGATTTTATCCACTAATATCGAGATAAGGTCCTAGAGGGTCACACAAAATAGTGTATTCAAGAATCCTCCCTATTCAGTTGAATAGGTATATGGACATAATGGGGCCCGCCACGGGGTCCGAGTGTTGTCCAAGTTGTTGATCACCGATGAATTAAATAAATTCATTATTATTCAAGATATTAATAAATGGGATATAATTTATTTAATGTATTTACAAGTTTAGTAAATACAAGAAAAATATTAATCGAACAAATATTAATTTAATATTCAAGGTTCATTTAATATCAAGAGGGATAGCAAGTCAAGTTAAATGGATTAGATTCTATCACGTAATATATTTTATATATTACACGTATGTGGTAAAATAATAAATAACATTGGTACAGTTTAGTTCATTAAAATTACTTATTTATTGGAAATTTAAATAAGCAGGGGTCGGGGAACCCAACCGAGTATTTTGGAATTACAATGTAAATAAGAGAGGAGGCTCTCTCCCTTGGTTTACTAATCACTATTCATTCATTCATGGAATGAATGTTCAGAGCCTATATCTCCTCCCACTCTCAAGAGAGAGAATCTCTTGATCCAAGAATCTTAGATCATGATCTCTCATTCATCGAAGACTTCTTGATGCGGTGATTAATGGGACTTTGAAATCATTGTCAGATCACCGCAGTAGAACCCGGAGTTTTACGATCAATGTCCAAGTGTATTTTTGGAGTGCGTGTGTATGATCTAGAGGGATCCTACTTTGGATCCTTGAAATAATGATTGTCATCAACTAGTTGTAGTCAACCATGGCTTCAGATCTGAAACGGGTATGTATTCATTTTAATTTTGTTCTCTTTACAGTTTATGTGAGATCCTCAGGCCTTACTAGGGATCAGATATATGGCGATCACAAGTTCAATTATCCCGCTAAAGAATTTTTTTTTAAATCCTTGGCCCACCGGTTTCCGCTGCGGGCCCCCGGAACCTAACATGAGATTCATTCCCATATTCACCATTCAATGATGATTATGAAAATATATATTATTAATAATTATATAATATATTACATAATAATGCTTCTATAGATATATATATGTATATATATACCCACATATATCTTATTCACTTACTTCCGTTTAATATGATATGAAAACGGAAAGAGCGTTTATACGTGCGTACTACCTACCATCTCCATAAACGGTGCCTTCCATTTCATATATCTATCTATTATAAATATTCATATTCTAAATATATATTATATATAAATCAAGGTTTATATTCTAGAATTATTTAAATCATTATCTAAATGATACAAGTTAAAACACATATGATAAACAAATCGATTCTTTCCCAAAATGTTAATTTAAAAATGGGAATTATAAATTCATAAAGGAATCATTTATTACATAATAAATATGAATATGGCTATGTTGTAATTTAATAACATACTGTGGTCATTATACAGGATGTTAAACATACCGTCGACCAAAGGAAAGTGCACGGTAAGGGTAAATTTCATAATATTTTTATTATCCGAGGTTGTTTTATATGAGTATCTACTTGGACCTCTTTATCATCCACATCTGTGTTTCATAAAAATATTTTCAAAAGTAATATTTTACAGTTTTATGGAAGGGACTCTTTAACTATATCATCATTTTAAATAGTTTAAATATTTATTCTTCTAAATCATTCTCATTGATGTCCATGTTTTCAAAATGGTTTTTAAGTATTTATTTATATGGACAATAATATTTTTAAAATGTTAATTCCTTTTAAAAGTTTCAAATTGGTATGGGATACTTTGATTCAAAAATGTCTTTAAATGTATTCCATTCTAAATTGTGTGACTTTTAAATGTTTTCAGGAAAAATGGATATTTCTCTTCAAGAGTTTTACAAATCATTTTCATTTATGTCAACACCATTTGATGGATTTTAAACTTATTTGAAGTTGATATATTATGATAGAAATCAACCATATTGTATTGAAGGTGTTGTGATATGTTTTAATATGGATGTGTTATTTTTATACCATTTATGGTTTATGGATAAGGTATTGAAATTTTGTATACTAGTTTTTATATGAATGTTTATGTTATGATTAAACATTTTCATATGAGGAAGCATTGGACTTAGTAAGTGACGGGTGGAGCCCAGTATAGCTCCTCGATTCATCAGAAGATCTCATGAGAAAAACAAGTGTTTTGGAACATGGCCTTGACAAAATCTTATTTCAAGTCTTGGCACAAGGCCTTGACTATGTGGTTATGTCGTCTGGCATTATGCATTCCATCATTATGAAATTTGATATTTATATTTAATTTGATTATTCGACTAGTATAATATGCATGTGAATAAGTAAATGGAATTATTTGTTTTACATTGGCTATATTATGCAGAATTTTTTGTTTAAAAGGCTTATTTTTTAGTCTTTTAAATTGCCTAAATGAATATTCTTATTTATGAAAGTTTATACTATATTGTTCTCCTTACTGAGTATTTGAGCTCACCCCTTTCTTATGTTTTATTTTCCCAGGATTTCACTAACTGAATTATGATTCATAAGAAGGGTTAAGCTAGGGGATTAATGGATTTATCAATGGATAATTTATGTTGTGTTTTATTTTCGAATGTGTAATGTAACATTCATGTATGTAATCTATTTTCCAAGACTGCTTAACTGATCCATCTTTTGGGACTTGAATCCTCATAATCATGCCAATGTATTAAAATAATGCACTGAATCTGGGTAACTGGGTTCGGGGTGTTACAGATAATCTAATATTGGATCACCATCCTTTATCATATAGATCACAACACAGAACACCCGCAATATGATTTTCAAAACGAGGGAAATAAATATCAAGAAATAAAACCTAGAATCAAGCTATATTTAAATAGAGTTTAGACCCATCAAATATGCGATGACCTATCAAATAAAAAGAGGAAATAAGTAGATATTAGTATAAACTAAGGAGAATAGATTCACTTACCTAAAGGATATCAAACAAGATCCTCCATGCATCTATCCACTAAGGAAAGGGTTTTGAGGATCCAAAATTGGTTCTGGAGAGACTCTAAATCCTAGAAGATTTAATTAGGTAATGTTATGGTTTAGAAAGGTTTTAAATAGGGGTTTTGGGATTTTTTATAACCTTTCAAAATAAAATTATCCCATGCGCATGATTAGTTGGGTCGGGTCGCAAGGTTAGAAAAACCATGAACCCCTTTTCTAGGGTTCAAGAAATTTTCTTGTTGGTACATAGTTTTTCAAATCATATTATAACCGTTCAAACCCTCACTATGTAGGGTTCCAAAGTTTTCACTAGAGGCATGTATGGTTTCGTAGAATTGGGACCCAACCATGCACATCCCATAAACTTCAAAAAGTATCCTAAAATAACAAGAGAAAAACCCCAACCAAATCATGATCAGAAGAAGAGTTTAGGGTTTTGTGAAATCTAGCAACATGATGTTACCGGTACTTCCTCAAATGAGATTATTTCTACTATAAATAATAGATTATTATGATCTATATTTTTCATTCTTCTTTTTTGTGATGGAACAATTCTATCTCCAGTTATATAGGATAGATCTACCTCTATTATTCAATTTACTTACTAAGTTATTATTACATTTATACAAAAAAATTCCTCTTCTGAATCATTCCTAGATTATTCAACATCCACAAAAATCTAAACAACTTTTAGAGTTTCCCAAAAAAATCATGTTCTTATTCTTCATAGGAATAATTGGTGTTTTAATATCCAGTGTTCTTCATATATTTCTCTTTGATGATTTTGATGTCACTGCTCTATAAAATTTATCTCAACCTATTATGGTATAATTTTTAGGCTTTAATCTCTATTGAGTATCATATAAATACTTCTTCATCTATAGAATCTCCATATTTTCCATCATTACCATTTTTATATATTTAAATTACTTCTAAAAATAGGAAAATGATTTAATGAATACTTCATGTCATACCACATTTCATATGGGGTCCTCTGTTCCCCTTGGATAAGAAATTATGAATTTTTAGTGTATAATTCAACATGTACTACCTCTTTTTAATAGTGGTGATAAATAACACCTTCACTGAGTAATGTATTGGCCATATTTTTTACCATCATATTTCACCATTCAAAAAATCCATTTTTTGTGGATTTCTCACGGATGATAATTTATTATTTATTCAATGTTTCTTGATATAGTAATCAAATAAAAAAGTGGAATAATTTGATCCATTATCATATTTCAAGGCCTTAATTGTCTTCTCAAGCTCATTTTCATCTTTTCTCAGATACCTCTTCATCTAGCCATTGACTTCTCTCTTAATTTAAAAAAACATGGGACAAGACATTCTACTATATTCTTTGAGGAAAATAATTAAATGAATTTCTCTAATTTTTGTAGATATATTCATCAGACCACATACATTATTATGGAAAAATAAAATAGATAAGATAACCTCTTTTTATTTATTTGATAAGAATTTTTCACTATTTTCCCCACATTCATGAATCACATATATTTTCAATATCTCTCCTCATACATGGTATAGCCATTGTAGGTCATAGAATAAAAAGGATTCCCATTTTTTATTGGTTTATTTGTTCAAACCTTTGATGCCACAAGTTATTTTTGTGATCCACTATAAGGAAACAAAGTCTTTTCATGAATTTCCAAATGGTAGAGATTTTCGCTGGTAATCCATTGTACTATAAGATAATTTTCAAGTTTTTTGTTAATTAAACACCCTTTTTGTTTAAAAGTAATGTAAAAACTAGAGTCCAAAATTTCACTCACACTTATAAGGTTGGGTCATAACTCATCCACATTGAGTACTTTAGTATTATTAGCTCTTTACTTTTTAAATTGGTTATCTTAATCCCTTTATCTTAAATACTCAATCATGGGAAAAAAGGTTTCATTAAATCTACATTTCTCATTTTTCAAGATATTAACATTTCAGGTCATGTGTGATGAACCCCAACTATCAATAATCAAGGTGCTTCTATTCTTTATTTCTTTAAGAGAATTTTTTTTCCAGATTTTTCTTATCTTCTATTTTCCCTTCTATAAGATACATGGTTGAATAGAGTTAAAATCTATCATCTCTAATTTATCCTCAACATTCATAGTTAAATCATACTCATCTTTTTCCTTTAATAGTGGGTGCTTATTTTCTAGAGGGTTTTTTCTTGATTGACATATATTCGTTACTCTATATACTTTTTAGTTACTATTTCCAATTTCTCTTTTCATTCAGTAAATGTATTTATGCCCAAATTCAATAAAATTAAAACAATATCTATATATATTATTTCATTAATTTGATGAAAGATATGGACTCATTATTATTTGATGAATTATAAGAGTTTCCCCACTTAAATAGTTTCTTACCACTTCACAGTATGACATAGTTGGAACAATGTAGCCATTTAATTTGTTGACCTCCATGTTTTAATGACATAAAAATCAATATTAAATGATACAAGTTAGTTATATGTTTTATGTTTATATACAATATTCTGAGATAGGTTGTGGAATTTTTTCCAAAGTATGAGTCACCATTCATGTTTACACATGTCACTGCCAAGAAAATGTTTTGAAAAAATCTATGAAACTGTCGCGTAGGATTCATTGTTGTCCATGACACCCCGTCAGCATAGAAATCTCTCTAAGAATGAGACACTATCATACAAAACATTTCCAAATTATAAAATCAGTAAAGTATCAGACACTTCCAGGGTATCTCGCAGCCATGATGTCATGCCACCAAAATGTAAATTTGAAAATGTGTGAGACACCGCTAGACTGACCTACTTTTAGAAGGAGTCGCCATAATATACACACTGCCAGAATGGAATTTTGGCTATGTAATGGAAACTAAAAAAAATACAATGTTACTGTCACACCACCAGAGTGAGACACCATTAGACCATGAGTCACAACTAGATCAACTCACCATAATTCCAAGTCACTGCCACTATTTCTAACATAGCTTTTCAATTAAATATTTTTTTAACGGCTATATTTTTGATGTTTTGAATATTTTTATATTATTTTTTGTTCCTTAAATGAACAAAAAATGCTATAAAGAGGATGTTAGATGTGTCCTATGAGGAACTAGAATATCTAAATGTGCATGTAGATTCTCCCTGATACTTCTATTGATAAAATAAAAGAATAAAACTCTATGGAAAAGAGATTATATACTCATCCATGTTAAGTGAGAATAAAAAATTACAAATGGACACACACACAAATATGAAGTGCTAAAATGCTATATCCTGGAAACACTAGACTGAGGAAGCCAAAACTCATACACATCTATTAATTTCCTACAACCAAGAATATAAGAATCTGATAAAATCTATTCTTTTGAATAATTAAAGAGAACATGACTCAACCTACATTTTCAAATAAATTACAAGAGTTACAAGTTACACAACAAAATATTGATAATTTCAATCCCTGCACATTTAGATTGCTCAATTATATTTATTTATTCTTATATATTGAGAAGTGTAGGTGCATAATTTGTTTTATCACACACAAATCCCAACCATTAAACCAGAGGATAATTGATATCTTCACTTAAATCTTATTTTATATGTTTTCCCAAGTATAATTATGGTATTGGTCATTGTGTGACCTGTTTTTTTGTACTCCCATGTATAATAGTGGAAAAGGTCTTGTGTGACTTGGACAGTTTGTAAAGTATTATTAAACCTGATCGAGGTTTTGGATAAAATTTCTTATTTTATATCAACTACTTGGTGGTAGGTGATAAAAAAGTGTAGAAGACTATGTCTCATTTTGAGATTGAACATCTTGTTTCAAATTTCCACTGTATGTTTTTTTTCATTATTTCCTCTATTAAAACTAAACTTTATTAACCAATAAAAACTAATACATTGATAGTTAATATTTGTTGTTGTTTTTATAAGATTTTAATAAATTAAATTGATTTCAAGGGAATAAGTAATATTTTGTATTACTTACCTATGAACTAATAAATATTTAATAAATATTTTAAAATAGTAGACCTTATAATGATCTTCTTTATTAGCTAACTAGTCAATTTTAAAACAATTAGCTATTTTAAATTAATAATTTTTAATAGAAATTTTATTGGGTACTGAATTCACCCCCACCCTACTTTTTAGATACTCACTCTGACCAACATTTTTCATCAGAGGAGATTTTCTTTGGTAATAAAGGTTCCAAATCTTTTAAAATTTGATTTTAGTTAATCTTTAAATATCATACATTTGTGTTATTTATAAATTTAGTTATTTAAATGGATTCAAGAAAATAATATTCTACTACTAATAGAACTACATTATTTAATGGAAATAATTATTGTCAATAGAAAATTATGATGAGAAAGCATATATAAAATATGGTTTTTGATATTTGGTCTGCAATTGAAGATCAATATATTATACCTATTACTTCTAGGAAAGAATGGGATGATTCTACAAATCTATATTGAAATATAATTGTAAATAAATGAATTCCCATTACTTTTAACTAGGATATGAAGAGTTTAATATAATTTCTACATGTAAAACTACTTAATAAATTTGGGATACCTTGTTTATTTCTCATGAGGGAACTGCTAATGTCAAGGAAATGAGATTAAAACTTATACTACTAAGTCTGACAACATTAATATGATGCAAGATGAACCTATTTCTAATATATAACTTAGGTTCAATTAAAATTTTAAAACAATTAACTCTCTTGTAAATCCTATTTCTACTATGTATCAGATCATGCAGTAGTTAAGATGCCTACCTGGAATATGGAGAGGTGCATCAGTCTTCATCAGAGAGTCTTGTGATATTAGCAAGTTTTTTATCAAGGAGGTGATTAGTAATCTTATGATGTATGAATAAGAGCCAAAGGCAATCCCTAACGAATATTAATGACCTAAAATAATATCAGTATCCTTCAAGACTACCATATCTAAACAGATGGGAAAAAACGAAGAGGAAAATGTTTGAGTTTCTAGTTATGGTGATTGTAAATCTCTACCAGATAGTGATGGGGAGATGACTCATATACCTAGAATGATTAATAAGTTTTATAATATGAAGAAAGAATTTAATAAAAAAACTATAGAGGAAAATATGACTCCAATGGAACTTAGAAGAAAGACTATAAGAAAGATGAAAATGAGGTTTTTTACTACAAGTGTTGAAGGATACTACGTGACAATATAGACTACCCAAAGCTCATATACAAGAATAAATATGATAATAAAGACATAATATATAAAAATTCTATGAAAACCACCTAGAGTGAATTTGAGGATATCTCAAGTGATTCAGATTCTTCACCTGAAGAAATGTCCAATCGAGCAAGTATGTATTTAGGACAAAAATCTGTATGGTACCTAATTTGTCTGATTTACCTCTTTAATCAATTTTTTCATATGTTCACAATTATAATGATTCAAACAATGAAAAAATTGATCATAATATATAAAATAAATAATTTTTTAATTTGTGTAACATTCTAGAAGACACCTTTAATGAGCTTAAAGACAAATATAATGTTTTAAAAATACACTATGCTTTCTCTACAATTAGAAAATTTGAGCTGTCTATTGAGGAATTGAAAAATGATCATCTGTTAAAATAAAATAGTGAACATATGTTTTCAAATGATATGTTAAATAAAGACCTATAGATGTTTACATAAGGAAGATAAAAACATTAATTTGATTTTAGGAACAAAATTTAAGCGAAATTATGATACAGGTATTGGATATCAACCTAGACATAGGAGAGTAACAAAAAGAACGCTTTTTCCTTAGTCCAAACTAAAGAGTAACACTAAAAATTATTTTTCTAAAGGAACTAATAATGTTTCTATTTCAATACCCTTCATTTTATTTATAGGAAACTAATTAAAAATTATGGGTTTCAAAATATTTAATTTCTACAATCTCTGGACCCAAACAGATCTGGGTACCAAAGTCATTTCTTACATATTATTTTTCTAGGAAAACTATTTTAATACATCTATTATAAGTCAATGGTACTTGGAAAAATATTTTCATGACATAATATAGTAGATTATTCATGATTCAAGATCCTTATTAAGGTTGATGGTGGTTATTCAACCTTGAATGACAATATAAAAGGGAAAATCATCTGCTTTTTCCAAATCAATAATAAAAAATTATTTTTTATTTCTAATTTACCATTTTTTGATGGTTTAAAATATTACCCTATTAGTATATTTTAGTTATGTGATGATGCATTTTATGTTATTTTTGAAAATTTTTCATTTAATTATTATGATTACAAAAATGATTTTGTATTTACTTCTTTAAAAATGATGGTGTTTATGGTGTCTATTTAAACTCTTTAGTTTCTAAAAATATTTCATCCATAATTGAATTTCAAAAATAATATTGTATTAGATATTGGAGACCAACCCATTGAAATATTCACCCAATTAGTATTCTTACAATGAAAGGGTTGGTTAGTTATCTACCTAATCTTGAGATATAGATTGATAAAGTTTGTAACCCCTATCAAAAAAGGAAATAACCCAAATATTCTTTTAAATCAAAAAAGAAGTCTCCACTTCTCTAAAAAGTAAGTTTCTTCTAAAAAAGTTTATTTTATCAATGTTTATTTAATTTTTAGTTTAAATGGAAATCACTATGTTTTTGTTATTAAGGATTACATATAAATGTATGTTGGATATAATTTCTATCTCACAAAAGTTAAACTTTATCATACATTACCAAGTATGAAAAGTCTATAAAAAATATTTGTGGACTTAGAATCAATACCTTAAGAAGTGACCATGGTCATGAGATTGAAAATCAACATTTTGAATATTTTTTCTCATATAATGGCTACGTTCACACTAATTTTCCCCTAGGACCCCTCAATACAATAGAGTTGTATGTAGAAATAGAACTTTACAAGAGATAAATTGGACCATGTTGATTGTGTATGACATGTCTATTTATTTTTTGGTAGAAGTTGTCAACACAACCTTATACATCATAAATAGAGTCTTAATCACACTTATCCTTAATAATACCCCTTGTAAACTATGAAACAATAGGATTTCTATGGTTAATAACATTAGATTTTTTGGTTGGAATTATTTATTCTTAACATTAAGGATAATTTGTAAATATTTTCCTCTGAAAGTGATGGTGGAATTGTTTGGTGATTAAATACCAAGATATGATGAAAGAGTTTTTAATAAATAGAACAATATTGTGAAATAATCTATCCATGTAAAATTTTAATACACTAATCCACATGTTTCTATGACCTCCCTGGAGAACCAAGAGGTTGATTTTATTTTCTTAATCTAAATTATAAACCCTTATAATCTTCTATAAGAAAGTTAGAAAAATCATCTAGTTCGGAATAATTTCTAGGACTTCCTGATCCCAAACATGTAGAACCAAAATTTATCAATCTTTCGTTCTCTAGAGTTGTTAGAACTATTATGTACGACCCTTTAGATGTTGTTGTATGAGATATAGATAGATAAAAAAACTCAAGATTATATTAGAAATTCCATGGATCATCCGGCTTTGTTGTCTCAAATTGAACCTAAGAACATAAATGAATCAATTAATGATGTATTTTGGTTAATTGGAATGCAAGATGAATTAAATCATTTTAAAGTAAAACAACTGTGGAAAATTACAGATATACCCAAGTAAACCTTGACAATTTTCACTAAATTAGTATTTAAGAATAAGGTTTATGAGTCAGACACTATAGTTGGAAATAATTCTAGACTTGTTTCACAAGGTTATAGTCATGAAGAAGGGATAAACTATGAGAAACCCTTTTCACATATAGCAATGATTGATTCTATAAGAATATTTCTTCATTATTCAGAACATATAAATTTTAAACCTTATCAAATGGATGTCAATAGAGCATTTATGAATAGTTTTATAGTTGAGGATACTTTTATAAAACCACCCTGTGGTTTTCTAAATCCTTATTGTCTAAATCAATTTTTTAAATTAGAAAAAGATTTATATAGTTTGAAATATACTCCAAGATCTTATTATGATAGGCTCAATAATTTTCATACTTCAAAATGATTTTAAAAAGTTATAGTTAATCCTACACTTTTCATAAAACCAATTTCAAAAGATGTTTTAGTAGTGAAAATCTATGTTGATGATATTATTTTTGGATCCTCAATAAATTGTCTTTATATTAATTTTTCTAATATGAGGAAAAATGAATTTGAAATGAGTTTAATAGGATAAATCAAATTATTTCTTGGATTCCATATTTTTTAAAATAAATAATGAATTATTTTGAATCAATGTAAATATACAAGGGATATTTTAAAAAAATTTAAATTAGATATCACTAAGAGTATTGATACTCTTATTAGTTCCACCTATAAATTAGATCTCAATAAAGCTGGTAAACTAGTGGATCAAACTAGTAACATAGGTATAATTAAAAGTCTTCTCTACATGATTGTTATCCAAACTAATATAGTGTTTAGTTTCTGTATGGGTGATATATTTCAATCTAATCTAAAATAGTCACCATTAAATGTTGTTAAGCTAATTTTCGAATACCATGAGTAAACAACCAATTTATGACTCTTTTATCCAAGTGGAAAATCATTTGATCTTATTTTGGTGAATTAAAGATAGATATAAAAAGAACCTCTAGAACATGTCACTTTTTGGGAATGTCTCTGGTTTCATGGTGTATTAATAAATGAAATCCAATTGCACTATCTACTACTGAAGCTTAATACATAGATTCTGGAAGTTGTTGGGAAAAAATTTTGTTGATAAAACTCATTTTATTAGATTGTGGATATCAATTCTGACAGGTCCCCACAAGCTATGATAACTCAAAATATATAAACATTTCTAATAAACTGGTGCATCACTCTAGAACAAATCACATTCATATAAGACATCACTTTTTGAGAAATCATTTTCAAAATGGTGATATCACTCTTTATTTTATTAGAAATGAATATCATGTAGATGATATATTTACTAAGACTTTAAATTCTTAGAGAATAAGATATATCTATCATGAACTCGGAATGATTAAATTTGATCGTGTTTAATTCTTGGTATAAAACACAGTCGGTATGACACACTACTGTAATAACACACTATTTTTATAAGACACCATTAGTATGACACACAATTGATATGAAAAATCATTGTCTTGTCTCAACATTTTGAATTACACTTTTTTAGTTGTTTATGACTTTTTAAATTTTCTCGTATTGTAATGTTTTAAACCACTCAGTTTATTTTCTTCTAGATTGTGTTATTCTAATGATTTTATACATATATTTTTGTGATTCTAAATTCAATTTCAATTTTTGAGTAACATTTTAATTTCAATTTTTTGATATACCTAAGTCCCAAATGATAAAAATGAAAATAATTCTATTTCCAAAAACAACTCTACTCTCACACCTTTCTCACTCAACCCCAATGCGGCCTTCCATTTTCTGAAATTCAATCATTGAAACCTTCTGCTTACCCTCCTCCAAGCTTACCGAACCAATTTGTATGCCGAGAATGAAGTGTGATTCAGTGTCTTCTCTAGATTGATTGAGATAAACTAAGAAACAGAAGGGTAATTCAATTGTGTTGGTTCTTTAGTACCAATTAAACTAGAGCTTGCTTATAGATTTGTTTTAGAAGAAAGTTATGTTAAATAAAAAATTGATGTTTTAAAGTAAGTATTTGGTGCTCAAATTACATCAAGATCAAGGATTATTGGTGTGGTTGTCTTAGAAAAAGATAAACTTTTTATCCTCTATTGATACATTACTTTTTCTCATATGTTGAGTTCTGTTTCAATGATAAATAATATTATTGGATAAGAACAATATTTATTGGTTACCGGGTAATATTATCCTCAAAAATGTAGTCCAAATTATTTGGAATTCTTTATGAAGAATTTCATGATGAATACAATGAATTTATCCCTTAGGATAGTGACTTATTTATTTATAAAAATTCTCTTAAAGAACTGATTGGGGATGGAATCACCAGAAGACCAGTTTGATCTGAGTTGGATGGAGAGTGTAGACTATACTTCAAGTTAATTCAACACATGTTGTGTCCTAGTAAAGGTGACATTGTCACCTTAAGATACCAAGATTTCTACTATTATAGTCTTATGAAAAGAGGACTTAAGATGAATATGGGTAGTTATCATATGATTCATTTAAATGAAATGATCATGCCTTCATCTAGGTCCAATTCCCTGATTTATTCAAATATTATTTCTCTAATGATAATGGTTAAAGGTTGTGTTTCAGATGATGAGTAAATATTTATTGATTGTGTTGTTTTTTCATAGAAAAATATATTTTCTCGAGAATGATGATCTGTTGGTATCACTAGATGGAATTGTGGGAAGATGATAATGAAAAAATTTATTTTTATTTAAAACCTTTGGATCCTCAAGCAAGACCAAGGTATGAAGTAGAATCTATATTGGATCTAGATGAGGTTTCTTAGTACCTGGGTGATGTAGAAGAATCTATTATAAAAGAAGAAGTGGAAAAGGAACCTTCTATTAACAATGGTAGTTACCCAAATTTTTTACCTCAATCACCACCAATTAATTTTGGAGATCATATCCCTCATATTAAATTTTAAAAAAGAGTAACTTTTATGAAGAGGAAATATATGTCTTGGGAGAGGATCAATTTAAAAGCGGTTCAAAAATTAATGATGAAGAAGATAATGGTGATGATGAAGTGGAATAAAAAGAAAATGAAAATTGTAATGGAAATGGAGATGATAAAAATGATAATGATATTGAAGAAGATGATAATGATTCTATCCCAGATGGTTTTGGTATAGGAATTAGATAGAGTTATGTAGAGATACCTCTAGATCTTCTTACTTCACCAAGTGTTTCTGATGAGAAACATGATTTGACTAGAGAAGTGAACACATGGCTAAATGAGAAAGATGAATTTGTTGAGGGGGATTAGTCCCCAAGTCAGAGAACATTTTATGGAACTTGTGTAAGTTCATCTTATGATGAACAAGTATTTTTTTACTCTACTATGTTGGATGTATGTGATTGTTTTTATGGAGCAGCATGTGGCTGAGAAAAATAAGAAAGATGTATCTTCTTTTAAGTTAGGAAGTGATTTAAAGTTGGTGGATATAGATACTAATGATCCTTCTTTTTTACATCAAGGTATAAGTTGCACCAATTTTTTTTTTCTAGAATGAGGATATTCTAAAAAATTCGATGTAGAAAGAAGAATCACCTACCAGTATTGAACTATTTGTTGGTAAACAGAATGCTACTACTCTTAATGTTGATATAAATATTGGTATCCCTCCTTAGATGATATCTATATATATTGTACCTGTTTTTTCTAATATTTCACAAATGTTGGTTCATCCTATGATATAGTAAAGGGATAAATTTATTCGGAGCCTGCCAATGGATGGAGGACCTGAGTTTTGGAATGAAAGTGATATAAAAGGATATGTTAAAGCTAAAGATGATTTTCATGGACTATTAGAAAAAATTCCCTCAATTAGACCACAAGCATATAAACTTGATCCACCTATTTTTATTCCATTTTTCCATGTTTATGTTGTCACAAAAAGTGATTTTGATGCTTTTGGTGAAAGGTTACATTCATATTTGGATAAGTGTTTTAATAATCAAGCTCCAATCTTAACAAAACATAGTGAGAATGATGACTGATATTTCTTTGAATTGGAAATTCAGCACATAAAACCTAAAATTATGCAACTCATTGGGGATATTGAGATAGAGAATAAGATAATATGTTGAGATCTATAATCAAACAAGTATTTTATTGAATAATTAAAGTCAACTTTTACAGCCTCTTTATATGGAATTTTAAAGATTCATGAGAATGGTTCCTCAAACACTTATAAATCCACTATTATACCTCAAGTTGATGTTGATAAGATTCAAATAGTTTTCAAAGAAGAGGTTTATAGAGCTTCAAGTGGTCCTGTTAGTGGAGAACCTATCATATCATTGGAGATTCTAAGGAATTTTGAGAAGCTTACTAACCATGATCACATGATGACTAGATCATATGCCCCAGAATTAATTCTTACTAATAGACACCAACTTATTCCATCTAATTCTATCTCTCTAGGATTTATAAAAATCCTGGAATGGATGCACATATCATGTTTTTTCCTAAAAAAATTATGGATTTCACTTGTTACTCAGGATTTCAAAGAGTAGTTCAGGAAATTGAATGAGATGATTCCAATTTTCAACATATTTATGGAGGAAAAATGATACTTATTTAGTTCAATGGAAAGTGGTGGTCATATTATAATGGATTTCAAAAACCTGGTGAATTCTTTTCTTTGTGTTCAAGGCACTGTATTTTTTTCTTAGGAAAAAATTACTATTACCACTCAGACCTCAAATAAACCAACAGTTACTAGGGATCGAACTACATATCTTCTAGCCCAATTTAAATATTTTCTCCTTCATCCTACTCAAGATATGAGACTGCTCAATAAAATTATTATTCTCGCATCTCAATCTCCTCTAGCTATAGCTAGACTTCTAAATGGGGTTCCAAATACCATGCTCGAAGCTTATTTAGACCCAGTTTCACTTCCTTCTTCTACTCAAGAGAAAATCAAGGGTAAAGGAAAATAACCAATGAACCCCTCTGTCAATCCTTAAAACTTATGATTCTAGTATTATATTATTTATTTGATGGGATGTTCTACAACAACTTTTTTCAAAACACTTCTCTAAATGGCTTTGATCTATATTATTCTACTTTTTATCTTTATTCTTATTATATGTCATGTTTTTCTTTCAATTTATGTTCTACCTTTTTTATATTCAATAAAGGGGAAGAAAACTGTGGAATGTCTTTTGGGATAATTATTCTGGAGAACATACCTACAAAAAATTTAATTTTAATTTCTTATAATGATGTTTCTATGTTTCCTTTGATACATGATATCTTCTTATTATTTATCTATGATACCATATATACATACAGTGGATGATAAGTTGTGAAAAATCATGATATAGTGTCTCATATGAGTCACCATTGTCTATAAATCATTGTCAGCATGGAAATATCACTAAGTATGAGACACCGTTAGATGAAACACTGCCTAATTATAAAATTGGAAAAGTATGAGATACCCTGAGGATCGCTCACCATAAGGATGTCATGTCACCCAAACATAAATTTGGAAAAACTGTGAGATACCACAAGACTGACCAACCTTCAAAATGATTCACTGTCAACTACACACAGACAAAATAGAATTGTGACCAAGTACAAGACACCACCAAAATAAGACACCACTAGTGTCACACCACCAGAGAGAGACACTATTAGTCCATGAGTCACATCCTAGTCAACTCACCACTAGTATGATTCACCTATACTATTTCTAACTTACCTTTTAATTAAAATATTTTCTAATAGCTATATTGTTGAAGTTAATTTCAATTTCTATTTTAATATTTGTCTCTTAAATGATCAAAGGAATTCATCGACGATAATTTCATGTGGGTTTTATGAGGAGATTAAAAATATAAATGCACATGGATATTATTCCTGTTGCCTCTACAGATAAAATATTAGCATACCTCCTTATGGAAAAGAGAGGATATACACATATATGTGAAGTACGAATACAAAATGATAAAGGGACACACACACAAAAAGGTGAAGAACTAAACTCCTACAACCTAGAAAAACTTGACTGAGAAAGGAAAAGATCATACACATCTATTGATTTCCTATAGTCAAGAACATAAGATTCTGTGAAACTCTATTCTTCTAAATATTTCAATAAAATTGATTGATCCTACATTTCAAAATTATTTCTATGAGTTGTGAGATTATCTATAAAAGAATGAGAATTTCTATCCCTACTCTTTTAGATTTCTTAATTTTGTTAATTTATTATTATATATTGAGTAGTGTGTGTGCGTACTTTGTTTTATCACACACACAATATCATCTGCATTAAACTAGAAGATATCTGATATCTTCTCTTAACTCTTATTTTATCTATTTTCCCACATATAAATGTGGTAGAGGTAATTGTGTGACCTTTTTGTTCATACTCCCACACATAATATGCAGAGAGGTCTTGTGTGACCTATACAGTTTGTAAAATATTATAAAACCCAATCTAGGATGTGGATAAACATTTTTGTTTTATATAAACTACTTGGTGGTGGGTGATCACCCAGTAGAGAAGACTAAGTCCCATCTTGAGACTAAACCTCTTATTTCAAATTTCTACTGTATATTTTTGTTTACATTATTTCCACTTTTAAAAATGATGTTTTTTAACCAAAAATAATAATACATTGATAGTTAATATTTATTAGTGTCTTTATTCGAATTTAATTATGTAAATTGATTTCAAAGAACCAAGTAATTTTATATATTTCTCAATCAAGAACTAAACAATATTTATTAAACATTTAGAAATATTAGAACTTATAAAGATATTCTACATTGTTTAACTATGTCATTTTAAATTAATTAGCGGGTTCAAAATTTATTCTTTTGTAACACAAATTTTATTGTGCACTCAATTCACCACCCCTCTTGAGATACTAACTCCAACCAACAGAATTGGCACTTCATAAGAGGAAAAATCATTTCTCCGTCATTCCCCCATATATCACCAGCCTTTATATCGTACCTCAATTTTTTAAATGTATTTGAGGATCATGGGTAATTATCTACCCAATTATATATTTTTTTCAGAGTGGTCATTGTAAAAACATTAAGTGACTCAGGTTCGATTCTAGAATCACAAATAATATAATTACCCTTGTTCCAATCTAACATTTTTGTTGATTTTAATGTAACATCATAATATTTAATCCCAAATTTACCCATAGATTTGGGTCTTTTTTTATTTAGAATGTTATTGGCACCTTTATAGCCTTTCTTGACCCTTTTTATCAGTTTTCGATCAATGCACCACCCAAAGTGTACCTTATTCATTGAATAACCTGACTTTACTACTAATTCAAGATTCATTCTCAAACAAAATAACATATTCTTCAAGTAAATTAGAAATATTATATCTCTCTTCTATGATTTCATTAATGGAATCCATAACTATAGTGCATTCTTAAATATTCAGCTTGAAACTCTAGAATTCTTCTTAATTCACATGACTAGAAAACTCATTATCTAACTCCTCTTATATCCAGTCAATCTATGATTCAAAATGATCTAAATATTTATATAATTAACTTATAATCCCACTAATCTTTTTTATTTTTATTTCTTCAAATATAAATCTCTTTGAGAGATACAAAAGTTCGACTTTTAGATCCACTACTCAGGTTCATCATGTTTTAATAATTCAATTTCATACTTATCCATAGTAGCATTAAGGAATATTCGTGATCAAATTTCAATTTTTCCACCTTCCTCTAGATAGTCTTTTTTGACATTTTTTTATTATCTCACAATTCAATTTTATGAAATTTTATCCCTCAAGATCTCGTACTTTTAAAGTCTCTTCTAGGATGGAATATTATTTATTGATTTTTATAACTTATTCTTCACTTTAATCATCAAAGAGTGTTTTTGGGCACCATGATGAAATATTTTCAACTTTACCACACTGAAAGAAAGCCAAGGGAATCTTTCCTTCAAATCTACCCTTTCCTCTCTTGAATTTTCTGACCATAATAGAGTGAAATTAGTCATCCATGCCCTCTTAAACAATGCCACATTTTGAAATTTCATGATTATATATTGATTATAAATCCTGATACTTACTTGCATGAATTGAAATTACTTCTAAAATAACTCATATTTTATAATCCATCAAACTATTTAACAAATCATCTAGATCCATATTTTTCAAATACCACTCTTCTAGAGTTTAGAAATTTTGATTATATATAGGTGAAAACCATCCAGAAATATACTTAACAACAGAAATATCCTTTACCTCTTCCCCATTTCCATTAATAGATCCTATTCATTCATATATTCTATTGAAAAATCTATTAGCATTCTCATATAGAACAATTTTCAAATCATTATATCTATTATGGAGGACCAGTATATTGGAATCCTATAATTTACTATAACCTTCCTATATATTGAAAATTTTATCATACATATCCTTTATACTTAAACATATCAACACTTTCATATAGATATTATCAGATAAATATATAGATAAATCATTTTCATATTCGGCATCATTATCCATCAATTTTCTATAAGCATGACTTATGGACTACCCAATCACGTCATTGAATTTATCCCCATGTAATATAGCTTAGATAACTTCTATCTTGAGATATATAAGATTATATATAATTTTTTCTTCCAAATCTGTTAGTTTCTTTCATAAAATAGAGGAATTAATTTATTATTTATTTAATTAACCATCAGAAATTATTTTTTATGATTGATTTAATTCCCAAAACCTCTCTTTGAAACCACTTGTTATAACCCAAAATCCAAAAGAGGGTAGGGGTGAATCAGGTGAAATTTTGTTCTTACAATTTAAAGGAACTCATCCCCATGTTGGAGGAAACTCATTAAACTTTATTAATTTAAATATGAATTCACCAAACCAATAGATGTAGAACTAATATAGAACATAATAATTTTACGTGGTTCTCCACTATGGAATAGTATAAGGAGCGTATGCTGATGATGTTTTGATTAAACCAAAATACACTAATATTTACTAGATTTTTTGGATTAAAATTGATCATTTATGGTCACTCCATGACACGTTCACTAATATTACAATGTATTCAGGGACATATAACTACCTCCCCTAGATTACATCTATCAAATCCTCCTTGATCACAATGTTGGATGAAGTATTCTAAATTCAAGGACTTGATGGTAGATTCCTCATCATCTTTAATTTATTGTGAATGTTTCATTATTAATTCCAAAGTATCATTCTACAATTCAATTCTAAACCATCATAAAAAACACATGATAAATTTATGTAAAATCCCTTACTTAAACATTCCTTGCACATATGTGTTACATAGAATATTATTCACCATGTACAGTTCTTCATATACTTCCATGGGAACTCTGTGAATGATTTGGAACTTCATGTTAAACCAACATGAAAAATATTTTAAAATAATCTCCTTTAAGTTCTTCTTTATGCTAAACACCTTCACAAAATTCTACACATCAACTATTTCCTCAAAAAAAAATACTATGTTAACTTATCCTGCAACATGATTATGCCTTTCTATAAAACCTCCCTACTATTTTAAATTTTCCAACTAAACTCCACATTTTCTTTAATCTACATATAAATTCCTTATTATGGAAAAATCATCTAAAAGACTCTATATTCATCAAAATTACATTTAATCACATTCATGAACCAACACTATAGAGACCCAGTTTTAACATATATTTATATTACAAATTTTTAAATTAATATTAATTATATTAAATAAATACATTCCCAGGAACCATAATAGTTTATTTCCTTTAGAAATGTAGAAACATAATCTTCTAAATTGATGAAATATCTTCAACATATCCAATAAATATATTCCCCTTTAGTACTCATCCTTGGTATAACCAACATAAAACCATTCATCATAACCTCAGGAAAGAAACATAAGAAAGGGTGAGCTTAAATGATCAGTACGGGTAAATATAAAAGATTCATAAGAATCACATAATCGTAACGGTATGAGGACATGAAAATAACATTGGAAAACCATACTATGTTTGTCAAAGATAATAAACAGAAATCAGGAAATAAAGATCCACAGGTCATAAGCTATGAATCATAAGAAAACAAAAAAAACATGATTCATGAGAGCATAACGTTGAAATTATACATACACTTGTGTCATACACATAATCAAAAAAATATTATTTAAATTATACATACCAAAACATTCATAACATTTTAGGATTTGGATAATAACCATTGTACCTCTTTTTTTCAGGGTATGACCTCTCATGTACCCTCTTGTTTCAAGCTTGGGATGATATCCCATGTACCCTCTTGTTGTGGGCATGATATACACTCATATGTACCCTCTCGTTTCTATATTTGGCTGACAACTTTTTTACCCTTTGATCTCATAGAAAATTTATCATTTCCCAATGCCTTGTAGGGAGATATAGGTCCCATGCGTCACATAATGAAACCATACTTATGTGTTCCCTAATATCATAAAAATTAACCATATCATAACCCATGAACTGAAATGATTATAATAGATATTTCATCATTTCAAAACCTATGGAAAATTGACAGGTTTCATAATCATTTCATCGTAGAATAACACATGAAATGAAGCGGGGTTCATAATTATTTTATCATAGTATAACCTATGGAATTGAAATAGGTTTCACAAGAAACATTCCATATTAAAAATAAACAATTTAAATAAATAATAATAATGGTGACCTTGGATCATATCCCTAGTAAAGAATAAACTATATCATGGGATGTCATCTTAGATAGATAAGGATTTTGATAGATGACATGGACAATTTCTTAATGAAAATAATCTTTCATTGAAAATCACATTCATAAAACATTATTAAAATCCTTTTCAATGAAAATAACATTGTAAAATTATAATCAAATCATTTGAAATTCATTTAAAATATATCATTAGTAAAATATAATTTTATCTTTGAAAATTCCCCTTTAGAACATAAATTTTTTGTTTGAAAACCATCTTCTTTGAAAATAACCTTGAAATATTGTAAATTAATCCTAGAAAATAATTTAAAATATTTTTTAAAACATAAAACGTTTCAAAAATACTTTTCCTTGAAAATGAGATTAAAATACCATCTAGAAACCATATTGAAAACATTTTTAGAAAACATTATTTTCAAAGAAAATAGATTTTCAATCAAAGAGAGAAATAAAGTGGGATTTTATTAACCATAATTCTTAATTATATTAATTACCAGAGTGTAAAAATGGTACCATTACTTGAATACATAATGAATAAATATAGGATAATAAAATTTATAATAATTCTTAAGAGATAAATCATAATATTATATCATTGGGAGAAAATTCATAAACGATCCTAATAAACGATGAGATAGTAACATAAAATTATTACTACTTTGGTAACCTTCAATCATAATACCCATGAATTATTAATAGAAAGAGTGAGTTAAATCAAATTTAGGATAGATAAATTAATTATATTAAATGTATAAATTGATTTATATAGGCCTCGTGAAAGAATATAGGTTCATATCCTAACATACTTCTAAAATAGAAATGTAAATAGAAATATCATTTAGTATAACAATCATAAAAAATATTCATAGTAATTATATACACCACATAGTAGAAATAGGTGTTTAATATAGAATATGTCTTAAGAAAGTAAAAAGTGAGACGGAAATCACTTACATTAAATCTTATCTTTCATCATACACATTCATAACATCTGTATAATAAATATAAGTTAATTATAAATTTACAAAAGAACCATATTAATATATATAATTCCATATATGATTTTATTATGAATTTATATTACCATTTTATTAATAATTCCATGTTAAATATACATTTCGGGTAATAACCACATTCTTTTATATATATGTTTTGACTTTTTATTTTTGATCCTATTAGTTTTATCATGATTTCTTCATTTAATGAAAATAAACCATCATATAAATATCATATATATTCATAATATGCGTATTTATAATAATATATAAAATATTTAAATAGAAAATGAAATAAACTATTCTTGGAGATGATAGGTCATATGTATTCATGAACACCGTTTCCATTTTCGGGACGCATTGAAAAAAAAATTAGTCCATCAGATGCATGAAAAATTTTACTATAAAGTGTGGATGAATCACATCACTTCGTGGGGTAGTAGTTCATCAAACACACAAACAACGTTATCATATTCCCACAAAATAGAAAGAATGAGGTTATTTGTTATATAATAATTAAATAATCATATAGAAATTACGAATATCATATATATCATATAAAATAGTATTTCTATCAGTATTCCAAAACTTGAATAGTGGTAAGAGAAAAACAAACTAAATCGGTTCGTGAGGAGATAGTTTGTCGTACACACGAATGATGATTTCGTAAATCATTTGAGGGAAGTGTGTATATTTAAATGTTTTACCGAAAAAATAAAAACACAAAATTACATTTAATATACTTAGGTTATTATATATGCATTTTATAAAAAAATAAATTGAGTGGTTTGATGTAGAAATAAAATAAAAATGTTCGTTGATGAACATTACCACTTCTTCAGGCCTTTCCTTTAGTTTTTCACCAAAGGACATCCTTGGTTGTATTTATACCAAAATTAAGGATAATATTATGAGGTTTGGTATGTTTATAACTGTTTTAGAAGGTTTTTTTTGATTAAAATGAATTTATTAGGATGAAGAATGAGTGAGAGTGAGTTCGTATTTATAGTTGAGGAGGAGTAAAATTCCGGTAAATACACAAAATAATTTTTTATTGGGAGGTATCCCTTGGATAATGTGGATAATTTTTTTTATAATAATAGATTACAAGGTTTATTTAATTGATACACACCTCCACCACTCAAAAATAAATGCATTTTTATAATATTATTCATTAAATTATATGTTTCCGTATATTTACCATTTTGGATTTTATTAAGGTAACTAATTTTCTAGCCTAAGAAATTTATTCATTATGGATAAATTTAAGTGATAGTTATTATTAAATTTACAACCAATTATTCTAAAATATTACATCTCATCTATAAAAAAATATCATATGTATTTGAAATTAAATTTAACAGAAGAACACATAATATTAAAAAAACACTACTTTAACTATAACCATGCTAACAAAGTTTTTAGTATTTATGGGTCAATATGTTCATTATAAAAGATACATTGGTACATTAAAAAACCATATATAATATTTATTAACATTTTGAAATGACTTGTAAGCGTAGAGGATTTTTATTAATTTTAAATCATTTATTAAAAAAACATTAATGTAACTTTAGACATTATTTATTTAATACTAACTTAAAATATATGTATACAATTATGTAATTAAAATATATTACTTTCACACTATCTTAACATGATTGAATTATCTAAAAATTAAATTAAGATAATAATTAATTCTATTTACTTATTTTTTAATATTTTTTGAATTGTTTGTTTTAGTTAATTAATAACTAAATAATTATTTTGTTGGTATTTCTTAAGAATTTAAATTAATTAATTCATATAAAAAATAAATTTAAATTTTCATGATATAAAATATCATTTATAATTAAAAATAGTATATATAATTGAACATATGTTAGATTTTTCCCTATCCCAAATCATTATATATGTTAAAAGTAAGAAGATATTTTTTTCTTTTTCTTTACATTACTTATTATAAGGGTAAACTACATGGAATAGTATACGAATATAAAATAAAAATATATCCATAGGTTTTAAGGGTATAAATATTTCCATAAAATGGGTTTCTCATAAGTTTATAGGTCATTATGTCCTTTAACATTAAATTTTAGTCCCTTAGTAAACGTGTTTCTCTGTTAACCACTATGGCTAATTTTAGTTGGTTTCATAAATAATTATGATCAAAACTTTAGTTGGAATTATTAGACATTATAAATTAAGAAAATTTAATATATTCAACCCATTTCTATAAATTCAATTCATATAATTTTCAATGCTAAATTTAAAATTAATCCTTCAAATAGTATATGATAATAGGACTTCAAATTGAAAAAGTTCAAAACATTGAAATGTTTTATATCCAATTTCAATGTTAAATTGACTATAATGAAATATATTGGATTTTTGGATGTATAATTTAACTAAATATACTTTAAAACCAATATAAAATATAATTTAACTATAAAATATTTTGAACAAAAATGTTGTTTTCAATTAAAATTCATTATTTTCTACTATTCATCAGAAAATGAATCTTTTTTGAAAAATAAAAAACATTAATAATAATTTAATTTTTATGTTACTATTTAAAAAATGAAGTATATTTTTGAAAATATAATTTATAAACATATCAAAAATTAGATTTAACATAAGTTCTCCATTAAAAGATAGTAAAATCATCATTCAAGAAATACATGTTTTATGTGAAAAATTTAATTTCTTCTTATCTCTTATCTAGAAAATACATAATATGGATGTTAAATATTTTATTGAAAATAAAATATAAACATTTTATTAAAATCATTCAAAAAAAGTGTTTTTTTATTTATTAATATTAAATGTGATTTTTCATAGAAAATTTGATTTTCAGAAACAACATTTCTTATTTTTAAAATAGTTGACTAAAAATTATGTTTTTATTTAATGACTAAAAATAGATATTACTTTAATTTATAACAATTTGGTTAGCAAAGAATTCATTTTATAAAAATTCATAAACCAAATTTTCATAATTTATTAAAACCTTTTTATACCCTTTATTCTAACATCAAAGTGATAACTATAATAATATTTTAATAATATGTCATGTTTCGAATAATGTAAGGGTTATATTTAGAAGAATATTATCTTAGTGTTTCATATAAAGAAATATTAACTTGTTGTATTCAATACCTCAATGAATTTTAATTTAATTTAAAAAAAATAATTAATAAAAAACTTAGGGTGTTTCAGGAACCTATTAAATTCTATGTTCGTGATATTCCTTTATGGTCCATATAAAAACACTGCTTTCTATGCACAAATGAAAGCCACCTCTATGGATGACTTCTATAATGAAGATCTCATGAGGTTCCTAATTTTCATGCCTCCTTTATTAAAACCTTCAATTATTTCAGGATGGGGTCCTCCATCCTCATTAATTGACTTCACTACGTTACATTTTTAACTTTATAAATTGATGGCAATAATATCCTCTCTAACATAAATGACTCTACATTAATGGTTTCAAGAATGATCCACACTACATGGTTTACACTCCTCCTTCACGGTTCGCAAACTCTCTATGTAACGGTGTTCCTGTAATATGATCTACCTTCATTTATACATTATCCTCATGATATTCTTACATTACTATGTATAAAACCATAATTTTCCAAAAATATTTCAGGAAACATCAAAAAATACTAGAAATTTGCATCCCCAAAAATTTGGAAAACACTGGAAAACAATTCCATTTCAATTACATTTCACGTATTTCATTATCTTTAAAGTATCTCTCTAAATCATTAAACACCTTGATGAACATTGAAAATTATTTAATATAAATACAAATAGACCAAAAACACTATCATAGATTATCTTCATTTCAATGACATTTGATTCATCCACCAATGGAAAATATTCCTATAAAAATAAGGAACCCCTTGGTTATTCATAAAACATTGATTTTCCACGATGAAACTCACAACAAAAATATATCAGGGGATAACATGGATATGAAACCAATTATAGTTCCTAGAACAGATATTGTACCGCTTATAGGGTTTTAATCAATGATACTTATTTTTATAAATTCTTTAAATTTCCTAATTAAACTTTTATGACAGTTAGATTCATTATACACTCTTATTATCTCTTCATATCCTATATGAGATAATAAAATTAAGTTAGACATCACATGAAAAATTTTATAAGGTTCGATCTAGATGTGAGAGCCTAATCATTTTCGTAGTCATCCTATGAATATTTTATTTTTTTCACTATAATTTGAAGAGATTAGAAATGTATATAATTCGTATGAAATATTCAATCAAGGATTATACACTTCTCTTCATGAGTAGGTATCATCCATATCCCACTAAAGTAATGTATTGAGTTATTTATATTAGTACCATCAGTTATTCAAGGAATCTGTATCATTCTTGAATGTGAAACTGGTCTTCCAAAAAAATTACAAATGCATCAAAATCAAAGATAAGATCTAATTTAGTGAAGAATTTAACCATTAGGATATTCCAACTACATCTTCATACACATCACCTTCACCTCACAAATCTTCTGGATGATCTCATCATACACAAGATCGTGAACATATGGGAATGATATCCTTACTCCTCCAAAATAAGTGTGTAGACCTATATAAGTAAGAAAATATTTTCTTTCCCCATAAAAAAATTGTTGAAACAACATAGGTCAATTTTAACAATCATTATTCAATACAGATGATTTTCAATGTTTTATAGTGTCATCTTCTTCTGCATAAGTATAAAACATAATTTTTATTCTTTTCTTATTATGTTTATATTTGAATAATGAATGTGAATAATGGTTTCAAAATAAATTTTCGAACATCCATATTCTTGAATTCATTAAATATATGGGTTAAATACTCCATGAAAATTAGTAGTAACTGTCATGACTATTAGTTTTGAATATTTGAAATTTAAATATCTATAAAAACTACATGACGTTCTCTTTTACTTATAGTCAAAAACACATTTTAAAAACACTATGTAACCTGAAATAAATATCTCATTCAATACATGGCACATTGATTTGGCACCATCTTATAGAGTGTGGAGAACTCAATTCACCATACAGATTCACCTTCAGTTCGATACTATAATCTCATCATGAATATCAAGTCTTTGGGATGATTTTTTATGAACAAAAGTCCATGAGAGGTACCTAAGTTATTAGGAATCTTTTTTTTCTTATTAACTAACTTTTACAATTTTCTTTACATGTAATTCTCCTAATTCAAATCAACTTATGTTATATTTTATTACATGTATGTTATTTTTCTTATGCATATGATAATTCAGTTACATGCATAATATCTTATAGAGAAATTTCTCAGACCTAATGTTTTTTTATTAAATTTTTTATAACTCCCTTACATGAATTATATCATACGGTGAAATTTATTACACGTAAAATATTTTTATTAAACATATGATAATTATCCTATACACACAAAACATTATGGAATGAAACTCACATTTCTAAAGCAAAAAAAAATTGAATCATGATGCACCGATGATCATCAGGATATTTTTTTCTCTAATAGTCTTAAAAAGAATCATATTTTTCTCAAAATAGTACTTAAAACAATCTCTTTTTTTAATATCAAATTTCGATAAGAAAATCATTTCATAAGATGTCAAAAGTCATACAGGCTTAATAAAAATACCATATGACCAAAATTTATAATGTATATCATCAATAACCCAAAAATTATATGTTAAATTAAAAGAACATAAAATATTCAAAACATACTTTATATCACTTCAAAGCTCTAGAGATACACCTCTAAAGGATATCAACATATATTATTGAGAATTTCTATGAATTTAAGAGAAAAAAGGTTTCTATTAAGTCTTTTTCTAGCTATAAAATTCATTTTGGAATCATTTTTAAAAATGTTTTGAAAATTAGAATAAGATAAATAAAATCATAGAATGCATTCTCAATGTGTTTATGATATATGAACTATGCATGATATTTATAGGCTCTAGTTATGTGTAGAAAGTATTTATATAAAAAGGATTAAGCCAGAAATGGAATATTATAATTTTATAATAGTCACACCCAATCATTAAAATATAATTTTGGTTTTGGGATGGAAGGAAATTTTTTATATAGGATGGAAATTTCTCAGGTTATCATTAAATGTCTTTAAAACCCCATGGAAAGTATTTATTGTGTATCAGTGTTTTAGAATTAAAATCTTTTATTTTCAAGTGTATATGATACAAAATTTATTCTTTATCGGTGGTTTATATATTATAATGTACTAAATCAATATAAGGATTGATAAATCTTTTATTTTAACCTCAAATGATGATAAAAGTGTTACTAAATCATAGATTTTAATGCAAAAGAATATTTCAATCTTTGATGGATCTAAATAAAGAATGTGTATAGTTATCTTATTTATCTTATATGGTAACACAATTTTATTATAAAAAATGTTTTTTATTAAAAATATGAGATGATGTCATAGATACACATGATTTAAGATTCATAAAATTCCCTAACATTCTTGAATGTAAGGGGAGGATAAAAAAGTTTTATCTTGCATAAAAAAGTGTATCTGATAAATATATTAAAATGTGAGAGATATAGAACTCACCACACATCCTTGGAATATTATCAAGAATAAAAACTTTTCTCAATACTTTACTCAAAATATATATAATACCTTATATCATATGGATAAATAGTTTATTTGTAAAATATTGACACTGAAACAAATATGTGTTAACTCTGAACATAAAAAAGTATATGTATCTTAGAATGGTGTTATAAAGAGAATATAGCATATAATAGGTTAGTGGGAGTATGTTTAAACTTAGTGATGTTTAGAGATTAAAAAATTGATATTATTCCAAACAAAATACAAATTTAATGTAACTTAATATCTTAAATGATATAGGGTATATTAGTAAAAGACTAATGTAACTAGTTTACATTAGTTACCAAAAGATTTCAAGGAATAAGGTTTAAATAAAGGGTTATAATAATGATGATGATGGTGAAATTAAAAATAGAGTTCTAATTTGAAAATATAAGTTGTTAATATCATAACATTTGATTTTTTAAAATTTAAGAGTTTGAATATTATGTTTAAAGATTTGAACTTTTAGTGTTTGATTCCTATGTCTCAACATTACTCCAACATTCATTATTTAAAGAAATCAATCCCTGGAGAGTTTAGTGGGATGGTTTTATCAAATATTCAAAAAGATATGTGGTAATAAATTCATTAAGATGTAGTGAATTTAAAAAACCTTAATAGTGTGGTAAACATAAGGGTGATCTGTCAGTCTATCATGCGTAATTTGATGATATTGGAACCTAGATAATACATGATTTTTCATCTCATATGAAAAGTATGACATATGTTACGTTGATAGAAATATACCGAGGAAGTATATGATCATATGTATATGAGAAAGGTAATGTGATTATCTGTTTTATGAGAGGCATGTTATGGGAAAATCTATAAAGGTTTATGATGTGTGATGTATTAATTGACTAGGTAAGTCTATACATAGAGAATTGAGAATATTTGAGTAGTTATATGGGATTGACATACTTCATGTTTTTGGTCACTATATGCGTTAAAAAATGAATCATTTGGAAATATATGCTTATATAAGAAACAATCGATGGATATAGGTATAGAGATACATGTGTTTGGTGGATATCATTCCCAATATCATTATATCTAGAGTAACACTATTACATTTCTAGAGTTCATGATTTGATTATCTTTATGGAATCTTGTATTTGTATATGTTATCAGCACTAGAAATTCCCATGGGGTCACACCTGGTTGAATGAATGGGGATTTATATTTAACTCAGAGATCATCTAAAAAAGTGTTTTATATTTTATCTAAAAATATTTTTTCATGGATATTCATGATTTTTTACTTATGATGTAATACATAATGATATTTGATGGTAGATTTAAAAAGTTTTTTTTGATATAAAAAGGATTTATGGATATGGATTTAAACATTGATTGTATATGATACAATATAAGGTGAAATGGAACAAAATATATGAGGAATTAGTGTAAGTAGGAATTATTAGAGATATTCCCTAATGTAAAGAGAATGTTTTTTATTGTATTTTATGATACATTTATTTCATATAGTGTGACATGCATGGAATATTAGGTACCTTTTATCAGTTGTATTAGGGATATTGTAAGGCTTGTTATGTGATATCATGACACTAAATTTAAATCATATTGAATGATTGATAAGGTGTAAAAATATTAAATATTAATGTTAAATAATATTCTAAATAAGCCTTTATTTATATAAATTTCATAGTAGGGTCAATAGTACATTCATATGATAAATTCATGTACATATGATGCATTGAATCGCATATTTCATAATATATGAGTAAATGATACAAAGCCACGAGAGTTTCACAAAGATTATATAAAAGAGGATTAATCATTGAGATTTTTTGGGGGATCCTTTCTAATGATTTCACTACTAATTCACACATTTCTATATCGTCTTGTTTTATGAGATACTAGAATACCGTCGAAGAGAGGTGAATCTTGCCTGAGTGTTGATGATTTGGTTCTTCCCTTGGATACACAAAGAAGGATATAATCCAATGGTTGTCTCACTATGATATTATTCAAACATATTCCAAAAGATAGTGGAATTGGAATTCATTAGCGAAAGGTACTTGAGTTATTCATTTTATTTATATATATGGTTCTTGATTCATTTATGGAATTCTAGGGATTTGAGGTTTCTAATGCTTTCTTCTATGTAGAACAAGAATTCTAGGGATTTGAGGAACCCATGATTTTCCTCCTCCATTGGTGGAAGAGGGTGCACCTATGGCAGTAAGGGTGGATGAGGTCGTGTCAACCCGAGAAGAGGGAGAAGCAACAAGCCTTCCCTATGTTATCTTTACATTTGAAAAGGGTCAAATGAATGGAATGAGTGAAGGTGAAGTAAGTGGAGATGAGAAATACTGAAACCTTTTTCTTGAAAGGTTAGGGGATTACACAAGGATGGCTTCCCTTTGATCTTTTTATGGGGATTATTTTTAAGGAGGATGCCCGTTAGAGGATTTTTTGGGGCTTACTTATAAGTAGGATGCTAATTTGAGGTTTGTTTGGGATTTACTCCTATAGAGGATTCCCATTTGGGAGTTGTTTATGGATTACTCTTTAGGAGGATGCCCATTTGGGAATTGGTTGGGGCTTACTACTAAGGAGGATGCCCATTTGGAAATTGGTTGGGGTTTACTCAAAAGAAGGATTTCCATTTGGGAATTGGTTGGGGATTAATCCTAAGGAGGATAATGGTTTGGGAATTTGTTGGGGACTACTTTTAAGGAGGATACCCATTTGGGAATTAGTTGGGGATTACACCTAAGGAGGATACCCATTTCAGATTTATCCTGGAATATGAGTCACGACATGAGGTTTGATGAGATTCTTGAAGTGTGTATCGACTCAAGGTAGTTGAGGAATCCATTAGGAGAGTCCAAACTTGTAACATGTGAAAGGAACCTAGAAGATTATGTCTACTCAAGGCACATAATTGAGTGAGATGGAGTGTCTCAAATCGTGGTATTCCAAGGTTGGAAGTTGAGATACCTAAGGGCGCAATGGAAAATGCTGTCAACCTGACCCTAAAAGATTTTCGTGCGACTCTCCATTTTTAATGGTGGTCAGTGATGGAATCAAAGGGACCATCTCGAAGGACCGAGACCACAACCAGGCACTAATAACAAGCAGTGGTGTGTGGGAATAGCCCCCATGGTATGGGCTAGCACGGTCGCACAGTTGCTCCGCGCAGGTGCTCCATGAAGGTGCTCGGCCAAGATGTGTTGTTCAGGTGCTCCGTGTAGGTGTTCCCCCAAGGTGTGTTACATAGGTTCTCTATGTAGGTGATTCATGTAGGTGAATTTTACAGGTGATCCACTCAAGACCATGACATTGTTCTATATGTTTTATACCCTAATGGGACATTGAACCACTTTACCCAGTTTAATTCTCTCTTCTCTCATGTTTTAGAGACATACCTGAGAAAATTTGGGGATCTTGGTGAAAGAGCTATCCAATATGAGCTTTGGTACTTATTATAAATTTCTCTATCCTTGAAATGGGGAGACCAAGGGTCCTATTTATAGGCATGGAGGGGACCTTGTCGAAAGCAAGTTTTCCATGAATGTCCTTTGCTTAGGACTTCTGTGTAGGGGTGTTGAAATTATATTTCCATGTAGTTCCTCTGAATTGGTCCTCCGCATAGCTACCTTTGTGAAATTTATTCTTCTTCCAAGTGACATAAATTTTGATCCGTTAGTATTTTTGGTCTCTGTGATGAGAAAAATCAAAGGTCATGAAGAGATATACCCTTATTGAGATGGTAAATACACCATGTCTTCTGCGAAGAAACTCAGAAATTGAATTTAATGCGTCAACAAATTTTCATCATTGATCTTGGAAATCCACTACCTACTTCAGTATGGTGGGATAATTACACTTATCCATAGGCATGGAGTAGAATTTGGAACATAGAAATATATCTTTCATCTTCTTCCTTCATGGTGAAAACTTATTTACACATACTTGAAATTTTTTGTCTACTTGATAATCAAATTTGGTCTCTACGAAAAATTTCATGGAATATATTTCATAGTGTTTTCAAATGCCCCCCCACCTTAGAATTTTATTTATTCAGAACGAAAAAGAATCTTTTTCTATTGTAAAATAAGGGAACTTTTATGCCTTCTAACATCATTGGTTTGATTTGAAGATACATCATATTTGGAATGATAATCAAAATATTTCCTAAGCTATAGGGCTTAGTTGGCATAGTTTGACTGTTCCAAGGTTCATATAGACAACCCTACATAATTCGTTTCTATTAACTTTTATTACTCAATATTAACTAAACCATATAAAAAATGTACATTTAGTGAGTTGAGACTCGACATTTTTCCAAAGTACCCTTTGCGTGTTTCTAAACTGGTGATTACCACGTCTCTTGTTGTTGTCAGTTTAGAGTTATGCATGTTGTACTATAAAGGGATAGTGTTTATGGTCAAACAGATTTAACCAAAAATTTTGAAATTAGATCCCAATCAAGACTTAGTGACTAAGAATTGATCTAATATTCTTTAAATATTTCCATGGGGATTCTTGAGTCCTGATTTTTTATAGTCACCAATTCGAAAACTTGTATAAACACAAAAGAATTCTTTTCCGAGAATGAGGTTACCATTAATTGATAAACACATTATGGGGGTTTTGTTATGTAGGGTTGACTAGGGTACATGGAACATAGCCAAATAGTGGAATCTTTTGACTAACATGCCTATTATGTTGGAAAATTGTACCTAAGGCCACATAATGGCACATAATGCCTAGTTAAGACAAAGAGATCTTGGGAATTTTAATATTTTACTGCTAATAGACAAGGGAAAATAAGATTTGGGTGACACAAGACCACAGAGGGTGATTTTCCACGGAAATGGATTTTCATAATAAAGATTTATCTATGCCTCTATATGTCATCAATAGGAAAACTACTACAAAATTAATTTTGTTTATGAGGAATGGTTAAAAATTTTCAGAAAGGGGAATATTGGATGTCATACTATGTAGTTTTATGTCATGCATGGAGGACACTGTGTTGTGGAGTTTTAAGTCATGAATTGGGGACATTGTACTATGTAATTTTATGTCATGCAGGTGAGGATATTGTACTCTGTAGTTTTAAGTCATGTTGTGAGGATATTGTACTGTGCAGTTTAAATTCTTCCAGGGTGGAAACTATAGTGTGATATTTTAATTCATGTAGTGAGGATATTTTGTGGATATAATTTATGGACTTTAGCTTTTACCAAAGGTATGAGACTCTCATAATTTCTTGATAATTTTTTTGGAAACAAACTACCATATTTAGGTATGGAAGGGAAGTATTGTAAACTATGATTTATGAATTTCTAAATTCGAATAATGATTTGGGAACTTAAGGGATAAAGGCATTTGAGGATGTCTTTTAAAATAATGAGGTTTCCATTATTTAAAAAAACTGTTATGGAGGCTGTATTATGTAGGGACAACTGGGGAATATGCTAGATATCCAAATAGTGGAATATTTTGACTGCCACGCCTGTCAGGTAGAAAAAATATACAAGTCCACCTTAGGGAACAAACTGCATTGTCAAGAAAAAATCTCTCAGAATTTTGATAGTAGGTTGTTAAAAGCCGAAGAAAGTTTATGGAGATTTATATTTTCTGAAGCACATAGTTTTGTTTATGAATAAAGTTACCTGAATATAGAGAGAGTATTTCCGATCATGATTTATATATATTAATTGGAATGGGATTTATTTGAAGGTCTAACCCAAACCTAGGTAGTATGGTGTTTGTAGTTTTTAGTTCATACAACTAGGACCAGAAATGGAAACACTATTTGATATGAGGCCAAGTGATCCAAGGTTATTTCATATTTCTTTGATCACATAGAGAGGGAAATGTGTAAACCATGGTCTTAAAGACTTTCAGATTAATAGAACGGTAATGGAAAAAATATATATGAATGAGTTCCTTAAAATACAGATTCTTGTATATTGTTATCAAAGTTTGAAGGGGACAAAAGTCACCTTAACCAAGAACAAAATTACCATTATTTGACAAACCCATTATGGGAGTTGTGTTATGTAGGGAAAACTGGGGCGTATGTTTCATAGCCAAACAATGTCATATTTTAACTGGTAGTCTGCTATGTGGCCAACTTATGCAAGGCCACCTAAGGGCATGTACTTCATAGTCAATCAGAAGAGCTCTTAGATATCATAGCCTTTGTCCCCAAAAACCATAAGAAATACTATGAAGTTCTGAAAATATTCATGATTAAGAGTTTGAAATATTGAAAGTGGTTTTGTTCAATAAACATGAAAATATTTTGATCAATATTGGCCATTATTTTTGAAGTATTTTACATATATCTGACTCGTATGATGAAATGGAGACTTTCGTTATTTCATTTGAATTAATATTATGATGTGCAGTTTAGAGTCATGCAAAGAGGACATAAAGTGATTCCAAAAAAATGTAATATTGTGGCTAGACCATGGAATTAAACCCAGGTGTCACCACATATCTCATGTGGATGAGAATCAATCCATACGTAGTTCTTTAAATAGTCCCTATGTAGGTTTTATTCTTACATAAGGAATAAAGGAGATTTTTTATCGTGAATGGGCCTAAGATTGGAGATCTAGGTGTCTCTACATATCTCATATGAATTATAATCAAGCCAAACGTAGTTACTAAACAATCAATTGTCAAACACATCGAGTCTGATGTGGGAGATAGGGTCTATAAACACATTCTAGAAGAATGATTTTAATTTAAGACACATTATGGTATGAAAATCAAGTCATGTATCTTTAAAAAAAACTCACTATAGATTTGGTTTAAATAAAGGGGGGGAAGGGAAATACAAAATTTGGGGTTGTGTATGGGCCCAATATTCAAGATTAAGGTGTCTCAATGTATCCTACATGGATGAGAATAAAGCCACATGTAGTTCTTGAAATGAGGTCCCTATGCCGATCTGATTCAGACAGAGGGAAGAAAGCGACTCTTGTGCTATTAAAGAGTATCAATGATGTAAATGATACATGCATATGGCTGCTCCTAACGTCAAGTATAGAAGACATTAACCATACATTTCAATGTCGTGTAACAGTGAAAAATGATGTCATGCGGTTTAACGTCATGTGACAAGGACAAAGATGCTATTCATTTTACCATCATGCAGCATTTACGCTTATGGATTTTGGAAATTTTAATGTCTTGAGACTATGACCATGTGTTGTGATGCTTGGAGTCATGTAGCTAAGAAATTTTATGCAGTCACACAAAGTATTTCTTCAATAATCTCACAATAGGTTGATTTGTAATAAGCTCTCCATCCATTTAGATTAGGGAAAAATATCCATTTTAGTGGACCTTAATTATAGAAAAAGATCCTTCCCACTTTGGATCAAGTTTTGGAGGTTTCTTTCTTGGTATCATTGGATTCCTGAGTACCAATTCCAATTATCCTTGATGAAATGAACAAAGGCAAACTTTCTTGTTAAAGGCACATGCTTTTATGTTCTAATAGAATTATAAATGATGTATAGTATGATATATTTTTGTGTCTAATCATTCCAACTCATAAAATTATTTCTGAGACTTCTCATTTGCAGACAACTGGTCATAGATTTCACCTCAGAGAGAAGGATATTGAATTTCAATGGACAATATTGATTTTGTTTCATACACCAATGAATATGGGGTTACATGAGTGGCAGTACAGGTAGTAGTCCGGTAAGCCCATAAATCATGAAAAATTTTATTAGGCCCTAATTTATTATCATTATCCACTATTTTTTAGAGTATATTTTATAGGGTCTTATTGAAGTCCTCTATCTGTCCATTTTCCACTCCATGATAGCGATATCAAAAGTTGGATTTGATATTGTGAAAGGTACATGAGTTATTCATTTTATGTATATATATGGTTCACGATTCATTTATGGAATTCTTGTGATTTGAGGTTTCTAATGTTTCCTTCTATATTGAACAAGAATTACTCATTCCCTAGAAACCTATTAAAATAATTTCAAAAACTCCTTTTATATATCTTCCAAAATAATTTGGGAAAGATATCGTTAATTTTACCTAGAACTATATCATATGAAATAACTTGGTAATATCAATCTAAAAATAATTTTATATAAACTCCAAAAAAATTAAAAGTAACTATTTATGTTTATAAAACATTATCCCAATTAAATAAACCATAAACTAGGACCCATGTGAAATTTTTTAATTGAAAAAAAATATAATTTATAGAATTTATAAATGTAATAAAATATCATGAACTAGAAAAATAATCATTCCTACATAATCTAAAAATGGGTCTGGAGTGATCTCTATAAAATGCATGTGTATTATAGTTCTTTGAAACATGATTTCTAGTTTAGGAATCACTGCTTCCAGGAGGTTTCCATTGGATTTATTCATGGAACATGAAACATCCAACAGTTCTTTATAAAAAAAGGTACTTTCTTTCCACAGGTAGGCATTCATTATGTTTGAACTCTACGATACTTAAGAACATGCATTGGTTAAGAGGATTTAAGGTTAGACTCATCACACCCTTTTTTGGGGGGAATTATTGTCTAATTTGGGAATATATTTTTAAATTTAAGATATTTTCATCAATCCTTGTTAATTCACCATGTATAACATAAGTTTCCCTAGGAATTTGAAATCACTTATTAACATATGTGAAATTTAGAACCAATGTTGTGTATTCGAGGATCTTCATTACTGGAGAAATCCATATGTATTCAAGGTTATCCATCAATGGTATCCTCTCATATACTATTTAGAGAATCTTTTAATCATTTTTATGATGATACTGGGTTTTAAGCCTCTCAGTGGGGCACTCTGGAATTAATTTTCATCCAGGAAGATGAAGGTTTGTTTTGATATTGGGATCATACCCATAAAATGGATTACCTAAGTATCCTTTTGAAAGGAATCAGAACCCTCATAGTTCGATGCTGCTTAATGGGATACATCATACCTTTTAAGGTCATGTGATAAGCAGCAAAAACAATAGTTTAATGTCATGTGGTAAGGACATATAAGTGAAAGGTGCTTAGTCAAGGATTGGGGTGGGACTTATTTCAAAGCCGCCCAAGGAACATGAAAAAGGATTTGGGTTTCCAAGTATGATTAGATGTTTTTGGGAATATCTTCCAGTAAGAACATGGTTGATTTGAGGTTTTGGGTTTGAACCTCAAGGAGGCTTCATACGTATCCCATGTGGATGGGAATCAAATCCCATGTAGTTTGATGAATCTCTTATAAGGGTGTTGTCTTATGAGAGAAACGAGTGTGGGATTACTTCCAAAAATGGATGCCTTGATAATTTGGGGGTTTAATTTGGGGATTTTTTCTAAGGAGGATGCCTAGATTAAGAAAAATAAGGGTGGATTCCTGAAGAATATATCCAGTGAGCTCAATCCATTATGAAGGCATCCTGCGTATAAAAATTATGTTGGGATTCAGAGTTCTCCTAATTCATTCATTGTGGTGGGTATTATGCATGAGAGTTTCCTATTATATGGGACATGATTGGGTAAACCATTTTGGAAGGTCACCCTTTTGATCTTGGGCATTCAAGTAGGTGTCCTACGTATCCTGTTTTGAACAAAAATATTATTTCTAGTAGTTTAATTTTATGGGAATGTTTTGTGATCATGTAAAATATCTCAGCCCGCCTGAGTCATGATCAGTGTGAGAAAAAAGAGGGTGTAAAAAGTTTAACAAAGGAACCCACACTTTTCCTCCTCCATTGGTGGAAGAGGATGCGCCTATGGCTGTATGGGTGGATGAGGTCGAGTCGACCTGGGAAGAGAGAGAAGCACCAAGCCTTCCCTCTATTCTCTTTACATTTGACAAGGTTCCAATGAAAGGAATGAGTGAAGGTGAAAGATGTGGAGAGTACAAATACTGCGACATTTTGCTTGAATGGTTAGGGGCTTACTCTGGGATAGATTCCCTTTGATCTTTTTATGGGGCTTATTCTCAAGGAGGATGCCCATTATAGGATTTTTTGGGAATTACTACTAAGTAGAATGCTCATTTTAGGTTTGGTTGGGACTTAGTCCAATGTATGATGCCCATTTGGGAGTTGGATAGGGCTTACTCTTAAGGAGAATGCCCATTTGGCAATTGGTTAGGGCTTACTTCTAAGGAGGATTCCCATTTGGAAATTGGTTGGGGATTATTCAAAAGAAGGATTTCCATTAGGGAATTGGTTGCGAATAAATCCTAAGGAGGATTTTGGTTTGGGAATTGGTTGCGGACTACTCTTAAAGAGCATGCATATTTGGGAATTAGTTGGGGATTACTCCTAAGTAGGATACCCATTTGAGATTTATCCTAGCATAGGAGTTAGAAGATGAGGTTTGATGAGTTTATTGAAGTGTGTATCGACTCAAGGTAGTTTAGGAATCCATTAGGAGAGTCCAAAATCGTAACATGTGAAAGGAACCTAGAAGAGTATGTCGACTCAAGGAACTTAATTGAGTGAGATGGAGTGTCTCAAATCATGGTATTCCAAGTCTAGAAGTTTGGAGACCTAAGGGCGCAATGGAAAATGTTGTCAACCTGACCCTAAAATTTGTGGTGAGACTCTCCATTTTTAATGGTGGTCAGTGATGGAAGTAAAGGGACCGGTGCGAAGGGCCGGGACCACAACCAGGAACTAATGACAAGAAGGGCTACATTGGCATAACCCCCTTGGTATAGGCCAGCACGGTCGCACAGGTGCTCGACAAAGGTGCTCCATACCAATGCTCGGGCAAGGTGTGTTGTTCAGGTGCTATGTGTAGGTGTTCCCCCCAAGCTTCATTGCATAGGTTCTCTATGTAGGTGATTGATGTGGATGCATCATACAGGTTCTCCACACAAGACCTTGACATAGTTCTATATGTTCAATACCCTAATGGGGCTTTGAACCACTTTAACCAATTTAATTCTCCTTCTCTCATGATTTAGAGACATACCTGAGAAAATTTGGGATCTTGTTGAAAGAGCTATCCAACAAGAGATTTGGTACTTATTCTAACATTTTTTATCCTTGAAAAGGGGATCCCAGGGGTCCTATTTATAGGCATGTATGGGACCTTGTCGAAAGTATGTTTTCCACGTTTTTCCTTTGCTTAGGTCTTCTGTGTTGGGGTATTGGAATTATTTGTTCTTGTAGGTCCTCTACATTGGTCCTCCGCATAAGTACCTTTATGAAATTTATTCTTCTTCCGAGTGACATAACTTTTGATCCATTAGTCTTTTTGTCTCTGAGATCAGAAAAATCAAATGTCATGAAGAGATATACCATTATTGAGAGGGTAAATACACCATGTCTTCTGCGAAGAAACTCAGAAATTGAATTTAATGTGTCAACACATTTTCATCATTGATCTTGGAAATCCACTACCTACTTCGGTATGGGGGATCATTCCACTTATCTATAGGCATGGAGTAGTATTTTGGCACTGTTGGCGCCAAAAATATGGCCCGAAAGGAAGGAACGAAAAAGACAGCCGGCGCGCTGCCTCGCGAAGCACAGCCGCGAAGCACAGCCGCGAAGCCCCGCCGCGAAGCGCCCCAACCTTGGCGGCCCCGCGAAGCTCCGGAGGCGTTAATCCTCCGTGGACCGGTTTGACGTTCGCGAGGCGCCGCGAAGCCCCTGAGGCGTTAATCCTCCGCGGACCGGTTTGACGTTCGCGAGGCGCCGCGAAGCCCCTGAGGCGGTAATCCTCCGCGGACCGGTTTGACGTTCGCGAGGCGCCGCGAAGCTCCAGAGGCGGTAATCCTCCGCGCACCTGTTTGACGTTCGCGAGCCGCCGCGAAGCCCCGAAGGCGGCGCGCGAGCCCTGCTTCGTGGCGCCCCTTCCCTATAAATACTCGACTCCCCCTGAGTCCCCGGGACGGACAATCCGACTCTTCGGCTTCTCCTCTCCCGAATCGCGAAGCACGCTTTGCCCCGGGAATCATGAGCTCCGCGAGGTATTCCTACTTCGCGAGACGACTCTGATTTGTTTTGTTTTGAGCACCTCTTCCGAGAGGGATGCCCTTCGCGAAGCTCAAGGGCTTTCGCAAAGGAAGGGGATTCCCAAGGGAACCCGGGCAGCCGCGGAGCACTTGTGCTTCGCGAAACACCCAACCCATGCTAGTATTCCCTATGCCAAGGCAGGATAACTATGCATCGCGAAGCACATTGCTTGGCAGGACCCTGCTTTGCGAACCACTCTTTCTTCGCGAGGCATTGCTCCGCGAACACTGTTCCACTTCGCGAAGAACCTCCCACTTCCACCTATGCCCCATGCTAAGGCCAAGGCACCCCACTTCGCAAAGCACACTCCTCTTCTTAGCGATTCCTCTTTCCGTGCGACCCTCCAGGTTCGCGCGATGTGATTTCAAAGTCCCATGGACAACACCTCCCGTAGCGTTGCTTCGCCTAATGCTTCTTCGCATAGGCACGCTAACGGCTATTGCTTCTTCGCATAGCCACGCTAACGTGGACCCCTCGATGGTTCCTCCCGCGACCCCCCTTTACCATGGCCTTACCGACACCTTCCCTTCCCCAAGGACCAGAGGGTACCGGTTATGTAAGCCCTAGGGGTGTGGAGTGAACCCACCTCGTCCGAGCTGCAGGACGTTAAACTGCCAAGCACCACGTCCTCAACACATGACGTTAAACTGTGACCCAACCTCGTCTCCCTCACGAAGGGTCCCCCCAGCTCGAACATTCATTACACCACTCGTCTCCATGGGAATGGAACTCTTCCGCACATGGAATGAGATCCTCCTTGTCGGAGTGGTGTATGTTCGCAGGGGAAGGGTCGCCTCAGAGCGTAAATCCCTAACCTTCAGTACGGATGATTGCACCCGTGCATCTCGGTACTTCCCCACTACCAAGGTCAGTGGAGGACGTGATAGGGAACGAGGCACCTCCCATCGCCGGACCAAGGTCCATCTTTCCCGCGCTTTGTCGCGCCCTGGGCCTCCATCCTGGAGTAAGTCCCAACACCATGGGCCGCCCAACGCGTAAGCCCCTTTTCGCTTCTCACGGACGCACCCTTCGCGACGTGATCGTCAGGTCCGTGCGACCTCTTGTTTCTCACACCGAGCATGACTCACGTGGGCTTAGAGTGAGCACCGACCCTGACAAAACCATCCGAACTACGAGGACTTTGATCCGTGTCAAGGCATGGTACATAGGAAGCCTCCATGAGGTTCAAGCCACGTTGCTCGGTCGTTCATTCACGTCGAGTTTCGCCCACGTCCAGCACGACGTTAAACTATATACCCCCGTCCAGCAAAGACGTTAAACTGCACAACCTGAACTACGAGGTCTTTGATCCATGTCAAGGCATGGTACGTAGGAAGCCTCCACGAGGTTCAAGCCCACCAACAGTGGACCAAGGTCCACTTTCACGTCAGGGTTCACTATCGTCCCGCATGACGTTAAACTGCATCATCCGAACTACGAGGACTTTGATCCGTGTCAAGGCATGGTACGTAGGAAGCCTCCACGAGGTTCAAGCCCACCAATAGTGGACCAAGGTCTAATTTCACGTCGGTTCGCCGACAAACCCCCACCTGAACTACGAGGTCTTTGATCCGTGTCAAGGCATGGTACGTAGGAAGCCTCCACGAGGTTCAAGCCCACCACCAGTGGACTCACGAGTCTACTTTCACGTCGGGTCACACCAGCGTCCAACATGACGTTAAACTGCACACTCTTGTCCAGCATGACATTAAACCGCACCCCGGTCTAGTGGTAAGCCATTGTGACCCATCCCATCCGAACTACGAGGACTTTGATCCGTGTCAAGGCATGGTACGTAGGAAGCCTCCACGAGGTTCAAGCCCACCAACAGTGGACCAAGGTCCGCTTTCACGTTGGTTTACCGACGCAACCCACCCGTCATTTCACGTCGGGTCCCATCCTGGTCCAGTGGTAAGCCGCTGCGACCCATTCCCTTTTGAACTACGAGGTCTATGATCCATGTCAAGGCATGGTACGTAGGAAGCCTCCACGAGGTTCAAGCCCACCCATTACCCAATTCACGTCGTGTTCTATCTTCGTCCCGCATGACGTTAAACTGTATCATTTGAACTACGAGGACTTTGATCCATGTCAAGGCATGGTACGTAGGAATCCTCCCAGAGGTTCAAGCCCAACTCCCATCGGGCCAAGGTCCAGCTCCACGTCGGTTTATCGACACCATCCCGAACTACGCGGACTTTGATTCCCTGCCACAGGGATACGTAGGAAGCCTCCTCAAGGCTCAAGCCCAACTTCACTGTCGCCCCTGCGATGGTCCCATTTCATCCCCATCCGCTTCATTCATCAATCCATCACCCATCCTGATTCTCACCCGGGCCACCACATCCCGGGGGAGTCATGCCATCCACTTCCTCGGTGCTCCTAGCGGCGCTTGGGCCACTTTCCATGTGTAAGCCCCATCATATCTCCGGGTCGCTGTCCTCTGTGTACACCCCGATTCATCACTCTTTTCTCCTATAGGGAGTGTACAACCCCGGATCCGTCCCCATTGGGCGTTCTGATCCATCTCTATGGGACCACAGCCGTCTCTATGCGGTACACCAATCTGATCCGTCTTTGTGGGACGTTCTGATCACCCTCATCCGTCTCCGCTGGACGTTAAACTCGCGGCATACCCTGTGTTGAACACGGGAAGCTGAGGAAAACCTCAGATACGTGTCTATGACATGTAATTCCCCGCGCTCGATGTGGGATGCCTCGGGCTTCCACGCCCTTGAGAAGCCTTGTGATCAAGGATAACAGACAGACATGCCAGGTACCCCAGCATCCAGACACGCTACTGACGTCTCAACGTGACTACTCCCCTGACCGAAGGTTGTTGCCCTGACTGGACCCTCTGGAATGTCCCGGCAGGAGCGGCGTAATTAACCGGCACCCATGGAAACATGGCACTGGGAAGAGTTTCACGAACTACGTATTAAATCTATAAGGGAGACCCGGACTAGGTGACGAGTTCTGAGGAGGAATCCACAGGAGGAAGAACCGACATCCCATCATCCCGTTTCGATCAAGGAGCAGACGTACCTGAACAAGGAACGAATGCCGCCCGCCTTTGGAAAGAGGGAATGCGGGGCAACAAAGCCGCGCGTCCCCCCCCCCCCCCCCCGCCTGACGGACGGATGCGCGCGCCCCGGCGAAAGCGTCGGAAACAGAAATGGTGAACCCGACGTGAAATTCTTCTCCTCAGCATGGAGATTAGTAGCGTTCGAGACACCAGTAGATTGACGTGTCACCGGATTCAGATATCCGTTGCCTGGTCCCGCCAAGCGAATGGAGGGCCTGTCGTGAAACTCACCGGCAGTCGGGGTAGTAGAACGTGGGGCACTCCGCTCTGCAGCGTGTTGGCGTGGATCCTTCTCACAGACATGGAGGATGGAAGAACGCTGGGGCACTGGCTGTCAATCCTTTTCCTCTCAGTACTGATGAATTGATCCTTTCGCTTGCCAGGAACCAGGTTGCTACTTCAGAGATGCGGTCACCATCCGCTCCTCGCCCGTGCAGGGGCAGGGGCAGCGCCACGACGGCCACTCCACATGGAGCCACCACCGCCACGACGGCTGCCACATCACGGAATACGGGACGTCCACGTCCCCTTTCCCCATCAGAGGTCATCCAACGGAGGGTGATCAACAGCCTCGTGCACAGGTACGAGGAGGAAGGGATCATCCCGACTAGGGATATGGCCCGCTTGGACCTGGAGGCCTCCAGGCCCCGCCGTCAACGCCGCCCTAACAGGCCGCGCAGGGAGCCCCTGCTCCCCAACTCAACATTCAACCGTTTCGGGAGCCTATCCCCGGAACGCCTTGACGACTCTTCGCCTTACGCCGAAGAGGCAGGCGCGGTCCGGCTCAGCCCGCTCAGGGCCCCGACCTAGGGGCCCCAGGCGAGAGCTCCCGCCCGGCCACGTCAGCGCCACCGTCCGACCCCGCAGGGAGGGCAGGCAGACTACGTGCAGGCAGACCACGTCCCTGCACCACCTGCACCGGCCCGCCTGACCCGACGTCAGCGTCGGGCCCGGGCTGAGGACGCTCGCCTAGCCGCGTCCACGTCGACAGCTACAGTGGCCCGAGCCACCGCTGACGTCCATTATGAAGCCCCCGCCCACATTGAGCAGGGGCACCCCTTCGCCCAACCAGGATCGAGACCCCAACCACCCCGCGAGCAGGCTGGGTTGACTCTCCGGGTTGCAGGCCCAAGAAGTGATCGCCGCGAGCTAACCCGCGGTGATGCCACCCCGTACGGAGGTCCTCCCCGTGCCACTACTCCACAGAGCGTGGGCCTTTCCCGCTCCGAGGTTCTCCATGGAGGCATGCCTCGTGCTGCCCCCATCCTACAGGAAGACCTGCCCCGTGGCAGTGATGCTCCGCGCGGAAACATTTCCCGCGCCCGCTGTACAGGGTATGGAGTCCATCCTTCTGAGGGCACCGTCCATCCGGTCCTTCTTCAACGTGGGGGTCCCCCCTACGTCCTCTCCGCGACTGGCGAAGGTCCTCCTCGCCCCAGCAACTCAAGGAGTGAAGGTCAGCCTCGCTCCACCCGCATCGATCATGGAGGTCTTCCCCATGCTCCTTCCAGTTCCAACAGAGGTCCCGCCCACACTGGTACTATTCATGGAGGTCCTCCCCGTGTACCCTTCGACATTTGCCCCGGTGCCCCTCGTGCCCCGGCTGTCTCAAGTGGGGGCCCTTTTCGTCATGGCGCCAGCGCCGCCCCAAGGCTGCCTGGTAGGGGTCAACCTTGTCCCGAAGAGCCACCCAGGGGCAGAAGAGCGGGTCGTCGCCACCAAAAGAAGAATCCTGGGAAGGTCTAGGGGGAAATCAAACCTGCCCGCTTCTCCGATTCGGAAGTGGAACACGATTCAGCGATGGAACCTTCTCCCAGCTCCTCCGTATCAAGGACTGGGGCAGGAACCAAACGCGTCAGCCTCGTTCTTCCAGAATTTGAGGTCCACCGGATTCCCGCCTCTCTCCGCAGGTACATTCAGGAGGAAGAGATTGTGAGAACTTCGCAGGTTTCAACCGCACAGTCACCGCCATCGTCACCCGAAGCGCCCTCTACCTCTACTCGGGATCGCGAGGAGCTATTTTGGGGGTCAACGGTGGTGGAGCCACGACATGACCGGACACCGGTAACGGCAATTCCCGTACCCGAAGCAGTGGCTGTTAGCCCGTCCTATCGTGACGTGGTGGTCAGGTCACCTTGCTCTTCAGAGGAAGGCCCAGAATTCGGTGGCCAGTCTGCTCGCGCACCGTATTCTCCACCGCCGAGTTTGCTATCCCAGAGGTCAGCCTCGGTACCGCTACCGGTCCCTCAGTCGCCCCCGGTTAATGAGTGGGGAAATGTAGGGCCGAATCCCGAGGACGAACCCAGGAGCTTCTGGAGTATTCTTGCAGCGAACTACTTCCCAGAAAAGTTCTGGCCCACGGCGACACTGAATTTCCGTGTACCCGAGTCGCTTACCCCTGAAGAAGTGGGGTGCTTTTGTCGAACCCTGTGGGCGACGCACTTCCGCCTCCGCTGGGAACGGGTAGTGTACCCCCGGAGTCGAGAGCACTTCGAGGAGATTGGCAAACAGTGCCGCCTAATTGACGCAGCGGCGCTCCTTGTGGCCCAGCACCCCGAGTCGCCCGGTCACCAGAGTGCCCTCCAACGAAAATGCGTTCAGAGTTTCAAGGCACTCCGCAAGATCGTCAGAGAAGCCACCCCCCATGTGCAAGTCCGTGGCTGGGGACGCTATGCTTCTCTCCTCTTTGACCCTATCCGACGACAGCCTGATTCGCTATGCGACATCGAGGATATGCCCTCAAGGGGGGTCACAGTCCACATGGCCGACGTTGTGGATAAAGAAGATGAGCTTGAGTTCCTCGATGGGGACTTACCATCCGAGGGCGTACCGCCACTACTCGACCCATCAGGGAGAGTCACCCGTCAGCAGAGGAACCTGCTAGGCCTCCCCGTGCCCACCGAGTCACTGGCACTCGGTCGAAGCACTGGCAAGGGTAAGGAACATGTCGGAATAGTCAAGCACTCCGACCCGTCCGCCTCTATGCAGAAGACAGACGAGGATCCTGAGAAGGCCACATTGCGCCAGGAGCTTGCCGAGCAGAAGAGGCTGGTTGACGAACTATTGGCTGAGCGCGCCGCACAGCGGCGACCCGACTATGGTAATCCCAGGCCGGGGCAGCAGGGGCAGGAACAATTCCCCCCCGGTGAGATGCCTCCGGGCAACCCTGATCATGCTACTATCACGGACAGGGTGGAAGCCGGAACATACGGAAAGAGGGCGCGATACGTCTCGCCAAACCCCCCTGAGCGATGGGGCAATCTGAAGAATCCAACCCGGGTTCCCCCAGTCGCCCAGCAGGTCGTCCAGCCAGCTGACCCACGAGCGGCCGAAGCCGTCTACCGTGTTGAAGAACCTGGCAACGCGCTTGTGGTTAGGGATCCCCGTCAAGACAGGGACCCCCACCTGGAGGACCTTATTGCGGCACTCACTGCCCGCCTCGAGGCGTTGGAAACGCGACAGGTGGCGGTCCCACCGGATGGCAAGCCTTACCCCGCGTGGGTGGATGATATGCCCGCGCCTCCGGGTTTTGGGAACCCCACTTTCTCGCCGTTTAACGGGACAGGGGACCCACCCCAGCACTTGGCTCACTTCTCTTCCAGGTGTGGCCCCATGCTGGGGACCCCGGCTCAGCAAGAAGCCGCTAAGCTCCGATGTTTTGTACAGACATTGGAAGGTCCGGCATTCGTCTGGTACAGCCAGCTCCCCATCGGATCAGTGACCGGTTGGGAGGATCTTCGCCGGCAGTTCCTATACCAGTTCAGCTCCACCACACGAAAGACCAGCATTGCGGACCTCTTCAAGTGCAAACAGAGGCCTGATGAGCGGGTTGCAGACTTCATCGCCCGGTGGAAAGGACTTACGTATTCCCTCGATATGCCACTGACTCAGGAGCAATTACTGATGATGTGTGTGGGAAACGTCAAGACGGAGCTGGTACCCTCCTTGATTACCCAGAACTACCCTGGAGGGTTCAGGGATTTCTTAGATAAGGCCCAGCGCCTCGAGGAGGCCCTGCAACAGGCTAGCCAGGCGCGTTTGCTGCCCCCTATGATCCCAGCCAGGAGGGCCGCCAGGGCTGAACCCGCCGCGGTGGCTCAAATAGAAGCCCCGAGGCAGCTGGAATTGCTACCCGGCGGCACCACCCCCGCAACCCCGCAGGGGTCCTCCACCTCAAGCGCAGGCTCCTGCCCAGCAGCGACCGCCTCAGAACCGACAGGTTCCCCCGCGCAATGCGCCACCGCCACCTAGGCGAGACAACCAGGCACCGCCCCCTCGGCAAGCCCCTCCGGTCCCTCGACAGGACCAGGCCCCCAGGGCTCCTTACCCGGAAAGAAAGTACCATACCTATTCGTTTAACGAAAATCAGGTCCCTGGCTACTTCCGAAGTGCTCTAGAGCAAGGGGTCGTGCGTTTTCCTGAGTGCAGGAGGCCGGCAGAGGCGCATCTCACCGACCACCCCAACTACTGCCCTTATCATCGAATCCTGGGGCACTCCCTCAAGCGATGCTATGTGTTTAAAGACTGGCTTCAGGACCAGGTTAACAACAACATAGTCAAGTTGGGCCCGGCGCCAGCACAAGTGGCGGGCGTCTTTGCGGGATCAGAAATCGGCTGCGACGGCGAAGGTGAGTGGCAGCAGGTCCCTAGCCGCGGGTCCCAGAAATACGATGACTGGATGGCTCGAAAAACCATCGTCCGTGCCCAGGGCATCATCCGGGCACGCCTGAAGCAGCCAGAACCTTCAGAAGAAGTAGTGGGTGCCTCAACATCGTCTTCACAGTCGACCTCTGCCCAAAAGGGCAAGCAGCGCCGACGTAAGAAGAAGCAACGTGCACCGCCAGTGCCGTCGTCATCCCGCACTCTCGGTGACTTTATGCCTCCCGAAATGGGCTTTCCCCCCAGAATCCGCCCAGTGGTGGATGACTCTTCGAGTGATGGTCAAGGGTACGCTTCGGTTAACACCGTGGAGCTGGTAAAGCCCTATATGACCTCCGACGAGGGGGAACCCCAGGCAGACCTCCCCAACGTTTCCAGCCGACGTCAACGTCGGCGGAATCGCAACCGCGCTGGTCATCGAGATACGTCAGCCAGCATTTGCGGCCAAGCCGTGCACGCTACCGAGACCAGGCAGCAGGCTCAGCGTAGATCTCAGCACGCGCAGACCTATCCAGCACCCTCGGCTCTACCTCCACCGCCGTTCGTGTTGCTGGATCAGGGAGAGCCGCCTCGTTCATATCACAGCCAGTCTCGCCCGGCAACAGGCCAGCCTCTGCTGTCCGATCCTAGCCCGGCGACTACTCGTCAGGCTTCTACTGGTAGGCAGCAAGATGTACCTAGTACTAGTTACTCGCCAGTTCAGCCAGCCGGACCCGCTGTGCGTCCAGATGCCGAACGACCTCCTGTAAGCAGAGGTTTGCGTTTGGCACGAAAATACGATGTTCTGAAGCATCTGGCCGGCATCCCGGCGAGGCTTTCCATCCTCGAGGCCCTCCGCCTGTCATCCGAAATGCGCGAGGCACTTGCTGAGGCCCTAAGGAGCCCCCTCCAGTTCGAGACAGAAGTGGCAGCTGCGGAAGCCTTCCATACCGAGACGATTGAAGGCGTCGAATGTCAGGCGGTTATCTCGTTCTCCGGTGAAGATGAAGACCCTCCTATACAGGGGCACATTCGCCCACTGTATATCACTAGCCATTTCAACGGTGTGGAAGTCCGCCGATGCCTCGTTGACACGGGTTCTGGAATCAATCTAATTCCGACCCGGACGCTGCGAATGCTGGGTCAGTCCGAAGGTGATTTGACTCCCTCTGACCTCAGGATCCAGGGGTACGACAGGACAGAGCAAACCCCGGTCAGCAAGATCCGTCTGAAGACCCAGTTCGGTGGCTTAATTGCCAGCACCGAGTTCATGGTTGTTTCTCAGGATACCGCCTACAACGCATTGATGGGAAGGCCATGGCTCCATCTGCATGCAGCGGTTCCCTCGTCGTATCATCAGTGCCTTAAGTACTCGCTCAACGGTCGAGTAGGCGTGCTCCAAGGAGACGCGTCCCCTTTCGCTTCTTGTGAGGCCCGCTATCTGGATGCGGGTTATTACAAAAGTAAGGACAAGCAAATCCTGGTAAGCGAGGATGAGCCCGCCCCGATCACAAGTGATCCTTGGGCAAGCATGGACGACGCCTAAATTCTCCCGATCCATCGGTTGGAGGCCACTACCCCCGACATGGGACAATGTTTTGTTGTTTCGAGTACGCAAGGAAGGCATGTTCCCATGTCCAAGCGACGGCGGAAAATCACCTCGTACTCCTACAACAACCAAGCTCGGGTCATCCCGGAACCTCCTACCCCTGTACGGTACCGGGACGTCAAGCTGATGGCAACGGCGATGCGCCATACGTGTCTCTTTCGCCGGGATGGAATCAACCGACTCGGGCCGACACGTCACCACTTCTTTGATATCATCAAGCGTGGCCCCTTAGGCCGAAGGCCAGATGGGATCGGATCAAATGCATTTATTTCTATGGTCTCAACGACAAGTGAGTCTCCGGATATGATGACCGCTGCCACCCAAGCCGGCACCAGTTGCCCCTCGGGTTTTGAGAACCCAGAAGTATCTCCCGTCGCGGGAAGTTCCCCCACGGCTGGGGAGGAAGACTTGGAGGATGCTCCCCCAGCCTTTGAAGAAGGCGTCTCTACCACGGTTGATGAACTGGTACAGGTAAACCTTGGTTGCGAGGCAGATCCAAGACCCACATTGGTCAGTGCCGCCATGCCCTCTGAGGAGCGGCAGCAGTATGTGGACTTTCTCAGGAAGCACCCTGATGTGTTCGCTTGGGGCTATGACAAGATGCCGGGGCTAGATCCTCAGGTAGCCGTCCACCACCTTGGCCTCCCGACAAAACACCGTGGGTTCAAGCAGCCTCCCAGGAAAATGCACCCTTCTCATGGTGCTATGGTTGAGGCCGAAGTTGACAAGCTTATCAAAGCCAACTTCATTAAGGAGGTCCAGTACCCCAAATGGCTCGCCAACATTGTGCCGGTCAGGAAGAAGAATGGGAAGATCAGAGTCTGCATCGACTTCCGCGATCTCAATCGCCACTGCCCAATGGATGACTTCCCACTCCCAGTAACGAAGCTGTTGATTGGCGCCACGGCCGGGTTCCAAGCCCTCTCTTTCATGGACGGGTATTCCGGGTATAAGCAGATCCGGATGGCCCCCGAAGACGAGGAGTCCACTGCCTTCAGGGCTCCCCAGGGTACCTTTTGCTACCGGGTAATGCCATTCGGTTTGAAAAATGCAGGTGCCACTTATCATAGGGCCATGCATCGCATATTCAAACCGATCCTCGGAACATTGGTGGAATGCTACGTGGATGACCTTGTAGTCAAATCGCGCCAGCGCCAGGACCATCTCAAAGACCTTGAGAAAGTGTTCGGTTTCCTCCGTTCCCGTCACCTGAAGATGAACCCGCTGAAGTGTGCCTTCGGAGTCACCTCCGGGAAGTTTCTGGGCTTTCTTGTCAGGTACCGAGGTATCGAGATCGACCCGGAAAAGATCAAGGCCATCAGCCAAATGCCTCCCCCGAGCAACATTCGAGAGCTACAAGGCCTGCAAGGCCACTTAGCCTATATACGCCGATTCATTGCGAATCTGGCCGGCAAGTGTAAGCCCTTTTCTCGGCTCATGAAGAAAGACGCTGCCTACGAATGGGATGAGGAGTGCCGGGCCGCCTTCGAGGAAATCAAGCAGTATCTGCTCCAACCTCCGGTCTTGATGCCACCCGTCTCCGGAAAGCCGCTGGTCCTTTATGTGACCGCCCTGGAGAAATCCCTCGGTGCGCTGCTCGCCCAGAAGAATAACGAGGGCACTGAGAATAGTCTCTACTATCTCAGCCGCATGCTCCTCGATACGGAGGCCAGATACTCCCCCATCGAAAAGAGCTGCCTTGCGCTCGTATTCGCTGTGCAGAAGTTGCGACACTACCTGCAACACCACGAGGTACAGTTGATCTCTCGGGTAGATCCGCTGAAGTACATCCTGAACCGCCCCATGCTGACTGGCCGACTAGCACGGTGGGCGGTGATTCTCCAGCAATTTGATATCAGGTTCGTGCCTCAGAAGGCCGTTAAAGGACAAGCATTGGTAGACTTTTTAGCTGCCCATCCAACCTCGGCAGATCAATCCCTGGACCTGGATTTTCCCGATGAGACGATCCTCTCAGTCGATCATGCTTCCCCATGTTGGCAAATGCATTTCGACGGTGCCTCCCGGAGCCCCACCGGTAGAAGGCTCAACGACCCCAAGCTCAACAGAGTGGGTCTGGGCATTGTTTTCATTACCCCGGCGCATGCCGTCCTGCCGTACTCGTTCCTGCTGTCAGAAGGTTGTACGAACAACGAGGCAGAGTACCAGGCTCTCATCACCGGCCTCGAGTTGGCCCTTGAGATCCATGTTCCCCGTCTACATGTGAAGGGAGATTCCGAGCTGGTGATCAAACAGGTTAATGGCGACTACGTCGTCAGGAAGCCAGAGCTTGCACCGTTGCTGGAGTACACCCTCCTCCTAATGGCCCAGTTCTCCCCTTGGCCAGAGGTCACCCATGTCCCAAGATCGCAGAACGGACAAGCGGACGCCCTGGCTGGCTTAGCCGTGTCGCTCGCAGAACCCGAGCAAGATGATTTGGTCATACACGTGGCCCACCGGAGAGTCATTGCTCCCGTCACCCAAGAGGACCGTGATAGCCTGCGGGTAAGTCATCTCACCGCCGGACCCCCCACATCGGGAGTCCCGGGTTCGTCAGACGCAGTGGTTGAAACCACCCCCGACTGGAGAGCACCTTTTGTTGAGTATCTCCAAAATGGTCGGCTCCCGGACGACCGGGCTGAACGCGAGTGAATACGACGCCGCGCGCTGCAATTCACCCTCCAGAGCGGCCCCAGTCTTGAGCAGGCCCTCTACACACGGAGTTTCTATGGTGTTCTCCTCTGTTGCATCCAAGGAGTAGAGATACCTCAAGTTATGCAAGAGGTTCATGCCGGTTCCTGTGGCGCCCATCAAGCTGGGCCGAAACTGTCCCAGCAAATCTGGAGGTTAGGGTACTTCTGGCCCTCCATGATCCACGATTGTATTGGGTACGCCAAGAGATGCCACGCGTGCCAAGTACACGCCAACTTCTTTCATCGTCCGCCAGAACCCCTCCACCCCACCAAGTACTCTTGGCCATTTGCGGTATGGGGACTCGATGTAGTGGGACCATATCCACCGGCAACAGCCCGCCAGTGTAGGTTCATCCTGACTGCTACAGATTTCTTCTCCAAGTGGGCAGAAGCAGTCCCGCTCAAAGAGGTCAAGGCCCGCTCCATCGTTGACTTTCTGAGCTCCAACATTATCCACCGGTTTGGAGTCCCTCACGCTGTCCTCACCGATAACGGCACCAACTTCCGAGCAGCCGAGTTGAAGAAATTGTACGCTAAGTACGACATCCGGTCGAACCATACCTCCCGCTACCACGCGCAGGCGAATGGGAAGATCGAGGCGTTCAACAAGACCCTCTCTAACATTCTACAGAAGATGGTTGGCCAGAACAAGAAGAGTTGGCCGGACAAGCTCCCCAATGCCCTTTGGGCTTACCGGACGACGACTCGCAACTCTACCCAGGTGACCCCATATTCCCTGGTGTATGGAGCTGAGGCCGTCCTACCCATTGAGATCCAGTTGCCGTCGCTACGCACTACAGTTTATGATCACCAGACACCAGATGAGGTAGCCGAGATCCGTCTAGCTGAATTAGAGGCACTGGACGAGAACCGGCTCCGTGCCCTGCACAATCTGGAAAGGCATCAGGACAGGATAGCAAGAGCCTTTGACAAGAAGGTTCGTATCCGCTCTTTTCTACAGGGTGACTTGGTACTGGCCCTCCGAGCACCAATGATCCCCGGTAGGAAACCACCCATGTTAGAACCCAAATGGGAAGGACCTTACATCATCCATAAGGTTTACCCCAACGGAGCATACTCCTTGGTGACCACGGATGGAGAGCGTGTAACCCCTCCCACCAATGCCAAATTCCTCAAACGATACTTTGCCTAGGGCAAAGAGTGGTCCTGCACGACCCTAAACTGCGAAAGAGTCCCGCACGACATTAAACTGCTTGGTCCTGCACGACCCTAAACTGCGAAAGAGTCCCGCACGACATTAAACTGCTTGGTCCTGCACGACCCTAAACTGCGAAAGAGTCCCGCACGACATTAAACTGCTTGGTCCTGCACGACCCTAAACTGCGAAAGAGTCCCGCACGACATTAAACTGCTTGGTCCTGCACGACCCTAAACTGCGAAAGAGTCCCGCACGACATTAAACCGCTTGGTCCTGCACGACCCTAAACTGCGAAAGAGTCCCGCACGACATTAAACTGCTTGGTCCTGCACGACCCTAAACTGCGAAAGAGTCCCGCACGACATTAAACTGCTTGGTCCTGCACGACCCTAAACTGCGAAAGAGTCCCGCACGACATTAAACTGCTTGGTCCTGCACGACCCTAAACTACGAAAGAGTCCCGCACGACATTAAACTGCTTGGTCCTGCACGACCCTAAACTGCGAAAGAGTCCCGCACGACATTAAACTGCTTGGTCCTGCACGACCCTAAACTGCGAAAGAGTCCCGCACGACATTAAACTGCTTGGTCCTGCACGACCCTAAACTGCGAAAGAGTCCCGCACGACATTAAACTGCTTGGTCCTGCACGACCCTAAACTGCGAAAGGGTCCTGCACGACCCTAAACTGCGAAAGAGTCCCGCACGACATTAAACTGCTTGGTCCTGCACGACCCTAAACTGCAAGAGAGTCCCGCACGACATTAAACTGCTTGGTCCTGCATGACTCTAAACTGCGACTTGGTCCCGCATGACCTTAAACTACCTCTCTGTCGTCCCACATGACGTTAAACTGCATGCCAAGAACTACGTATGGCTTGATTCCCATCTTCATGGGATACGTAGGAACGCTCGGACGCCTCGTCTTGAGCCCAGCCCCAAGCTTTTCTCTTCCGCTATTCCCCCTGGGATAGTCTCCTCGGAGGATCTCTGTGTAGCGGGAAGTAGGCCTCCTTATCCCCGCTCATGCAACCCCAATCGCGCAGAGATTGTAAAGGTCTCACCATGCGCCCACTCCCGTTCTTCTACCCTCCACCACATCCTTACTGCATGATGCTAAACGGCATGGCCTTCAAGAACTACGTATGGCTTGATTCTCATCCTTATGAGATACGTAGGAACGCCCGGACATTTCGTCCGTTGGCCCAGCCCAAAAGCCAAGATCTTCCCCTCGGATCAAGACATGGCAGGGTGCACATTTTTGCCCCGACCCACGTCGAGCAAGCCCCGACCCGGCTGCACATTTCCCTCTGGAGGTGTTTGCCCCATTCGTAGATGAACGCAACTGAGCTTCACCCACCCCTTGACTGGGATTCTGTCCCAAGGTGACAAAATTCCCCCAAGCGATGCTGGCGATCCGGGCCACGGCCCAGGATTCCTCATAAGAGTGTACGGTGTGGTGTGGGACTACGTCCTCATTCACGTTGGGATCATGTATCATGCCGTACGTCCTCCCTTTACGAGGCTCAGCCTCGGGCCCCTTGGCCTCCTTGGGCCCCTGGCCCCCCGTCCTCCTGTAAGACGTTAAACTACAAACCAGTCAGGTCTTCCTGACTGATGCTTGACCTTAGGCCTCTTGGCCTTTCCAGGTCATAGCCTAAGTCCGTTCTTACCCGGAGTGTACGGCGTGGTGTGGGACTACGTCCTCATTCACGTGGGGATCATGTGTCGTGCCGTGCAACTCCCCTTACGAGGCCCAGCCTCAGGCCCCTTGGCCTCCTTGGGCCCCTGGCCCCCGTCCTCATGTAAGACGTTAAACTGCAAGCCAGTCAGGCCTTCCTGACCGAGGCTCAGCCCCAGGCCCCTTGGCCTTTCCGGGCTGCGGCCCGGGACCTCTCTTATAGGATCGTATGGTGTGACGTAGGACTACGTCCTCATTCACGACTGCTTCTTTACCATGCCATACACCTCCCGTGCTTAGGGGTATATTACTCCCCTCCTCGTCCAGTATGACGTTAAACTGCATTTCAAGAACTACGTGTGGCTTGATTCCCATCCTAATGGGATACGTAGGACCACCTGAATGCTTAAGCTTCAGGTCCAGCCCCATCTCTTGGGAATCCCCATCCCATCTTGGCCCCATGGCCTATCCTTCCTCCATGAGGAGATCGTATAGTGTGGTGTGGGATTATGTCCTCATTAACGACGACCTCGTAATGACTGCGCCATGCCCCCCCCTACTGAGCTGTTTCGTCGATCCTTTTTCTTCGGCGGTTCACCAATGTGCTTAAGAGTACTCTGGTTTATTACCTGGAATGCCAAGCTTTACTCGGACACGTCCGCACCCGCTTTCCAGGCTTTGTGTATCCCCGCATCAGGGCTTTCATCATCTTTCACACCCGGAGGGACCCCCAAGAATGGCCTGGATACAATGCCCAAGGGCTCTCCTACCGATACGGGCCAAAGCCCCCGGGGGGGTTTCAGACAACAAATCGATAAAATCCCGCGTTGCGAATATGGTCAGCGGTCGACGCTCGTTTGTTGCTCCTACCTCAGGCTAACGCGATACAGACGCTGTGTTTCCGTCATGGATAACAGTTTTCCTCTGTCGCCACGCCAACCCATTAAGCCCAAATGTCGGGTACACAATTCACACCCTTCATCACTTACTCATGTCCAAGTAGAGTCTCGGGAATCCTGGTACTTTTCCCTCGTACACGTTTGCGCGTTCGAGAACCAAGCTACGTCAAAGGTGTCCTTCGAAATTCTCTGCTGACTCCCCTTTGATGGATGCCCCAAGTATTGTGATAAGGATACCCCCCTTGTTTCCCACACCGAGTTTATCTCACGTGGGCTTAGGGATTGGGTTGACATCTGTGCTTATTCAGGAATTGTCACCACCCATGGTCCGAGCTCTAAGACCATAAACTAAGACTCTCATCTGGCATTACGTTCAAGACCCCTTGTCTTCGAACCCAGTTTGAGTTCAGCGAATTTACCTCTTTAATCCTTCCTTCAGGACCCTGATCACAGGACTGTGTGGCGCAGTGTGGGACTACGTCCTCATTTACGATGGGTTTGCAATAGCTGCACCACGCACTCCCCATTCTGAGGTTCAGTCCTCCTGACCTTCTGTCCTGCATGACGTTAAAAGGCACCTTTCAGAACTACGTGTGGCTTGATTCCCATCCTAATGGGATACGTAGGACCACCTGAATGTCTAAGATTCGGGTCCAGCCCCACCTATTGGAGATCCCCTGATTTCCCGGTCACCTAGGCCACTTGGTCCATCCCTCTCCAGTGGGGGGGGGTGTAGGTACGATACAAGGTTTTGGGCACCATGCCCCCTTCCCCTGGGAATCTGCCATCTCTCGATCACCCTCAAGGTTGAGTCCCCTGGCTCCCTGCAGTGGTTCACCCATGTATTAAGAGCACTCTAGTCTAGCACCAAGAGTGTCAGATCCAACTTGATCAAGTTCCTTCCACTTGTCAAGCTTCGTGTTCCCCTCTATTCGGACTTCCATCGTCTTTTCACACCCAGAGGGACCCCCAAGAACGGCCTGGATACTACGCCCAAGGGCTCTCCTACCGATACGGGTCAATGCCCTCCAGGGTTACGGACAACAAATCGATAAAATCCCGCGTTGCGAATATGGTCAGCGGTCGATGCTCGTTTTGTTAGTCCTCATTTCAGGCTAACGCGACAGGATGCTGTGTTGCGAACATGGTCAGCAGTAATCCCCTGTCGTCACGCCAGCCCCTTCAGTCCTTGAATGTTGGTTGCATGATTCACATCATTTTCCACCCCATCATGTCCAGGTGGAATCTCGACACTTTTGGCGCTATCCCTCAGTGCACCTTTGCATGCTAGGGGGACAAAGCTGCAATCTGGCGCCCTTTGGGGCTCCCATGGTCCGAGCTCTAAGACCATAAACTAAGATCTATTCGGGACTACGTTTGACTTGATTCCCATCCTCATGGGATACGTAGGACCGCCCAGACGCCCTGTCTCCGGGTACAACCCATTCAGGAAGCCAGTCTCTCTCCCTGTTTCACCTCTGTATAGGCCCCTCGGCCTAAGGTTTCCCCCTCCAAATGGCGTACAATCTGACGTGGGATCATGTCTCCATCAATTGTGTTTTGTAACACTGCGCACATTTCCCGCCTAGAATCGCCTCTGCTACGTCCGCGCTGCATGACGATAAAATGCATGCTTGGTCCTATCATACGACCCTAAACTGTGACATTATCGTCCTAGCCGCACGACGAAAAACGGCACCGCATTGTGGTAACCTCACTGTAGAGGACATCACGTTGGGTACTGGACACGCGCCATGCCATTTGTCAACGCCCATCATGGCTTGATTCTTGTGGCGACATCACGACCTACAGTTCTAGGCCTGTCGCTTCACAAAAAAAAACCATTCACCTTAAAGAACAAACAAGATACATCAAATTCTGCTTCTTTTAGTGCAAGGGCCACGTCCGCACTTCCCCTTTCCCCTGGCACTGGTATCCTACCGTGTCACGTCCAGAACTACGTATGGCTTGATTCTCATCCTTATGAGATACGTAGGAGCGCCCGGGTACTTCCCCGCGGGTCCAGCCTAACCCTTGAGTTCGGTCCCTCGACTCGTCCTCATTCACGTCAGGTTGTGATGTCACGCATCCCCTGATCCCTTTTTCCAATCCATGGTCCGAAGTCTATGACCATAAACTAAGATCTCCCCAAGGGAAAGGAATCTGCTCCCTCTCTAATACGTTTCGTTGACGTATTCAGATGTGTTTCGACAGAAAGCCCGAAGCATGGGATTTTCACAGGGATATTCCCCTCATCCCATGACCAAGCATCATGAGCTCACTATTTGGATCCTCATCCTCTTCCACATCCAAGAGGACCCTCGGACGACGTGGATACTAAGCTTAAGGTCTCTCCATGAATGCTGGACCTAAGGGCCCTACAATCGTTTCGGGCCAAGGTCCCTACCGATATTTGACAACATTTGTGACACGGTCCCGTGTTTCGAACATGGTCAACGGTCGACCCTCATTTGTTTGTCCCCACTTCAGGCTAACGTGACAGGATGCTGTGTTGCGAATATGGTCAGCAGTAGTCCTACATCGCCACGCCGCCACCATCGTGATCCGAATCTCGAGAGTCATGATTCACACGTTTCCACTCCCTCATGTCCAAGTGGAACCCCACCATACTCGGCTCTTTCTCTTCGCACATCTAGGTGCGCTGAATGATCGTGTTAGTGTCATTGGGCCGGTGGTCGCCGAGTATCCCTTTGCCCCAACCTGCCCCTCTCTGCGTCGGGAAATTCCCACCACTACTGCTTGTTTCCCACACCGAGCACGACTCACGTGGGCTTAGTAGTTTTGGCTGGATGTGTACCAACACGGTTTGGATGCTCCTCGTCCAGTACGACGTTAAACTGCGAGGACTTTGATCCGTGTCAAGGCATGGTACGTAGGAAGCCTCCACGAGGTTCAAGCCCACCAATAGTGGACCAAGGTCTTTGATCCGTGTCAAGGCATGGTACGTAGGAAGCCTCCACGAGGTTCAAGCCCACCAATAGTGGACCAAGGTCTACTTTCACGTCGGTTCGCCGACAAACCCCCACCTGAACTACGAGGTCTTTGATCTGTGTCAAGGCATGGTACGTAGGAAGCCTCCACGAGGTTCAAGCCCACCACCAGTGGACTCACAAGTCTACTTTCACGTCGGGTCACACCCGCGTCCAACATGACGTTAAACTGCACACTCCTGTCCGGCATGACATTAAACCGCACCCCGGTCCAGTGGTAAGCCATTGTGACCCATCCCATCCGAACTACGAGGACTTTGATCCGTGTCAAGGCATGGTACGTAGGAAGCCTCCATGAGGTTCAAGCCCACCAACAGTGGACCAATGTCCGCTTTCACGTTGGTTTACCGACGCAACCCACCCGTCATTTCACGTCGGGTCCCATCCTGGTCCAGTGGTAAGCCACTGCGACCCATTCCCTTTTGAACTACGAGGTCTTTGATCCATGTCAAGGCATGGTACGTAGGAATCCTCCACGAGGTTCAAGCCCACCCATTACCCAATTCACGTCGTGTTCTATCTTCGTCCCGCATGACGTTAAACTGTATCATTTGAACTACGAGGACTTTGATCCATGTCAAGGCATGGTACGTAGGAATCCTCCCAGAGGTTCAAGCCCAACTCCCATCGGGCCAAGGTCCAGCTCCACGTCGGTTTATCGACACCATCCCGAACTACGCGGACTTTGATTCCCTGCCACAGGGATACGTAGGAAGCCTCCTCAAGGCTCAAGCCCAACTTCACCGTCGCCCCTGCGATGGTCCCATTTCATCCCCATCCACTTCATTCATCAATCCATCACCCATCCTGATTCTCACCCGGGCCACCACATCCCGGGGGAGTCATGCCATCCACTTCCTCGCTGCTCCTAGCGGCGCTTGGGCCACTTTCCATGTGTAAGCCCCATCATATCTCCGGGTCGCTGTCCTCTGTGTACACCCCGATTCATCACTCTTTTCTCCTATAGGGAGTGTACAACCCCGAATCCGTCCCCATTGGGCGTTCTGATCCGTCTCTATGGGACCACAGCCGTCTCTATGCGGTACACCAATCTGATCCGTCTTTGTGGGACGTTCTGATCACCCTCATCCGTCTCCGCTGGACGTTAAACTCGCGGCATACCCTGTGTTGAACACGGGAAGCTGAGGAAAACCTCAGATACGTGTCTATGACATGTAATTCCCCGCGCTCGATGTGGGATGCCTCGGGCTTCCACGCCCTTGAGAAGCCTTGTGATCAAGGATAACAGACAGACATGCCAGGTACCCCAGCATCTAGACACGCTACTGACGTCTCAACGTGACTACTCCCCTGACCGAAGGTTGTTGCCCTGACTGGACCCTCTGGAATGTCCCGACAGGAGCGGCGTAATTAACCGGCACCCATGGAAACATGGCACTGGGAAGAGTTTCACGAACTACGTATTAAATCTATAAGGGAGACCCGGACTAGGTGACGAGTTCTGAGGATGAATCCACAGGAGGAAGAACCGACATCCCATCATCCCGTTTCGATCAAGGAGCAGACGTACCTGAACAAGGAACGAATGCCGCCCGCCTTTGGAAAGCGGGAATGCGGGGCAACAAAGCCGCGCGTCCCCCCCCCCCCCCGCCTGACGGACGGATGCGCGCGCCCCGGCGAAAGCGTCGGAAACAGGCACATAGAAATATATCTTGCACCTTCTTCCTTCATGGTGAAAACTTATTTACACATACATGGAATTTTTTGTCTATGTGAGAATCAAATCTTGGCTCCACAGAAAAGTTCATGGAATACATTTCATAGTGATTTCAACCCCCCCCATAGAATTTGATTCGTTCAGAACGAAAAATAATCTTGTTCTAAGGTAAAATAAGGGCACTTTGATGCATTCCAACATCATTGGTTAGATTTGAAGCTACATCATATTTGGAATGATAATAAAAATATTTCCTATGTTTTATGGCTTAGTTGGCATAGTTTGACTGTTCCAAGAGTCATATAGAAAACCCTACATAATTTGTTTCTTTTGAGTTTTATTGCTTAATATTACCTATACCATATAAAAAATGTACATTTAGTGAGTAGAGACTCGAATTATTTCCAATGTACCCTATGCAGGTTTATAATCTGGTGAGTACCACATCTCTTGTTGTTGGCTATTTATAGTCATGAATTATGGACTATAAAGGGATAGTGATTAAGTTCAAACATCTTTAACCAAAAATTTTGAAATTAAATCCCAAAAAAGACTTAGTATCTATGAATTGATCTAATATTCTTTAAATATTTCCATAGGGAATCTTGATTCATGATTTTTTATAGTCACCAAATCCAAAACCTGTATAAGCATAAAAGAATTATTTTACAAAAATGTGGTTACCATTAATTGATAAACCCATTATGGGGGTTATTTTTATGTAGGGTTGACTAGGGTATATGGTACATAGCCAAATAGTGGAATCTTTTGACTGACAAGCCTATTATGTTGGAAAATTTTACTTAAGGCCACATAATGGCACATACTGCATAGTCAAGCAAAAGAGATATTGGGAATTTTATTATTTTACTTTTGATAGGCAAGGGAAAATAATATTTTGGTGACTCAAGACCACAGTGGGTGATTTTCCAAGGAAAGGGATTTTCATAATAAACTGTTATCTATGCATATATATTTCATCAATAAGAAAACTACTAATACACGAATTTGGTTTATGAGGAATGGTTAAAAATTGTCAGAAAGGGGAATTTCAAATATCATACTATGATGTTTTAAGTCATGCAGGGAGGAAATTGTTTTGTGTAGTTTTAATTCATGCATTGAGGACAATGTACTATGCAGTTTTAAGTTTGCAGGTGAGGATATTGTACTCTGTAGTTTTAAGTCATGTTGTGAGGATATTGTAATCTGTAGTTTAAAGTCTTGCATGGAGGAAATTATAGAGTGCTGTTTTAATTCATGCAGTGAGGACATTTTGTGGCTTTAATTTACGGTCTTTAGCTTTTACCAATGGTATGAGACTCTCATAATTTCTTGATAATTTGATGGAAACAAACCACCATATTTAGGTATGGAAAGGAAGGATTGTAAACTGTGATTTATGAATTTCTAAATTCGAAGAATGATATGGGAACTTAAGGGATAAAGGCATTAGAGGATGAATTTTCAAAGAATGAAGTTTCCATTATTTGAAAAACCTGTTATGGGGGCTATATTATGTAGGGAAAACTGGGGAATATGCTACATATCCAAATTGAGGAATATATTGACTGGAAAGCCTGCGAGGTAGAAAAAATATACAAGGCCACCTTAGTGAACATACTACATAGTCGAGAAAAAATTCTCTCAGAATTTTGATATTAGGTTGTTAAAAGATGAAGAAAGATTATGGATATTTAGATTCTCTAAAGCACAGAGTTTGGTTTGTGAATAAAGGTACTTGAATATTAAGAGAGTATTTCTGATCATGACTTCCATATAATTCAAGGAATGGGATTTATATGAAGGTATGACGGAAACATAGAGAGTATGGTGTTCGTAGTTTTTTGGTCATACAACCACAACTAGAAATGGAACAGTATTTGATATGAGTCCAACTGATCAAAGGTTATTTCATATTGCATTGAACACATGGAGAGGGAAATGTGTAAACCTTGGTATTGAAGACATTTAGATTGATATAAAGTTAATGGGAAAAATATATATGAATGAATGATTTAAAATACATATTCTTGTATATTGTTATCAAAGTTTGAAGGGGACAAAAGGCCCATTAACCAAGAACAAAATTACCATTATTTGAAAAACCTGTTATGGGAGCTGTGTTATGCAGGGCCAACTGAGGCGTATGTTTCATAGCCAAATAGTGTCATATTTTGACTGATAGGCCTGGTATGTAGCCAACTTACACAAGGAAACCTAAGGGAATGTACTGTATAGTCAATCAAAAGAGCTCTCAGATATTATAGACTTTGTCACCAAAAACCATAATAAATATTATGAAGTTCTGAAAATATTCAGGATTAAGTGTGTGAAATTTGGAAATGGGTTATGTTCAATACACATGAGAAATATTTTAATCAATATTGGCCATTAGTTTGAAGTATTTTACATTGATATGACTCCTAAGAAAAAAAAGGAGAATTTCTTTATTTCCTTTGAATTAATATTATGATGTTCAGTTTAGAGTCATGCAAAGAGGACATAAAGTGATTCTGACAAAAAAAGCAAATATTGTGGCTGGACCAAAAAATTAAACCCAGGTGTCACTACATATCTCATGTGGATGATAATCAAGCCATACATAGTTCTTTAGATATTCCCTATGCAGGTTTTATTATTATATAAGGAATAAAGGTGCTCTTTTATCGTGGATGGGCCTAATATTGGAGATCTATGTGTCTCTACATATCTCATATGAATTATATTCAATCCAAACATAGTTACTAAGCAATAATTTCTCAAACCAATCGAGTTTGATGTGGGAGATAGGGGCTATAAACACATTCTAGAAGAATGATTTTAATTTAAGACACATGATGGTATGAAAGTCAAGTCATGTATCATAAAAAGAAAAATCTCTATAGATTTTGTTCATATAAAGGAGGAGGTAAAGGGAAATAACAAATTTGGGGTTGTGGATGGGACCAATATTGGAGATCCAGGTGCCTCTATGTATCTCATATGGATGAGAATTAATCCACTTGTAGTTCTTGACATGAGTTCCCTATGCCGATCTGATTTAGACATAGGGAATAAAGGGGCTCTTGTGCTATTAAGGAGTAGAAATGATGACAATGATACTTGCATATGGAAGCTCCTAACGTCTAGTTGATAAGACATTAACGATACATTTTAATGTCGTGTAACGGTGAAAAATGATGTCATACGGTTTAACGTCATGTGACAAGGACACAGATTCAATTAATTTTATCATCGTACAACATAGACGCTTATGGATATTATAAAGTTTAATGTCTTGAGACTATGACCTTGTGTTGTGAATCTTGGAGTCATGAACCTAAGAAATTTTATACAGTCACACAAATTATTTCTTCAAGAATCATAAAATTGTTTGAGTTGTAATAAGCTCTCCATCCATTGAGATTGGGGAAAAATATCCATTAGAGTGGACCTTAAGTATGGAATTAGATCCTTCCCACGTTGGTTCATGTTTTGGAGGTTTCATTCTTGGTATCATTGGAGTCTTGAGGACCAATTCCAATTCTACATGAAGAAATGAACGAAGGAAAACATTCTTGTTAAAGGCACGCACTTTTATGTTCTAATAGACTTCTAGATGAAGCAAAGTATGCAATATATTTTTTGTTTAATCGTTCCAACTCATCAAACTATTTCTGAGACTTCTCATTTGTAGACAACTGATCATAGATTTCACCTCAGAGATAAGGAAATTGAATTTCAATAGGCAATATTGATTTTGTTCTATACACCAATGAATATGGGGTTACTTGAGTGGTAGTATGGGTAGTAGTCTGGTAAGCCCATAAAGCATGAAAACTTTTATTAAGACATGATTTATTATCATTATCCACCATTTTTGGAGTATATTTGATAGGGTCTTATTGAAGGCCTCTATCTGTCCATTGGCCACTGCATGATAGAGAGATGACTTTTTGGATTGGATATTATGATCTTGATATTACCTCTTCACCTCAAAAGAACAGAAATTGGTGCCATTGTTCATCAATATAGTATGAGGGACACCAAATCTAGTGATGAAGATATTTTTGAAAAAATTAACAATGCTTTTGGCTCTAATTTCTATGAGAGGTATTTCCTCAACCCATTTGGAGAAGAAGTCAGTAGCAGTAAGAATAAACTTGAAATTCCTAGCCCTAGCTCATGGATAAGGCCTTACTACATCCATTCCCCATCTGTCAAATGGACAAGAGTATTTATCTATATGTAGAAACTACAGGGGTTGATGAATGAAGTTGTCTTGCACTTAGTAAGAATGAAATTTATTGGTAAAATCAGTGCAATCATGCATCATTGAAGGCCAGAAGTATCCAATCCTTTGTATTTGATCAGAAATTCTATGCCCAGACTGGTGAGTAGCACATGCTCCTAAATGTACTTCATTCATGACAGCTGCAGTTTCTTCTCCATCAGTACACCTGAAGAGGAATACATCAAATCCTTATTTTTAGAGGATCTTTTGGTGATCTAGACTATCATAATGAATAAAATTGGCCACCCTTCATTGAATCTATTATTTTTTAGCTCTACATGGTGGAAGTGTTCCATTTTGATGTTATTCCATGATGGTTCTCATCCATCCCATGGTATGACCATATGGTTCATAAATAGGGCTAATTTCATTAATTTCCCCCATTCTAGTTTTAACAAAAGGTGATACCACATGATTATGGGTATTAATGATGATTGTCTCATCCTGATTTGGATCTTCTAGGGTTATAGCTGCATTACCTAGTGCATCGTCTTAGGCATTTTATGATCACGAGACATAGGAAAATGTCGAATCTGAGGTAAATTCGTCCATTAACCCTCTGAGGTAATCACACAAACGGATCAAAACTTATTTTTTATAGAATAATCTCCTTGGATTGATTGATTACCAACTCTAAATCACCTTTCACTTTTAGGTCATTCAATTGTACTTGAAGTGACAATTACAAACCTTCGATGAGAGAATGATATTCTACATAATTATTGGTAATTCCTTCAAAAAACAGGAAGGAATAAGGCCAAACTAACTTTTCTAGGGAGATAAGAACAATTACTAACCCAACATTGTTGACTTTAGGTTTTTCCATTCTCTTATCTATTGGAATACTGTAAGAACCATCAAAATATATTTCTAATGTTTGGGGATTATCTTGAATAGATAAGACCTCTTCATTAGGAAGTTCAATATTCAATGATGTATCTTATGAAGTTGGATGTTCAGGAAGGATGTCAGACAAATATTGGCCTTTTATTGCCTTCTGAGAAACAAAACTACATATCAAATTGTTTCAAAATAACTTCCCACCAGGCCAAACGCCTTGTAAGCATAGGATGACTAAGAATAAATTTTATCTGGTTATTACGAGACACCAATTGGACGTCATGATGTTGTAGTTAGTTACTCAATTTCTAAATTAAAAATATTTATTCCAAGCAGCACTGCTCTATACTTTAATATCGAGTCTCTGCGTCAATCATAGTTCGACTGAGATAGTAAAGGATATTTTCATTCCCAACATCATTCCTTGGGAAAAAAGGCACCTAGTGACCACTCTAAAGTTTTCATATAGAGAATAATTGGTCTTCCTACAACAAGTGGCATTAATACTGGTGGAATCAAGAGATTTTTCAGGGGGTATCAAATGCATCTTGGAAATCTTCAATCCATTGATAGGTGACTCCATTATTCATTAATCTTGTGAAGGGAAAATACTTTCCTTCCAAATTCATGATGAAGCGTCGAATATAGGCCATGTGTCCTTTGAATTCCTATTAATTCATTCAAATTATGAGGAGGTGACATGCCAAGGATTGCTTTTTTTTCTCAAGATCAACTTTGATTCCACAATGGAATACAATAAAACTGAGTAATTTTCCTAAGGTCAACCCGAAATCACTTTTCAAGGGGTTCATATTCAAATTTTATTTCCAAAGTTTATTGAATGTGGTCTCTAAAAAATCCAAGTGAGTGCAACGTTGTCTTGATTTAACCACCAAATCATCCACATAAAATTCGATAAATTTTCATAATATGTGTTTGAATGTATGGTGCATGGAATTTTGATACATAACACCTGTATTCTTTAAGTCAAAGGGAATTATCTGATAGAAAAACACACCTTGAGGGGATATGAAGGCTCTATACTGTTCATTATCTAGGGACATGTGGATTTTATTGTACCCAGAGTAACCATACATTAAGTAAATAGCTTCATAGCCAACTATTGCATCATTTAAAAGCTCTGTGATCAGAATTGGAAAGTCATCTTTAGGACAATTTCGGTTAAGATCACTGAAATCAATGTGAACTCTAATTTTCCCATTCTTATTTTTTACTATGAATATGTTGTCCATCCGTGGATATTGAACCTCCCTAACAAAGTTATCCTTGATATACATATCAACATCATCTTCAATTTTAGAGGCGTGAGTTGGGTGTGTTGTCACAAACCCTCCCGGGTACCCTTGTAATGCAATAACTGAGCCAACCCTGACATAGACCAAAGGGTATTCCTGATCCCCACAGGTCAGAGACTACCACCTGGCATCGTACAACATACAAGTGGGAACAATTTTTTCCACATGAATGCGGATGAAAAAGTAAAAAGAAAGTCTGTATTACAAAAGAAACTCCACCAGGAGTAGTTTACCAGAATACAAAGAAGCATAAAATTCCCAAAGTAATACAACCCAAGTACTAAAAATGGGAAAACATCCCCATGGTCCATATGGAAACAACTCACTACGACCGAAGTTCAACTACTGGATCCTCCTCCAAGAGGTCCCTTTCCTTTGTTCGAACCTGGAAGAAGAAAGTCTACAAACACCAGAAGACAAAAGTAGGCTGTGAGCCTAAGCCCATTAGGATACCACCAAAGATTCCGTAGGAGATTCCAAATATAGATTATCCAAATAAAGGCTTTCAATTTTCAAATAAACAGGTTTGGAAACTCAAAATAATATTTTAACATAACATGCTATACATTTTGAAATGATGGAAAATTACATTAAGAAAAGGATTTACAATGATGGAATATTTCTAAAAAATGGCATAAATAAAACATTTATATAAAAAAAGTTTATATAAATTCACCAGGCAGTTAAATATGTTCAAAAGAATTGGCATACATTTATATCTCAAATATAAATAAACAAGCGAGCAACATGGTCATCTGCCAAAAAGTACGATAGTATTAACCAATTATAGGATTCCAAACTCTCTAAGTGAACTCAGAAAACTACCTATACACACATCTCTATGACACTGGCCAATGGAGACTCATCGCCAACCATTCAGGGAACTGACCCGCTGTTAGTATGTTTGAGAAAGTTGTCATAATGCAGAGTGTATCAAAATAACTCACTAACTACCTAAGACTTGCATGCGCTCTTACATGATGGTGAACAATTTTAAGAATGCTTAAAATACGATCAAATATCATTCTTCCATTTCAAAATTTCCAATTTAATTCCATTTAAAAAATAGGTTTTATTCAATACAATCATTTTTCACAAGATAAAACCAATGGGTTTCTATCAAATCATTTTAATCCATTCTCACCAGTTTAAAATCCATTCAAAACCAATTCCATCACAACACAATTTATTTCCACAATTAAATTGAACAATTTAATTGAAATAATTTCCATCAAATCCACAATTTAAATTAAAAAAGATAAATCAAAAAATTTCAATAAACACGCCCAATTAAATGGAATTGGGGTTTTCCAAATTTCCATGCCAAAACCATTTCAAATATCTTGATTCACTGGAATAGAGTTTTTATCAATTTAATTGAAATAAAATTTGAGCAATTGAATTTAAATAAACAATTGAGATAAATCAAGAAAATACAATGATAATCAACTTGGTAAGTCAGGACGGAACCACATACCTTGATTTAATAACGGAAGTTAGCCCAATGAGAAACCCCAAAAACCGAGCGGCACAACGTTGTCGATCGAGATTTGGATATAAATCAGTAAAACCCCACCTTAGATCTCTTCTTCTAGGAAGACCAAGACTAAATCTAATCAAATTTGGCATAAACACACACATATATACACATAACAGGTGTAGATCTAAGAAATTGAGAGAAGATAAGAAACAGATCATAGTAGATCTAAGATACCAAACAAGAACAATCACATACCTCAAGAATCCAGCTTTGATTCTCAATTAGAGGCCTTCTGATCACCTCGGCAATGATGGAAGAACCTTCTCTAGTCTTAGGAGAAGAAAAATCTCGAGTTAGGGCTGCTTAGGAGGAAAAACGAGGCACTAAGAGGCAAAATGAGTGAGATCCACAATTTAAGGATCTCATTTATGTGCCTGCACAGTTAGTTCGCACAGTTTGAAAAATTGTGTGCAAGTCATGTGTTAGCTACTGCCTCGGTAGACACTCCATGCATGGTTTGGCTGTACGGTTAGACAAATCATGTGCCGCCCGTGCAGAAGCTACTGCCTCCAAGACCAACTACGCACGGTTTGGCGGCACGGATTAGACAACGTGTGGGCCACTTGTGCGACTTCCCCTTTACCTCAGAACATCATTTAATGTTCTCCCGAATCTCTCATTCATCACTACTCCAAAACATAGGTACTTAGAAACATCAAAAGTATCTAAAAATGTAACGTAATGTTACAACCTCCCCACCATAAGATCTTTCTGTCCCCAGAAAGACTATGAAGAAACCTCGACATCAAAAATATGAGGCCACTGATCTCTCATTAGTGTATCCCATTCCCACATCTCATGAGAATAAGAACAATGTCCCCCTATTATACGGACCAGAGGTATCGTTCTCCCATGAAGTACCTTGGTCGCAGAATCAATAACCCTGACTGGTCGTTTAATCACAGATAAAACTGGTTTAATCTCCAGATCACTCCAACTAAAGATATGAGATGTATTAGAGAGATTCATTCGTAGCTTCAATACATGGAGCACGATATGTATTGAAGTAAGATCTTGTTATAGATCCAGACAGTAAGCAACTCTCTCTACATAACCAATAACCTGGAAAGGTACCAAAAAATGAGGAGAAAGCTTCCCTTGCCTCCCACGCGGTCGATGACCTAATCGGGGTAAAACATTCAAGAACACCTAGTCACCAACTGAGAACTCTAAATGTCTACGGTGACGATCAACATAAGACTTGTACCGACTCTGAGTTGTAAACATTCTCTGATGAATCAACTGGATCTTAGCTATCATCTCTTGGACCAAACTCGGTCCTACCAAGTAATTTTCACCAATCTCGAACCAACATAAATGATATTTACAAGGAAGAACATACAAAGCCTTAGAAGGAGCCATTTTGATAGCAGACTGGTAACTATTGTTATAAGAAAACTCAACTATCCCCAGATGATCATCCCAAAACCCACCAAAGTTCAGAACACATGCGTGGAGCATATCATCAAGGATCTGAATATCTCTCTCTGTCTGGCCATCTGATTGTGGATGGTAGTTCATTATTAAATGGACCTGATTTCCCAGTTCCTCCTGAAGGCCACTCCAAAAGCAAGAAGTGAACTGAGGATACCTATCAGAGACTATAGCAAATGGAACTCCGTGAAAACGAACAATTTATTTCACATTAATATTTCTCAACACCTCAACTTTGGTTGTATTCCGAATAGGTATAATGTTAGCCGACTTGGTTAGCCTATCGATCACAACCCATATCGCATTCTTCTTCCTCTGGGATTGAGGTAACACAACCACAATGTCCATAGAGCTTTCATCCCACTTCCATGTAGGGACTGTAAGTTGTTGAAGCATACCCGAAGGTTTCTGGTGCTTGGCTTTCACCTGCTGACATGTATAGCAACGAGATACAAACTCAGCAATGTCTCGTCTCATATCTAGCCACCAAACTGTAGTTGCATTTCGTAGAACATTTTCGTGGTTCCATGGTGCACAACTCACTGAGAGTTATGGAAATCCCCCATCACATCCTTCCTTTCCGATAAAAGCACAACGCAACGGTTTCGATAACACAGAACACCCTCTTTGGAGAACGACCACTGAGTGTTGGTCTCCCCACCATAAAGATATTCCCTAATGCTATGGAATTTATCATCTAGTTTTTGATCCTGGAGAAAAAACTTGAGGAGAGAAGATGTCAACTGAACACTGGCTAAAGAAACTTCATTCCCCTTCCACTGAACTCCAATATGCAACTGAGCAAAAAGATCCATCAAACTCCACTCTTCGGAAGATTATTTCATAGCCTGTGATGGAAGTTTCTTGCTTAATGCATCTGCAACTACATTCCCTTTCCCTGTAGTATAGGCAATGTCAATGTCGAATGATTTCAGGTACTCCACTCAATGCCTTTGGTGGAGATTCAAATATTTTTGAGAGAAGATATAACTCACGCTCTTGTAGTCTAAATACACAGTAATCCTTTCTCCAAAAAGGAAATGTCTCCAACACTTAAGTGCCTTCATTACATCTGCATATTCACGGTCATGGGTAGGATAGTTCTTCTCATGAGGCTTAAGCTGACAAGATCCATAGGAAACAACATGATTAACATGCATAAGGACACATCCCAAACCTGAACCCGATGCATCACAGAAGACCACGTAACCTATCCCAGACTCAGGAAGGGTTAATATTAGCATAGTAGTCAAAAGTTCCTTCATCTCAACAAAAGAACTCTGACATTTATCATTCCAGGAAAACTTCACTCCCTTTCAAGTCATATTAGTCACTGTAGAAGCTAGCTTTGAGAAGCATTTAACAAACCGGTGATAATATCCTGCTAAGCCCAAGAAGCTCCAAATCTCGAAATCATTTTGTGGTTATTCCCAAGTAATTGCAACCCTAAAATTCTTAGGATCAACTGATATTCATTTCTCTGATTCCACATCTCCCAAGAATATCACTTCCCGAATCCATAAATCACACTTGGAAAGCTTTGCATAAAGTTGGTGATTCCATAGAACACTCAGAACTGTTCTCAGGTGATGCACATGATCCTCCTTAGACTTGGAATAGATAAGAATGTCAACCAAAAAGACTACCACGAAAGTATCTAGATAATCACAAAAAACCTTTTTTATCAAATCCATGAAAACCTTAGGAGAATTTTTTAGGCTGAAGGGCATAACAAGGTACTCAAAATGTCCATACCTACTCCGGAAAGCGGTCTTATGAATTTCAGTTTATTTTGTCCTCACCTGATGGTAACCAGATCAATGATAAATATATTAAAACCACTTCACCCCTTTCAATTGATCAAACAATTCATCAATTTGTAGTAATGGATATTTATTCTTTAACATTACTCGATAAAGATTTCAATAATAAACACATAAGCCAAGATAACCATCATCCTTCTTGGCGAAGAGAACTTGTGATGCCCAAGGTGACACACTCAAGTGTATAAAACTCTTCTCAAGAATATCATATAACTGAGTCTTCAGTTCTTTTAGTTCATATAGAGCCATTCGATAAGAGTTAATAGAAACCGGTTGAGTACCAGGCACTAAGTCAATAGAAATATCAACCTCCATTACTGGTGAAACAATAGAGAAGTCAGAAGGAAACATGTTGGGAAACATAGTGACGACTATAGGAATATCACCACACATTGAATCTCTCTCTAGAACAAAAGAAAACACCAATATAAATTTCCCCATCTTTGGATAAGAGGGTCCAAATCTGCTTGACCTTGGGTCCCATTATCCTTGAAAAACAAGAGGCACAACACTGGGTGTAGTAAGGTAGACCCAACAAAGATAACAATCGATTCATGATTTATTGGCAATGATCCAATCCATCCCAAATGTGATGTCAAATTATTTCATGTAGAGAACCAAAAAACTCCACACATGATCAACATCTGATAGAGAGAACACAAAATCAGGACTACGAATACCCTTATCTCTCATTGTACCAAGGGGTGTAGTAATATCCATCGCAGAAGTTAAAAGTTCCATAGGTAGATTAAGCATATTAACAATATGGGGTCAAATAAACAAGTGAGATGCACCATTATCAAAAAGGGTTGTCACTAAAGATGAAGCTATAGTAATGGTACCTCTCACAGTTGAAGGACCTGTATCAGCTACCTCTGGAGACTCTTCCACTCCGTGAAGAAGCTTCGTTCCAGATGCCTTTGGCTGGAACACTTTTGTACGTGAACCATTTGATTACCCCGTAGTTTCTGGACATGTAGATGATCATGTTTCACTATGCGGAGTAGATAAGTGATGGCAGAATCCTTGTAAGTTCCCTAATCTTCCACAAGATCTAGATTTCTTGGGTGCCTCAGTGCAAACCCTCTTAGAATTTCCTGGGTTCCCACACTGAAAGGAAGTCAATGAATCCCTTCTTGTTTCTATAGGAGGTCCGGAATGACTCTGTTGTCGATAACTACCATGAGAAACATCACGCTTCTGTTTTCCTTTAAAGGAACCAACACTACCACTAGGAGGGAAAAGCCCTCCTTCAACCCTGACTTTCCTTCCAAGTCCATCTCAACCATCATCGCCCTATATAGAACATCAGCATAAGTGTGTAGATTTAGTAAGAAAACCTGAGAAAAGATATCTGTTCGAAGTCCCAAATCTAATCTTCAAGCCTTCATCCACTCATTAGATACAATCTCAGGAGAAAACTGTACCATCTCAAAAAAGTGATTTGAATACTCAGTCACAGTTTTGTTGGCATGTTCAATCTTGAAAAACTCCACATCCTTGGCCAATACCATTGATTCTGGATAGAACTGGTTAGTGAAAAGAACCCTAAAGTCTTTCCAATCCAAACCCTCCTGTTTCCCAGTCGTCACAATCGTGTCCCACCATCTCCTTCATCATCCATCCAACATGAAGGTGGCATACTTAACCTTGATCACATCAGGTGTCTCCAATAACCCAAACATGCATTCAGTCTTACTCAACCATTCCTCAGCATGTTGAGGGTCAGTGGAGCCTTTGAAAACTAGTGGCTTTTGGCATAGGAACTCTTGAGAATGACATCCTAGAATATCACTATGTGGATCTATAGCTGGATCCTGAATAGAAACTGGAGGTGGTGCCTGTCCTAGAGCATGGAAAGTGCATACAGTCACCTCAACTAGACTAATATCCACAACAGGACTCGCTTGCTGAGATTTAGCAGCAGTCTCGTTTTGGATTTGATTCCCACGTCTTCTAGGAGGCATGTTGCTACAAAACATAAAAAGACATTTGATAAACACTCAAACATAGTAACAAGGAAAAATATTCTTAATATAATGGATTTACAAGATTTGGATTCCACTCTATCCAAATCAAAACAGAGGAAATACTAGAACTAATCCACAAGTCATAGTTCCCATACGAACCCTGGTGACTTAAGGTTCATTGTGGTTTGAGCTGGCCAGGCACTCAATCACAACTACCTCCTACGTCCCGATAAGAATAATGAAATGCATATTGTCATCAAGGCAAGATGTCTAACCTCCCTCTGATACCAATTTTTCACGAACCAGCCCGGGTACCCTAGTAACCTGATAACCGTGCCAGCCCTGACATAGCCCGAAGGGCGTTCTCAGTCCCCATATGTTTCCAACTAGAACCTGGCATCGTACAACATATAAGTGGGAATGATTTTTTCCACATTATTGTGGAAGAAAAAGAAACAATACAATATTCATAACAAACGAAAATCCAGCGGGAGTAATGTACCAGAATACAAAGAGGTATAAAAATCATAAATTACTGCAACCCAAATACTAAAAATGGGAAAACAGCCCCAAGGACACTAAGGACACAACTAACCAATACCAAAGTTCAACAGCTGGATCCTCCTCCAAGAGGTGCCTTCCCTTTTTTCGAACCTGGAAGAAGAAAGTCTACAAACACCCGAAGGAAAAAGTAGGGTGTGAGATTATTCCCCATAGGATACCACCAAAGATTCCGTAATAGATTCCAAATATATATTATCTAATGAAAATCTTGCAATTTTCCAATAAATATGTTTGGTAACTCAAAAGAATATTTTAACGAAATATGCTATATATTTTCAAAAGATGGAAAAATTACATTAAGTAAAGGCTATACAATGATGGAATATTTCTAAAACAATGGCTTAAATAAAACATTAATATAAAATAGTTTATATAAATTTAGCAGGCATGTAAAGTAGTTCAAAAGTATTGGCATACATTTATATCTCAAAAATAAACAAACAAGCGAGCAACATGGTCATCTTCTAAAATATATGATAGTATTAACAAGTTATTGGATTTCACACTCTCTATGTGAACTCAGCAAAATGTGTATAAACACGTACCTATAACACTGGCCAAAGGATACTCGTCACCAACCAGTCGGGGATGTGACCCACCATAATTATGTTTGACAATGTTGTCGTAACTTAGAGTGTATCCAAATAACTCACTAACTACCCAAGGCTTGCATGCGCTCTTACATGATGGGCGATCTATTTTAAGAATTCCTAAAATACGATCAATCCCATTCTTCCATTTCAAAAGTTCAAATTTCATTCCATTTAAAACCAAAATAGGTTTTATTCAAAACGTGCCTTTTTCATAAGATAAAACCAATGGGTTTCTATCAAATCATTTTAATCTATTTTCACCAGTTTGAAATCCATTCAAAACCAATTCCATCACCACATAATTTATTTCCACAATTAAATTAAATATTTTAATTGATATCATTTCCATAAAATCTACAATTTAAATCAGAAAATTACCATAAACACACCCAATTCAATGGAATTGGGGTTTTCAAAATTTCCATGCCAAAACCTTTTCAAATATCTCGATTCACTGGAATCGATTTTTTATCAATTTAATTGAATGAAAATTTGAGCAATTGAAATTAAATAAACAATTGAGATAAATCAAGAAAATAAAATGATAATAAAATTGGTATGTTGGGATGGAACCATCTACCTTGATTTTATAATGGAGTCAACCCAATGAGAAACCCCAAAAACCGACCAGCACAATGTTGTCAATCAAGATTTGGATCTAAATCCTTAAAACCCCGACTTAGATCTCTTCTTCTAGAAAGACCAAGACAAAATATCATCAAATATTGCATCAACACACTTAGATCTACCCATAACAGGCATAGATCTATGAATCCATGAGAAGGGGAGAAGTAGATCTAAGTAGATCTAAGAAATCGAACAAGAACGATCACATTCCTCGAGAATCCAGCATCATTTCGCCAAGAGAGGCCTTTGAATCACCTCCAGAATGATGGGACATGCTTCTATGAATTTATTAGATGAAAAATCTCGAATTATGTCCACTTAGGAGGAAAAATGAGTCACTTAGAGGCAAAAAGAGTGAGATCCACAATTTAAGGATCACATTTAAGTGCCCTCATGGTTAGTTCACAGGGTTTGAAAAACCGTGCGCTAGTCATGTGTTAGCTGCTACCTCGGAAGACACTCTATTCACTGTTTGGCCACACAGTTAGACAAACCATGTGCCACCTCTGTGGAAGCTACTGCCTCTAAGACCAACTACGCACATTTTGGCCACACGGTTTAGACAACCCGTGCGTCGCTCGTGCGACATCCCCTTTGCCTAAAAACATCATTTAATGTTCTCCCGACTCTCTCATTTTTCACTACTTCAAAACAGAGTTACCTAGAAACATCAAAAGTACCAAAAAACATAACATGATGTTACATTTGATCTTTTTTCTTCCTGCTTAAATCATTGATGTTATTATAGGAAACCAAAATTATGAGTGCCTACATCAGGATTAAGAACTATCATTTCTGTATAATTCCCATAAAATATATCTCAATATTTCATTATAAATGAATGATACACGTATTTAACTTTAGATTTCATGGGAGAACTAATTAGTGTGGGATGTGGATCTTCTTATTTACCCGGATTTATTTCTCTGATTTTATCCATAGTAGTAGAGACACCTTCCTCAAATGTTGGAGAAGCATCCCTAAGATCTTTTTTTTCTTATTCATTATGTGTCACTTATTTTTTTTACTTTAATAGAAGGTGATGAAACAAAACATTTATAGCTAGGGTAGAAGTTAGTATTTGAACATCCTAAAGAAGTGGCCACCATTTCTGACCCTACTAATGATGAAGGGTCTTTTCAGAGTATTGAATATGTAACAGCCCAAGATTTTATGAAAATATTCTTTTTAATTTTATTAATGTCTTGTGTTATATGCTACACCAAAAAGAGCTTTCACAATACACATCTCTGACCTGGCTTGAATTATACGCAATCGCGACCTTCCACGATAGCGTGTGTTGTACGCAACACCGAGTTTCGCTAAACAACGATATGCTATTAAGATATTATTAAAACTAGCCGTTATGAATAGTAATAATCACTTTTTGAAATTTTTTAAATTTTATTTTTCAAAATGGAATTCATTTTTGGATTCGTAATATCGAAGTTAGCTTAGGGTGAAATTTTGGTACTTTTCGGATAACTTTCATATTCTGATGAATAGTGAAAATTACTAAATTATAATTAAAAACAACTTTTTTACTCGAAATAATTAATAGTGATAAATTATTAATTTGAGTGGTTTTAAAGTATATTTAGAATATATTTTTACAATTTAATACAATGTTGGTCATTGAATGTAATTTCACATTTAAACCAGACATAATCAAGTGTCAATCTTTTGATAGATATTGTTTCTTAAAAACACGCTATTTGTTTTAACAGCGGGATTTAATTATAAAATTAATTAATGTAACTTCTATGTTATGAATTTGGTAAAATAGATTTCATTTTTGAATTTGGAATATGAAATATAGCTTAGGATGAAATTTTGGCATTGCTCTGAAAAACATCAATTTTTGATGAATAGTGAAACTACTAAGTGGTAGTTAAAAAACTGAATTTTTCATAAAACTTATTTTACCGCTTCTGTGAATGGAATTTTGAAAATCCGAGAGACACGGTTGATGTCAGTAAGTAAAATGTGGTTCAATGAGATGAAAATATTTTTTGTTGAATAGTAACTTTTTACTTTTATTTACCACAGTTAAAAGTAAATAGGGTAATTAAGGGTAAAAATGATATTAATATTACCCTAACACATGTCCTAATCCTATTGGAAAAGTGTATCTCGACCAAAAACCATCTTAAGTGTAAAATATTATCATTTAGGCCCACTTGGATTAGATTAGGACATTTATTATTATTTAATTCAAAGAATAGTTAAAATAGTTAAAATCAAAGTTTAATAACTAAAACATTTTTAATATGGGGCTATACATAAGATAAATTCGACTATAAATATTCATCAGAAATCTAAACCGATTTCCTACATAATTATATCTTATTTATAATTTTTGGACTTTAAATAAATTAATTTATTTATGACACAACGATGATGCAGTAATTACCCTTTTAAGGAAATATTAACATAATTGATGTTATAAATGCTCAAATGAATTTAATTTGAGACTTTTTATGAATTCCACTAATTTTCTAGGTTACTATGATATATTAGTGTTGATTTAATCAACTTGGTTCGAACATATAATTCTGTTATGACTTTCACAAAAAATCATATATCAAATAGTGTCAAAATTAAAACAAAATAGTTTTTAAATCAAATATTATATTATTAATTGTTATTTTATTCCAAAAAATCTAAGGTTCAGCCAAATGACTTAGATAAGGATATATATATTAATAATAAACAATTTGGGGTTCGTTTCGCATGTTATAGTAAGTGTATTAACCATATAGTGAAAGAATACAAAAAGACACGGTAAAAGTTAAATTATTTAACTTAGAGTTAAATCTAATTGATAAGGTTAAAATAATACCCTAAACGTGTCTAAATCCTGTTGGTTGATAGGATTTAGACCCATCCCCACTTTAGCTTCTAAATAAGATCCTTTGGAACCATTATAAACCGATTTTGACTTTAATATAAAATAATATTTTGAGATATTCCTAAGGTGCCCCTCTCCTCCCTTATAAAAGGGCACCTCCTCCCCCTCCTCCTCACACAAATTTGAGCACTCAAGCTCGGCCAACCCCTTAAAAAATCTCTCCTCCACTTCCCTAGAAACATCCTAGAGGTTCTGGTCTTCCTCAAAGTCCAATTTTAGTGCCCTAAGAGGAGGTCTCAAAGAGCCGCTTCAAAGAAGAGGAGGTTCGGACACTTACGAAGCAAATCGGACCTAAGGTAAGGGGAATATCACAATCTCATTTTTATCCGAGATTGTTTATACTTTGGTATTTACTGGGGTGTATTTTATCATCCACATCCATGTTCCCTCAATATGTAATATTATTTCCATCCACCTACAATTGTTTAAATCCAATTTTACCCTTTGGTGAATTATTAGTAAAAGATATGAAAGGAATCTTTTGTCGTTTTTTGTACGAGGTACTTTTTGACTTTTTCGACAAAAGTACGAAGAATGTTTTTTAACTTATATGGCACGAACCGATTTTTACGGTTTTATAAAGCATTATTTTCATGAAGCTTCCTCCAAAATAAATCATGACTATTTTAAATAAAATCTCTTTCTTTTAAAATTGCATGACGTTTTGTGAAAAGAAATTGATTTTGAAGAAGAAAGGATATTTTCCTCAAGAATTCATTTCAAGTGTTTTATCAAAATTATTTTCCATCTAAGATAACATAGGGTTCTGTTTCTATCCCTATTATTACATTGAATTGTTTATGTTTTGATGGAATTATTTTTATGAATTCCTTTATCTTATATGAATTGTTTTATGATGTCATGTTGTTTAAGAATCCCATTTTTATTACATGGGTTATGCAATGATGTATGATTTACGAAATTGTGGCACACATAAGAATGGTATCATTATGAGATGGGTGGGACCTATATCTCCGTCCGATGCATTGGGTAAAGATTTTATATCTCATGAGATAGACATGGCTGGAATGGTAGGTTATACCGGTTCAGTGAAACAGGACTGAAACGAGGGTCACTTGATTCATAAATGGACTTTGTCCACTAAGATAGTCTTGGCAATGAGTCTTGACTAACAAGAAATGATTCTCTATGATTATGTGTGAATGCCACAAAGTTTCATGTTTTAAGTTATGATTATTGTGATTACATTTCACTGCCATGATTTGTCCCATGTTATGAAATTATGCTCTCTTTTGCAGGATAAGATTTCCAAAAGTTATGTTCTTATTAATATGATGTGACTGATTTTTCTGTTGTTTACCCTTACTGAGCATTTGAGCTCACCCTTTTATGTTTTATTTTCCCCAGGATATAAAGAAAGGTTTTAGGTAAAAAAAAGGAAGATCTTTATGGGAGATATTGGAGATCTTTCACCAAGTTTAGAAGATTACGTTCCGAGTTTCCAAAGACACTAAACTATTACGATCCTTGTGTGTGTATTTTTTTTGTTATGTACTAAGTATTCTGCAAAAGTAATGTAATGTCTATGTACGTCAGTCTTTGGGTCTCTACAGTTGGTATCAGAGGAAAGGTTTAGTCAACCTTTGGAAACTAGGATGCGAAAACGTTAGTGAGATCCCTAGAGATATTTCTAAAGTATGCCTAGAGATGTCCCTAAGGTTAAGTATACGTATAGGTTATAGTACTAGAATTGCGCTAACGATATTAGAATTTATCCTAAGATGTTAGATATTGAGGGTACTCCCCCTTTACTATGGTGTTTTCTCTAGCATGATTTTTTCCTCTCACAGAGTTCTTTTTGTGTTTAGTTAATGGAGGGAACCAGACAGAATTTGGTTAACATTGAATCCAATAGACAAATTGGTGACTATGAGAAACAAAATTATGTAATGCCTAGAGAGAAAGATATTGTGATTATGCCGAATCTGTCATCGCGATATATGATTAACAAGGTGAAATTTATTGGTATACCTAATTCATCAAAGAAGAGGAATATAGACTATTATGCATGTTCGCATGTTGAGGAGCATAAAGAAAGGAAGATTGATATTTCTAAAGAAGGGATGAAGAACCTTGTGGAATACCTCAAATGGAGGGACCGATGTTATTTGTGTGGAGAAAAGGGTCATAGAGTGACAGACTGTTATGGAGTTCAATGTATTATTTGTGGAGAACATGGGTATTACCCAACTCAATGCCCTGACCTAAAAAGTTACTTCTAAATCAAGGAAAGACTTATTCCAGGAAAATAATTGAAGAGGATGGATTTAAGTGTTTATGTATTGGTATTCAAGAATAATGTTGTTGAGGTACTTTTATTGTGTATTAGAATATTTTTGTATTATTGTGGTTTTCAATAATTTTAAGGTACCGGTAACCATGAAAAGTGATTCAAATATTTTGGAAAGTAGATGATATGTGCATAATGAAGGGAAAAGGTGAAAATGAAATGTTTGACAGTATTCATGAGCTCATGATTGATATAAGGACTAAGTGATATCATGGTTTGAGTATATAGAATTTTGAGGATTTTGGTATGTGGAAAGAGTTAACTTTCAACAGCACTCATGTTTTCAATAAGGTTCAATGCGTATTCAAGAGAATACATGATTAAAGCCTTTGAATGTTTGGAATGTGACCAACAAGGCATATCTTATGATATATGGGGATTAACGACAGTATTAAATCTCTGGTAATCGTTTTCACTATATTATGAGAGTGGACTGTAGTATTATGGATAAGCCTAAAGATTGGAATGGATTATGTTGGACATAAGTTAGTATTGTTTAAGGATAGAAGTTTTTTTCGATATTATTGATGGGATGTTATAGTAATATAGTTTTAGAAAATGGACAACCTGCAGAACGGGCGACAGCCCATCGCGTCGGACAAGGATGTGGGAATCGAACCCACAACCGAAGTGCGACTGGCCTTTATCGCCTACCACTGGCCTACAGGAAGTCCCTGTTTAGTAGAAACTAGTTTTATTATATTAAGAAGTATGATATATGAAGTATAAGTCCATTTTAGGAACAATATATGATTAATCTCACTATAGATCGACTTATGTATATAAGTTTTGCTAACCATTTGTTTGAGACAGATGGAATGACCCGTCATTATATCACATGATCTGCTAACACATCACAAACAACAAATTCAACTTCATTTATTTAAGAGATGAAGTGGAAATTGTTCAAGGAACGAACAACAGTGAGATTATACCAAAATAAAGTAAGTATTTATTCTAAATCAAATTTTCAACATTAGGGAAATGATCTTGAAAACCAAAAATGTTGTCCTAGTGATCTTATACCTGATGAATCAAATGGTACCTTAGATCGTCACAAATTTATGGATTTGTGATTACTGGATTTTCCATAGCCATGTTCTCTACCACTCTCCATCAGAACATGATGGTTAGATTTCTCTTCCATATCCATATTTTCACCTATGTGGAAACCCAGTGATTAGTTTTTTTGGGTAATCGTTACATTTCATACTTTAGTTTTTAAAGCCAAGTTTTGGTATTCCTTTTTACGATGTGGGTTTCTATTAAAGAAACTTTCGAATAGTAAACCATTTATAACCCCGACGAATTTCGAGGGCGAAATTCATTTTAAGGGGGGTAGAATGTAGCAGCCCAGGATTTTATGAAAAATATTCTTTTTAATTTTATTAATGTCTTGTGTTATACGATACACCAAAAGGAGCTTTCACAATACACATCTCTGACCTGGCTTGATTTATATGCATTCGCGACCTTCCACGATTGTGTGTGTTGTACGCAACACCGAGTTTCGCTAAACAACAATATGCTATTAAGATATTATTAAAACTAGCAGTTATGAATAGTAATAACCACTTTTTGAAATTTTGTAAATTTTATTTTTCAAAATGGAATTCATTTTTGGATTCGTAATATCGAAATTAGCTTAGGGTGAAATTTTGGTACTTTTCGGATAACTTTCATATTCTGATGAATAGTGAAAATTACTAAATTATAATTAAAAACAACTTTTTTAATCGAAATAATTAATAGTGATAAATTATTAATTTGAGTGGTTTTAAAGTATATTTAGAATATATTTTTACAATTTAATACAATGTTGGTCATTGAATGTAATTTCGCATTTAAACCAGACATAATCAAGTGTCAATCTTTTGATAGATATTGTTTCTTAAAAACACGCTATTTATTTTAACAGCGGGATTTAATTATAAAATTAATTAATGTAACTTCTATGTTATGAATTTGGTAAAATAGATTTCATTTTTGAATTCGGAATATGAAACATAGCTTAGGATGAAATTTTGGCATTGTTCTGAAAAACATCAATTTTTGATGAATAGTGAAACTACTAAGTGGTAGTTAAAAAACTGAATTTTTCATAAAACTTAATTTTACCGCTTCTGTGAATGGAATTTTGAAAATACGAGAGACATGGTTGATGTCAGTAAGTAAAATGTGGTTCAATGAGATGAAAATAATTTTTGGTGAATAGTAACTTTTTACTTTTATTTACCACGGTTAAAAGAAAATAGGGTAATTAAGGGTAACAATGATATTAATATTATCCTAACACATGTCCTAATCCTATTGGACAAGTGTATCTCGACCAAAAACAACCTTAAGTGTAAAATATTATCATTTAGGCCCACTTGGATTAGATTAGGACATTTATTATTATTTAATTCAAAGAATAGTTAAAATAGTTAAAATCAATGTTTAATAACTAAAACATTTTTAATATGGGGTTATACATAAGATAAATTCGACTATAAATATTCATTAGAAATATAAAACGATTTCCTACATAATGATATTTTATTTATAATTTTTAGACTTTAAATAAATTAATTTATTTATGACACAACGATGATGCAGTAATTACCATTTTAAGGAAATATTAACATAATTGATGTTATAAATGCTCAAATGAATTTAATTTGAGACTTTTTATGAATTCCACAACTTTTCAAGGTTACTATGATATATTAGTATTGATTTAATCAACTTGGTTCGAACATATAATTCTTTTATGACTTTCACAAAAATCATATATCAAATAGTGTCAAAATTGACACAAAATAGTTTTTAAATCAAATATTATATTAGTAATTGTTATTTTATTCCTAAAAATCTAAGGTTCGGCCAAATGACTTAGATAAGGATATATATATTAATAATAAACAATTTGGGGTTCGATTGACATGTTATAGTAAGTGTATTAACAATATAGTGAAAGAAAACAAAAAGACACGGTAAAAGTTAAATTATTTAACTTAGAGGTAAATCTAATTGATAAGGTTAAAATAATACCCTAAACTTGTCTAAATCCTATTGGTTGATAGGATTTCGACCCATCCCCACTTTATCATCGAAATAAGACCCTTTGGAACCATTATAAACCGATTTTGACTTTAATATAAAATAATATTTTGAGATATTCCTAAGGTGCCCCTCTCCTCCCTTATAAAAGGGCACCTCCTCCCCCTCCTCCTCACACCAATTTGAGCACTCAAGCTCGGCCAAACCCTGACAAAATCTCTTATCCACTTCCCTAGAAACATCCTAGAGGTTCTGGTCTTCCTCAAATACCAATTTTAGTGCCCTAAGAGGAGGTCTCAAAGAGGCGCTTCAAAGAAGAGGAGGTTCGGACACTTACGAAGCAAATCGGACCTAAGGTAAGGGGAATATCACAATCTCATTTTTATCCGAGATTGTTTATACTTTGGTATTTACGGGGGTGTATTTTATCATCCACATCCATGTTCCCTCAATATGTAATATTATTTCCATCCACCTACAATTGTTTAAATCCAATTTTACCCTTTGGTGAATTTTTAGTAAAAGATATGAAAGGAATCTTATGTCGTTTTTCGTACGAGGTACTTTTTGACTTTTTCGACAAAAGTATGAAGAATGTTTTTTTAACTTATACGGAACGAACCAATTTTTACGGTTTTAAAAAGAATTATTTTCATGAAGCTTCCTCCAAATGATTTCATGACTATTTTCAATAAAATCTCTTTCTTTTAAAATTGCATGACGTTTTGTGAAAAGAAATTGATTTTGAAGAAGAAAGGATATTTTCCTCAAAAATTCATTTCAAGTGTTTTATCAAAATTATTTTCCATCTAAGATAACATAGGGTTCTGTTTCTATCCCTATTATTACATTGATTTGGTTATGTTGTGATGGAATTATTTTTATGAATTCCTTTATCTTATATGAATTGTTTTATGATGTCATGTTGTTTGAGAATCCCATTTTTATTACATGGGTTATGCAATGATGTATGATTTACGAATTTGTGGCACACATAAGAATGGTATCATTATGAGATGGGTGGGACCTATATCTCCCTCCAATGCATTGGGTAAAGATTTTATATCTCATGAGATAGACATGGCTGGAATGGTAGGTTATACCGGTTCAGTGAAACAGGACTGAAATGAGGGTCACTCGATTCAGAAATGGACTTTGTCCACTAAGATAGTCTTGGCAATGAGTCTTGAATAACAAGAAATGATTCTCTATGATTATGTGTGAATGCCACAAAGTTTCATGTTTTAAGTTATGATTATTGTGATTACATTTCACTGCCATGATTTATCCCATGTTATGAATTTATGCTCTCTTTTGCAGGATAAGATTTCCAAAAGTAATGTTCTTATGAATATGATGTGATTGATTTTTCTTTTGTTTACCCTTACTGAGCATTTGAGATCACCCTTTTATGTTTTCTTTTCCCCAGGATATAAAGAAAGGTTTTAGGTAAAAAAAAGGAAGATCTTTATGGGAGATATTGGAGATCTTTCACCAAGTTTAGAAGATTATGTTCCGAGTTTCCAAAGACACTAAACTATTAAGATCCTTGTGTGTGTATTTTTTTTGTTATGTACTAAGTATTCCGAAAAAGTAATGTAATGTCTATGTACGTCAAGATACGGGTCTCTACAGAATAGGATATAATGAGTTGGGAATCACACCCTTTTCTTCCCAGAGTATTTCTACAACATCTTCTAGCCTGATTGATGAAACAGAGACTTTATAAAGTTCGGTGGAGGCAATTAAGACATCTCCATTTAACATTTCACCACTTCTGGGTAAATCAACAATTTCTCCCATGCTATCAAGCTCGATTGACGCAATTGAAATTATGGAAGTCACCAGATGAGTGTTTAGATTTTGTTTTATCCTCTCAATTTTATTTATGGGAAACACATAATATATAATCAAATGTTTGAATGTGTTTTCTATGATCTTTTCCAGACCATTTGGAGCATTAATTCTGGTTACACCCATTATCACAGACCTCATTCTCATCGTGTGATAATATTCTGCCTCAATGTATTGAGATTCCCACATTTTGAATTGAGCCTTTTCACCATTAAATGTTCCAATTTTACCAATGAAACAGTACTTCAGACATTGGTGGTATGATGAATGTATGACTACATGATGATGTAGCCAAGGCCTTCAAAGAAGAATGTTAAAGTCTGGGTCCTCACGGATAACCATAAAATCTGAATTAGACACAAGATCTCAAAATTGAGTTCTAATTGTAATCTTTCCCTAAGGTTCTTGCTCATTCTTATCAGGCCCTTGTAAGATTAAAGTGTAAGGAGATAAGTCAAATTCAATGATACCCAATCAATGATGTATACGAATTGTATGAGGTTGACTCGTGAGCCATTATCAATGAAGGCTCATCTAATGTTTATGTCATTGATCCAGGTAGATAGATATAAGGGCATGATATTTCCATGTATAACATAATCGTCATCATCATACATAAAATATATGAATGCATGACATTCGTAACAATCATTCCCTATACGGTAAACCTCGACAGCAGTAACTTCAATTTCAAACTCTTGAGGACTTGACAAAGCCTCAATAAGTGAATCGTGATGATCTTTTCACAGATTCAAGGCATCCAAAATCAACAACTTGTCAGGTTCATGGGATAGATATTTTTAAAAATCATACTTTGTTTACATAGGTATATGTTTCTCATCCTAGAGATACAATTTTGCAGGTACATTGGATGTTGACGCTCCTGATGTAGATGCACCCTATGTCAGAGCAGAAGCTGGAAATACTCATGGATTTGGTAGATTAGACCGACTATATCTATCTACCTACTGAGATAAAGATGGTATGGCCCCTAATAGTTCCTCAAAAGTAATCATGTCAGGACCAAACCTATCCTACATAGAATAATATCCTTGTTCTTTATGAGCTCATTGAAGGGCTCTTCCATGAGTTTCCACTACATATATAGTTCCAGGAAGGGTAGAGTTAAAATAGTGGCTTCTAGAATACCCATGTCTTCCCCTGTATCCTTGACCTTGGATTCTACCTCTTGTTCCCTAGTTAGGTATAGGTAAATTAGGGTCATTATTACCAGAATAATCATCGGAATATGGATCCATTAAGTGGATAATGTTAATGGAACCAAAAATCAATTTTTCATCTAATGAGGATTTTTCTTGAAAGGTCAGTTCTGATTGTGTTTTTTGGCGGGGTAGTGCATGTTCTTTTGAAATGGATGGAATGTAATATTCTAGTCAAGGATAACTTTGGTCTTGATATGATCTCATCTTCTTCTAACTTCTCTTTATCCTTATCATCATGTCACTTCTTTATGGATTGTCCTTTTTATAAAGGTTTTTTTACTGTGACAGGAGTGGAAAAGGACACAATAAGTTGTTTCAATTATGTTCTTAGAATGAAATGAGTACGTCTAATCATTTTCTTGATCATCCAATTATCATATTTCTGAGCACTTTTATATTTGAATTCCTTTAATTCACCTTATTCCTTTGGAACAGTAGTAGTTACACATGCTACTTAGGCTATTGAACTTTTCAATTTCACTCATCCAGAATCTACCATTTTTTACAGGAGGTCCTTAAAAACAAAAAACTCTTGAATGGGATGCCCCAAAATCTGACGAAAGGGAAAATAAATCATAATATCTTCATCTCCTTAATTTTTTGGTTTCTTTGACCTTAGAAAATATACCATGTTATTTTTTATCACTAAGATGAATTAATGGGGAACTTATGCATTCTGAAAAGAATAATCATTGTTCTGTAACTCTTCAAAAATGTTTCTCCCTTTGATCTCTTTGATCATCTTGATTAGGCGGTCCTTTATACTGGCATTCGGGAGGTGGATCACTTATATATGATAAAGGTTTGAAAGTGGAAGCAGGTATTGGTGATTGAGGGAGTTTCAGATTTAGGGAATATGTTAACCCTTTCCATTGAGTAATGAAATATAAGAGTCTTTCATTTTACATTTATTTACAATTTTTAAGATAAAAAACTATCTTCTTTGTCGGTATTGAGCTAAATTGAAGAAGAATTTGTTTATGGATATCTTACCATCTAGTAATTGATTGAGATTGTAAACGTGTATAGCATACAAAAGTCGTACCCCATAATGACTACACAAAGCACCTAATCATTACTGATTTTTGTTATTGAGGAGTCCCCATCATGAGATCACAATGAGAAACAAAATGTGTTAAGTGTTGTTCTGGATCTCCCGAACCATTATAGATTGGGAATGTAGAATTCAATAAAATTGGCGGGGGAGGGATCAGATCTACCCATTCAGGGTAAGATCTATATTTTAGGTAAACTAGCACACTTCATTGTTCTATATATTCCAATTGAGTTTTTTTATGCCTGAATTGTGTTTAAAATAATTTGAGGAATATCTAGATAAGCTGGGAGATGTACAATAATAATAGCTCGAGATTGAACTGGTAAAATAACCGGAAAAACCACTAGTGTTGGTGCTGGTATTTGTCTTAGATAACCCATGGGAACATGCCTATAAGGATGTGTTTGATCCTGACCTGGTTAAATACCCAATGGATGGAATTCATTATCCACATCATTAGTTACCTAGAATCCTCTATTATGAGGAGGTCCTACATGATGTGAACATTGAGGATCTGACTGAGGAGAATGGATAGAAAAAATTCTTCTTCAAAGTAACTCGATATTGAGTCCTTTTAACTATTTCATGTCCTCTTCTTATTGTACAAATATTTCTTCAAGTGAAATAGATTGAACATATCCAGTGGAAAAGTTAGATGTGATATGACTTTAACCTTTCCCTTAGTTAGATACTTTTCGAAGGGGTGGAAGTTGATTATTTTAAGGCATACCTAGATTCTAGGAAGGGCTCTAATTTTTGGTATGCACACCTTCTTCATTTGGATCAGTGTGTACCAGGTTATGGATAATGACTTCATCTTATGATTCCCCGGAGCTAGAATCATTTTCTAGAGGATCTTCTCCAATGGTGTTAATAAAAATCACTGATGTATAATGAATTTATGGAATTATATCATTATATTTCTAATATTGTCTCCTTCTATATCTTCCATTAGATTCTGATCTGTTATATGATGAATTCCCATAAATTTTTTTACAGATATTTACTCTAAGGGAATCCTGGGGTAGTTTAGTTTTGCACTCTCTTTTTTGATTCTTCCCTAATCAGGAAAAAATTACTTCTATTAAAGAGTGTATTTTATATATAAAAAGACCACATCCCTATAGGCTAGGGTGGTCTTGAATTTCTATAGCTGATATTCGTGTAGCTTCTCTTCTAATTTTGGGGATTTTGGGTCAGACATTATCAAGGTGCAATATCCGAAAACCACTCAAATTACCTGTTTCGGAAGATTTTTGTACTATTTCAGATATTTGTGTTATCTGACAGCTGACATCCTCTAAATGGGAGGCCTACTGAAGATTCTCATATTCTTATGCAAAATAATCTCAATAGAATTCTTTCTGTGGTCCTAGCTCTAATGGGAGCTAGTTGGGGCATGTTCTTGAGCATATACTTGAGTTAATGAAAAAACTATTGACTGTAGCCTGTTGTGGTAAAAAACATTGCATGAGACCACTTTTGGTGGGATTTTCTGATTTTAGAGTGCAATAAAATGAAATGATCCATGTGTACCTCATCCACTGATATGAACACAAGATGTGGTGTCATAAATAAACTAGTGTAGCCTATTTAAAGAATTTAGTTGTGCACGTTGATGGGTTCTGTGATACTTTTCAAACTTGGGATGTTAGGAAACTGAGAGAGATGTCATGTCAATTTTTCATTTCAACCCTTCTATTACCTTTACATGATTTTGATATTCATCATATGGTAATAATTTAGTTTTAAAATAACGACGAGTGTTCCATAATTTGAGATGGACATCATGAATGCAATCTTCTTCCATCAATCTCGGAATTTTTTATTTACAATTGTCCAAAGTCCAAAACATGACTGGTACTTATCCTTTAGAAAATTTGTTTTTCACTTGTTTAATATATTTTCATCATCTATCACTGTAGGTTTATCGACATGGTCTGACCAAAGTGGAATCTTCTCTATTATTTTATTAAAACAATGGAATAAGTCATTTTTTCCTCTACTATACTAGAAAAAAATGACCCATGTGAGGTTCGAAAAATGATCGTTCCCTTAATATTTCATATGGTTGAGAAATTATTTCACCAGTTAATGACAAGGTATCAGACATGACTAGCCTTGTGTTGGAAAGTTACACGAGATAAGAGGGCTTTCTCATATCTAAATTTTCAATTATATAATTATCTTGACAATACAGAATACTACTATATAGAGAACATTCACATTGATAGCTATCATAGGGAAGGACACCATGGAGTATTACACCAAGGGATAAATCCTCTTTATCTCTTGTCTTCTAGCCACACTGAGGTTTTTTGTGGATCTCATCCTGAGATAGGATCTCTGGATTGACCGAGTTTTCGTGAATCAAGACATAATAATGAAGTGTTTTATGGGGAACTTCATAATTACTGGTACTACTTCCATAATTTGGTAATGAGAGGACAGGATCTTGAGTTGCAATAGATAAATGTCTGAGGGATTCAAGAACTCCACCATTAAGAGGATCCAAATCATAGGTTGGATCTTAATTTTCTAACTGTGTTTGGAGAGACTTTTTCTTCGATACTCTCTTACACATAGTTGGGGACACTTTCTGGGAAAAGTGTTTATCATGGGAAGGTGTATATTCCTACCTTTTAGTGGTCATCAAATGGGTCGATCACCTCTAATTGGAAAGGGTATATGTTCCTGATCCTGTTGTTCTTATGATATCGGTGAGTATGCCCCATAACCATACTGGACTAGAGTAGAGGTATGTATCTAATCTAGGATGGCATGCCAATGTATCATCCCAGGGTTGGGGACAGATTGATATTTATATTCACCTAGTACTACTGAAGTTATTGTTATGATATTCTAGCATTCTTCCTAAATAAGGTCTGGAATTTTTGTTTTCCTTATCACCATTAAAAATATGTTTTTGGGGATTTCAGAAGCCAGAACGGGAATATACATCCATTCCATATCATAAGTAGGTGTATGTTCATGCTCCTTCCATCATTTTACTATCATTGTATACTAACAGTACTCATGTATGGGGGAAGGGAGTTGAGTCTTCCCAAGATTTGTCATTATATCTTTCCGACTGACCTCTCCAGGTGCTTCCAAAGGAAACTGTTGGCAGACTTGATGAATGGTGGAAGGTGTATGTTCATACTTTTTGTTTTCCATCAAACATGGTCGATGAACTTATTTCAATAATGGTAGATTATACTTCTAGTAGAATTGGTGGGTGTAAGCAGGTGTATATTCATATTTACCTATTTCCACCACATTTTATTAGTAGGATTTCTTAAATGCAGTTAGAAGAGCCTATTGACTGGATGATAATTTGTGAATAGGTGTATGTGCATGTTCACGGTACTCCACATGATTTTCCTTATGGGATTGTTGTGTTGCTGCTGGCAGAGATGGTTGGTGGGAGTCCTCTAGAAGTACCCCTACATCTTTGAATTGAGGCCTTGAGTAACCTCTTGATCCACCTCCTTATAGTACGAGTGGGATTGGTTGTTGCATTCCAGATATAAGGACACAAAATGTTTCAAGATGGTGGTAGGCATTATCTTGTTCTTAACCATCGGTCATCATTGACCGGACGATCGAAGGGTTGTTATTAACCTTGAGAGACTATCGGGAAGATTCCATGGGTGGGTAGGTACATTGCTGATGGTACTCCCTTACCAGCACATTTGAGACCCATCATTGACGACGTTGAGTTGGTTATGATGTCCTTCCGGCAGATAATGATCCAGCTTGTGAAGGGGGCGATCAAATCCGGAGTGAAAACTTGAAGGAATACATTTTGGAGTAAAGGGAGTTCTAAGAAAAAAAATGAAAAAACAACAAAAATCCATCAAAGTAACATCTTTTAGGTGGATACATGAATGATTGATTCCTTTATCTAGCATTATATTATCAATTAACATGGACCTGACATGTGGGTAACATTATTAACTTGTTTAAAGATTCATGTTGGGTTCACAATTTTTTTTCTTAGCTCCTTGAAATGTGTGTTATAGGTTAAGAATCACTGCTTCTAGGTGGTTTGCATTTAATTCATTCATGGTGATAAAAACATCCAACATTTATTTATCAAAAAAGGGACCTTTTTTACAAATTCAGGCGTTCGTTATGTTTGATCTTTATGATACTTAAGATCATGCATTGGTCGAGAGGATGAGAGGTCAGACTCATCACACCCCATTTTGGGGGAATTATTGTCTACTTCAAAACTCCCTTTATAAATTTAAGATATTTTCATGAATCCTTATTAATTCACCAAGTATAACATAAATTTTACTTGGAATATTCAATCACTTATTAACATGTGTGGAATTTATAATCATCTATTTGTATTTGAGGTTATTCATTAATAGAGACATCTATATGTATTTCAGGTCCTCCATCAATGGTATCCTCACACATACTATTTAGAGAATCTTTTAATCATCATTATGATGATAATGGTCTTTAAGACACTCAGTGGGGTGCTCTGGAAATTAATTTCATCCAAGAAGACAATGGTTTTTGTTGATATTGGGATTGTACCCATAATTTGTGATACCTATGTATCCTTGTAAAAGGAATCTAACCCTCGTTGTTTGGTGAAACTTAAGGGGACACATCATAACTTTTAAGGTCATGTGATAATGACCTAGCCAAATAGTTTAATGTTATGTGGTAAGTAAATATAATTGAAAGCTTCTTAGTCATATTTTGGTGTGGGACTTATGTAGAAGCATCCCAAAGAACTTGGAAAAAAGATATGGGTTCCTATCTAAGATTAGATCATACTAGGAATAACTTCCAGGAAGAATAAGGTTATTTTAAAGTGTTGAGTTTCAACCTCATGGAGGCTTTCTAAATATCCCATATGGATGGTAATCAAATCCCGCGTAGTTCAATGAGTCTCATATGAGAGTGTAGTCCTTTTAGATAATTGAGTTTGGGCTTACATCCAAAAAAGGATGCCTTGATAATTTGGGGTTTTAATTTGGTTCTTATTCCTAAAGAGGATGCCCAGATCAAAGGAATTGAGGTTGGATTCTAAAAGATGATATCCAATGAGCTCATGCCTTAATGAAGTCTTCCTACGTAGCCCAATTATGGTTGGGACTATAGTTATCATAGTTTATTCGTTATTTTGGGGCTTATGCATGAGAGCTTCCCATTGGAGGGGACATGATTGGGTAAAAGCTTTTAGAAGGGAACCCTTTTGAGCTCGAGCCTTCAAGCAGGTGTCCTACGTATCCTAGTTTGAACCAAATTCAGAGTTATCATAGTTCAAGTTTGTGTAAAAAATTTGTGATCATGAATAATGTATAATCCCACGTGAGTCAGGCTTGGTGTGAGAAACAAGAGGATGTCAGAAATTCATAAAAGGCACCCACACTTTTCCTCCTCCACTGGTGGAAGAGGGAAAACCTATGGTGGTAAGGATGGATGAGGTAGATTCGACTCGAGATGAGGGTGAGATGACAATACTTCCTTCTATTATCTTTACATTGTACAAGGGTCCAATGAAAAGAAGGAGTAAAGGTGAAGGAAGTTAAGAGGAACAAGACTGCAACCTTCTTCTTGAAAGGTTAGGGGCTCACACTAGGATAAATTCACTGTGAGCATTGGATGGGGCTTATTCCTACAGAGGATTACCATTATAGGATTGGTTAGGGATTACTCCTAAGTAGGAATCCCATTTTAGGATTGGTTTGTAGTTACTTATAAGGACGATTTCCATTTAGGAATTTGTTGGAGATTACTCTTAAAAATGACGCCTATTTGGGAATTGGTTGGGGCTTACTCCTAAGGAGGATACCCATTTGGGAATTTTATGGGGCTTAATTATAAGTAGGATTACAATTTGGGAATTGTTTGGGGCCTACACTTAAGGAGGATTCCCATTTGGAAATTAATTAGGGTGTACTCTTAAAAAGGATGCCCTTTTGAGATTTAACCTCGCGTAAGAGTCATGTGATGTGGTTTGATGAGTTTCTTGAGGATTGTATCGACTCAAGGTACTCAAGGAATCTACAAGGATATTTCAAAATCATGATATTTTAATGGAACCAAGAGGATTAATTCCACTCAAGGCACATCATTGACTATGATGGATCCCCTCAAATCATGGTATTCCAAAGTTTGAAATTGTGTGACATAAATTGGAACATCCCATGTAAATAAAGAATATGACACTTTCATATTTATTAATATTTCATAATTATTTATTAATTTAAATTTAAAGTGGATGTTATTTTCAATGGCATGCCTGACACGCAATAATAATTTTCTCTGAATCTCATGTTGCACACAAGGCCGAATCAAACTAAACAAATAATATAATATTATTATATTAAATGGCAGTTAACACATAGTCGTGTAATTGGACGGAATTTATAGAACTAAGCATATTATGATTAAAAATGTTTGTTAAATTTTTTTACTTTTCTCCTATATAATTTAGAGTCTTAAAATGATAATGAATCTGATTTTAGGTACGAAAATCTCTAATATTTTTAAAGGTCATTTTAACACCTTTTGATGGAAAACCCCTTTTAAATACATTTTTCACTTCTATATATCATATTAGACAAAATAAAACTCTTATTTAGAAGCAGGAAATCAAAATTTACTTTGGGTAATTTTCTTTTAAATTTTTATAATAAAGATTATTTTTTTTGAATAACAAAAAATACTGCATTTTAAGTCAATACTATCTTTTCATCTTATTTATTTATATGGTTATGTTTTATTTTTTATTAGTTTTAAAGTGTAATTAGATTAAAATTTTACCATTTAATCCAATTTTGGTAATTGGAAGTAATTTCACATTGAAATTGGATATAAACAAGTGTCAATCTTTTCATAGTTATTATTTCTTAAAAACATGCCTTTTGGTTTTGACAAGAAGAATTATTTTTAAATTAATTTCTATGGATTATGTGTTTTGAATTTGGAAATATTTATTCCGTAATTTGAATTTGGAGGTCCAAATTTCTTAAATAGGAAACTTTTAATTTTAGACAATATGAATAGTAACTTCAGTAAATATTTTATTTACCATGGGTAAAGGGTATATAATGGTAAAAAAATATTATAATAATATTGAATTACCCAAAAACGTGTCCTAAACCCATTGGATTATACATGTAGAACCATGTTAACTCTTGGGTCGATTGTGGGACCCCATGGAGCCACTTGTAAGTGAAAATGACTTTTTATAAAAATTAATTTAAAGTTAACAAAAATGTAACATAAACATATATCGTTTAGTAAAACAATTTTTTTCTGGGGTTATATAAGTGATATTTTTGACTAAAAAAATTCATTATAAATATAAAAATATTTCCTATATAACGGTAATTTATTTATAATTTTTAAACATTAAATAAATAAAATTATTTTGACACAATGGTGATGTAGTGATTACCTTATCAATGAATGATTTAAATAAATGAGCTGATAAATATTAAAAATAATTTTTTTGAAAATTTTTCTGCTATAAAAGAACTTTATGGTGGATTATAACATTTATCTTTGAATTAATGTAGGTTTTTTGTAATAATAAAGTTGTTATATATATTTTAAAAAGTATTGATATGAATAGTTAATAAATTGACCAAAATGAGTTTTTAAAATGAATACTATTTTATTAAATGATAATATTATCCTAAAAATATAATACTCGTCCAAATAACAAATAAGATGTTAAATATGTCATTAATGGTCTATTTTTGGGTCTTTTGGCATTTTATAATAAATATATTAACCATATATTATGAATATATAAGAGGACATGGAAAACGTTAAATTAGTTAACTAAAGGTTAAAGCTGAAAGATGTGGTTAGTTTCTTAGACTAAAGTTGTATAAAACGCATTGGATTAAGGTATTTAATACAATTATACCTTTATATTGGAATTAAATGAGTTGGAGAAATTTTTAAAATTTAAATTCAGTTTATAATAAAATAAAATTTTCAATCATTCTTAAAGAGCCCGACCTCCCTCTTATTAAAGGCTACCACCACTAACCCATTACTCACACCTATCATGCCCCGTGGCTCATTCAACCTCTTCCCCAATAATATACCAACATACCTATTTTTTACATATAAGCCTTAATTTGGGCAGAAGGAAATTCCATAAAGCATTTCGGTTCAAACCAAATGAAGTTACCCGATTTAAAGGTAACATCTTCTCTCAAGTTCTTTTCATTTATTTTTCTTATACAACCCCCTAAACTCTATTTATTCCATTATTTTATAAAACCCCAGCTATATTAAATATACTAGGATGTTTTTATAATAATAAATACAACTGAAATTCCTCACACCTCTATTTAATGGTTACAAACATACTGTTTATGTGGGCGACGAACTACTGACTCACGAAACGACGATTGTTCAATTATCTCATATCGCATATCATAGTGGACATTATGATGGAACTGATTTTATATGTGATATATATTATATTTATATTATCTATATTATTCTATATTATTCATTTATATCATGCCTTTAAGTTTTCCATAATGGAAAAATACGATAATTTCATTTGAGGAGTGTGGACTACCGCCCCCTCAAAGTGATTTGAATCGTTCATTCCATAAATAGAACATATAAAGGATGGAATTAATGAAATTATATATGATATTATACTGTAATTATAATATACCAATGTATAATTATGTTTTCATTCTATTATATATGAAATAGAAATGAATGTTGTGTTCATGTGTACATACACCTTACCATCTCCATGAACGGTGCATTTCATTTCTTATCTCCAACTGTTATGTACTATTATAAATATATATATATATATACTAGATATATATGATATATATTTTATCTAAATCATGAATATCATTCTGGATATAACAGAATTTTTACCATAAGGTTAACTTGTAATTATAAGAAGTTCATTTTGGACTCAAGTACAAAATATTGAAAAAATGATCGTTATTAACATAAATGATTATGTAATGTTTATAATTTGGTAATAATGGATAAAAAATGATTAATAAACTTGAAAAAGTTTCTTAAACAATTAAAAAATTTCTCTACTTTATTATTAATGAGATTAAAGAACGAACGTGCCAAGTCGGACACGAGGTAAGGGACTTCATCTCAACTTCCTTTCATTGTGGCATACATTTATTTATAAACAAAATTAATTTATATGGTGGATAACCCTCTTTGAATTGTAATTTAATTCATAGGAAATATTTTATTTATTAATAATTTTACTAAATAACAAAAATAATGTTTCTTTTTAACGTACGCGGTGACAAGGACCTTTCCATCGTCGTGAGCATTATTTGATATTTGGATTCCTTGACAAGACATAATTTTTTTAAAACGAAAATAAATACCATATAATCATTTTACGTATTTTGGTTTTGAAAATGGTTTTGATAATGGATTTATAATTTTAATATATTGAAATTTTATATTGTGATTGGAATGTGTAAATTTTCTTTCTCCTTAATGCTTGTTCATGTGTTCTGATTATGTGATGGTTCTTGGGAATTTTTTACATTTACGGGTGGTTCTGTGATAAAACTAGGGTGAGTGATCCCGAGATAGCTCTCCAATGAATTTGGTAATGTGATGGAGGTAAATGATGATATTTCTCCTAATATATTTATGGAATATATTGTTATGGGTATTCCAAATGTAACTCCTTATTTATCCATGAAAGCAACAATGTAAGTATGTTATGGATGCCACAAGTTACCTTTATGATTCCTGATTACTATATGTTATTCATAAATCATATGATTTCATTAGGTTTGTTAAAAAGATTATTTTTTGTATGTATTGATGGAATAATGTTTTCTTTCTTTATTTTATAACACTTATTGAGATTATTATGCTCATACCAAGTTATGGAAATTTTTTCATAGGGTATAAGGAAAGGTAAGTGAAAGGAAGAATTCATGAAGATATATATCAAGTAAAGAATTCTTGTTTTCTTTTAAGATTTTTTATTTTATGAAAATAATGCATAGTGAGTAGAAGTGTTTAATTTCTAATATTTGATATGTCATGTAATAGTTAGGGCCTAATTCTCTAAAAATATAAACTTATAAATATACTCAATGTGAATTCTTGACATAACTCAAGATTATGTAATGTTTAAGGATGGGGCCTTATAGTTGGTATCAAAGGTCAGTTTAGTAAAATTTAAGAGTTATTATATTGTTAAATTAATATCCATAAATTAATTTATGGTAATATTGAAGTGATATAGCATTTACCGTTTACCATGTTGTTTCACCTAAGATATTTCTTTTGTTTATAATGGTTTTATGTAGAGGAAAAAGGGATGATATGATGGGAAGATATCAAGAGGAAAACAACCTTCCAAATCATCAACCTGAGATGGTTGGAATTTGAACTGAATAGTTTTTTACATTTATGGTATGGTTAACTCGGGCTATAAATGGTGGTGGTATCCATGCACAAGATTAGCCAGATCAACCACAGTATAACATGTTAGTAGTGGAGAATTTCATGAGGAAACATTCCCTATCATTCAGTGGATCAATATACCATGTGCTAGATTAAGGGTGGATTAAAGCACTAGAGAATATATTTTTTATGTCATGGGGTGTTCAGAACATCCCAGGGTTAGTCTTTCCATTTAGCATTTTGAAGTGGAAGCCGATCAGTGTTGGTCGATGGTGAAAATATCAAGGATAATTAGAATATTGATGATCTTGATTAGTATAATTTCAAAGGTATTTTTGTGGATAAATATTTTCCTAAGGTGGTCAGACTTAGGATGGATGAACAATTCATATAATTGAGGTATGAGGATGACTCTATGGATGCTTATGTTAAAAAATTAACTCGATTGGCAAGGTATGATCCAAATTTCATATGAGGTCTAGATAGTCAAATCAATCATTTTTATTCAGGATTAAAGTCAATGTATCGAAGGTATTTAGATTATCATGAGTTCAAAAGTTATAAAAAACTGGTACGATGTGCGGATAAGTATGAAATGGATTTTTCTAATGATCACGTGTAATATAAAAAACAATATATTAATAGTTTTAGGTGGAAGATGAAAGGGAAGAACTCTTCAAAAAAGTCTGATTGTACGAAAATTAAGTTTTCAGTTTGTGGCAATTGTGGTAAAAACACACTGGGGAATTCCTATTGAATTCTGCTAAGTGCTAATGATGTGGTAAAATGGGAAATAAGGCTCCTTATTACTCTGAAAAAGATTAGGGTAATGGTAAGACAAAATCTGATTTAAAGTTAGTAAAATGTTTTAAGTGCAATGAAATGGATCATTATGAAAATGAGTGTCCAATGAAAAACTCAACTGAGGTAAAGAAACCAGACTAAAAGCAGAAAGGGGTGGTGAAATCCTTTTCAACAACTTCAGCAAATGTTGGGCCATCGAATGAAGTAGTATCAGGTACATTTTTTTATTCATATTATTCCAATGTGTTGATTTATTTAGGGCTATGGATTCATTTATTTATGATAAATTTTCAAGTAAATTTGGAATTTCATCTCATGATATGAATCTTGAACTTATGGTAAAAACAGAAGGAGGAGATTTTGACATAAAAATAAATTATAAGAACCTTCTTGTCCTTGTGTGTGGAAATAATCTACCTTAAAACCATATTGTTTTCCTCTATTAGAGATTGATGTTATTTTCAGTATGGATTGGATTTTTGTTTGTCATACTAATATTGGATGCAGAACATAAGAGGTTTCTTTTTAGAAAGAACTTCAGTTTTTGTATAATAATGAACCCTTACTTTTGATAACCTATCAGGAAGATGAGAATCTAGTAAAATATGGAAATGAATGTTGCCTTTCACATATTGTTGAAAACAAAGAAACTATTCATATTAATGATATCCCAGTGGTACATGAGTATCTTGATGTTTTTTATAATGATTTTCCTATTATAATGCTTGATTGGTTAGTTAAATTTACTATTGACTTAGTTCCTGATGCTAAGCCAATTTCAAAACCCCTTATCGAATAGATCAGATTGAACTTTTGGAGTTAAAGAATCAATTGTAGGAGTTACTAGATAATGGTTTTATTCAACCTAGCACATCTCTATAGGGTTCTCCTGTATTATTTGTTAAAAATATTGATGGTTCAATGAGACTTTTCCTTGATTATAGAGAATTGAATAACATCACTATTAAGGACAAGTATCATTTGCCTCATATCGATGATTTCTTTGATCAGCTCCAAGGAGATCAATATTTTTTAAATATTGACTTGAGATTGGGGTACCATCACTTGAAATTTAAGGAATCATACATTCTAAAGGCCGCATTTTTTACTATATAATGCCATTATGAATTTTTAGTTATGCCTTTTGGGTTAACCAATGTACCTGTTGTATTCATGGATCTTAATAATAGAATTTTTCATGAGTTCTTGGATAATTTTGTGGTTGTGTTTATTGATGATATTTTGATTTTTTCCAAAAGTAAATAAGAAGATGAGTGTAATTTATGGGTTTTCATTAAAAACATAAATGAAAAGAAACTGTATACGAAATTCAGCAAGTGTGAGTTTTAGTTATAACAAATTTCATTCCTTGGTTAAATTGTTTCAAAAAATGGAATAACTGTTTATCATCCTAAAAAAAGTTGTTGAATAATGGCCAAGACCCACAAATATATTTGAGATCAATAGTTTTATTGGTTTATTAGGTTATTATCAGAGGTTTGTTGAAACATTCGCATAGTTATCTTTCCCACTAACAAATTTAACTCAAAAAGGTGTAATGTTAATTTAAACAAAAGAATGTGATGATTGTTTTTAGGAATTGAAAAGAAGATTGGTTAATTCTCCTGTTTTGACATCACCTTCTAGAGATAGTGAATTTGTTATCTACAGTGATGCTTCGTTGAATGGAATTGGTTGTGTCCTTATGTAGAATGATCATGTAATTGCTTATGATTCATGTCCTTTGAAACCTCATGAGTTAAATTTCACTACTTAGGATTTGTAATTATCTTCTGTTTTAGGATTTGTAATTATCTTCTGTTTTTTTTTCTTTATAAATTTGGAGGGATCATCTCTATGGAGTAAAATTTGAAATATATACTAACGAAAAATGTTTTAAGTGTATATTCACTCATAAATAATTGATCATGAGATAAAGTATATGGTTATAATTAATCAAGTATTCTGATAGCACGATTCATTACCATCTAAGAAAGGCAAATAAAGTGGAATAAGCTTTGAGTCAAAAACATAATGCTATATTAACCATGTTGAATTTGGAACAAGATAATTTGATAAATGATTTGATGAACTTTGGAATAAATGTTATTAGTGTAAGAGATTACTCTATTTTTTTCAGGTGTCAGTGAAATCATCTCTACTGGACCGAATTAAGCAAGCGAAGAAGAAAGACACTGTGTTGCAGAAAAAGGTAGAGTTGGTTCAAAAAGGTAAGTTTCCTAATTTTATCATTGATAATGATTGTATTTTTTAGATTTGGGAAGAGATTATGTCTTCCATATGATTCATAGTTGAATATTGAGTTGTTAAGTGAAGCTCATAGTTATCTGTTTTCAATTCATCCTAGCAGTACTATGATGTATAGAGATAATTTGGAGTATTAATGGTGGTATGGAATAAAAAGAGATATTGCTAGGTTTACTCTGAAGTGTTTAACTTGTGAAATTGTTAAAGCAGAGAGTAAGTTACTGAAAGGTATTCTTCATCCTGTACTGGTGCTAAAGTGGAAATGAGAAAATATATCCATGGAATTTGTAGTGGTATTACTAAAGACATCCATAGGTAACAGTGAAATATTGGTTATTATTGATCAATTAACTAAATATCTTCATATACTACCTATTTGAGATACAATGTCTCTATATCAACTTTCTTAGTTGTATGTTAATTATATAATCAGGTTTCATAGAGTTCCCCTTTCCATTGTATCTAATCATGATATCAGGTTTAATTCTAACATTTAGAAAGGCCTTTAGAATACATTGGGTATAGGAATAAATTTTAGAATATCTTTTCATCCACAATTAGATTGGAAGTTAGAATGAACAATTCTGACATTGGATGACATGATACATGTTTTCTCAATGGATTACCTAGGAAGTTGGGACCAACATCTTTCTTTGGTTGAATTTTCTTTTTATAACAGTTTTCATTCAAGTATACAGATAGCTCCATTTGAGGCATTATATGGAAATAATTTTCGAACTCCATATTTTTGGGATAAGGTAGGTGAAAGGAAGTTGATGGGAACAGAAATGGTAGATGAGATGGTAGAGAAATTTCAGTTGATTCAGAAGCACGTGAGAATAGCTCAGATTAGGCAGAAAAGTTATGTGGATAACCAGAGGAAGGATCTTTTTTTCTAGGTAGTTGATCTTGTCTTTCTCAATGTATTTCCATGTAAAAGTGGGATGGGCTTTGGTAATAAGGGAAAGTTGAGTTTGAGGATCATTGGACCCTATGAAATCGTATAGAAAGTTTGATTAGTTTCCCACATAGTGGATTTAACTCCATTTTTATCCCAGGTACATTATGTTTTTCATGCTTCAATGTTGAGGAATGTTATTCCGGATCCATCTCATGTTTTGATTCCATAGGTAGTTCATTTGGAAGAGAATCATTCTTATGGGGAACAACCAGTTTAGATTCTTTACTGAATAGATATAGTGTAGCGGAATAATGTAAATAAAGAATATTAAATTTTCATCTTTATTAATATTTGTGAATTAAATATTAATTTTACTTTAATGGGGATTCTATGTTCAATTGCATACCCGATATGCAACAATGGTTTTCTATGAAATCTCATGTTTCACACAAGGCTTAGTCATAATAAAAATATATATAATATTATTATTTTAAATGTTAGTTAACGAATTGCTGTTCTATTAGCTAGAATGAATAGAACTAACAATATTATGATTAAAAAAATTAAATCTTTTTCCTTTTATCAAATAAAATTTAGAGGCTTAAAATGAGAATGAATCTGATTTTAAGCAATAAAAACTCTAATATTTTTAAAGGTCATTTTACCGCCTTTTGATGGTGAACCCCTTTTAAATCTAGTTTTTCTCACTTTTATATATCCTGTGTGAACAGATAAAATTCTTTTTTAGAAGAGGGACATAAAAATTTACATTGGGTAAATTTTTCATATTTTTTTGAACAAGTTCATTTTTTAAAGAATAGTGAAAAATACTACATTTTAAGTCAAAACTGTATTTTCAACTAATTTATTTATATGATTAGATTATTTTTTAATTGGATTTAAAGTGTTAATTTTAAATTAATTTCTGCAACATCTATGTTTTGAATTTGGAAAATTGGATTTAATATTTGGAATAAGGAGATACAAATTTTGTAAAAAGGAAACTTTTGTTTTTAGATATTATGACTTGTAACTTCAGTAAATATTTTTTTTACCATTGTTAAAGGGTAAATCTGGTAAATAAAGGTAAACAATAATTTTATAACAATACTAAATTATCCTAACACATGTCTTAACCATATTGAATGATACATTTCCGATCATGGGAATCTTTGTGTAGATTTTTGGACCCCATTGAGACACTTGTAAATTATAATGACATTTTATAAAAATTAATTTAAAGTTAATGAAAATGTAATATAAACATATATCTTTTAGTAAAACAATTTGTTATAAGGGGCTATATAAGTTATATTTTATTCTATAAATATTTATAATAAATCTAAAATGATTTCCTACATCTTGTTATTTTATTTAAAATTTTTATACATTGAATAAATAAAATTATTTATGAAACAATGGTGATATAGTGATTACCTTATTAATGAAAGATTTAAATAAATGAGATTATAAATATTAAAATAAATTCATTTTGAAACTTTTTATGTCATAAAATAATTTTATGGATGCTTATAACTTGTTATATTTGAATTCATTTTTTTTGGAAATAATCAAGTTGTTATAGATTTTTTAAAAAGTATTGATTTGAATAATTTAGAAATTGACACAAATGGGGTTTTAAAATGAATATTATTTTATTAAATGATAAAATAAACCTAAAAATCTATGATTCGTCAAACTGACATATTTGATGTTAATATTTTCATTATTTATCCAATTTTTGGTCTCTTGGCATTTTATAATAAATATATTAAACATATATATTGAATATACAAGAGGACATGGAAACCACAAAATTAGTTAACTAAAGGTTAAAGATAAAATATAGGATTAATTTTATACCCTAAACTTTACTAAAACCCATTAAATGAGGGGATTTAGAACAATAATCACCTTATGTTTAAATTAAATTAGTTGGAGACCTTTTTAAAATAAAAATTCACTTTATAATAAAATAATATTTTCAATCTTTCCTAAAGATACCCTCCTCCCTCTTCTAAAAGGCCACAAACTCTAACCCATTACTCACACCTCTAAATCCCCTTTTCGTGTCCAACCTATACTCAAATAATCTCCCAACATCCCTCTATTTCACCTAGAATCCTTAATTTGGTCAGAAGTAAATTCAATAAATCTGTTTTGTTCAAACTAATGGTAGTTACCCTATTTAAAGGTAATGTCTTCTCTCATGTTCTTTTCTTTTATATTGCTTCTCCAACCCCCTAAACTCTCTTTATTCAATTATTTAATAATAACAACAATATCTTAAATATTATATTAATTTGTTATGTGTTTTATTCTAAATACACTTCCACACACATCCATCTTATGGATATGAACATATGGTTTCTGTGGATGGAAAACTATTGCCTCACAAAACGATGATTGTTCAATTATCTCTTATCGCCTCTCATGGTGTGCATTATGATGGAACTATATTTATATTTGATATATGTTATTTTTATATTGTCTCTATGGTTATGTATTTTTCATTTATATCATACCTTCATAGTTTCTATAATGGGTAAATAAGATAATTTTATTTTAGGAAGTGTGGATTACCACCCCCACATAGTTATATTACTCATTGATTCCATACATGGAATGTATAGAGGATGGAGTTAATGAAATTATATATGATATTATACTGTAATTATAATATACCTATGTATCATTATGTTTCCATTCCATTAAATATGAAATATAAATTAAATTAGTGTTCATTCATACGTACGGTTTACCATCTCCATAAACGGTGCATTTCATTTATTCTCTACAAATTTTATGTATTATTATAAATACATATATATACTAGATATATTTTATATATGATATATAAATCATGAACATAGTTCTGGAGATATTGGACTTTTAACAACATGGAAAACTTGTAATTATTAGATGTTTATTTCTGACTCATGTACAAAATATCGAAAAAATGATCTTTATTAAGATCAATGATTATGTAACTTTCATAACGTGGTAATAAGTTATATAAAAGGTATAATAAACTTCAAAAATGTCTTGAAGAAAGTATAAATTAACATTAGTTTATTATTTAAGAGATTAAACAACGAACGAGTCAAGTTGGACATGAGGTAAGGGACTTCATCTCAATCTCCTTTCACTGAGGCGTACATTTATTTGTACATGAAATTACTTTATATAGTGTATAACACCCTTTTAATTTTAATTTCATTCATTGGGAATCTTTTATTTATGAAGTATTTTACTAAATGAAAAAAAGAATGTTTCTTTTTAACGTACGCAGTGACAACGAACTTCTCGCCGTCGTGAGTATTATTTGATATTTGGCTTCATTAAGAAGCTGTAATGTTTTTAAAAGGAAAATAAATACCAAATAATATCATTACATATTTTGGTTTTGAAATTTTTTTATGATAATGGATTGATTATATCAATATATAAATATTTTATATTGTTATGGCAATGTGAAATGTTATCTTTCCTCTACGGTTGTTTATGTGTTATGATTACGTTATGGTTATTGGGAATTGTTTACCTATAGGGGTAGTTCTATTATAAAAATAAGGTAGGTGATACTGAGATATCTCTCCAATGCATTGGGTAACATGACAGAGGTAAATTTTAATTTTTATCTTAATAGATTTAGGGAATATACCATGATGGGTATTCCAAACGTAACTCCCTATGTAGCTAGGAAAACTACAATGTATGTATGTTATGGATTCTACAAGTTACCTTTATGATCTATGATTACTATGTGTTATTCATAAATAATATGATTTCATAAGATATGTTAAAGAGCTTATGTTTTGTATGTATTTATAGACTAATGTTTTCATTATTTATTTTATAACCCTTACTGCGCTTTTTATTCTCATACCTTGTTTTTGAAATGTCTTTCATAGGGTAAAAGGCATGGTAAGAGAAAGGAATAATTCAAGAAGATTTATATTAATAAAATAATTCTTGTTTTCTTTTATGATTTTTTATTTTATGAAAAAATGGATACTCAGTAGAAGTGTTTTCTTTGTAATATTTTAGATGTAACTTAATATTTATGGCCTAATTCTCTAAAACTCAATATCTGAAAAGATCCAAAATATGAATTCTTGACATAACTCAAGATTATGTAAAGTTTAAGGATGTGACCTAATATAAATGGTACAATTGGAAATGTTGTAGACCCGACCTAAAATGTTCTTGGTGAAACTCTCAATTTTTCATGGCGGTCAATGAAGGAAGCAAAGGGACCGGCCCAAAAGACCGGGATCGCTTCCCGACACTGATCCCAAGTGTCAGTGCGTGGGTGTAGCCCCTTTGGAATAGATCAGCGGGGGTCACGTAGGTGCTCCGCGCAGGTGATCTATGCGGGTTCTCCACCATGGTGCATCGCGCTAGTGCTCCGCGTAGGTGCTCTGCCAAGGTGTGTCACGCAGGTTCTCTAAGCAGATGCTTTGCGTAGGTTTGTTGTGCAGGTGATCTATGAAAGTCCTTAGTGGAAATCTATATGTTCTAGACCCTGATTGGGCTTTGAATGACTTCTCCCCATTTAATTCTCTCTTCTCTCAGGTTTTAGAGAGATGCCTAAGAAAATTTGGGGGATATGTATGAAAGAGCAATGCACCGGGTGATTTGGGAATTCTTCCAACTTTTTATATCCTTGAAATGGTGATCCCAAGGGTCCTATTTATTTGCATGGAGAGGACCTGGTCGAAGGGAATATTTCTGCATAGGTCTCCACATATTTCCTTCGTGTATTTCTTTCACGTAGGGGTGTACAAATTATATTTCCGCGTAGGGCCTCCACGTAGGTCCACCGCGTAGGTCCCTTTATGAAATTTATCTCTCTTCTGAGTGCCATAACTTTTGATCTATAAGTCTATTTGGGCTCTATAATCAGTAAAATCAAATGTCCTGAAGATATCTACCCTTATTGAGATGGTAAATAGACCATGTCTTCTAGGAGGTAACCCTTAAATTGAATTTAATGTGTCAATACCATTTTATCATCGATCTTGGAAATCAACTTTCCACTCCTGGATGGGGGAATCAATACACTTATTCATCAGTATGGAGTAGTATTTTTGTACGGAGAAATCTAGCTTGTGTCTTCATAAATCATGCTGAATACATATTTACTCATACTTTACATTTTTTGTCTATGTGATAACCATATCCTCACTCTAAAGAAAATTGCATCGAACAAATTTCATAGTGTCAACAACATGTATCTCTATATATGTTTCAACCAGGTGCATAATATACAAGTATTTATAATCATACACACACTTGTTATAATAAATCTAGTGACCTTGGTACATAGAGAAAATCCATACCATATGTCTTCCTTATACATTCACGATTATCCAATTATAGACAGATCTAGATGATGAACCCATCACCTGCCATTTATCAAAAAGGATAATCACATCACATGCCCCTTCTCCAAATACATAATCACATAAAATGAAAATTATCTTGGTATTTTCATATACATTATAAATATATCTTAAAAGATTGTTCATATTACACACTCATTAAGCCAAAAAAATATCATCTTGGTTAAGCTTTAACCAATGACGTGATTAAAAACTAACCCAACCACTATTTATTTAGATAAACCTCATGTTTTTTATAAGAATGGTATAAATTATGAAGTTTCTCATGTTATGTATCATTAAAGTATTAGATATAGGGACTACATGTGAATCATGCACCCCTAGTATACCAAATACATATTGTATGAAACTCAATGTGGTTTACTTGGTAGGTTATCTGGCACACAAAAGTCTTTTGGTTGCTCATAAGAATATGTTTCGTCACTAAATGAAATTCTACTCATGATAACCTTAATATTTTATCACAACCTATAATAATTATTGACAAACATCGATTAAGGATATCTCAAAGTGAAACTCTGAGAGGTTAATTATCATTTTACATCATGCAGTTTATGTAGCCAACATGAAAGAACAGTAAAGTGGAGTCTATCTTTTATATAGAAGAATATATTTTATATTGTCAATATTACTTAAAAAGAATAATAAAACTATACATATTTGTATATATAATCATATCACATATGATAGACTACCATAAAAGACTTATGTTTGCAACCCTTTTCATATTTTATCAAAAAATATTACATATCTATGTGATTCCTACCACATCACTATGTGAACACTTGATAAAATTGTCCCACTAATCTATTTTAGTAAGTAACATCTATAAAAAAACTATGTTTGTAAAATGATGATATTTAGGAATTATATTCATAATGCCAAACTCTTTATATATATCATTTAATCTTCCTTACTTAATAATATCCAATTTTAAGATGTTAATAATTCTTGTTTTCTACTTAGAACTCTTTATAATTCTATTATCATCCTCATTCTTGGAAATTTTTCATGAAATTTTTTTTGAGATCATTTTGGTAAAAAAATATTGCAGTTTATATTGTTAATTTACCAAAAAATCCTAGAATCTTTTAGGATATAAACTAATTTTATCATAATTTCTGAAACTAAATATAAATATTTTCATTTTTTATTTGTCAGCATACCCAGAAACATTTAATATATTTAGTGACATTAACTTTGAATTTTGACCATCATAATATTTTATTTTCTAACCTTTTAACTTCAATAAGTCTAAGAAAACTCTCACTAGCCTCTTAGATATTATATTATTTGTAAAATACCTTGTTAAGATACATATACTCCTTTGGCTTCAATAAAAAAAATTAGTTCCTTTAATAGAAATATTTAACAAATAAACTATTTATCAATACCATATATGGTTTTATATGTGATTGGAGAAATATTATAAAAAGAATAATTTATTATTTAAAATATTCCATTGAAAGCAGTGGGGTCACTTTCCCTCAAATGTAAATAAATGCCTCAGATAAACTCCTTCATCAAGAAAAAAATTCCTTTAATCATTGTCTTATTTTCATGTATGTTAAAGAATTTGATGAATCATAAAATATGTGTATTAAATTTATCATTTCATGTATTATGTAACATATTATTTAAAAAAAATTAAATTATCTTATAAGAAAAATAAGATGAAAATATGCATCCATTTTCTAGATCCATCAGTGATTGAAATATTCCATTACATTAAAACCCATGATTTAGAAATTTTTTAACTCATCATTTAAATAAAACTATAATCTCAAACAATTCTTCTCTTAATCTAACAGTATAATATATTTATAAAACTTTTAAAATGTACATTTGGTATCAAATTCCCGTCGAATTTGGAATAATGGATTCTATAAAAATTTTACCTAACATAGAATCTCTATAGAGTTTTACAAAACCCCATTCCAGTATTATGAATAATCTCATCATATATGGAATCATTATTCCACCTTAGTAAAACCAATCTTAGTATTGAATGACTATGGCTTAATATTGGACATATTAAATCTTCTTTTTCTCACTCTAACCATTACCATTTTATACATTCAACACATAACTAAATCTTAGACACAATCTTTCATGGACATCTATTCTCAACACATTGAGGAAACTAGGTAAATGTTTATGAAATTAATTCACATTATAGAATAAATTCCATAACCAAAATATTATTTAAAGGAAACCTCATTCTCCCCAAGTAATTGGAATATCCAATAGTGTTAAATATATTTGCAGATTCTAGAGTTTTTATGGCCATCATGAATTTTATTTCTTTTGAAACCTCAAGTGAATTCTTACATGCTTCTCAAAATCATATAAATCTACATGTGGAACAATAGCAACGTATGGTTACTTGGTAATGTATTTCTCTAACACATATAATATTATCCTTACCTAAGAAAAAGGCCTTAATTTTATTTTGTAATACAATGAGATATTAAAAAAATAAACTATGTTTGATAGAATATACGACACACAACACTGAGCCTAAATAAACCATGAAATATTATTACTTAATATGAATGGAAAAACCTTACTGTTAAATGGATGGGTATGAATAGAGTTAATTAATTTATGAAATATATATACATTTTATACTCAATATAAATTTATTGATAAATTCATGGTATATAATCACATAATTTTTAGTAAAGTCATTTTATTCTTAAAAAATATGGTTTCATTAAAAATGGTTTTTATAGTTTTTTATTAAATTTTTTTTTTCTGCAAATCCTTTTTCTCATTTTCTAAAGACTGGTTCAAGGGTTTTCAGTAACTAATACTTGACTTTAACACTTCTAATTAATCACATCACAACATCCAGATCAAATTCAATTTTCAAATGTCAAAAAAAAGACTACCAGGCAGGTGCCCTCAAGCCACACTCTTGCGCCACAAGCACCTCGAACCAAGCCCCTGCCATCCAACACCTCCACCAAAGTAGATCGCCGGAGCAATTCCCCCGGAACATCGACGACATCGCTGCTCATACAAACCATTCATTATCAACCCAAAGAAATTAACAACCAAAAACACCATGCATCACTGAAGACTCACAGAAGTTCATCAAGCCAGAAACCACACGACAAAAAAAAACAAAAAACAAATCGCATACCAGCAATCATATCAACCTCAAACCAGACCAAAAATCAAAAGAAGCAAGTGTCAACCGGATATGAGATCACAAAATGAAACCAGATCATAGAAACCCTTGAGCATATCCAAGAACGAAAAAAATAAAACAATCGAATTCATACGACGAGGAATTTTCCAAACCCTATCCTCCAAAATCCTTGGGTATCCTCCAATTAAGAAGATATTGATAACCGATATTGCGTGGATGAGATCCACCATCAATCTCTGCGACATCGACCACCATCCATAAATCCAAAGACCAAAGCTTCCTCAAACTCAAACAACATCACGTCACCGACATCCAGTAGATCCACAAAGACAATGCTCAACCTCTAAATCCTAGGGTGAACAAGGGGTGGTTCTTGAGCCGTCATCGTAGAGCTCAAGCACAGATTCAACACCATGCCGCCTTGAAGATACATACACCAGTGTGCGCAAGGCGAGCCGAAATAAAGCCACTGCAGCAAATAATCCACCGCCTCAAACCGCCGAGAAAGGAAGAGGACCAACGCCGATCTGGGATGAGGGAAATATTTATGGATAAATATTTATATTATTGTCAAAAGGTTTATTTTTCAAAGAATTGTGAAAAATATGGATTTTTATTGAAAATCGTATATTCATTTTGAGTATGTAAAGAGTAAAATTATATTATATAATATTTTTAGAAGGTAATTAGTTATTTTCTATTAATGGTAGCATAATTATAGTATTTTTAATGAATTTAATACTTGAATTTGGTATAAAAATATTTTTATACATAGAAAGTCATTTTTCGGAAAAACTCTTTTCCATGGTGTTTCCCTATTTAATTTTAAATTAAATTAGAAAAAATCACGTTAAAAATTATTAAATATTTTTAATTAGAATTTAATTTTTATAAAATATTTTCTTTTTTATTTTTGTTCATTATGAATAGTAATGTTGTAAATATTTATTACTATGATAAAAGTAAAATGAGTTAATTAAGGGTAAAATTAATTTGATAAGGACTAAAAAGTAACTTTAACACATGGATTAATTTTATTGGATGATTTTATTTCATTAATAATCATTAAAAAATAAAAAATATGACATTTTATTTCTATGTGGAAATGAATGGGACCTTTATAATACTCTATGAATAGAAAATACAAAAATTTCATTCCCTTTGTTTAATTATCTTTAAATTTTTTACATAAGGATAAAAGGGAAGAATGTTCAGTTATAAACGGTTATTTTAAATATAGATAATTTTATTTTCATGTTAATTTATTTATAATTTTTTGTTAGGAAATAATTACCATAAATTCTTATGCAACGTCGATACCATATTTTTTAAACTAATAGATAATCTAATGAAATTATTATAAAAATATGAAAACATGTAAAATTGGATTTATTTATAGTATAACTTAAATATTTTAGATATATTTAACATATATTTGGTTTTTTAATGTTTTATATTTTGATTCCATAATTTTCATGAAGTTTTTAAAGTCAAATTAATCAAATAGTGTCAAAATTGATGTTAATGACGTTGTATAAATAATATTTTATTAAATGATTTAAAATTTTTATATATCTTATCTTTGGAAAATTAAATGGTATAAGGTTGATAATATAAAACATAGTCCATTTATGGTCCTTTTTTCCTTTTTTGTACATTTCTTGACCCCGAAAGAGTAAAAACATTAGTGCTACAGTAATTGTTTAAAACATGTTATCAAATGTTAAAAAAAGATAAGGGTTAAAACATCACCACAAATTGTCTTAATTTTAATTTATGATTGTATTTAGACTCATTATTTTATTATATTATAATAATATCAAGTTTAATCCATTTTAATATAAAAATTAATTTTTATTAATTTAATACTTTAAGAAATTCAAAGAGTGCCCTTCCCCTCGCTTATAAAAAGAAACCTCATATCATCTTATTATCACACGTTAAATAATATTTGTTTATAAAATACCTTCCTTATATCCATATAAATGTTCTAGAGTCAGTTTTGTTTTAAAAAAACTATCCTAGGAAATTTTTTTCTACAAACCTTACGATGTTGTCTAAAGAAGGGGTACAGATCTTAATCAAGCATATTCATTTTATTTATTATTGTACCTCCATAAAACATTCTTCATACATGATGAAATAATAAAATCATTATATTTTATATACATATATGTTATTATTGTTATTTGATCACCAATATCCTTCTCCTCTTCTATAAAATGGGAAACGAAATCATCGTTCATGTGTGCAGTGAACTACTACTTCGCGAACCGATGTAATTCGTTATCCAACACCGGCTCTAAGATATATTTATAATGATTGATTTAATATATGTATCAAATATTAATGAAATGTTTATCATTATATAAAATCAATATATCATCTATTTTTTTAATTTTTCATTCAATGATAAATTATAATGACGTTCGGGTGTACATGTGGACAACCACATCCACTAAGCATGTAATTCATTTTTCATCACCACATAACATTGATGATATATATAAGTATATATAAAGAAATAATATGGTATTTATTATAAGATTATAATTTTATAATGATAAAATAATACTTACCTTCTTTCCATCATGATCATTGAAAAATTAAAAGGATTCTCATTTGTGCATATGGCTACTTTCTCCATCCTAGTAACATAGTTCATTTTTCATAACTATATTTCATGATAGGTTTTATAAGAACAATTTATGTATAAATATGATAATTATGTCATGATTATTATTTTTTATTTGATGTAATAATAAATTCTTTGACCGTAGTTAACCTACCAAAGACAATTTTGACATATGAGAAGAATATTATCAAACATCTAATGTGAACATAGTTGATTAAATAATTGACTGTAATATGGTAAAATGAATAATAAACTTGTAAATGGTTCTTAATAAAGTAAATAATAAACATAGTTTAATTATTCAGTAATATACAGAATGTACTTGATGATCTGGACTATAGGTAGGAGACTTTCTTTTAATAAAATATTCTTTTAGTGTTTATCTTCCAACTATTTTTATTCCAGGTCCATGTTATTCTAAATGTAACGAGAAATTATTTATTATTATTTAATGTAATATAAAAATTATTTTTTATCAAACATTACTATATTTAAAAAAAATAAAAAATGAATATTATTTGCTTTTATATACGGGATACTTTACTTTATAAAACCCAATTTTAAATGTTTTAATTATTTATTTAAAAATATTTCTCTTCCATGTCCATTTTCATAAAACAATGTTATATATTTATTTACATGAAAATAAAAAAATTATAAATGAAATTTTATTTCTCTTTTTTATCATCCTCACAAAATCACATGTAATATTTTCTATATTTTATTTAGAAAATTTTGACTTTTTTTAAATGAGACAAGAGAAATGTTTTATTTTAACTTATACATAGAAAACAACCTTTCCCACAAGTATTACCATTACTTTGTGTTTTTATTCATTTATAATTTTCTCATGTTTTCTTTAAATAAAAACCCTCAATTCCTTTTTTTCAATGAATTTTAGTGTTGAAAATAGCTTTTTAAAAAGAAAAGGGTATTGAAATATATGTAAGTGTTTTATATATAGGTTAAATAGAGTATTTCAAGAGGTTTATCTTGAAAAGGTTAAAGATTCAAATGTTTTATTAATGATTTGGATCTTGGACATTGTTTATGATGATGGTTAATCCTGATTGATTTCATGATGATGGGTGATCTCAATATGGCTTCTATGATGGGTGTGGCCAGAGAGCACTCCAATGTATTGGGTAATGATTATGATCTCTGCTGAATTATATTGTAAATTGTTCGTTTGATTATTCCAATTATAATGCTTCTTGTTATGGTTCTATGAAAACATTTTCTCAAGCAATATACATACTTTTCTATTATTTATAATTCTTTTTTAGGGAAGTTTTTTGATTACAAAATTTAATGAATTAATAATTTTAATGAAATGAATATGCCCTTTTACGTTAAAAAAGTATGTTTTAAGCAAATATTTTTTATGTGTACTTATATTTTCAAATAAACACTCATGGATATTATTTTTCCCATATTTATTATTATAAATTTGATTTCTGAAATACTTTGGGTAGTAAAGTCAATATCCTTTGAGCTCAATTATTAAAGGCAAACACTTTTTTATCATCACATGGTTTTAAAATAGAATGATGGATTTATTTTTTTCCTTACATGTATTTTATCAAGATTCTATGCTCATACGATGTTTTTAAAATGTTTTTGATTGGGTACGGATGTTTAACAAGAAAGAATAATTTAAATAGAAATTATTTAATTTTATTCATAAAAAGGGAATATGATTCATTCTTATAGTTTTATATTACGGGAAAATGGATACTAAGAGGATGTAGCAAACATGTATTTCATGAGATTGATATGTAACATTTATGACCAAATTATCTAAAAATATAAACTATAAATATACTCCAGTGTGTTGCAAAATTAATCCTTGACTAAAAATTAAGATTATGTATTGTTAAATTATGGGTCCTTACAATTGGTATCAGAGTATAGGTTTAGATAACTTTATAGATTTTGATGTTTTTATATGAGATTAGATTAATAGTTATGGGTACCATCACAATTTTATAAGTTTAATATTTATCATCTGATCAAAGTATTAGACACCAATTTTAAGGTTTTAATAAATGGGGTTTCAAGGTGATAAATGTTTTTTTTAAAAGATGTTCTACTGGGTTGAAGGATATGTAACTCTAAGGGTTAATGAAAAGTATTATTTCAAAGAATATTGTTTAATTTTTTTGGGATGAAATAAAAAGGGAATGATAAATCTTCTTGGATAAAAAATTATTTAATTTTAGAAAAAATTATAGTTAATTTTTAGGATTTAAAGATTAAATTATTAAATAATTTTTATAGGTATTATCTTTATAATTTCCATTTTCATTTTGACATATAATAATTCATTTCATATTTTAATGATGTTATTTTTTGTAGATTAAATATCATTTATCAAGATTAAAGGAAAAGGATCTCACACAACCTTTTTATACATTCCAGATGATTTAATCATCACTCTCATGGAAAAATATTCTTCAAATGATATTAAAATATTATTGAAAATCCAAATCTCCTCTGAGATGCTATTTGATCTATCCAACACCTTCTCATTTCTCTAAAATTTCATTAGATCATGCTACTTATTTAATTTTATTTGAAAATCGAAACTCATCTATCTCATTCAGAAACTAAAATACCCATAATGACTCAACTATTTCTTTTCTGGAGATATGGACTTCATGCTGGAAGATGAAAGGGTTATCAATAGCATAAAAGAATACCTTGAAGTATAGATTTTAGTTATGAAATATTTTATTATATTCTATTCGTGGAACATGATTGAGGTGATATTGAAAAATCATAAGGAAATATTTTATATCATTGAATTATCCGAATAAATTACTAATAAATAGGATGAAAAATCATAGTAAAAGGATTAATAATAAAGTTGAATTAAGGATATGTTTATGTAATATTTTTTTAAAATTTTGATGTAGTGTTATTTTATCAACGATATTCTGATATATTTAAAATATTATGAGAAACATGAATCACCTAAGGATTATTCTATAGCATATTTTGTTTTCAAAATTTGGAATTATATGTGGGATAGAATCTAAACCTTTGAAATGTAGTTTCGTAAAAAAGGGATAAATTTTTGAGACACTCATTAAAGGAAATGTGATAACAGGATAAATAATCATTTAGATTAATATGTTCTTGGTGTTAAGGAAATGATAGTAAATTAAGATTATTTTATTTTGTGGAAAAATTATTTGTATAGAAAACCAATGAAGTTAAAAATTTCTTTTATGATAATAGATATTTTTTATAATGTTCAATATATTTTGGGAACATTATATGATTAAGGATAATAAAATCCTATTGGATTTTATACTAGTATTAAGGTCAAATTATATATTAGAATAATATATGTGTTTAATGTGGTTTTATAGTGATTTACGTTATTTATGAAATTTATTATATTATTTTGGAGATTATATGATTTGGCTATATTTATTTTTGGGTATATGACATTAATATTGATTGATGTTATTTGAGGATAAATTTTAGATTAATATCAGAATAATATATGATCAAATACTTTTAATGATTGGGTTTAAATATTATTCATGGATATTTTGAATAATTTTAATGGAATTTGTTTATTGAACTATCTAAGTTGAAATTCGACAGTTATTGTTGAGTCTTTGGAGATTAATGTTATTTTAATCATACAAAAGAGTTATTCGTTTTTTGAATTTTATTACCTTTCTAAAACCATTGTTGGTTTTAATTAATGTATAGAGATAGGATAAATAGTTCTTTATATTTTTCTAATTTTATCTATTAGAATTTGAGTTTATTGATTTAGGAATTAAAGAATTCATCTTGAACACTCATCGTTTTGATAAAAGGATGATATTTTTGTCGGAATTGATTAAAATATTAAATTACACTTCTCAAGTAAGTGTGTTTCCCTTATGTTTTTAGTCTAGATGTGAAGGAATTACTTAACTCTTGTAAAATCAATTTAAAATAAAAATGTTATCCTATTACCATGATTTTATATGAATCTATGATATTTTCACACCTCATGAGTATATGGTTTTGTAATTATTGACTTCCCTATGATCATTCACTTTATTTGTTCAGTGTACTTTGTCACTCCCCAACGTTATTTGAAAATTATGTTTTTCCACCATGTTTATAATTTGAATTACCACCAATTTTCTTCTATTTGGTAACCCATTTATATTTTATTCTAGATGAACCACATTTTTTCCTTTACTTATTTTCAAGGTGAAGTAATTTAACCATTTTTATGATGTCGGATTTAAATAAATTTATTTTCATTTGAAAAACATTTAATTAATAAGATAAAATTTAAATTTATAGGATTAATTTTATTAAAGTGCGTGGAATTTAATTCCCTAATATTTTTAAAAAATAAAACTATGTTCGATAGCATATATGACATGAAATAGTAAGCCTAAATGAACCATGAAATATTATTATTTAAATATGATCATTACAAAAAATCCATTAAATTTGTAGGTATGAAAAATATTAACTACTTTATGAAATTTATATAATGGTCCTAATAAATATAAATTTAATGATAAGTTATAGGTATATAATCACTCAAACTTTGGTAAAGTCATTTTATTCATTAAAAATATGTTTTCATCCAAAAGAGTATTTATTTCTTTTTTTAAGAATACAATATAATTAATTTCTGGAAATTTTATAAATTTAATTTGATAAAAATGATATTATTTTTGAAATAAGAATATCAAAATTATCTTATGTTTAAATTTATATATTTTTCTAAAGAAAATTGATTTTTCAATGAATAAAGAAAAATACAGATTTTTATTGAATATTTTATTTTATTTTCACTTATTTACAAATTCAAATTATATTTTTTATTAGTTTTAAAATTTAATTTGTCCATTTTATTTAAAATTATCCAATTATATTCTTTTAAATTAATTTTATACGTGATTTTTCCACAAAAATATTTTAATATATAAAAATGAATTTTTCAAAGAGACTATTATTCATCGCATTTTTTTGGATTTTAAGTTTAATTAAATTATTCCACTTTTACCTTTTAAATATTGAAAAATGGATTCCACATTTGGAATTAGGAGGTCCCAATTTAGTGAATATTTCACTTTTATTTTTTTCATTATCAACAGTAATCGTATTAAATTTTGTTACCACGGTAAAGGTAAAATTGGTTAATTAAGGGAAAAAATAATTTCATATGGAATAATAAGTAACCCTGACACTTAAATTTATTTTATTGTATAAATATATTCATACAAAATTATACAAACTTATAATAGATGACATTTGTTCCATATGTCTATGATTGCGACCTTTATAATATCGTATGTAAAGATAAGAAAAAAAAATTATCTTTATTTTAATAACATTATATTTTTGACGTGAGGATAAAAAGAAGGTATGTTTGGTTTACAATTATTATTTAAAATATAAATAATTTTTTATCATGGTAATTGTTTTCTATATTTTAGGGATAAAATAGTTTCCTTAAATTATTACGCAATTCCAATACAGAATTTATTCACTTAATATAAAAATTAAAAAAATGATTTTAAAATTTTTAAAAGTAGTGAAATTTCATTTATTTGTATAGTCCCAAAAAAGATATACCTAAAACATACATGGTGTGTTTTAAATATTTTTATTCAAACTGAATATTTTTCTTAATGTTTTTAAATTCAAATTACATAAATAGTGTCAAAATTGACAATAATGATATTTTGTAAATAAGCTTTTATTAAATGATTTACAATTATTAAATATATTTTATTCAGATTATTAAATGGGATAGGGTTTATAATATAAACCATGATCCATTTATTTTTTGTTTTTCCTTTTATAGTAACTTTTTTAACACCTAAAGAGTAAAAACTTTAATGCCACAATAATTTTTAACAAAGGTTAACACGGGGTAAGACAATGGTGAAAATATCGCCATTTTTTTTAATTTTGATGGATGTGATTATTTAAAATCATACTTATATTATATTATAATGTTATAAATTTGGATCCATTTGAATATGAAAATTTATTTATAGTAATTAATAATTTAATAAATTCCAAGAGTGCTCCTCCCCTCACTTATAAGAGGGACCATTTTCACCTATTTTCATTATTCTTCAAAAATATTTTATTTCATCCAACACCTAACCAAATAATTTATTTACACAACTCCTCATGTTATAGAGGATTTTTTAATTAGAATGAAATCCTAGGAAATCTTCTAGTGTAAACCATAAGTGGTTTCCCTGAGAGGAGGTATTGTTTTTAATTATGTATTTTCATTTAATTTATTCTTCTACCCTATTAAAACCATATTAAACAACGATAAAATAATAAAATAAGAATATTGTATATAATCATATTTTATTTAATTTATGTATTTACCTATATTTATCTCTTCTTCTGTCAAATGGAAAATAAACCCTTCATTCATGTGTATGGCGGACTACCGTCTCACGAATCGATGGAATTCATTATCCATCACGAACTCCCAAGGATGGTTATAATGAGGGATTTAATGTATTTATATGATCATAATGAAATATTTATAGTTATATATAATTAATATATCATCTATTTTCATAACTTTTCATTCATGGATAAATGATTATGTCTTTCGTGCGTGTGTACGAATTACCACCTCCATGAAGCGATGTGATTAATTTGTCATAACCATATCACATGGATGGTATATAAATGTATATATAAAGAAATAATATTTTATTTATGATATTAATATTAATATTTAGAGATAAAATAACACTTATCTTCTTCCCATCATGATCATTAAAAAATGGAATCATTACTCCAGAGTACGTACAACCTATATTCTTTATGATTGTAACCTAATTCATTTTTAAAAAAAAATCATTATTGGTTTTAGATATATAATTTATGTATAAATATTATAATTATTTCATTATTATTATTCTATATATTATGTAAAAAGGACCACTTTGGCCATAATCAACCTAACGAAGTAAGTTTGGACATTTGATCTGAATATCGTCAAATGTATGACGTGAACATAATTGATTAGATAAATGATTATTACCTGGTAAAATGATTAATAAATGTGAAAAATATTCTTAATAAAGTATATAATTAATATAATTTTCTTATTCTAGATGATAAATAATGTGTGTGTTGATTCAGACTCAAGGTAACGGGCATTTTTTCAAAAAAAAAACTATTTTAATGTTTCCCTTCCAACTCTTTTTCTTCCACATCCATGTTCGTCTAAATAATTTAAGAAAAAAAATTATTTATGATTAAATGGTTGATAAAGTATATCTTTGAGAAAATTTTAATTTATTTACAAGGTTTTTAAAAATTAATCTTTCTAATGTTTTGGGTAGGAAACACATTACATTATAAAACCTTGTTTTAATTTAATTAATAATTTATTTTATAAATAATTCTCTTCCCTAAGAATTTTATTAAAATAATTTTATATGTAAATAAAGAAATTATAGAATACATTTTAGGTCTCTTTTTATGTTACTTCAATGATTTTTTGAAAATAAAATATGGATTTTATAAGGAATGCTTTGACTTTATTTATAAAAGACAAAAATAATGCTTTATTTTAACAAATCTGAAGACAATAAATTTCTCTTCACCATAACAATTATTCGATTTTTGGGTTCCTTTATAATATTCCATGTTTTCTTTGAATAAAAACCCTATTTCCCTTTTGTTCTGTATATTTGCTTTTTAAAAATAGGTTTTTAAAAAATGGTATTTTGATATCTAATGGTGGTTTATATATTGGTTCAAAATAATTTTTTAAGGGTTTTATGATGAAAATGTGCAAGATTAAAACTTTTTATTCATGATATTGTCTTTTCACATTGATTAATAAGATATTTGATATTGATTATTATGATATTTTAGATTTATATATCCCATAATGATGGGTGATCCTAATATATCTTATATGATGGTTATTCTCTAATACATTGGGTAATGATTAAATTAACTAGAGAATTATATTAGAATTTAACCGTATAATTTTTTAAATTATAAGGGTTCTTGTAAGGGTTCAATGATTATGATTTTACAAGTTACCTAAATAGATTTTTTATTCTTTCTAATGGGTTTTCATGGAAACTATTTTATTTGAAAATGTAATCTAATGATCTTTTTAAAGGAAGTATTACTCCCTTTTAAGGAAAAAATTATGTCTTAAGAAAAAAAATCAAGGGTTCTCATGTTTTCTATGAATCCCTCATAGTAATGATTTCCCTTATTATTTATTATATGATATTTTATGAAAAATGTGGGGCTATAAATCTTATTTCATTTGAGCTCAATGATTAAAGTAAAACTCTTTTTACAGTCTCATGGTTTTAAATGGACTAAAAATGATATTATTTTTCTTCCATGTCCCTTACTGAGCTTTTGTGGTCATCCTGTGTTTTTAAAATAATTTTCACAGGGTTTATGTATGGATAGGAACAAAGAAGAAGATGATTTTAATTTCATTAATATTAGTCTAGAAAATAGAACATGTTTCATTTCAAAAAAAATTATATTAGGGGAAATGGAACTAATAGGAAGTGTCCAACATGTATTGTATGCGTTTTTTATATAAGGGTTAAAACCTAATTCTGTAATACCCTAAATCATAAACATCCTCGGTTATATAATAAAATTAATCCATGACTAAAAACTCAAAATTATGTAATTTTTTTTGTCTATTTCCTTATATTCTACCAGTATAAAAATTTTCTTACATTAAGCATCTTTTTTCTCAAAAATTGACATTAATGTTAAGTTTGATGATAAATATGTCATTATATCTAAAGAAGAAGGTCTGATCTTATAAGTACCAAGTTTTACATTTAAAAAGGACTTTTATTAAATGTGATCCTACTAAAATGATGACTTCTTAACGAATCCATTATATACATTAGTGGGTTAAGATATATATTTCACTAAGTAATGAGTCCATTTTAGATTTCTTCTCTCCAATAAGATATTTTTGTAGTCCATCATGAAAATCATGTATTATATGAATCTTGAATGGTTGAGTATACAAAACATTTATAATTCCATCATATGAATATACTTAACATCATTAAACTAATTTCTTTATTAGGGTTTCCAAATAAGTGTGACCCTAATCAAATACTAATATGGAAACTTAGTCATACTATAGTCACTCATTACTTTATTAATCATCCATATTTTTATATACATTATGTAATTATTTCGGTATATTTAAAACATATCATATATTATAATATTATGAATAATATAATTTTCTTTTTATAAAGTGAATATTGAGATTAGTTTAAAAATGGATTAAAAGTTTCATTTAATTATAAAATAAATATTTATTGGTTGATTGGATTAAAATGGACAACATAAAATAATTTTTCTTTTTCTTTTTGTGGATTTATATTGAGAAATTTCTGTAATTCCATATATGTAACCCTGCATTCAACCCCAAGGATTAGTTTCAATATTAATGACATATCACAAAAAGGATCAGGGCTATTCTAGGCCTCCAAAAACATCTTTCGGATGATCCCCTCACATGTCATCTATAATCTAATATATTATTTCAAGTTTTGTGATATTGATCAATCAACTTATATGTTAAATGATTCAATTGAATCTTAAGTTTTAACATTTTAATAATCTTCCTATAAAACTATTTTTTATCATGAATGTTTTGTATGATGTAACATATGGGGAATTAAATGAACTTATGTGATAAATGAATTCACACTCACCCAAATGTTTACAAATAATTTTTGAATGGATAACCTCACTCGAACATCTTGTAACATTAAATTATATTCCATGGATGGATTAGGAGTACCCCTAAGGCCTATATATGTGTGTCAAAGGACATGAATATTAGGTTTGTACTTGTGTACACTTCCTATTGTATATTCCTAACAAATATCTATCTATCTCCTCACTTTTCCACCCAAGGTAATATCATACTATTGTTATGTGAAGGTTCTTAACAAATAATTGGGTTCTTTGGTTTATCCAATATATGTTATTGGGATTCAAAACCACATTAACTAGAAAAAAACCACTAAAACATTAATTATGGAAGAAATTAAAGAACTTATAGAACAAAATAATCCAGCTAACATAATATACCAAAACTGGGAAAACAAACTCATACCTAGTCACCACACTGTATGAACACCCCCATACACTTGAAAAAACAAAAATCCTAGAAACAAAATCATTATAGAAAAAAAAGAAAACAAAGAATGATAACAATTTATTTTAACATGGTTTAGATTTTAGTCATGCATCCCTAAGTGAACACTATTGTTTTCTTTTAATTCATGGAATAAGAAAATATTACAGCAAAAATTGATAAATTAAAATGATAATAGATCCCTATAAGACACATATAAAGTGTTACCAGTCAAAAAACATATAATAGGCCCCAAAAAGTCAAACAGATCCCCTCCCAGTCAAAATTAATAGGAGACTCATAATTGGAATTGGTCACCTTCGATTGCTCATGGATAACTTATCCTCAAATTCCATTTCTAGGTGATTTTTGAAATTCATTGTAACACCCCAAGATTTCATAGTGTGTTATTTCTTCAAAATAATTCAATAACTTACACTACACGCAACACCGAGTTCAATCACACCATGACTTACAAAAAAAAGACATTAAAAGAGGTCATGAATAGTATTAACTACATTTTAAACTTTATATAATCCTTATAATTTTAGAATCCATATAATGAGTTTCTTAGTCATAATGCAAGAACAGATTCATTTTCAGTATTGCACTTTCATCAACTTTTAATAGTGAAACCTTTTTAAATACAATATTTTATACTTTTTGAATAAATGGGGACATCAAAAAAATAAGTTAAAATGAAACATCCCAAGCTTCCACGGTATGCTTTTCTTTGAATAAAACAGTAGCGTGTGTTGTACGCAACTTCGTGTTTTAACACACACCACAACCGATCAAACTAGCCGTTATGAATAGTAATACCTAATTTTTGAAATTATATATATTTTATATTTTAAAATGGACTTCATTTTTGGATTCGGAATATCGAATTTATCCTAAGGTGAAATTTTGGTACTTTTCGGATAACTTTCATATTTTGATGAATAGTGAAAATTACTAAATTTTAATTAAAAACAACTTTTTAAATCAAAATAATTAATAGTGATAAATTATGAATTTTAGTAGTTTTAAAGTATATTTAGAATATATTTTGACCATTTAATATAATGTTGGTCATTGGACATAATTTTACAATTAAACCGAACATAAACAAGTGTCAATCTTTTGATTGTTATTATCTCTTAAAAACACGCTATTTGTTTTGAGAGCGGGAATTAATTTTAAATTAATTTCTGCCACTTATTTGTTTTGAATTTAGGAAAATGGATTCCATATTTGGAATCAGGATGTTCAAATTGTGTAAATAGGTAACTTTTATTTTTAGACATTTTGAATAATTACTGCGGTAAATATTTTATTTACCATGGTAAAGGGTAAATCCGGTAAATAAGGGTTAAACAAATAATATTATAATAATACTAAATTACCCTAAAACGTATCTTAACCCTATTGGTTGATACATGGTCGACCATGGGAATCTTTGGGTAGATTTTGGGACCCCATGGATCCACTTGTAAGTGATAATGACACTTTATTTTAATTAAGTTAAAATGAATACAAAAATGACAGAAGCATATATCTTTTAGAAAAACAATTGTTACATAGGGTTATATATGTTGGATTTTAGATTATAAATATTCATTAGAAAGATAAAACGCTTTCCTACATAATGATATTTTATTTATAATTTTTAGACATTAAATAATTTATTTTATGTATGACACAATGATGATGCAGTAATTACTATAATAGTGAAAAATTAAAATAATTGATATTATAAATACCCAAATAAATATAATATGAAACTTTTAATGAATTAAAGTAATTTTATAGGATACTATTATATATTAGGATTGATTTAATTGACTTTTTGCGAAGTAATCAATCTGTTATGAGTTTCACAAAAATCAACTATTGAATAGTGTCAAAATTGACATAAAAGAGTTCTTAAAACAAATATTATATTATTAATTGATATTAAATTCCTAAAAATCTGTGGTTCGTCCAAGAGACTTATATCATGATAGGTTCATCATTAATGGACCACTTGGTGGTCGCCTGGATGTATATAGTAAGTTTATTAACCATATTATATAAAAATACAAAGAGACATTGTAAAAGTGAAACTAATTAACTTAGAGTTAATACTTAAAGATAAGGTTAATATAAGTACCCAAACCTGTCTAAATTCTATTGGATGAGTTTTTTTAGACCCATCACCACCTTAAAATTTTAATAGTCAACTTTTGAGCCATTAGAAACCGAATATGAATTTATTATAAATTAATATTTCTAGCTTTTCCAAAGGTTCCCCTCACCCCTCTTATAAAAGGGCACTCCTCCTTCACATTTTTTCACACCTTCAAAGCCTTTTGGTTCGGCCAAACTCTGACAAAATACTCTCCCAACATCCCTCACTACAACCTAGAGGCCTTAGTTTGATCAGAAATCCAACCTATAGATCCCTTTTGATCAAATCAAAAGGAAGAACCCGAAGAAGAGGTAATGATTTCACCACCCTTTTCCAAGTTCATTTCTTCTTCCACTTCTTCTTCCTTTGTTGTTACCATTCTAAAATAATAACTCCAGTATCATATATATATTGTGATGTTATTATAAACATGGTACAACCATATTCAGTATTCTATCGACCCTTTTAATAACATGTCATCATACGTTCGTACGTACGGCTTACCGTCTCCACGTCGTGGTGTAATTGTTATTCAATATATTATTATTTGGATGGGTATAATAATGATATGTAACTCATGTAAAATAATAAATAAAACATGATAATGATTCTGTATATATGATATAACAACCATTTATATATTATTTTAATATCAAAAGAATGATATTGTCGCTCGTGCGTACGTACGGACTACCGTCTCCACGAACGCGATGAGATTCATTCTCCATCGTATCCATTAAAGTATAATTATCATTTGATAATTTAAAAATGATGTTTAAGGACTTGATATCATTATGTATATGAATAATATACAACCTATCCATTACAAACATGTCTTATGTAACAAAACATATAAAAGAAAACAAGTAAGTTAACACCCGAAACAACGATAATACTAAGATATTATTATGAAATCAATATTAAAAGATCATATATGATATCATATTAATATATATTATTCTTGTATAATTTAATAAAAATTATTTCACCGTTATAAAGGAGGTTAACCTACCCCAACAAAGGAAAAGTACAAGGTAAGGGATTTTCTTATCTCACTTTCAATTCCGTGAGATTTCCATTGTTCGCCACTAAATTATTCAAAGTGGTGTATTGTGTACTTCCATTTGATATATATTATCATGATTATCTTTATATTCATGTTATTATGTAAATAATTTTTTGGTTATAAAATTTTGTTCATACGACTCAGTTGATTACAACGTGGTAAGGGATTTTCTTATCTCACTTTCAATTCCGTGAGATTTCCATTGTTCGCCACTAAATTATTGAAAGTGGTGTAATTTGTACTTCCATTTGATATATATTATCATGATTCTCTTTATATTCATGTTATTATGTAATTGATTTTGTGGTTATTAACTTTTGGCCATACAACTCAGTTGATTAATGTGGTAAGGGGTTTTCATCTCACTCCTTATTCCTGTGAGATTCATGCCATATTGCCACCATCACCTTTTGTGTGGTGTATGTACTACCCATAATTATATTCATTGTGTAATACACTCTAATTTATGTGTATTTACATATTCATTGTATGATACCTCTTTCATGGGTTGTATGTTTCATAAGTTACCAAATTGGTAAGGGTTATTTCACAATCTCTTCATTATCTGAGGTTGTTTATACGTAATTATCTACTGGGATCTCTTTATCATCCACATCCATGTTTCTTACTAATGTATTTCAAAACATTTTTACTATTTACAAGAATATGGGTTAAAGTCATTTATACCCTTATGTGTTTCGAAAGGAATATTTCCGTCGTTTCCCAAACAAGGCACTTTTAACCTTTTCGACAAATTTAAGGTAAGAATGTTTTTTTTAAATTATACGGCGGGTACGGCTATCTACCGCCGTTATAAAACCGCCAAAGCTTCCCTTACAAGCTTATAAGAATATTTTCAAATTGAATGTATTATTTTATAATTATGTTACTTTTAAAATTATTTAAAAAAATAGATATTTCTCTAAAATAGTTTTGATTTCATCTATGTCAACATTCTTTGATGGCTTTTAAGCTTATTTGAAGTTGATTTATTATGATACAAAACATCCATATTTTATTGAAGGTTTTGTACTATTTTTGACTGTGGATAAGTTATTATTATGTCACTCATGGTTTTTGTTTAGAGTACTGACATTTCATAATTTATTTTTAATTTGAATGTTTATGTTATATTTCAACCTTTCATTCAGATGAATGTGTTAGACAAGTATGTTCCGGGTTGGGGACCGGTAAAAGTAAGCCCTCCAGTTTGGTCTCCGGTTATTAGAGGAACTCCGGTGTGGTCTCCGGTTTTTAGAGGAACTCCGGGTTGGTGTCCGGTTATTAGAGGCACTCCAGGTTGGTGTCTGGTTATTAGAGGCACTCCGGGTTGGGTTCTAGTTACAGTTAGCCCCAAGGTCTTGGGACGAGGCCTTGATAAAGAAATTATAGTTCAGCATTATGCATTCCAACATTATGAAAGTGGTTAGTGATTTTTCATGTGATTATTCGATTAGTAGAATATCCATGTGAATGAGTAAATGGCATTATTTTATTTTATTTATGCCATACAATGTTGAAAGTTCAAGTTTGAAAGGCTGTTGTTTTAGTTATACATTGCCTTAAATGATTATTCTTATTTATGAAAGTTTCCGCTATATTTTTATCCTTACTGGGCATTTGAGCTCACCCCTTTTTTATGTTTTATTTTTCCCAGGAAGTGAAGAAGTAAATTATGATTGACCTGTAGGGATATTATGTGGGGATATGAGTGTGGATTATGGAGACATTATGTTGTTATAGTAGTTTTTCATTTTATGATGTAATGTAAAACTTATGAATATATCTAGTGTTTCCAAGGCTACTAAACCAATCGGTCTTTCGAGATTTGATCTTTATTGTGATCATGCCAATGTTATGTAATAATGCACCGAATCAGGGTAACTAGGGTCGGGGCGTTACAGTTGGTATCAGAAGAACTTTAGTACAAAGATTGGAAGCTTGATTTAGATAAACTTTGATTAGAGCACGTAGACCTAAGATGAAATTTGAGGATTAGTATAGAAGAACATCCTAGAATTTTGGTATTGTAGAGATTTAGTGAGTTTTCCGAGAAATACATCCATGTCTGGATACGAGCAGGTAGAGGTGGCTCTGGCACAGATGTACCTAGGGGTAAAACCCGAAAACACCGCTTTGAGCTAGACTCGAACAGGAACTGGTGCACGACAACGGGCCTTGCTGCATTCTTGGTTACGACACTCCCGGGGGATATGCTTAGGATAATTCTCATTTTCTTTACAAACCATTATGAAGGGTTTATGAGTATATACATCCTAAAAGGAGACATTTTTATGATTATGGATTATATCCATAAATAGTTCAATTTATGTTAAGTGTTTTATAAGTATGGGATTATGTATTTTGATTCATAAACTGATCTAGTGTATGCCATTGTTTAGAAATGGCGCCCATTAGAAGGAATGAGAACTCTAGCAATGCACATGATACAAAGAGAAAGAAGGATCATATATTTTATGGTCTTAATCCAGAATTTACAAGAGAAATAGTCCCACATGTATTATCATCTTATGAAGAAATAATATCATGTGTTGATAAGATAAGTGAAGAGTTTACTGAGTCCTATGGCTTTGAAGGGAACCAATAGAAGAAAAGGATGGAAGAGAGAAAGATGGATAAAGGGAAGAGGAAAAAGAAGAATTTTCCCATATGTGCTAACTGTGGAAAGAAACACCCTAGAACTTTCCTGAAAGGAATGGGAGTTTGTTATAAGTGTGGAGGAAAAGGGCACAAAGTACGTGACTGCAAGGGTAAGAAAATGGTTTCAAATTTACAATGCTTCATTTGCAAGGAGTTTGGACACTACGCAAACCTATTTCCCAGTCATCAGACTATGCCGCAAATGATGTTATTGGATAATAATCAAGTTATGATACTACCACAGATGAAGAGGAATGATTAGAGTTCTTATGTTGATTACATCAATTGAGTGTAGTATCAACAATGTACTTGTTATAATAATTATGGAGTATATAAGGATTGTACTACAGTACTATTTCATTAAGGACTTGAGATTGTGTGGAACAATGAAAAGTGACTCAATAGCAGGATAAATTTTTGGAAAATATATGGTTGAGAGAATGATAAACCATAATATAGTTTTAATACCAAGGTAGTGATTTTCTAATAATACATGATTATTTTGGAAAAATTATATTGGATATTCTTGACTACCTTAGAACTGATTAATGATTTGTATATTCCATCATTGTTGGGGTTTAAAACATTTTTGGATTGATGAAGTATATCCACCATTCTATATAGAATAAGGGAGCATGAATGTAATCAATAAGGAATATGGTAATTTAGGATGTTTTAGTGTATTAAAAGAATACATGATGAAGGTATTCATATGCTATTATGGGGTAAAAAGAATCTACATTATGTTTACCTTACTTATAAATGTTGGACTGTGAGTTTGGACAGAAGTACTTTGGATAGTTCTAGTTTGGATTATTTTGGATTTCCATAAAAGGACAACCTGGAGGTCGGGCGGCAACCCGTCGCGTCCGGCAAGGCTGCGAGACATGAACCCGTAACCGAAGGGCGACAAGGGTGTATCACCTGCCACTGGCCCACGAGATGTCCTGGATTAAATAATGTAGTTTTTTTAAAAGATATGGTAGATGAATTATAAATTCATTTATTTTGGAACCCTGTACGAATAGTATAAATAGAAAAAAAAATTACGTTCTATTGTCTTTTAGAGTTAAAGATGAGTTTGTGATAGAAATTTATTAATGGATAAAACTCTAATTATAAAGTAAGTATATCTCCTTATGATCTTAACCAATCTCATAAATAAATTTCTCAACATTAATAAAAGGAACTTAGAACAAAAATTTTGTCCTATATGGTACCTTAAATCATCACTAATTTATGGCTTTGGGATTGTTGGCCTTTTCATAGCCATGTTCTCTACCACTCTACATCAGATAATTGATGGTTAGATTTCTCTTCCATATCCATGTTTTCCTACATGGAACCCTAGTATGTGTTATTTTCGGTAATCTTCATACTTTCCACTCTTTATTTTAAATAGAGGCCTCATTAATTCATTTTTCGATGTGGGATTTCAACTAAGATATTTTGAAACGTCAAAATTGTGTTATCCCAATACCCTATGTTTTGTTGAACCGATGGTATTTCAAATAATCATAGATAGATGAGTTTAAGGACCTCAATTTTATACTTGTTTGTGATTGATGACCTCAACCACTACCTATAAATATTTACGTTTTTCCTCCAATTATATGTCTCTAATTACCACCAATGTTCTCCTAATCGAGATCATAATTTGGTGGTGACCCTTTCATTTATCTTTTCCTCATATTAAGACTAAATTTTAGTAACATAATTTCCGATGTGGGTTTTCCCACAAATATATTTTCTATTTTCAAACTTTTATTTTCGAAGAACAATTTCAAATTGCGAGGACGCAATTTATTGAAGGAGGGGAGAATGTTACACCCCAAGATTTCATAGTGTGTTATTTCTTAAAAATAATTCAATAACTTACACTACACACAACACCGAGTTCAATCACACCATGACTTACAAAAAAAAGACATTAAAAGAGGTCATGAATAGTATTAACTACATTTTAAACTTTATATAATCCTTATAATTTTAGAATCCATATTATGAGTTTCTTAGTCATAATGCAAGAACAGATTCATTTTCAGTATTGCACTTTTATCAACTTTTAATAGTGAAACCTTTTTAAATAAAATATTTTATACTTTTTGAATAAATGGGGACATCAAAAAAAAAGTTAAAATGAAAAATCCCAAGCTTCCACGGTATGATTTTCTTTGAATAAAACGGTAGCGTGTGTTGTACGCAACTTCGAGTTTTAACACACACCACAACCGATCAAACTAGCCGTTATGAATAGTAATACCTAATCTTTGAAATTATATATATATTATAATTTAAAATGGACTTCATTTTTGGATTCGGAATATCTAATTTATCCTAAGGGGAAATTTTGGTACTTTTCGGATAACTTTCATATTTTGATGAATAGTGAAAATTACTAAATTTTAATTAAAAACAACTTTTTTAATAAAAATAATTAATATTGATAAATTATGAATTTTAGTAGTTTTAAAGTATATTTAGAATATATTTTTACCATTTAATATAATGTTGGTCATTGGACATAATTTTACAATTAAACCGAACATAAACAAGTGTCAATCTTTTGATAGTTATTATCTCTTAAAAACACGCTTTTTGTTTTGACAGCGGGAATTAATTTTAAATTAATTTCTGCCACTTCTGTGTTTTGAATTTAGGAAAATGCATTCCATATTAGGAATCAGGATGTTCAAATTGTGTAAATAGGTAACTTTTATTTTTAGACATTTTGAATAATTACTGCGGTAAATATTTTATTTACCATGGTAAAGGGTAAATCCGGTAAATAAGGGTTAAAAAAATAATATTATAATAATACTAAATTACCCTAAAACGTGTCTTAACCCTATTGGTTGATACATGGTCGACCATGGTCATCTTTGGGTCAATTTGGGGACCCCATGGATCCACTTGTAAGTGATAATGACACTTTATTTTAATTAAGTTAAAATGAATACAAAAATGACACAAGAAAATATCTTTTAGAAAAACAATTGTTACATAGGGTTATATATGTTGGATTTTAGATTATAAATATTCATTAGAAAGATAAATAGATTTCCTACATAATTATATTTTATTTATAATATTTAGACATTAAATAAATTATTTTATTTATGACACAATGATGATGTAGTAATTACTACAATAGTGAAAAATTAAAATAATTGATATTATAAATACCCAAATAAATATAATATGAAACTTTTAATGAATTAAAGTAATTTTATAGGACAATATGATATATTAGGATTGAGTTAATTGACTTTTTTCGAAGTAATCAATCTGTTATGAGTTTCACAAAAATCAACTATTGAATAGTGTCAAAATTGACATAAAAGAGTTCTTAAAACAAATATTATATTATTAATTGATATAAAATTCCAAAAAATCTAAGGTTCGTCAAAGAGACTTATATCATGATAGGTTCATCATTAATGGACCACTTGGGGGTATCTTGGATGTATATAGTATGTTTATTAACCATATTATATAAAAATACAAAGAGACATTGTAAAAGTGAAACTAATTAACTTAGTGTTAATACTTAAAGATAAGGTTAATATAAGTTCCCAAACCTGTCTAAATTCTATTGGATGAGTTGTTTTCGACCCATCACCACCTTAAACTTTGAATAGTCAAATTTTGAGCCATTAGAAACCGAATATTAATTTATTATAAATTAATATTTCTAGCTTTTCCAAAGGTGCCCCTCACCCCTCTTATAAAAGGGCACTCCTACTTCTCATTTCTTCACACCTTCAAAGCCTTTTGGTTTGACCAAACTCTGCCCAAATACTCTCCCAACATACCTCACTACAACCTAGAGGCCTTAGTTTTATCAGAAAGCCATCCTATGGAGCCATTTTGATCAAATCAAAAGGAAGAACCCGAAGAAGAGGTAATGATTTCACCACCCTTTTCCAAGTTCATTTCTTCTTCCACTTCTTCTTCCTTTGTTGTTACTACAGTATCATATATATACTGTCATGTTATTATAAATATGGTACAACCATATTCAGTATTCTATCCACCCTTTGAATAACATGTCACCATACGTGCGTACGTACGGCTTACCGTCTCCACATCGTGGTGTAATTGTTATTCAATATATTATTATTTGGATGGGTATAATAATGATATGTAACTCATGTAAATAATAAATAAAACATGATAATGATTCTTTATATATGATATAACAACCATTTATATATTATTTTAATATCAAAAGAATGATATTGTCGCTCGTGCGTACGTACGGACTACCGTCTCCACGAACGCGATGAGATTCATTCTCCATCGTATCCATTCAAGTATAATTATCATTTGATAATTTAAAAATGATATTTAAGGACTTGATATCATTCTGTATATGAATAATATACAACCAATCCATTACAAACATGTCTTACGTAACAAAACATATAAAAGAAAACAAGTTAGTTAACACCCGAAACAACGATAATACTAAGATATTATTATGAAATCAATATTGAAAGATCATATATGATATCATATTAATATATATGATTCTTGTATAATTTAATAACGATTATTTCACCATTATACAGGAGGTTATCCTACCCCAACCAAGGAAAAGTACAAGGTAAGGGATTTCCTTATCTCACTATCAATTCCGTGAGATTTCCATTGTTCGCCACTAAATTATTGAAAGTGGTGTATTGTGTACTGACATTTGATATATATTATCATGATTATCTTTATATTCATGTTATTATGTAAATAATTTTGTGGTTATAAAATTTTGTTCATACGACTCAGTTGATTACAACGTGGTAAGGGATTTTCTTATCGCACTTTCAATTCCGTGAGATTTCCATTGTTCGCCACTAAATTATTGAAAGTGGTGTATTGTGTACTTCCATTTGATATATATTATCATGATTCTCTTTATATTCATGTTATTATGTAAATCATTTGGTGGTTATTATCTTTTGTCCATACAACTTAGTTGATTAACGTGGTAAGGGGTTTTCATCTCACTCCTTATTCCCGTGAGATTCATACCATATTGCCACCATCACCTTTTATGTGGTGTATGTACTGCCCATAATTATATTCATTGTGTAATAAACTCTAATTTATGTGTATTTACATATTCATTGTATGATACCTCTTTCATGGGTAGTATGTTTCATAAGTTACCAAATTGGTAAGGGTTATTTCACAATCTCTTCATTATCTGAGGTTGTTCATACGTAATTATCTACTGGGATCTCTTTATCATCCACATCCATGTTTCTTACTAATTTATTTCAAAACATTTTTACAATTTACAAGAATATGGGTTAAATTCATTTATACCCTTATGTGTTTCGAAAGGAATCTTTCCGTCGTTTTCCAAACAAGGCACTTTTAACCTTTTCGACAAATTTAAGGTAAGAATGTTTTTTTAACTTATACGGCGGGTACGGCTATCTACCACCGTTATAAAATCGTCAAAGCTTCCCTTACAAGCTTATAAGAATATTTTCAAATTGAATGTATTATTTTATAATTATGTTACTTTTAAAATTATTTAAAAAAAATAGATATTTCTCTAAAATAGTTTTGATTTCATCTATGTCAACATTCTTTGATGTCTTTTAAGCTTATTTGAAGTTGATTTATTATGATACAAAACATCCATATTTTATTGAAGTTTTTGTGCTATTTTTGACTGTGGATAAGTTATTCTTATGTCACTCATGGTTTTTGTTTAGAGTATTGACATTTCATAAGTTATTTTTAATCTGAATGTTTATGTTATATTTCAACCTTTCATTCAGATGAATGTGTTAGACAAGTATGTTCCGGGTTGGGGACTGGTAAAAGTAAGCCCTCCAGTTTGGTCTCCGGTTATTATAGGAACTCCGGTTTGGTCTCCGGTTATTAGAGGAACTCCGGGTTGGTGTCCGATTATTAGAGGCACTCCGGGTTGGTGTCCGGTTATTAGAGGCACTCCGGGTTGGGTTCCGGTTACAGTTAGCCCCAAGGTCTTGGGACGAGGCCTTGACAAAGAAATTAAAGTTCAGCATTATGAATTCCAACATTATGAAAGTGGTTAGTGATTTTTCATGTGATTATTTGATTAGTAGAATATCCCTGTGAATGAGTAAATGGCATTATTTAATTTTATTTATGCCATACAATGTTGAAAGTTCAAGTTTGAAAGGCTGTTGTTTTAGTTATACATTGCCTTAAATGTTTATTCTTATTTATGAAAGTTTCCGCTATACTGTTATCCTTACTGGGCATTTGAGCTCACCCCTTTTTTATATTTTATTTTTCCCAGGAAGTGAAGAAGTAAATTATGATTGACCTGCAGTGATATTATGTGGGGATATGAGTGTGGATTATGGAGACATTATGTTGTTGTAGTAGTTTTTCATTTTATGAAGTAATGTAAAACTTATGAATATATCTAGTGTTTCCAAGGCTACTAAACCAATCGGTCTTTCGAGATTTGATCTTTATTGTGATCATGCCAATGTTATGTAATAATGCACCGAATCTGGGTAACTAGGGTCAGGGCGTTAAATTCATTCTCATAAAACCCTTGGATTATTAAATGTATCCCATCAAAAAAATCACCAACACACCATATGTATCTCTATAAAAGTGATTCGTATGAAATCCATAAACTTTTCACTTCTATCATCTAAACATGGCCACTTTTCATCCTAGTTTTCGAACATAGAATACATACCATACTGCCTCTTCTAGACTTCCACATCCAAAATCCCCCTTAATAATCAAAAACCCATGTTTTAGAATCTCTTATTATATAAATAGATAATCAGCATCATGATAGAGTATTCACAAACTCAAACACTATCCCATGTGAATTCAACTTTCAAGGATTCAATGAAATGATCCGTAATTAAGATAATTTGTATCATCCCAACTTCTGCATCAACAGTCATTGTCCCCATTCCATCTTGTAACTACCAAAGTCCCACTAACACATAATGTTTTTTAATACACTCCAAGTCTAATAATTTGGAAAATATTTAATATGAATTCTTAATTCCATTGATATTTTATAACTTTAGAACCCCTTCCTCCAACACCTTCAAGAATAAAGGATACTTCATCTTAATGTGCTTTACCGATGAGTAAAAAATTGGGGTCTTACCAAAATGAATTAAGAAATCCCTATCAAAAAATATCATCCCACTTTACTAACTCCTTATAAGTTCCTCCAATAAATCTTCATCCAAATAAATTCCCTTTTTGCTTTATGAAATCCACATACTCTAATTAAGTTGTGGAAAGTGAAACAACAGACATCAACTATAATATAAACTTGTAGTAGTCCCCTTTAAGGTAAAAACAAATCATGTGGTACTATTTTATCCATATATATCCCCCAAAAATTACACATTAATATAAAAATTAAATAGATTATACATTATTAGACAAAAGGATACATCTTATGTGACTTTAAATATTTTATAATCTACTTAATATCTTCTCGATGACCCTTTCCCAGATTCTCTTAAAACTGGCAGGCAACTCCCACTACATGTGCAATATTCAGTCTTATATAAAACAGGGTGTTCATCAAACTTTCAAAAACTAATTAAAATAAATCAAGTATTTTATACTTATACCCATCTTCCATTTTATATTATATCTTTTTTGATAACCTAAAGTTTTCATCCATTGGGTATAACATAATCTTGTACTGAGTCATTCTAAATTTTCTAATGAAATTATAGATGTATTCCTTTTGATATAAAACCAATGGTCAGATCTTCTAATCTCTCACAATTTGAATTCCCAAAATCATCTTATATTCCATGAGACAGTTTATCTTTAGCCATCTCAAAAAAATAAACTTCCACCTCCTGAATATATTCCATTTCTGGACCCACCAAGATCATGTCATCAATATATAATTGAAGGATGAGGAAACCACTATATTTGAACAAATTCTAGTGGCTACAATAGTCCTCGTTTCATTAAAACCATCCTTGATCGACCATAAATTCATCAAACATATAGTTCTATAAACATGACACTTTCTTAAAACCATAAAGTCTTTACTACATCAATAAAGCATGGACCTCATTCAGTTTTTACACAAACCCCTCTTATTTATTTATAAATATTCCCTCCTCTAAATCACCATAAATGAATGGCATATTCCTATCCATCAATTCGAAATGTATAATTTTTAATGAAACCAACTCAATACCATATGGATGGTTGTATTTTTGAAAATATGTGAGAATAGTTTAAAGAAATCCACTTCTTCATTCAATCTAAGCCCTTTAATAACCTACCTAGCCTTGAACCTATTTCTATTATCTAATTCCTCTTTTAATCAAAAACCCCATTTTTTCTATGGAACATTTTTCCCATATGGTAATTCCATTAGATCTTGTGTTTTTTTCATCTTATGAATCTATATCATCTTCCATAGATAAATAATAATTTATGGAACGATTGAGATGCAATAATATTTCTAATCTCTCAGGCTCTCATCCATTCATAATAATCAAGCAGCTTATATTAGTTCCGAACCTCATAATCGACCATTTTTTCCCACACCCAAACCTTGATATATTAAAAATTTTATTTATTTAATTACAATTAGCCTCAAATTTGAGTTTTAGGATAGAGTGGCTTTAAATTTTAAAATTTTAGGTTTTTAGTATAGGCGTACAGTTGGTGCAAGGTTAGTAGATATCATACGCAACCCGTGCAATTCATGTGTATTTTCTTCAAATCTAATTGAATGTTCGACACATGATTCATATAATAATGAACCTTTACCATGTAGGTTTTCCAAAGGCCAAGAGTGGGGTGTATGGTTAGCACATGGTTTAGCTAACCGTATAGTCAAACAATGCATAGTGTAAAACATTAAAAAATAATTTTTTAAAATAATAATAATAAGGTTATTATTAATTATATTATGAACATTATGAATATTATTGTATTTATTATTGTTATCTAATACCTATCATGCCGTCCCTTTTCCTCATGTGACCCCTCCCTCTTCTCTTGTACAGAATCCCCCCACAGACCCCCATTCCCATCATGTGTGTGTCCTCTCTCAGCCCTATTTCCTAGTGGAATCCCATACAGTGACACTCTCTTCTCCTAATCCCTCCGCTTCCATTTTATTTTTGTTTTTCTCTTCCCACATGTGCTGCATACACCTTGGTAAAATAATAACCCAGCTTGGTTGTTGTTAAGGTTTATTCATTGTTTTTAGGGTTAATGGGGTTCAATTGGGAACCATTCTTTCCCCGTTTTTTGACGGAAATGAGTAAGACTTTGGTTTCAGCTAGGTTTTATTCCATTTTAATTATTCTACAGAATTTCAACGTGTTCATTTGTCATTTTTATATTTTTTTATTATTTAGTTTATCTTATGGCTCTTTGAAGGTGACTTACATGTATTTACATGGGTAAGAACACACACACACACACACACACACACACACATATATATATATATATCCTCCATGTGCATATTTCTTCTAGGAATGGGAGTATTTACATTGGGTAAAAGGATTTATATATATATTTGGGTGTGACAGTTTATTTGTGTATAATTACAAATTAGTTTTAGGTTTTCTTCATAAAAGGATGATTGTTATGAGGTAGGCTCCTTATGAGTGGAATAAAAATTTGAATTCCATGATTTCCAGATTGATTTAAAAATGTTATTTTATAATTAATTGAGATTAATATTTTGTGAAAGTTACTTTGATTACTGTAAATAATGTTACGCTGATTAAAAATGATTTCCAACATTGATTGAAATGTATATTATTTTAAAAGACCTATTGGTTTTCTAAATGACTTTGAATGTGTAGTGGGTAATTTCAATGATGTTTTAGTCTATATATAATGACTTTGAAATAGATTTCATCTGAGATTAAATTGAAATTTAGAGCTTTTACAATGTTAAAGTTAGATTTGAATTGTAGGGAAATTGTTTGTGGTCTAAAAAGGGTGAAAATCCGTGATTACAAAAATTTGATTGCTATGGATCCTTGGGTACCTAAGAGGGTTTATATGGACAAGTACACTAGAATAGTTAGTTGGGTGTTGACCTACGATCCCTAATAGAATTGTGGTATAACACTAAATAACATTATGATGTTGTTTGGGGAACACTGGAACATTAATTTTGACTTATCTAGTGGAACATGCATGAGAGGGGATTATATGGTTCGGTCATCGAGGTAACAGGATCCTAGTACCCAGTAGACTTAGCTGTTTAGGGGATTCCCATGGTTCTTGATATTGTTTGCTTCTGTTTTTCAACTATACTTCTTTATTAAATGATCTGGACTTAGTTTTCATTTACATGTTTAAAACAATAAAGAGCACCTTATAATTACCCTTGTTTTGTAGTGCCTGTTATTAAGCTTTCATAATAAAAGGTTTCCTTAATTTTATTATCTTTTGTTAAAGGGATAATTGAAAGTGTATTATTATTTTGAAATGGTTTTAAAAAAAATTCTAAATTAGTTTTAAGAAAATTCATCTTGTGACATATTTTAAAAAGAAATCGAAAGACTTATTTTCATATAGTGGTATTTTCAAACTATCAACATTGGGTTTCTTTTTCTATAGGTAATGAATATGGAGTAGTTTATTCAGTCATACCTAATGAGTTTTAATTCTCACACCTATAGCCATATCTTTGTTTTTATCCTCTAGTGATTTTTTCAGGTTAGTATGAGTCTCTATGGAGTGATATCTATTCAGTGGATGATGGTGACTTGTGAGCTCACAAAGAGGTACACTTTGTAGTTTTTATTTATTTTTAAATTATTTGTTTGTTATATTATTTTATTCTCGTTTAATGATATATATTTTAATAGTTAAATCATTCATGACTGATATTTATCTAATTCTCAATACTGTTTTTCTACCTGGGAGGATCGGGAATACCTCTCGAGCCTTGTTGTGGGTCATCTCGGGTGACCTGTTTGGGACTGAACTACATTGGTTCGTGAAAAAGATTGTATCATAGAAATTATCCCTTCTTATAAGGGAATATATTCAACTTTATGGATATATAATTTTGTAATTCAAGTGGTAATTTTCATTTAGGTTCTTTATCACTATCTATTCAGAAGAACACTTGAATTTCTATAGAAGTCTGAGATAGTTTCACCATGAAATACCATCTTGGTTCTCATTTGTCTAAGGATTTTGATTTTTTTTGGAAATGTTTTATTGGTTTTGATATTTGGTGGGTTTTTTTAGAAACTCTATAGGTTCTTGTGGATTTTTTGAGGGACTTAGATGGTTTATGGTTACTATTCATGGTTTGTAAGTCTATGCATATACTATGAAATACTCACATGACTGGTGAACGGTCTGCCAAACCAGTGGGAATGTGTAACTTTCCCTACAAAATCCTCTCAAGTATTATCAACTCGTGGATCTCTAAATATACTACTTTATGGGTTCCACTGGAGCAACAGGGGTTTGTTGGTGGTCGGTCGATTCAGGGGGATATACCCTTGACACAAGAAATTCTTAGAGACGTTAATATTAAAAATAATGGCTCAAATATGGAAATCAAAGTGTATAGGAAAAAGGCATATGAAATGATCGAATTGAGCTTCATTAATAGGGTTCTTTAGAAGATGGGATTCTCTGACTGGTCTACAGACCTCATCTTCAGATGTGTTAACTCTTCCTTATTGGATGTGCCTTTCATGAGAAAAACATATGGTATTTTCAATGTTACCCATGGGATAAGGAAAGTTGACCCACTCTCCCCTACAATTTGTATCATGATTCTGGAGACACTCAGGCGGCTGATCAATATGAGATTTTCTTCTAGAGATATTCTTCCCTTTCACATGAAATTTAATCTTACCTCTATCTCTCGTCTGATGTTTGCATCTGACTTCATCATTTTCACAAATTCTAGCAAGAGGGAGGCCCATGGGATCAACAGGGATTTGGATGAATACTATTCCTAGAGTTTCCAAATCATTAACATATCTAAGAGAAACATTTATATTTATAATAAATATGGAACTATTCGGGTCTCTGCTATGTGCAATGTGCTTAACATATATAAAGGATCCTTTCCTTTAGATTACCTCGGTGCCGCAATTTCCTTTGGAAGAACCTACATTAAAGCCTTTGATCGGATAATGAGAAAAATTACAAGTCATGTGCTAAATGGGAAGAAACACTATCTATCCTTTGGCGGCCAAATTACCCTTATCAATATCATCTTATCTAGATGTCTTGTCCATGGTCTATTGTCCATTAATGTTTCTATGGTGGTCATTGTTATAATTGATAAAATTCTGGCACAATTCATCTGGGATTGTTTATTCAAAAGAAAGCATCACTGGTCCTCATGGAAATGGATGGTGAGACTTAACCACGAAGGAGGGATCAATGTTTGGAATCTTTTAGACACCATGAACTGTATGAATGTGAGGCAGGTGAGGGAGATTGTGGAGGAGAGTACTCTCTCGGGAAAAATCATGTCTGAAAATGTTGTCAGCACTTTAAGGGGTAGCCATGGGTCCACATTCGGGATGACGATCTCCATGCTCATCCTGACCCACCGTGGTTACTCTTGGTCGATTGTGGGTGAGGGGAACATACTTTTTTGGAATCAAAATTGGGAGGAATCCTTTCTTGGCTTCTTGGGGTTTCCTGTTCCTCAGATTATGTTCAAGGAGGCCAGTACGCATCCTGGTTTTATTCATGCAGTTCTGGATAAAGATCAAAGGGGAATTTTTTATCTCATCTTCATCAATTCATAACATGATAGGTGCATGTTTACACCCTCCACCTCAGGGTTCTTCATGTCAAAATATTTTCAGAGGACACTTTTCCCTAAGGAGAAATCGGATTGTTGGAATTGTACTGTATATAGTAGAATGATTCCAATCAAATATACGATTAAGAGGTTGCGTATCAATCTCCGCTCCAAATTCCACTATTGTACGAGGTATCAAGAGGAGTCTACGAATCACCTATTTCTTTACATTAAATTGGCTAAGGAGATTTGGAGCTTCATTGGTGAATTTTTGGCATTGCATTATACTACTAATCTGGACAGATCTTTTTTGGAATGGTGGTTCCTTGGAATGAATAACTCAGTAGTGGAATGAATTGAGAAGGAACTCATTTTGAATGAGGCATGTTGGTGTTTCTGGAAAGCCAGAAACCGGATCAGGTATAAAGGACTTACCTCCTCTAGTCGATCCATTATTATGAGAACCAAGTCACTTCTGCCAGATGTGCTTTCTAGTATAAACAGTTTGCGAGATGAACCTTCTCTAAGATGCTTGAAAATTAGCATTTATTTGGACAATTCTAACTGTAGAGGAAATAGAGGAAAATGGGTGTGATGACACCCTCCTTCTTTTGGTATCAATCATAATGTGGATGTCTCATGCAAGGAGGGGATCATCTGTGGTGGAGGTGTGGTTCAGGATTTCAGGGGCTGCGTCCTTCTTGCGTTTTCTACTTTCTATGGACAAGGTACGTCTATACAAGCAGAAACTAATGCGATGTTCACAGTTTTTCAGTTATTCCAATAATAGAATATCGTTCTTTTTTTGGTGGAGACTGATTCTATGATTATACACGACTCTATTAATGGTAATTTTTTCACTCCGTGGTCGATGTTTTACATCAGCAGAAAATGTAAATCAATTCATGGAAACAATACTACGTTGGTGAACACTTGAAGGGAAGGGAACGAGGTTACAGAACATCTCACATCCATGGATGTTACGGATCAAGACCCCAGAATTATTTGATTCCCTAGATCTGGCTTTTTGAAACATGAATGGGTGAATATGATTAGAGGCAATGAGCTTAGTCTTCATTACATTAAACCCTCTAGACCATTCTTGCAATTTCGTACCATTGGAGCTTTCTGTTTTTTGTATGGTGGTACTTTTTCACTGTTTAATAAAAAATCATCTTTCATGATTATGATCTGTTTCTATTTTTTTGGATTTTTATCTTTTGAGTAATTGGATTTTTATTTTTTTTATTGGTAGTGATTTGAGTTGGTTTTTTGGGTGTTTCTATTGGGTTTAAAAAATTGTAATAGGATTACAGAAATTAGACTTCCAAAATCAATACCTTGGATTCTTTGAATTTGAAATGGGATGTTTCGAAAATGGAATGTTCTTTCATATTTTTTTTTCTGATATTTGAAAGGATTTATAAAAATAAATAGAAAAATGGTTGGAAAATGAATCTTGGGTTTTTGGAAATTTTTTGGAAATGTGGAATGGATTTTTCTTAGAAACTAACAATTTGAGAAATTCAATGTTTTCGGATGATAAGTGGATGGCTTCAAATTGTTTGGGAATTTGAAATTGGGTTGAATGTTTTATTTAAAGGGATTTTTTTTAACATTGGTGTGCTTATAAATGTTCACATGTCTGTATGTGTGTGTGGAAGTGTATGGTTGGTGTTATGTGTGAATGCGTGCCTGATATGGCATGGGAATATATATGTGCGAGGCTCCATGGGAAACCATTGGTGCGTGCCCAACTAATCATGCTTGTTTTGATTTCTGAATGTTTTTTGAAAAGGAATATTGCAATGTTTTGATAAGTGGGTATTGTGTGATTATTTTTTTATATGGGGATTTCATTTTTTATCCTTTTTGGTTTAATATATTAAGGAAATATTGTTTAAGTGGAGTTTTTTATTTTGGGTTACCCATTTAAAATTGAGATGTGGAATTTTGTTTCATGATGTGGTTTATTTTGTTCACATGCTTCCTATTTTGATAGTATTCCCCCATTAATTTATAAAGGATTTTGAAAAGAATTTATTAGTTGTTCTTAAATAATGTGTCTTTTAATTGATCAACTAATACATTGGAAATTTGTTTTATCCATTTAGAATATAAATCCTAGTGGTCTGAAATATATGGAATTTTTCTATAGGATCCGAGAGTCAATCCCTACTCATTTCTTTAGGCACCCAAAATTTGAGAAATTAGAAAATTGTAATTGTAATATTTTGGAGATATATGTTCGGAATGAGTTTCCTGAACCAATTAAGCTTGAGATTTCCAAATTCATCTAGGAAGGCCCAATTTGGGAGTGGTAGAAGTATGTTCTTCAGACAGAACTACATAATAATTACTCATGGGAATACTTTAAAAATTTTTTCATCAAACAATACTTCTCTGATTATATTAGGATAATGAAGGGTTTGACAATATACATCCATGAAAATGGTGATTCAATGGTATTGGAGTATTATAAGAGCTTCACTGATCATCTATTGTATCTCACAAATCTTAATATAGATGAATTTTTGAAGAATCGGTTCATTGAAAGGGTACTACACTCATAATTTCATCAGAAAGTTACTTTATTCTCAAAAAATAAAAAATAAGTAGCGAGGATGGTATTTCAGGCTGATGTGGGTTTAGTTATGTCTGGCCAATTGAGAAGTTGTATGAAAAGGTCATTACAGTCTGTATCACTATATTCATCTCAGAGTGAGCTTGGGCTATGTTATTGGTGTGATAATCCCATGAATTTGATGCCTTCATGCCACAAATAACCAAATTTTTATCATACTTGTGTCCATATAAGTCATTTTCAAAGGTTTCACCAATGTTTTTCTAGGAATAAACATGGATCTAGACCCATTCCCTCGGATATCCTTCTATCCTAGTTGGATAAATATAACACTAGAACAATATCCATTGTAAGAATCATTTTATTGTAAATGATTTTTTATTGAAATTGATGTATCCTATAGTGTTTCCTTTTTCTAGTACAAAAAATGGTTTTATAGATATTTTTGGGAACTCTATTTAGATGGGGATGTGTTTTTAACATTTTGATTTTATTTCTATGGATTAGTGGTGTTTTATGTCCCATGCTTTGTATCCTTGGGGTTTTTGTTTATATATGGAATTTTTGATATTGTTCTTGTATTAGGAACTACATTCCAACTATGGTTTTAAAATGGTTGGGAGAACTCCTTCAATGTGATCATTGAAATCCTAGTTCATTATTCATTATTATTTTCTTCGTACTAACTTTAAATTTTATCACCAATGTGTTTCATAGATACCCCCCAACCCCCACGACCTTGAAAATAGTAGTTCAACATGATTGGATAATAGGTAATGTGATGGATGATTGTGGAGATCCCGAACAAACCAAGATGGGTTCTACAGTGAATTCAATGTTAGGGGTTCGGGGGTTTCCTATTATAAGGTTATGTTTGGAAATGTGAGTTCATAATTATTGGTTCTATTTTCTGTTTTGAGTCCTTATATCTTGTTAGTTGTCCTTTGGATATTGGAATTATTTCTTGAGGATTATATAAGATAAATATTAGGTTTTCAAGGTTAATGTTTTTTCTATCATGTGAGTTTTTTATTCTTGGCCTTCCATTGGTTTTGGTTTCTCTCAGGGAATTATCTTCTTCATGACATGATTATACAAGTTATTGGGAACTTTTTGTTGGTATAAAGTGTCATAGTAGGGATAACTGTCACACCCTAAACCTAAAATATTAATTATTTTAATTATTTATTTATTTTTATAATATCTTTTTATTTTAATGTCGATCCGGCTTTAAATTTTAAAATTTTGGTTCATTAGTATCATCTCACAGTTGGTGCATATTTTGTAGAAACCATATACAACCCTTAGGGGTAGTCTATGATTTTTTGAAGATTTGATCGAATGGTTAGAGAATGGTATTATTAACCATGTGGTCTTCCAATAAATGTTGTCTATAGTCCAATAGAGGGGCGAACAGTTTGGCTAATAGTGCAACCCAACCATGTGCTGTGTCTACCATTTAAAAAAAGAAAAATCAAAAAATATTGTTTAAATAAAATTAATAATTTTATTATTATGAATATGAATATTATTATAATTATCTAATACCGATTCCCCCATCCCGTACTCTTAGCATGACCAGGCCCCCCTCCTCCCCCACTACTCTCTTTCATGGAAACCCCCCCACAGACCCCTTTCCTATACACATGCGGCCTCCCTAAACCTTGTTTTCTGGTGAAATCCCATCTAGTGGGTCTCTATTCTCCTCATCTTCCTAATTATTCCATTTTCATTATATCATTTCTCTTCCCGCATGTGGTGTACATGAATAGGGAAAACTCTAACCTAATTTAGGTGTTTTCTTGGTAGATTATCGATTCATAGGGACCATATATTTCAATTGAGGTCCATTCTTTCTATGGTCAATGAAGGTAATGGGTTTTACATTGGTTTGGGTAGGATTTATTCTTTTTTAATTATATTTTCCAATTTTAATTTTGATATTCACAATTTTTATGTTTTTTTACTATTATTTATGGTATATTGTGTCTATTTAAAGGCACATTACATGTATTATTATGGGTAAGAACATGTATATTTGTATCCTTCATAGGCATATTCATTCATGGAAAGATGAATAGGAATATGGGTCAAGAAGTATAAATATATAAATATATATCTACGTGTGTGTGTGTTTGAAGGTGTATATGCCTATAAGTGTGATGTGGTTTTGGGTTGTCTTCGTCAGAGGAAACATGTTTTTATGAAGGTTCACTATGCCCAAACAATTAATTTAAATTTCATGATTTCTTAACTGATTTAAAATGCGTTTTTGTTATTTTATGGGATATATATTCTTTGTAAGTAACTTTGAATCCTAGAAATTATTTTCCTTTGTTTAAGTATTCTTTCCAATATTATTAAAAATTAATAGTATTTTAAATGCCCAATTGGGTTTATAAAAGGATCTGAATGTGTAGTTGGTAATTTTAAGGATGTATTTGTGTGAATATAATGATTATGAAATGGATTTCCCATATGTTTTTATTTAAATTTATTTCTATGGAATATGAATGTTGGTTTTGAATGATAGTGAAGGTGTGTGTGTTTTAAAAGGGGGGAAACACCCATGATTAGGAAAATTAATGCACTTGAAAACCCTATGTACCTTGGTGGGTTGATATGGACTAGTATGCAAGTTTTGTCAGAAATTTGATGACCGATGCTACCTAAAAATATAATGCTACAACACTAAAAAACATAATAATGATTTTTGGGAACCACTGGAACTTTTACTTCCACCTATCTAGCATTTTGTTCATGAGAATGGATTATATGGTTCAATCATTGAGGTATGAGGATCCTAGGATCCAATTGACTTAACTCTTTTGGGTATTCCCATGGTTCTTTCTATTATTTGATTTTGTTTTTCTGCTATACTCCTTTATTACATGCTCCCTTCATAGTTTTACTCTACATGTTTAAAACAACAAAGATCCCATTTTAAATAACCATATTTGGTAGTGCCTGGTATTAAGCTTTCATACTATAGTGTTTCATTCATTACATGCTCTTTTTTGAAAGGGGTTGTTGAAAGTGTATTATTATTTAAAAATTGTTTTCAAAATAAATATGTTAAATTATTTTTAATAAAATTAATCTTTTTAATAATTTTAAAAGGAAATGGGAAAGCTTATTTTAATATAGTAGTATTTTCAACCTAGCAATATTGGAATTCATTCTCTAAAGGTAAGTAATAGGGAGTAGTTTGTTTAGTCATGCCAAGTGCATTTTAATACTCAAATCTGTAGATCTATATTAATTTTTAGCCTCTGGTGAGGCTTCCATCATAGTATTAGTCTCCATGGAGTGATCTTGGTTCAGTGGATGATGGTGACTCATGAGCTCACATAGAGGTAGACATGGTTGTGTTTATTTCATTTTACACTTCTAGTTTTTTCTTTCATTTTATTCTTTTTAGCTTATCGACCTTTTATAAGATAAATAGTTCCCACCTTATTTTATCAAATTCACGACACTAGTTTCCTACCTGGATGGATCTGGAACACCTCTTGGTACATGTGAATGGTTGTCTTGGGTGACCAGTGTGGGTTATACCTGCATTATTTCATGACAATTTGGTCTTGTTAGGCCTACATAAAATAACCTTTGGTTATAGTTTTTTGAATCCACTATTTTAAAATTTTCATCTTCTTGAGCTCTACCCCAAACTTCTATATTTTATAATATTTTTTGTATATCTTTTAACCCTAGTTGTTTTTCTATACATTTCTTAGTATCTGAAATTTTGGGAACTTATGAACTTCTAGTACTTTTATTCATAACAACAAGGATATGGTCAATTGATTATATGTCATCAACTCCATATTACACTATTTTTTTTATTTCTATAAGACCTACTCATTGAAGAAAACATTCAAGGTTCTAAATATATTTTTATTATCATTTTCCCCAAGCCAAAATCAAATTTTTTCGTCACTATACCCAATAAATAAATTTTCTTTTTTACTTTTATTAAAGTTTTACCTGATCTTCGACATCAAAAACGATGTAGGTGAGACTTATAAAAAAATAAGGTGGGAAACTTCCATGAGTTTTACAGACCATAACAATTCTAGAATATCTTACTCCAATAGTTATAAAGGACACATGTTCAAAAGTGAAGTTACAAAATTCATTACATCCAATCAAAAATCCTTCGGAATTCTAGAATGTAGTATAATGATAAAATCATTCTCAATTAGTGTTCAGTTTATCCAATTTATCACACACCATTATATTTTTGAGTTCTTGAAATATTCTTCTCATATATGATTCCATTTCATCAGTAAAACATCCAAAATTCCATGTTACTCTATTATCTACAATTATCGAGCCTTAAATGCTAAATCTTATTCTTAGCATCTTTCCCCACTATAAACTTCCACTAAACAAACAGTCTAAATAACTTAGATTATTTATTAGGTTAATAAACCTATAATTTCACTGTTCAATCATATTTAAATTTAATAATGTATAATTACCCACTATAAGTATGGACTAGCATCAGTCTACTAACATCTATATATTCATGTGATCTAATTTAGGAGACTAATTTATCCTTATATTTGTGATAAATGAAATAATTATCTAAATTACAAGTGTGAAAATCTCACAAGATCTAAAATCCATGTGAATTAGCTTTATTATACCCTTAAACACAAATAATCACATGTTATTCTCAATTAGGTTCCCAATATGGTAATTCCACAACTCCAAACTTTTTAAATTTTTCATTTTCACTAGATATTTCCATTAGATATAATATTACATCTTCAAAACCTTGGCCTATAGCCATGGAACACCATGTAATCTTCTATATTCAATCTATAACACTTTTTCCTAAACATACTTCATACAACTGACCAAATTAAATTAGATTCATTTGTAACTATCACATTTATTGAACTCCATATAACTCTAGGAAGCATCTATTTCACATTTTCACTTTAACATCACTTTTCCCCATTATTTTTATTTCTACATCATTAATAAGATAGAACTTTCTAAATTATCTATACAAATAATTCATCATGCGTCCCTTCTTAGTCATATAATAAAATAAAGCCTCGAAAACAGTGATCCACAATTCTAATAGAATATTAAACCTCAATAGTAAACTGGTCTCACATTCATCTGTAGTGTTTATGTTACTTGAACTTATAGATTCTTCCCTTTCAAAATTCACACTATAATACCTAAAATCATTCTTAAGGTTTCGCTTATTCATGTAATGTTAATGTATGGGTCTGCCCCTAGTCTATTTTCTTTGAATTATCTCCCATGGTCTATCTTATGATTTCTTCTAACCACTATAGTGAATGAAGAATCCTCTGGATTCTTCATTAAGTGTAGTTTCGTAGGGTTCCTTGGCATCATTCCTCCTTATCTCATCATTTGGAATTAGATCATAAATGTACTAAAAACTATGTGTTTTTTTATAATAAATTTTTAATGGAAGTCGCTATCACATCCCATGATTTCAAAAGTAGTGAATGGCTTAAAAGTTCTAAATACCATCTATGAATTTCACTTTGACATATTTGAGACGAATTTGAATCACGTTAAAGATAAGTACAAGATCATTAGTCGGTCATCCTCCTAAAATTATCATACTTAATAACCTCTACATAATGAACACTTTATTTATTAATGTTGGATTCTCATACATCTCCATAGGGGCCCTCATTCTCTCAAACATAATATTAATCTCCTGGATGTTGTAGACACCATTTTATGATAGTGACATGTGTATCATTTGAGTTCCTTATAATCAATTCATTACCATTCATGTTTTTTAAATTTCTTATAATTTGACTCCTTTCAACATAACCTTGAGGTTCTTCTAAAATAGATAATCCTCCTTCTGAATCCTCTAAAAATAAATAGTATTCATATTAAATCTGTTAATACCTACATTGCAATATTCAGATTCTATTCCATATAAAGTTTTTGAATCCCATTAAGATAAACAAAAATTGGGAAAAAACATTACCTGAAGAGTCTACCATAAATTTTGAAGATCCTTGTTTAACCATAAGATATAAAACAACTTATTGGGATTCAGAGCCACTATAACAAGTAGATAACCTTCAGAACTTCAATATGAAACAATGTATAGAACTTTTGGAAGTAGAATAATATCATTAATAATAGGTAATCAAAATAATAAAACGAACTACACCACATTCACCACACTGGATTAAGAACGATGCACATTCTAGAAAAAATATCTTAAATAAAAAAACACAACTAGAAACAAAAGAAAACTAGGAACACTGAAAATATATTTTAATATGGACCAAACTTTAGTACTAAATCCATCGGCAAACATGCTGGAGTAACTCCATTCCATCATTCCATTCTTATAATTAAAAAAATATAATTTTTCTTTTAATTTATACTTATATAATTTTATTCTTGGAATGATTATTGATTCATATATATTTTAAATATACAGTTTGTTAGTATTATTTATTATCTTTTATTATTATATTTATTATTATTATTCTCATTTTTATATAAAATTTTAAAAAAATTCTCAAAGTATACAATATTCCATATCATTCTTGATTACGAAATATCTTGTTTATTAAAGATTTCAATTTTCTAGTTAATTTAAATAACTTTTATATGATCTTAATTTTATTATATAGTGATTTGAATGTATTATATATATATATTATCTTTCAAGAATTTGACAATACCAAATATATTACATATGCACTATCTTCAAATGTATTTTGTTTTCACAAATTATAATGTATTAGGTATTGACTTATTTTTTGTTAAAATATGTGACAAATAATGAATTTTTTTTAAAATGTAATATATTTCATACTGTGTTTCTTTTATTAAAATATATTAAGTATAATTATTTTTTATAGAATTAAATATGAAACATATTCTAAATGATGTATAAATATGTTTTGTATAATGTTCTAAATTGAAATTTATATTATAAATTTACATATATTGGAAAAAATCAAGTGTTGACTCTTCTTCTATATTTAATTATCTTACTTTTTTAGGGGGTTTGGATTTTGATAAAGGACTAATGTCATAGATTCTAGTGGAAATTATTAAAAAATATGTAAATTGTTGTGAAATTTATAATTCCTTATAAAATCAAAGTCTTACCAAATTAATGGAGACTCTAACGGTTAAAAAGAATTGGAAAATCATTAAGTAATTATAATAAGATAAATATATAGGGGTATATGATGTATCAGTATTGGAAAATAAAATTGGAATGTTTCAAAAAAATTATTTTATACACCATGGAATATTTTAAATAAATTTTCTCCATAAATTTTTATCATTTTATTTTATTTTATTTCATGTAGATTTAAATAAAGAATCACACTTTAATTTATGGAAACTATTTTGAAGCATCAAAAGATACCTCATATTTTATAAACCACAACTAATCTAACCATTGAACAAGAATTTTGAAACTTGATCAATTATCCAATAGATAGTTAGTTTATAAACAAATATCAAGGGAACCAGATGAAACAAATATTATAAAAGTTTTAAAAATTGTGATCATGATTTTCTACTTGCTCAAATCTTATATAAAATATTCACCATGTTGGAAGTAGTTAATCAATGTGATCAAGAAGAAATTATTGTTCAATATTTCATTTATTTATATCTATTTACTAGTTTATTGAGTGATATTTATTTATCTTTTTTTGTATTACATCCATAATAGGTTTATTTTTTCCATTAAAAAATCATGCCCTATTATTTATACCCCAAAAAAGGTATGTTTATATATTTGTTATACCTCCAACATTAAGGTTATGATTCTGTGTGTGGTTGTGCATCCACTTGTAAAAGTTGGGTTATAATGGGTTATGACTCCCAATAAAAGTTAGAATTTTTAGTCATACATCCGCTGGAAAACATAATTTGAAACTTTATTTGTGAGTCACATAATAAAATCAAGATCTAGTGAATATTATTTCTCTCATTGAGTAGAGAAAAGTGAAGAGTATATATGGGATTCTTTTTTATCTGAACTAATTTAAATTTCCTTGTATTATTTATTTATTTTCTGCTATATTTACATTTTATTTTAGTTTAACTCTATTTTATATTGCATTTAAATTTTAAACTAGTAAATTCACCACCACCCTCTTGAACTTATTACTTATCTCAACCTAGAAAAACAATTTTTATTAGATTCATTCCCTTTTAGAAGTTTTAATTCTATTATGTCATCACATTCCAGATATTTGGAATTAAATTCTTAACCTCAAATGAGTTTTGGTCTAATTTTATCACTACTTATTCTGGATATATTCAACTGGTAACTTCTTTCCTAGATCACATAGTATAACGGAAAAGAACATTATTGATATTGAATTTTAAAATTATAAAGATGGTTGTATTCCTTAAAGACCAACATTATTTTATGGTAAATATTATGGATACTAGTAATTAATAATTGAATATTATCTTGAGCACCTTAGCATTGATCATTGAATAATCATGGTAAAACATTAGAATATACATTATTATGGCACAAATTATTAAACTGTAAATATTTTATAATAATAAGTAATTAATAATAAAGGTATGAATATTTTATATTTTATAGCAGTATAAGTGTGTTTAGTTATGTATCTTTATGTAAAAAACAATTGCATAGTGATATATCTTATACCATCAACCTTATACTTTAGTATTATATTTTTTATGGTTTTTATTATCCTATTATTAAATCCATTTCAACTTAACATATATTTTGAATTCATGTGTTTAAAAAATGCCTAAAATGTTGTCACTGAATAGTGGACCAATTTGATAGTAGTTTAATAAATTGGTTATAATATAATATAGACTCATAAAAATATAAAAATTAATTTTATATAATTATATGATATTGGGGATCCAATTCATTAAAATTAATCAAAGGTTTGAATATGCATAAGAGGTCCAAAATATAATCAAATTGTGAATAAATTCTAGGAGAGATAGATTGGACCAACCAGTAGTGATTGAGATGTAGCTTGAGATTCGGAACTCCAATTAGGCTAGTTGAACATCCATTGGATAGATAAATCAATGTACCATGTATCTAATGAATTTAAATACAATATTTAAGGATTAAATTAGTTAATAATCTATGAAAAGTAAATAGATATATATTCCATAAATAATACACCTAGTCCCTTAGACAAGTGACTTCTTTTTGTGGAAATTTTAATATAATGCCGCATAAAATAACTTATACCCATCATTCTAAAAAAATTCAACCAGAGACTAATATTAGAGACATTGGAATGTTTATCTTAAATTTATATATCTTTCTTCCTTTATATGGAGTTCCATACTCTTTATTATCACCTAGGGAGGAACATGATGTAAATCCAAAGTTCCATATTTGTATTATTTTAATGATATTTTAAATTATAGGTTATTATTTTTTTTATTCCTCTCCTATTATTTTTTAATATATTTATTTACTGGTATTTCATATTCAAACTCATATGATCATGTTTGGGTTTACCCATTCATGTTTTGTTTCACACGTCATTCACCACTTCTTCATCGCCATTTTAACTGTGGTGTTTTTTGGTTAATATTTATATATTTAATTCACATAAACACTTTAATTAACAAGTAAATTTATTACATTTTATCAAGATAAAATAACATAAAATATAAGAAAAATAGTGAGTTAATCAGGTGTTTCTTTATTGGGTTTTGGTTATGACATCAGACACAAATCACCCAATCATCATCGGTATCCCGAAAATCATTTTTTTTAGGTCGAACCATTAAAAGTATACTAGGGATAGAATTATTTAAACCAAATATTGTGAAGCAATGAATAAAAAGCATCATGAGTTTTCCCTGAGTTTATTGTAGTCAATCATCTCAATAAATTATCATTTCAATTTAGTGTTCTTTCACACATGATTTTTTTGATCTCGCAAACCCCATTTAATGAAAAAAATCCCATATTTTTACAAAATAAAACACTAATTTAAAATTAATTATTCAAGTATCCATCCTCATATGACTAAGGTTACCAAATATACTCTAAATATTCTAGTGAAAACAATTTCTAATTTGACACACTCAACAATACGATCATATTTTGGAATCGTTGTTGGAGAGATAAGATCATTTTTACATTTTATTTATTTATTAATTTCATTTTCTTAATCCTTTTAATCCACCTATACCTACCCTTTTTGGTCGTTTTTTTGTAGATCTTTGTCTCTCTCTTCTTATTCTTTTGTCTATTATCTTGTTCAGTAATGTAGTTTTTTTCTTTTTACTAATTCTTTATAGTAATATTATTTTTTTTACATTTCATTCTCAAGTGTGTGTTTTTTTCATCCTTTTATTCTAACTAAATAAAAAAAATAGAAAAAATACACTTCACAACTTATTTGCATGACCCAATAAGGAAAATAAAAACTATTTAAATTGACCTAGAAATTGAAAAGAAACTCCACAAAAAAATTAGGACTTCTATTGTATGGAAATTTGGTAACACTAAAGTTAATATTGTAGAATATAAAGTAGTACGAGAATAATCCAAAATTGAATCAAATAAAATCCCTAAAAACAAGGTTGCAAATAACCAAGCCTCAAAATAACTGACCACCCCAGATATAGTCTACCAACTTACATCAATCTAATTCCCTAAAGAAGAATCCCAATTTGAGCGAATATTGGTCCTCATACACCTCCATCCTATATTCTATGGTCTTCCTAGTGATGACCCTCACTAACATATCAATGAGTTTTATATGTTGTGCTCCACCATGAAACCCCAAAATATGTTTGAGGACCTCACAATGTTTTGGGAATTACCATTCTCTATTTATGGTGTATATAAGGGATAACTATACTATATTCCTAAAAAAATAGGGCTTGGAATAAACTAAAAAAATATTTATTGTGAAGTTATTCTATTACATATGATCTTCATCCATTAGAAAATAAATATGTGGAATTTGGAAATCAAAAGGACAGACAGTTTATTAATATTAGGAGAGATTTAAAAGACATTACTAAAGTTTCACCCACCACCAAAATCGATAAAATATTTTTAATTAAATACTTCTATGATCAAATTATACCCATGGATTGTGGCAAGAGAAATTTTGATGCTGGTGGTTCCCAATTAGAAAAAATCCCTACCATTTCTCATGATTTAATAGCCAATATGGTTCAAAATGAACAAAAATTCTCAACAGAAGCAATTTCACTCACTCGAGGACTTCATTAGGTCACCCATTCATCTGTAGAAAAAAAGTTAGATAATAAAAATGATGAAATTCATACCCTTAAAATAAAATTATCTTAGGTTCAATGTAATTCACACTCTCCACTAGTTCCATTGCATTGTGTTTTTTATATGATAACACTCAATTATCAGATTATTACCTACAATTTCAAGACTCATCTTATTCATCTATAGAATTATTTCCTATGAATCATTTTACGAAATCAATACCCTTAAATAAATTTAAATTTAGGAAAATTCCAAATCACTAGTGGTAAGAGCAACCCCAACACCAACATGGAGGAAACTCAAACTGCCCCAAAAAAATTGTTATCAACAAGGTCAAGGTATGCAACCTTATTTTCTTTCATCATGTCAAAAAATCCTCATAATCCCAAATATGTACCAAGTATCAAGGACACAGTGAATAAAATGTAATCCCATAACCTCTTATTACAATAGACTACACAATCATCCATTTAAGTCCTATGAACTCAAATTGGATGACTCGAAAACACCACCTGTTAAATAAAGATGCAAGGTTTTGGTAAAATTACCATAGAAACATGTTGTCAATCCTAATGAAGAAGGTTATTTATATCCTATCAAACTTTATAGTGGTGAATAAATTTCTTCTTCTAATGACCCTACAAAACATATATTCCACCCTCTTTAAAAATCTCTTTATCTACCCTCAAAAGATTCATGTGAAGTAAAACAAAACAAAAAGGTAAAAAAGTTCCGAATGATGATTCATTTGAATAATACATTCCTCTTACCTTTTCCTAAATAACATTTAAATATAAATATTTTTAATTAAATAGATAAATATACTATTTAACCATTTAAAATGGTATAATTTCACATTCATCTCTTAGATATAATTGAAAAATACCCACTAATCTATATTTTTTAAGGAACTTTGCACCAAAAATTTGGGACTAAAGGGAGATGATAGAGTCAAACATGGAAATAATGACTCAAAGTTGATACAACCAATGATTCCAAATGAATTCAAGGATATAATCACTTTTATGATACCTTTAAACATAGGGGATTCCTTCTTTTATTATGAAATTATTTATTTCGGTGCTTCAATTAATGTGATTCCCCACTCCATGTATACTTATGTATATGCTTGAAAGATTAAACAAATAAGAATCATCATGAAACCTGGAAAGCCCTTCCATAAAATGTAAAATAAAATCATCAACGTTCACAATGGTACGTTGTCCATGGATTTTGGGGGAGAAAATGTAGGTCTCAATATCATTGATTCTATGAAACACACCATTAAAGAGTACTACACTCTTCCTGTCAATTAGAAGGATGTTCTCTCCAATGAAGAATGTGCACACAAAAATCTCTCCTTAAACCATACTCTAATTTATTTTCATATTCTTCACTATTAGATAATTTTAGTTGTAATTCATGTTTTGATTGTTTTGTGGGTTTAAAAAATATTATTTTTTTGTTTTTATTTATGAGGGTGTTCACAATGAGGTTCCCATGAACATCGATGTCTCTATAAATCTCATTTCCATTTATTCTCATTCCCAGGAGAATAAATATGTGTAGATAGACTATATCATGTACCTTAGTCCTCCAAAATCTCATCCCTCAATCCAAAACCACCAGTGTTTGAATTAAAACCACTTAAATCTAAGATAAAATATTTTTATCATGATTATTTTGACCACTTCCCTGTCATTATTTCCAATAACCTCTCTGTAGATTAGGAATCAAAACTACAAGACCTTTTGAGAGAGTATAAAATGGAAATAATATGGAAATTTCCTAATATTATTTTTATTATCTCATCTATTTTCATGCACCATATACATCTAGATGATAAGGTGGATCCTATTATATAATCTCAACACCAGTTAAATCCCACCCTCTTTAAAGTGGTAAAATTGGAATTAATAAATTGATTACTATTAGGAACATCAATACCATACATTATGGTATATGGGTTAGCATAGTGAAAATTGTGAATCAAAAACTGGACTAACATTAGTCTTAATTAAAATTAATTAATTGGTTCCAATACATGTGAAAAATAGTTTGTGACCCAATATTGATTTACACTAACCAAATCAAGCCACATTAAAGGACAACATTCTTCTACCTTTCATTGACCAAATGTTAGAAATATTGGCTAGTAATTCCCATTATTGATTCCTTGATTGAAATTAAGTTTATTTTAAAATACATAAAGCCTATGAAGATCAAGAAAATACAATATTTACCTATTATTTTAACACATTTTCAAATATAAGGATTCCATTGGATCTCTGTAATGCTTTGGAGGCTTTTCATCATTGTATGTTGAGTATATTTTCTGAGAACCTTGATAATTGTATTGAATTTTTTATGGATGATTCCATAGTTTATGATTCATCCTTTGATGATTGTTTAGTACACCTAGGTTATTTACTACTTTATTTAGAGGAAAAAGATCTTGTATTTAAGTGATATAAATTTAATTAAAAGTTATAGTGGGGGATAGTTCTTGGAAATTTTATTTTGAGTAGTGGAATTCAAGTTGATAAATAAAAATTTAAAATAATTTCCTCCCTTACAGTTAAAATTGTGTTCATGAAGTGTGATATTTCTTAGGTCATACTGGTTTTTAACTCTGATTCATTAAATACTTTAGTATGATTTCACTTCCCATGTATCGATTGTTACAAAATTATTCTAGGTTTTTTTGAAAAAAAATTATGAGGATTCATTTAATTCATTAAAAAGATGTCTCACATCACCTCCCATCATCCAACCACTAAGGTGGTATCTCCCCTTAAAACTTATGTGTGATACCCCAAACATTATAGTAGGATTAGTTTTATCAAAATGGTTTAAGACAGATACTCATTTCATTGTGTATGACTTGTGTTCCCTTGTCCGTACCCAAGAAAACTACAGGACCATGGAAGAATAACTTCTTTATATTATGTTTTCATTAGAAAAATTATACTCATATATTTTGTGGTCAAAATCTATCATGTTTTTTTATCATGATTACCTACATATTTTTCCTATTAAACCCAATGCAAAGACCCACCTCATACAGTGGATTATTCTACTCCAAGATTTTGAACTATACATTCAATATAATAGAGGTGTATAAAATATAGTATCTCACTACATTAGTAGGATTTTCCACCATTATACCACGATTTTCACTCATACCTCCCCATTACAGAATTATTCCATGATATGTACCTTTATTATGTAGTGGACCATACCCTTTGGTATTCTTATTTTGAATGTTTAAGTAGTATATAAGGTCCCCACATATTTTATCACTTCATAATTCCAAATACTTAAGCATAATTCGTAATGGTGCATTTGGGATGAAACATACGTGTGTAGAATTTATACTGATCATGTTGTTCATTTCTATGTCTCGGACCATGATTTCACCATAGTTTTTATCTTCTTCCACACTTAGGTGTGTGGGGGCCAGTTTTGCTTACAACATTCAGCTGGAAATGTCCTTAAATTTGGACTCTTTTTGGCCAATATTTTATAGAGATTCCCATCAGTTTTTTCAATCCATTCACACATTTCCAATTCATAAGGTATATCTCTCAGAGGAATGAAATTCCCATACAACCCATGTTATTTTATGATATATTCAATGCATGGGGAATTGACTTCATAGTGCCTCTTAAAAATTCATTTGGATTTGTATACATATTGTTTTCTATTGAATATGTCCCTAAATGGATGGGACAAAAGGCTTCTAAGACTTGTGACTCTCGAGTGGTTTTTTATTTTGTAAGATCTTAGATTTCCAATAGGGTTGTTTTACTAAGATTCATCATTAGTTATTAGGGTTCACCTATTTTTAATTGAAACATGAAAAATCATCTTTTTAAGTAAGGGGTTGTTCTTGAAGTATTTGCTGAATAACACTCCCAAACTAATAGATAAGAAAAAATTTAAATCTTAATGTTTAGTGAATCTTGGAAGAAATGGTATAACACAATATAAAATATTGGATTTTTTGCTTCAATGATCCACTTTGGGCGTTCCCTATAGCTTTTAAAACCCCAATAGGAATTTATCCATATAGGATTGTGCTTCGATAGTATTTGAAAATTCTTGATAGTGTACACAACGGCAGATATTGGGCTATTAAAAATTTAATGTGAATCTCTTATATGTAGTTAAGTATATAAGTCACAGATATTTCATTTGGAATAAATTAAATGTAATCTATATAAGAAATATTAGATCTATAAAACGAAGGAAAATGTTGTACATGAAGAGATTACTCATCTGTGTAAGTTTCATATTGTTGATAAGGTCCTCATATTCAATTATAGGCTAAATCCCCACCCAGGTAATATTCATTACTGGTGGATTGGTCCTTATATTGTTACTAATGTTTACCCTTTTGGTGAAATAATAATCTTCCTTAAGAAGAGAGGAAAAAGGTTTACCATAAATGGGATGAAAATTTAATACATCTATAAGGATTTTCCAAAACATCTAGTGGAGGACATCTTATTGATAGATGCAGAATATGAAACCACATAGAATGTTGTCCCTTATCTATGCCTTTATTAACATGCCTTTTTATATCAACTATATGAATTTTGGATAATATAATTTTTAGGTGTGGGTGAAGGTGACATGGGTTAGTAAAGAAAGAAAATTAATCCTTGAGTTTCGATGTTTTCTTTGTGTTTTTGTATAACATTGATCATAAAGAGAATATCTAAAATCATTTTTCATGCTTGAGGTGATTGTATGGGAAATTACTTTATTTTTGGAAAAATTATTTAAAATGAATGTTGGTATGGAATGTTTTTATGTAATTTTTATTTGAAAATAATTATTAATATTTTAGAGTATTTTTGAAACCCACGCGACATTTTCACTGAGTAATATTATAAATAACTTACCCAGGACACATTCTAAGACTTTTATTGTATATTATTATTTTTATTATCATTATTGAGATTATCGAGCCATATAGATAAAATGAAATTCTGTTGATTATATTTAAACCCATAAAAGTGTAGTGTTCTGCACCAATGATTGAACCATCATTCAATTGAAAATACCTTTATACAATTAACTCATATTTTCAGCTAACTTGACATAAAACCCTTATTTTTCCAAAGGGACCATGAAATGTATATTAGATAGCCACATTAAAAGATAATTTATCCCTACCTACACATATCATTTGTGCATTATTGCTTTAATTTTAGCAAGTGTGGGGAGGGTGTTGTTTCTATAGGAATTATTGGGAAAGTTTCATTGGTATGTTTTGAGTAAAAGGGTGCCTACATTTTTTTGGACAGTGGGCTCACAAGCCACATTATATCATTTTTTCACATCTTTTATTATTTATATCAAAAAATTGAATATAAAAAAACAGTTATGTATAATGAAAAAAACAAACAAAAGGGAAAAAATTAATCGATAAAATCATAAGTTTACTCATTATTATTCAGTGTTTGGTTGTGACCCACGTAAAAGGAAAAAAGGGAGAGTGAGTTGGAAGTGATACACTTTTTGAGTGGTTGAGAGAGTAAATTCATTATAAACACTTTATGAATTTTAAAAATAATTTTACTAAAAATATTAAACACTCTTCTTCCTCTTAATATTTTTAATCATCAAACCATACTTACCCTTAAACTTTAGAACAACCTGTTGAAAGTCCTATTGAGTAGTACACTACTTTATAATATTATAGACCTAATAATATCCGCAATAATATCGTAATATCACATGAAATATGGTGAATGATCATAAATTCACTTCCATATGTTCATCGATCGAAGAGAAAAAAAATTCAAGGTGAGGTAGGTTACGACATATGTCATGGGTAAAAAAATGAATTTGAAAACAATTTAATGTCATGGAAGATGAACTAAAGGAAAATTGATTTCATAGATAATAAATTATGGATTTAATTTCAGAATAATCTTGTATGTTTTCTCACCTTTTATTTAGTAATCATAATTGATTAGGATATAAGACATTACCTAGGAGAACAAAGGTTTAGGTGTGGGGGTGTGATAGTAAAGTGATATATCATAAGTTATGACACTTATACTTCTGTATTGAAATTATTATGGGTTTCCGTATCACATTATTAATTCATTTTCACTCAATGTATGTTTTTAATTTCTATGTTGAGAAAATTCCTAAAATGATTTATTTACACACTGGTCCAATTTGATAACAATTCTCTGTTTTGATCAAAACATTATATACACTCATCAAAATGTGAAAATTCATTTTTTCGGAATTATATGATAATGGGGATTCAATTTATCCATCTATGTATAATAGGTACAAAATATTCCCACATTGTGAAGAAAGTATGAGCCATATAGATTTGACCAACCTATAGTGATTAGGCTATAACTCCAGATTCTAACCTCCAATTGGGATGATTCAACCTCTATTGGATGGAAAAAATGGTATAAATATAAACCTAATTTTAAATCAGTATTTGGTTATTAATTGATCCAATAATCTATAACTATTTTAGGAAGAATGTCTTCAGTGGATATCCCACTAATCCCCTTAGACACATGACTTTTTTTTGTGAACATTTTGATATAATTGCCAATATAATCATTTATTCCCCTTATTTTTTATTTTTTACTATATGGTACTGTTGGATTCATTGTGATGTTATAATTAAATATATATTCCTTATACTCCTTAAATGGAGTTTTAAACTCCATGTAATCACTCTGGGAGGAACGTGATGAAAATCGTGAGCTTCATGCTTGTATAATTTTAATGATATTTTAAATTACAGGTATATAGGTTAATTTTATTGTTCCACGGTTATTATTTAATTGATTTATGCACCAGTATGTCAAAATCAAACTCATATTATTGTGTTCTTTAGAACTTGTTCATTTTATGTTTCACACACCATTCACAACATTTACTTCCCCCTTTTAATTACCGTGTTTTTTATTCATATTAGTAAGTTAAATTCACATAAACACTTAAATGGATATGTAAATTCACTTCATTATATTACATTGAAATAACCTAAAGAACATGACATAATGGTGAGTTATCCATGTGTTTCCTCAGTGATTTTTTATTATGTTTTTGGACACAAATCAACCAATCCTTGGTCATATCTAGTTTATCATTTTGTTTTCCGGACCAAACCCAAGGTGGTATACTAGCATAAAATCAATAAAATTATAGTTTTAGGTGTTATAAACTAGGTATTAAAATATATGAACATAATCTATTGAATTAATGATGTATGTGAATAATGGGATTTCCTTAGGTTTATCACAATCAATCATATCATTATATTTTCATTTCAATTAAGTGTTCTTTCATGCATGCTAGTGGTTTAATATTCTAGAACCCAATTTAATGAAAAAAACCTCCTTTTATATAATTAAAATAATCTTTTAAAATAAATTATCTAATCCACTATTGAGATATGACCTAGGGTTCCAACTATACTATATAAATTATAGTAAAAACAATTTCTAATTTGACATTCTTGGAAAAATGGTCAAAAACTTATCTAGATATCTAGATAATATTTCATGTTGGGCATTATAGAATAGATAAGGTTAAGAGAGAAAATATTTTATTTCTATGACATGAATATAAATACATTAAGATGAGAGAAGAATAATATGTTAACCATATCTTCTATATATTCACAAGTATTATAAATAGAATAAGTACACTTTGTGAATTCTTGAAAAACACTATGTTTGTTGAATTAGAGCATAGATTCCTAAAAAATAAAATGTATTAAAATAATAATTCCATCGATGAATGAAAAAAAGTTCATGAGCATATACATAATGAACTCATCGTCTCATTACTTAAGTATGAACTAGATATAAAGAATATCAATGATGATGAGACTAAAAAAAATAAATGTGTTGCTTTAAAACAAAATATAAATTCTAATTTGAACTCATATGATTCTAAAATCTAAGGAAGTGAAATAGAAAAAAATTCTCAAGTTGTAAAAAGACTCTATAAGTGAATACAAAAGAATAAATATTTTTCAAAAAAGTTTTATAAAATATTATCACAATGAAGATCAAAAATGAAATAACAACAAGAATTCTAATTATCACAATAATGACTTATATATTAATTAAAATTAATACCAAAATATAGGGAATATAAATATTGGATACCAAATATTAATGCATGAAATAAAAAAATATAATGTATAAAAATAAATATAAAAGTTTTTTATCAGCTGGATGGAGTTCTATAAAATACTAGGATTCAAAAGATGAATTTGAAAAAGAAAAGGATTCTATTAATATATACCTAAAATATAATATTAATGAGGATAATAGTTATGATTTTGATTCATATTATATTTCTAATTTTAATTCAGATTTTGTGAAACCTATTGTTGTTGAACATAACGAAAAGATTGAAAAACAATAAAAAAAATATCATAAGAATTTGTTAGTTTTATAATGAGTATAAAGAAAAAAATAAGAATCTTGCTCAGCAGAACAAGATTATTAATAAGGAAAAAACTAAACAATATATACTGGAGAAGTTATGAATTTTTTTTGATGATATAGAAATTAATAAAAAGGAGAATGAAAAGTTTAAGAAACAGATTTTAAGTGTTGAAGGATAAATTTGATAATTTTTTATAAGTCAATGAAATTTGTGATTAAATGATATCTATAAAAAAGTGAATAAAAATAAAAATATCACTATATATAATAGAAAATTTCCTAAAATATATAAAACCTTATATTTAAAATTTTCAAAAGAAATTATTTCAACTGTTACATATTTTATATATAGAATGAAAGGTCACCATGCTTGTTAATATTCTATAATATTTCTAAAATATTGGTGACACATTAAATCATTTATTTATAATTATTTATCATTAAGATTAACTGATAATTCATGTTTAAAATTAGTTTGGGTACTGAAAAATTTATTTTTGGATCCTATTTGACACAATGTTTTGTTGGTACCAAAACAAAATTAAATTGATATTTTATGAAAATTGCCTTTGATATTTCAATAATGACACATGGTATACAGATAGTGGCTACTATAGGATCATGAATAGTGTTCTATAAAAATTTCTTATCAAATAATAGATGTTATGGAGGAATTCTGACATTTGAAGAAAACTCAAAATGTGGAGTTAAACTTTTTTATGAATTTGTTATTTCAAATTCAATGATTATTTCTAATGTTTTACAAGTTAAAGTATCAAATAATAATACAATTACTATTTAAAAACTATGTAATGATATAATTAATAAAAATTATAAAAATGATAAATGAATGTTTGTTAAAAATGGTTTTATATTATTTTATACTAACTAAAATGAGAATATTTATTCTATTAATTTTTTTAACAAATAGATGAAGATGTGAAGTGTATAAATTTGGTAAAAACTGATGATATTTTATATTATTGGAGGTTTTTTTATGTGAATATTTATTTACAATACAAGTTGTCAATTAATTAAAAATTTCTATAGTTTCCTAGACTAAAAGTGAAAAAATCATGCATGTGATTCATAAATATAAGGAAATTGGTAAAGAAAAAGTTTTAGATAAATTAAATATATTAAAAATATAAGACCTCTAGAATTCTTTTCATTTAGATATATTTGAATTAGTTTAAACTAAAAAAATTTCTTGTAATAATTATTTTTGAGGATTTAAATATATTCATATGAATTTATTTTCTATCTCATAAAAGTGATACTTTTTCAATGTTTTATGATAACAGAAAATTGGATCTGAATAAAAACAAATTATTATATCCTTCCTAAATTATAGAGGTGAATATTTTATAATTTTTAATGTGAATCTTTTTGTTATAAAAATAGATTTTTTTCATTATTTCTCAAAACCTAAAATAATTTAGAGGAATATTTTAGTTAAAATGAAGAATATTTCTTTTTGAGGGATGTCTAGGACTATATTGAATTAATTTTGAATAACTATGTATTTTTTGGTAGAATATAAGAATAATATATGTTATGTTTCTGAGCTAATTATTATTAGATTGATTTTATAGAAAATCCTTATGAATTAAAGATAGAAAAGAAATTAAAAGTTAGATTTTTCAAATTTTTTGGTTGTAGTGTATTTATTATTAATACAAATGATTCATTGGATAAATTTGATTTTAAATATTATAAATAAATATTTCTGGGTAATTTTAAAGATAGTAAATCTTAACGAGTTTATAACTAAAGGAACTATGGTTATTGGAAAACTATTATCATGTCAAATTTGATGATAATTGTTAAAGGAATACGAATTTAGATTTTGAACAAATTAAAGAAGATTTTAGAGAATTTAAATTTGGAGAAGATAAAACCCAAGATGAAATTGCACATGTTGAAGGCGAGTATCACCCTCTAGAAATATCTTGGAAAAAATCATAGTGTTCAACATCCACATAGATTTATTGGAAATGTTGATTCAATAATTTAGGCTATAAATTATTTAATTAATTTTTATTCTCACTTGGATTTTTATTTTATATTTTTCCACAAATGATTTTTCAAAATATTTAAAAAATTATAATTGGATTTTACCTATAAAATAAGTGCATAATTTTTTTTTCTAAAAACAATGTTTCATCATCATTTAAACCACATAAATATTAATATATTTTTCAAATAAGTGGATATTCTTATATAAAATAGACAAATATAGAAATAATAGAAGGAATAAAGCCTGATTTATTTAATTAGGGTTTTTTTTAGAATGAGGAATCGATTATGATGAGAATTTCACACCTATTTATAGACTATAATTTAATATAAATTATTATCTAATACTACTTATCAAGTATTTAAAAAAAATCAAATGGATTTATAAATTTCCTTTCTTAATAAACTAATTCTGAGGATGGTTATGTAAAATGTAAAACTGATTTTAAACATCATAACTATCATGGTAATGTTTTAAAATATCTCAAAAGATTTATGTAGACTTAAGTGAGCCCCTATATCATAGTATGAAATATTATTTCAATAAAATATTAAGAATTGTTTTTTGAAACGTAAGGTTGACTAGTTTTTTATTAAAAAATATTCTACATTTTGATTTTTTAGATTTATGTTTATGATGTTATTTTTAGATCACATAGTGAATTTATTTGTAAATAATTTTTATATTTGATAACTAATGAATTTTAAATGATTCTTATGGGTGAATAAAATTATTTCTAGGATACATTCCTCAAAGAGACGACCAATTTTCCCTTATTTATTATATGTATAATAGGTGGTAGGTTATGGGATTTCGAATTAATTCAAGAAATAGTTTGAATAAAAATATGAGTAATAATTTTATATTGGATAATGATGTTACTGGTAAATTAGATTATATTTAAAAAATGATAGAAATGATTGGAAATTTCGTTTATTTAAATTTTAGTAGAACTCGTATTTTGTTTAGTTCCTTCATGAGTTATAAATTTCTAGATGGTCCAAAGGAAAGTCAAATAAAATATGTTAAAAATATTATTAAGTATGTTAAAGCTATAGTAAATCATGTTTTGGTTTATCCTAGGAAGTCCAATTTTGATTTAAAAGGTTATTCTGATTCTGATTTTAGAGGATGTAGAATTTAGAGAAAAATATATATGGTGTCCATCATTTTATATGAAATAGTCTAATTTATAGTATTTGAAAGAAATGGATATGATAGGCCTTGTCTATAACTGAAGAAAAATATATTGATATTTTTGATAATTGTGCTCAATATTTATATATTAGAAAAACCTTATCTGACATTGGTATTCATTTCATAAGAATTATAATTCTTTATGGCAATTATTATACTATTTCTATTTCTTATAATTCATTATAAAATTATAAAATTAAACATTTTGAAGTGAGATGTCAATTTATATGAGATAATGTTTAGAAAGGTGATACATCTTTGGAATATGATTATATATATAATAGTTTTATGATATTTTTATTAAACAATTTACTATAGTGAAATTTGAGAGGATTAAGTGTTAACATGTAATGAAGTATGTTTTATTTCTTGAATTTAGACCCAACATGTTTAAAAAAGGGATTATAAATTATTTACTAGTTTCTATTATTATTTATTATTTCAAAAAAATTTCATATAACTTTTGTATATTTTTTATGTTTTTTATAAAAGGGAATTGAAAATTTTGATGTTAACTGTTATATCTATTTCCATAATAGAAATGTATACCTAAGGGAAGTTATAACCATTACAATATCTATATATACTTTGACTATTTTTTGTAGTATGCATTAATTTAAAGGGATTTATCATTTCATATGGAGCTATCCAAGTTGATTAATTTATATTTAAGTATGAAATTATTTATTTTGCTGTCTTTAGTCAAGTTGAGTATTTACTAGTTTATTCATTTTTTAATAGGGGTTATTTTCAAATAAGTTGAATATTTTTTTTGAAAACCATATATATTTTTTTTTAGATTTCTGATATTATTTTACCTACTTTTTGTTGTGTCATAATTGTTTTCAATGAGTTTTAATAATCATTATGGCAGGTTGAATGATTTCAGTATGTGAAAAAATATGTGAATCCTGGGAATGAATGAACCACAAAGAAGGGGGTTGTATTACTAGTTCCTTTTTTTAATTTACTTTTACTTTAAGTTAACCTCTATTAATTGTTAATGTCTTTATCCACCCATGTTATAAAACTAACTCTCACTCAAATGATTTAAATTAAACTAGAAACATAAGAACATGTATTTTTATAAGATTTATCCTTGATGAGGGTACCAACTTAGTTTTGTCCAAAGAATGTCCAAGTCATGGATTTCCCAGTATAATCAATTATAAATTACAAGGGTTTAATAAGGGATAAACATTTACAAAAAATTGTATCACACACATATGTATCATAATAATATGATGACATTATTTCCCAACATCTATAATATTTGAACATTCCTCTAGGCCTTGGAAATTTCAAAGTATCTTCTACTCCAAAACATTAACGCCTATAACATAGACTTCTGGAACTTTTAGTTTTTGGTTCTTTAAATTTTTGTCTCTTAAAATCTGTAATCTCCTTTTTCAACCTAGTGTGTCTTTTAGTTAATATATGTAAGGTGATGAATAATATACTTCACTTAAAATGCTCTGAATCATTAATAACCTCATGTTGAAAGAGGTCCCCACATTTGTAGTTGGATATGTCTAAAAAAAAATAAAGGGAGCATAGGGATCAATTTGGAACTCCCACTCTCTTCACAATTTTAGTCAACCTCCTTTAATGTCTTCTAAGGATATCAGGTTTTGACTTAGTCAAACCACCCTAAAATCTTGGCATCCAAAGTCTTTAATACTTCCACAAAACCCAATTTAAATATTGAACATTCCTTCATAAACTTTGAACATTCATCAAAGCATCATCACAATGGTTGTGAATTCATAAAGTTTATGTGAAGTCACTCAACATATTTGGATAAATGTACTCATATAGAATTCACTCTATGATTCTTCTAGTCCTTCCACTACTTCAGCTCAACTAAAACTACTCCATCTTTCAGTCCTTTAAAATGTTCTGACTTATGCTTTGGATGATCTGAAACTGTTACACCTACAGTTTATTCAAACATTGGTATGCGGTATCCAACCACTTATCAGATCAAATTATGATCTTCATATATTTTGATCAACTCATCAGGAATCAACACTGATATTTTTCTAAATTTATTCTCTTCCAATGAATTAACGTCACAGTATCTACTTACTAGATTTCTAAAGCACCCTTTGATAAAACTCATACTCCCATGACTTTATGATTTTCTGATCAACCTATCTTCTATATGGTGTTATTTATTTTCTTCAAAATACTTAAAAGTATTATATTGTTAAATACACATCATCCAATGAATTTAAATGTTCACTTAAACCCTTATCATCAAGTGAATTTATAATATCCTCCAGACTCTGATCTCTAGGGGAACCTCAATCTCCCTATTTGGATTTTTTGTCAACGAAACCCTTTTTAATACTTAAAATTTTTTCTTTTCCACCAAATCATAGACTCCCTCAAGGAGAAATTTCTAGACACAACAATATAAGATAAATCAATGTTTTTTAGATAATATTATCTCTCAGTGAGATGAAATTATTTCCAAGTGATTTTAATATACTCCCCTTCATCTGCTTTACCATTCCTACCCCTTCTTTATAAGAACTTAATCCTTAGTTCAATAGATGATTAAAAGGTTTATACTCTTCCATTTAAATTTTTTTTCCATCACTCATCCTCTTGGATAATATAATTTGATTTATAATTGGGGAACATCAAATAACTTTTGTTAAATGAGTGGGTGAGTATGAACAAAACATTTTATCCATAATTCATCAAATATTTATATTTATATTACTTTAGTGAAAATATTATAAATTTGATCCTTCATTGAAATATGTTGTTACTTTACTTATTCAAAATAAATTTTATTCCTGATAAAATTAGATCTGATATTAATATGTTTTGATCTAGATTATTTCATTGGGTTTATTGAATAATCAATTTGATTTTTACAATCATAGAAAATTTTCAATGGATTATCAATATTCACTTTCATCTCTTCTAGGTGATATTACATTCAAAACATTTGAGTAAAATCATTGTTGGAATTACATATTCTGATTTCATTATACATAAATTTATGGAGCCTTTTTATCCAATAAAAAAAATTGTCATGTATAATATTTATTCTCTATATATTAATTTTTTTTCTATCAGAATCATTAAACCAATAATTGTTTTAGAATCAATGTAAGTTAAACGTAGAACTACTTAGATATATCATGAAAAAAATTAATTCCACTTTAATATTCCTCAAGATTCAACCGGTATGAATATAGTATAATTCATTTGTATCACTCTGATATCTTGAACAGAAAGTTATTGAACATATTATATTCAGTCAAGATACAATTAACTAAAGTAAATTTATGATTATTTTCTGAAAGTCTGTTTGAATAAAACATTTACCAAATTCATTTTTTCTTAAATTTAATTCAACAGGGATAAGAGTGGAAACTTTATTTGAATACTTCACATAAAACATACTCAATATCTCAATGGAATAATTTTTCTATGAATGAAAGATATATATTTAATTTTTTACAATCTATATCATGAGGAAGAAATTTATATTCCCATGTATTGACATTTCAATCCACTCTTTTATTTATTATGAGAACTCCTTATTTGCATGATCATTGTCACCATAAAAAATTATACCATTTACAAAAAAATGACTTTAATAGTTCAATAACATTCCTTCTTCAAATATTAACTTTTCATTTAGAAAACATTAAAATCCATAAATAATTATTAAGATTATATTACCAGGAATGAGGATCATACATTATCCCGTATAAATATTTCTTGAGTTTAAAAACCATATTTTCATCTTCAATAAGTATCAATACCTTTGGTTTTTCAATATAAACATTTTAAAAAACTTTTTTATTCAAGAATGATACTTTTACATCTATCTGATAAACCATGTACTTTTTATGAGCATAAAATTCCAAAAACATTTGTATAGTTTCAAGCCTTTCAATAATGGAAAATATTCTAAAAAACAAGCATCATATACCTATGAATATCCCTTATAAACTAACCATACATTATTTCATTAATCTTACCCCTTTTATTTAATCTTATTCCGAAACTCCCATTTATTTCAAATAATATTCTTTCCTTATGGTCTCAGAACAAATTCTAAGGTTTTATTATATTAAATTTTATCAAACTCCTCGTTTACAATATTTAACCACATTATGTGCTCAACTTATTTTTATACTGATTGAGGTTCAATCAAATAGTTATCATGTATTGGAATATCTAATCTTAGATTTATTCTAATTTGGACTTGAGCTTCATAACTTTGAATGATATTATTTGGTTCAACCTGCTTCTATATTTTCTGAATTATTGAGTTTTTATTTATTGTAAAACCTTCATCATATCTATATTCATAATAACATCTTTTTCAATATTATACTCATGAATTTATTCCTTTTCAATATTTTTATCTATGTTCATTGGGCAACCTCTATTGGTTCATCAGATACATCTCATCCACCATGATCTGGAATGAATTTCTTTTCAATTACCTTAACATCACATGATTCCCTTGTTTTGTGCACTCATTTTGTCATTCACCTATAGCTTCTTATACTATTTGTGTGACCCTACCAAATTCCTTCTTCAAATGTTTTTTCAAATATTTTACTGACTGAAAATTATTTTTTTATTTCTAAACACTTTTAAAGGAATGTGAGAACCCATGACATCAAGACTTAAACACAAATAAGTCTCCAAATACCAAAACACAAGTTCAAAAGAAATGCTCTTCACAAAAGAGTAGCTCCTCCCGGAAACAAAAAACCATAAATTCCATCTTCCATTGTCTCATCGTAGCATGAAAAGATGACCCGTTCTAAAGAGCATGGGCATGGTACTAATGGCAAAAGCATACCCTCTCAAACTTCCGATTCTGAAAAGCCATGAAACAGTGAAACCTATGTGCCCTAAACCTCATGTGAAGAATCATTTTGTGAGAAAATGTTGTAGATTCTCTTGACCTACGGCCATCCGAGACAAAAACCAACATCACAGCCACAATACCACCATTGTCAAGGTAGAATACCACCATTGACAATACACCACTACCAAGCGAGATCACTCACTTTGTGTGCAAAAGAAACCGGATTCAATCACGTTCAACATGAAATCCAGAAGCTCCTCAATGAAAAATCCACAAACAACCGCACACAACTAAACTGATCCCATTTCATATCTGGATAGCTTGACTCAAATCAGCTTCAAGCTTCTCGGTTCAGCAAAAATCACACCGAAACAAAATCCGAAACACCGAAAATCCATCACCGGTAACCGGAGCCGAAGGCAGAGCCCGACATCATCGACACCGCGCGCCACCAAGAACACCGAACCACCAAAACCCAAAATTTTAGACAAATGTTCAAAAAACACAAAACAAACCAGAATCTTGAACCTCTTAAATCCCAAATATCTGGAAGATTCCCCCTTCGCAAACTGGAGAAGAAAATATAGATCCCACCACCGCCTTCAAAACCGTAGTCGGAGACCAAATCCTCCCTACACACCTGATGACGGCACAAAACATGACATTAACCCCCAGCTCGCAGCAATTGGAGCTCGCACCCTAGACCAACACTGCGCCGCCATGGGGAACCATTGCTAGTTCAAAGGTTAGGGTGAGAAGAAGGCCAACCGTCAATGAGGTTCTCCGAGGATACTGAGCTCGCACGACGCAAACACCGGAAGAGATCTCATGCCGCGAACGCGTCAAATAAATGCGCCACGGAGAGTCGGCCTGAGATGTTGGAGAGGAAGGCGGTGGCAGGGAAAACCTAGCGACGTGGCGCAGAGCCACTTACGGGCACATCCCAGAAATATTCTAATGTTTAGATTTATTTATTCAATATGAAAGTACTTACAAACACTTTAAAATACATTATCATTTTTTTTGATTATACCAAATATCATTGGGATTAATATATTATTTTTTATTTCTATAACCCAATTTTGCTGAGGGGTGTGGATATATTGTACAAATGTTTAATTCCTTGATTTTAATGATAATATTTGAAAGACTTACATAATATATTCTTACTATTTTTTAATTTTATCTTTTGGATAAGTACAAAAAGTTTCATATATGTTTCCTTTGATAAAAAATGAACATTTACAGTGTAGTTGATTTATGTACCACAAACAAAACACTAGATATCGGGGTGAATTCATTGATAAAACTAATAAATTATAAATAAACCTTTATAGATTGATGCATCGTCAATCCATATAAATTGGAAGGTATAAGTTCAAGAAGTATTATTAAATGAATCTCTACCCTTTTATGTTTTCCTTCAGTCACCATCCCTTCTAATAATCTTAAAAAATATTCTTTCTTTCCCTTTTCAGTAGAGTTAAATATCTCCCATCTTCATCCTTTGTTATTTTTATCATTATTTGTTGGCTGATATGACTAATTCTTCTACACTATAAATTATTTCCAAAAGATCCTTTTACAAAACATGATTCACTCTTTTCTCTAATATAAAACATATTTTCAGTGGTTCTTAATCCTTTATAAAATTTTCTTCCTTTTTTCAGGCACTATATTATACAAAAAATTCTCTTGGAAACAATTTCACTTTCATAATCACAAATCTAATATCACTTAGTAAGTTACATTTAAGACTATCTATAGATATAACTTATTTAGACTTTAAATTTTGAACATATATGGATATTATTCCACTTCCTTTGATTTATAAGAAACTATAATTTCCAATGGTAACATATCCTCTCTCATATTCTTCAGATCTTCTTAAAATTTTAATATCATCTACCAAATATAATGATCAGTCGTTATCAAGAATCAAGGGGTTCTCTTTCCAATTATATTTCCATGAGAATTCAATTATCAAGGACTTTTTATCTATTTCTTCCCTTATAAGTTTCTATTCCTATATATCTAGCCTCTTGGGGAATAGTTTCCATTCAATCTTCCACACAGTTACTGGTTTGATCACATCCTATATAGGTTTCTTCTAGATAATATAAATAATTTTTTAAATTAATTTTCAACTTTTTATTCCTCCTTCCATGATAAATTGATCTCAACATTCAACTAGAATATTGTTCTCTTTGAGAGTTTATCCCCCCTCAACTTGTGTCTTCTTCATTCAAGCGATATGTTTCCTTTGAAATTTAATGCTTTGTGCTTGTAGTTTTTACAAAACCATCAATATCATTTAAGCCAACACATTATTGATTGATAGAAGGATTGGTTATAGAACAGTCATGGTTTTTTGTTGGTAAATATGAATTCCTTTTTCTTCTTGTGTAGAGGATCTAGCTTTCAGTAGTTGTGTCTGATTTTGATTCATTTAATTGAAGCAGTATCATTTTTTCTAATAAATGATACTTTATAATTTTTTATTTAGAAACCTATATTTTGAGTACAAATCAATTTATCATAATATTTAGTAAGAATATATATCACCTATTTTTCCCCACTAATTGTTTCCAACACTTGAGAATATTCAACTTTAAATTTTATTACATTTCTAAAATGACCATTTAACTTCTTTGTGTTTTTTTCAACTTAAATACATTTAGATTATATCATTCCCCGTTCATCTTTTATAATAGATATCTTCTCACCTTTATGATCCAAAATATTATACTTATCATCCACCTTCAACTTATAGTTATTCATTTCTTCAATTTAGGAATTCTAATTTTTGTGAATATATTATTTACTTTCAATATTATTCTCTACTTTATTTTTCAACAGGGGAATTTAATTCTTGAGTTTAGTATTTTTTTTAAATTGGGCTTCAAGTTATGATGTTATCATGTATTCCACATAGGTTAATTAACATTATTACTCTTCTTCACTTGAGTTTTCTTCATGTTTCACATGATCCACCAAGTTCAATTATTTATTTGGAATTTATTTACCAGATGATACAGCTTTTAATGAGTCGTCTTCTTCTTCTCTAATTGGAAAAATACTTTTATTCTTCTAGGTAACCTTACTTTTTACTTTAGATAATTTTCTAAATCCCTTTGTATTTTAATTCCATTTCATTCTCTAGAGTTTTACATTAGTATCAACCTATTCATCTTTACTACCTCTTAATATAATATTTCCATTATATTTCCCTTTATCCTTACTAAAATTTATAGAAATAAGAGACATTAATCATCTTTTCCCTTTATCCACATAATCTTAATCTTCCAATTCATTAAAAGGATCATCTTTTGGTGAATTGAGTTTTGGTTCCTTCATAGATTCAAATTAAATGTCTTCCTTGTCATTTTTTTAACCTATATATTTCCTTCATTCATATGCTACTAGTATACAGTGATGTTTATATAGATATAATACTTCTTTATCATCCAAGGATGAGATATTAGGACTTCATCTATCTAGAAATGTTTGCATTAACTTTTCAATAATAACTGATTATAACATAATGTATCAAAATACCTTGATATTACTAATGAGTTCATTGAATTTTATGAAATAATAATCAATATTTTCATCAATATATTCATTCAAATTCTCAGACTAACTTCTCAGATTTGAAATTTTTCATTCGTTACTTTTAAATTACATTCAAAAAAACTTTTATATTTAACCCTAGTTTCTTTTATTAATTAAATTCCCAACACCATACTGTAAGATTTTTTTATAAAGACAATATAATAGCATTATAATCGTTACCAATAACTTTTAGATTACTTTTTTATAAAAAAATCAAAATTTCACCCTTTTTATGGGTGGAAACCCAATTGTATAAGCATCCAACACGTCCAAGCAAAGATATATAAGATAGGGTATCATCTAATTCTTCTATACATAATTTGTTTTCCATAAAAGGTAAGGATACTATGATTGTTTAAAACATTTATGTTCTACATTTTCAAAAAATGGATTTATTAAAGAGAACAAGGCTTGTATTCCACTTATGATACCCAGGAATCAGAGAAACTTTGATAACGGGGGTTTAATAAAGGATAAATTTTTGTAACTTCCTTTAAATTTAATTTTACCTATTTAACATCTTAAATCCTAAATCCACTCATGAATTAAAATTTTATCTCTCTAATATATTTTAAATTAAATAATAAATAAAGTCACATTTATTTTTTCAAGGTTAGGCCCTAATGATTAAAAAAGTTTCTTGGGATATACAAGTCATACATTTTTTATTATAATCAATTATCAATTAAAATATTTTGAAATGGTGCCATTCATTACCCAAAAGTAAAACCCACACTTATGTCTCCAAATAAAATGATTATACTAGTACTCACTAACTGCAAGATATTAAAATTTCTTTAAAGCTTATGAATTATAAAGCTTCTTATACTACCAAAATTTAACCTCTAGAACTTAATCATATGGATCTGGTATCTATTGGTTATAAATTTTTTTGTCTTCTTAACTCAATGATCACATTTTTCAACCCAGTATATCTTAGGGTGAATATATTTTAGGATCTAAATAATAACCTCCACTCAAAATGACCAGTGCCATCAATAACCTCTCATTGAACTATGTCCTCCCATATATAATCAGGTTTACTCTAATAAATTTGAATTTCATGGGGATAAATATATAACTATAAATTTATTCAGGTTATTAGTATAATTCATTTAATATCTTCAAGGTATTTTTATTTTTCACTTGGTTAAACCTATTCCAAATCATCGAGTCAATAGTTTTCAAGAATTCCACAAAACTCATCTTGAATCATTAACATTCCTTTATGAAATTTAAATGTCTATGTCAACATCATCACAATGGTTTTGACTTCACAAAGTTTATATAATGATATTTAGTATCATCTGGTTAATATATGAGGCATCCATAGGATTTCATTAAATCCCATGGGCATGATCAAATATGAAATTTATAGTTTTCCCGAACCACACTAACTACATAGGGATAGTAAAGTGGAAGTACAAGTTTGGTCCCAAATAGAAAGAGGGATGATGTAAAAAACCATTATCCAATGGTTAGATTGATCCAATTTTATTTTGATTTTATTTAACTAATTAAATGACATAGAATAAATAAATTCATTCAAAATGAAAAATCATAAGAGAGGGGAATGGATTTCAACGGCGATTTTACTAAAAAAATTAATTCAACTTTTCATACAAGAATGATCATATTAAACAGATTCAACACCATATAATTTTATTGATATGAGAAATTATCAATCCCAAACAATCTCAAATAAATCACAATTCATTATTGTTTGAAAAATTAAAATAGCTAAAGCACATTATGGTTAGATTTCAGAAAGCATAAGAATTACTCAATTAAATTGTCATGAATACATTACCAGAAAACCATTCTATACCCATAGATCTATACCCATTTTTTGAGAAACCATGATAATAGAGTTATTTCCCAAAACTATACCCACTATTTTTAAAAAACCTTAGTATAGGATAATCTATACGAAAGTTTTTAAAAAAAATTGTCGGTATAGATCTTTAATATAGGACCCTCGCCCATACTCCCCCTCCTTATGTGAAGTCATAACTCCCCTATCCTAGGCCGCCCTTGGCATCCCCTACCCTCCGCTACCAACCTAACATGTCCCCCTCCCCTCCTTGGGTGACTCTCTTCTCCTATGGTGACCTCACACATCCCCCCTCCCATCCTCATGTGATGTTTGGCATCCCCCTCCCCATACTCTAATTTACCTCTCTCTCAAGTGAGTGGCGACCTCCCATGTACTATCTTTGGTTTAAATCATTTTTTCATAGATAGGTAATTATTTCTTATCCATTTTATATTCTATTTATTTTCATTTAGTTTGATTAAATTTCATTTAGTTTAGATTATTTTGGTTAGGTTTGGATCACCTCTATTCAAGGAACTTTTGTTTGGTTTAATTTGAATCAAATAATTTATATTCAATATATTTTTTTATAGATTTAATTTTTTTATTTTTGTTTGATTTTTCTCGATTAATTATGGTTTTATTGAATTTATTTATATGAATTTTTTCTCTAATTTTTTCTCAATTTTACTTTAAACTTATTTTGATAGATTTTTATTTATTTTTCTTAACATATTTGGCTTTTATTTTTTAAATTTAGTTTATTTTTGTTTTGTTTGACTCATCTTGGATTTGTTTAATTTTATTTTTGTTAGTCAAGATCCACTTTTTGACAATATTATGTTGAAATTAATTTGGTTTATTGTAGTTTATTTTTTATCTATTTTTTCTCAAACTATTTTAGTTTATTTTTTTCAGATATATTCTTGCCAATATAGTTGGGTAAACTGTGGTCCATGTTTTTTGTACAAGTCAGTTTGATTTATTACTTGTCAGTTTAGTTCTATTTGATCGATCTTTATTCAAAATGGTTTTTACTATTCCATTAAATTTTTCACAGTCTCATTTTTTTATATATATTCGAATCACATCCATTCATTTTGGTTTTCTAGTTATATAAGTTGAAATATGATTTATTAAATTTTATTTGGTTTTTTTATTATCTTAAAATATTTTACTTCATTTTATATGTTTTGGTTTTTTATAATCTTTATTTTAAGTCATTTTGGTTCAATTAAGTTTCCTTATGTTTTGTTTTGTATTTTTTGGATCTATTTTTCGTGGTTGATTTTAATCCGAATAAGTTCAGTTATATTTAGTTCAATTCAATTTAGCTTAGTTTGGGATAATTTAGTACAATTATATATTTTTTGATTTGGTTTAATTTTTTTTATATTCATTGTGACATGATTGAGTTAATTTTGGTTTGATTATCCTTTAGTTTGATATTATTTGGATTTATTATTTTTGATTGAGGTAACATTGATTCGATTCAGTTCACTTATATTATTTCAAATTAACTCTATTATTATAAATATATACCTATATGGATAAAAACAATTCATATATTAAATTTGATATTACACTATTTTAAATTATTTTACTCTATTACATTATGTTTTTTTTATTTGGATTAGTTTGATAGGGATCAATTCAATTTTCCTTGGAGTAGTTCCATTCCACTCCATTTCATTTTATTTTCCTTGATTCGGCTTGATAATGATTGATCTTGTTTTCTTATATTTATTTTACCTCGTTCGAAAATTATTATAATCTTAGAACATGTTAGTTAAATTTAGGTTTTTTCGCACTAAATAATCAAATACCTCAAGAGGGTGATAAACTGAGAACAATAAAAATTATGTCCTTTTTAAATAAAACATCCATTTTTTGTAAATATATTTTTTCATCTTGGATTTTATGAAAAAATAAATAAATTAAATCAATCATGTATAGGATACAAGGTGTTTTAAACGTTTTTATAGTTTCTATATAATTCCCTTCTCAAGTACACTAACACAAAATATGAGTATGATGAGTTTTATTGTAAAATTCTTTCAACTATGTATATTCAAAACTAAGTATAAGAACTAGAAACTAATTATTTACCAAATACATGGTATTATAATATTTTGTTTTCAAAAATTAAATTCACGGGGTCTTAATACCCACAAAATTTATAAGTATTGTGTATTTTTTGAAAATAAATAATTTAGAAAGATGATATTTACATAATGAGATTCTCAATGATGCCAAAAAAATAATTAAAATATATAATTACATATTTTAGAATATATTATGTTTGGTTATATCATAAAGTGAACTGTATATAAAAATAAAATGTGATTAACATGATATATCTTAAAAAGTACTAATCATAATAATTTATATGAACTAGTATTATAATCTCAAAAAAACCTATTTATAAGTGATAATTTCTATCTCAATGAATTATATAAGTCTATATCCCCTTGAAAATATTCATATGAAATTTATATAGGTCCCTCAATCAGTGGTTCAAATATTTCTAAAATTATCTTAAAAGTTTACAATAAATCTCACCAATAATTTTTATTAATTATCAAAAAATAGATTTTAATAATTATTCATTAATTTAAAAGAAAAAATAGAGCCTAACATAAATACATAAATTTAATTTATAAATATGATTACCTAGACTTAAAAATTTTAATCAAGTGGTACCAATAAATATTGTTTCTCGCTTATATAATATGTTGTTTCTAATATTCATTATTTTCAGAGCTACCAGTATTCATTGATGAATTTCAGATTAAAATTGGTTGTAATGAATTTTTTAATTTTTGTTTATATAATTTATTAGAACATACCTTTTTTCCCTTGAAATAAAATGGATATATTCTGGATGTATCATACTGATCAGATTTCAACTGAATCTCTAAAGTGTTTGTAGATTTTTTTAAAAAAAAATCATTAAAAATGATTCAAATAGAGGCTGTATTTTGTTTACATGCTATAAATATGTTGGAATTCCATGGTTAAGGTAGGAAAAAGATACCAACCATATAAAAAAGTCTTGATTTCAAACAAAATATTATGTTTGTTATCACCATGGAGAGATGAGAGAAGATTCTACTATTCATGAATGAAAAGAAAGGAGTGGCATGGAGAATTTGAAACTTGATCGGTTTCCATTTGTGCATCATCAAGAGAGATATAGTATGTTAGTGAAAGAAGTAAATGATATCAATACACATGAGGAAAAGACTAAAGATTATGATGTTGAGAGAGGGAGAATTTAAGTGGATGATGTCAGAACTCCAGTATAATAGGAATGTACTAAAATGATAAAGTTAGAATTTTTAATGTGGTTATATCATGAAAAAACAATGTCTAGAATTTCTTATACCACCATTAATTATATTCTTACTTTTTTAAGGACTTTCTTCCTGATGGTACAAATATTCCCTCAAATCATTATAAGGAATGGAAGTTAATTAAGTAGGTTGGATTTTCTAGTAATAAAGTTCATGCTTCTCCGAAAGATTTTAGTTTATTTTTTGAGGAAACAGATGAAAATAATGATTGTAAAGAATGTGGTAAATATTGATGGAAGGAAAACTAATATTGAACACAATCTCATGTGTTATTGAAAGTAGGGTGGAAATTTCTATTGATTCCCATGCATCAATGTCAATTCATATATGCGAAAATATCATCCAAAATGAGATGTTAAGATGCTAAGAAAGTTAAAGGAAATGATGAGTTGGTTCATCTTGAAGATGGATTATAATGGTAGGAATTTGATTCATAACATCCGGATTTTGCAGTTGAGGAGCATAATGTTGGGTTGGGTCTATCCTGTGATGGTTTTAACTTGATCGGTCATATGCTTACTGCTCATAGCACATGGTCGGTTTTTATTCATGTGTATAATCTTCCCCTATAGATGTGTATAAATTTTTTTTAGTTTCTTGATTATACCGAAATATTGACCTTCTTATCCCAGACATTAGATAGAAATCTACTTGCAACGTTTAATAATAGAGTTGAAGCACCTTTGGGATTTGGGTGTGTGCACATTCAATGCATCTTCAAAAAATATATTTTACTAGCGCAATTCCATTCTATGGACTATAAATGATACCCTAATTATGTAATGATTTTAGTTCAAAGAAAAAAGGTAAAACTATCATGTCCTGATTTTATGAAGAATACAGGATTGTGAATGATTAAATATCATCCAAGATACTGTTTCATGAGGCATAGATGATTTTTTCCAATGGATCATAAATACAGGAAGAATCATCAGGGGTTAGATAATAATGTTGACATTGAACAACAACCTCAATGTATGTTAGTAATTGATTTTCTTAATTAATTGAATGATTTCAGTTTTTGATTGGTTAAAGGTACGCTAAAATTAAAATAGAGATATAATTTTGACACTGAAGCCACTTAAAATTGTAAAAAGAGAAGTATCTTTTTCGAGTTTCCAAATTATTCTATCAATTTGTTACATCATTTTTTAGATGTAATACACATTGAGAAAAATATATGTTAAATTTTACATTCAATTGTTCTAAATATTAAGGGGAATACCAAATATGACTTCCCAACTCATCAGGACTTGTTGGATTGGGGTATTCGACCAGAACTGCATCCTGTGTGTATCAGTGGTAATAAATGGAAAGTTCCTTATGTTCTTTATGTGATGACACCATCATAGAAATATCAATTTATTGTATTATTGTAGAATATCATGTTTTTTATGGTTATTCCATCAACATATCTAAATGAGTCAATATAAGGGATTTGAAACTAAAATCTCTAAAAAATCATGATAATCACATCCATCTTCATGAATTGATTCCAATAGAAATTAAGGATTATATTTTTTATAATGTGAGGTTGATAGTGATTTTATTATGAAAATTTCATAAAGTCCCTTATGGTAAAATGTTATCCAAGCCATTCTTGAAAAAAATGCAGCAAGTGGAACAATTGATTTTGTGTGATTTTGGAAACAAATTCCCCCATCCTTTTTTACCTACATGTTTCATTTAACAGTTTATATTCCAACTAAAACAATTCTTGAGGGACAAGTTTATTTTTAGTGGATGTATCCTAATGAATGAAATATGTTCACAATGAAATTTATTTCTGAAATAAGAATTATCTTGATGGTTTCACTATGATAGGTTATCCAGCTCAAGAATGTCTTGATTTTTATTCAAAGTATTTGTCTGATGTGAGCACAAGACATAACCAGCCAATGAGAAATTAAGATGAGAATTATGGGAAAATATAGCCCTCCCTTCCATATATTCCCCAAATAAGAGGAATAAATGGGTCATATACATTGGCTACACTGAGACATGAAGAGTATGATATGGCACATCACATAATCTTGTTTAACGTTAGTTAGTTCGATGACTATATCAAGTAAATAATTTTTATATTTATATATTATCGAATACTATGTCATTTCACATATACCTTTTACTATTATAATAATTTCATATAGATAACAGAAACAAATTATAAGTAGTGTTAATGAATCTTCACATCTGATAAAGAAATAGGCTTTGCATTTCCAAGAGTTTCCTCTATGGATGTAATAAAAGGTATGAGCATAACTTTAATTAACATAAAATATAGATATTCATTTAATTTTATTATATATATATACATTAGGAATTGATTTAAACTGTTGAATCTATTTCTTAAGAATTAATAGTGTTAGATTTTTTTTCTAATTCATTGGTTCATGAATGAAAATTTTCAAGAATCAATGGTTATAAATTTGGTTACAACTTATCAAGTAGTGAAAATGAGAATGCAGTATGATGGAATTATGTTAACTGAAAAAATGGATTGTTACACAAATTTATTAGACAATTATCTCTAATACAAAGATCTTTATTATTATGGCCTTGTTGATAAAATACTATTATTGGATTACTACTCTCATGGACGAGTCACTGTGATTAAATGTAAATGTATTGATTCAATTGTGAGATAGTGTATATTTATTGATGATTTTGGATTCATAGATATTGATGTGAGTTGATTCATTTATACTGATGAACCATACATTTTGGAATCAATATAAAAATATGTGTTTTATGTGAAATATCATCTAATACCTATTTACGGTATCATTAATGAAGTAATCCCAAGATATATTCTTTGTGATACTATGGATTAAATTTCCACACCCCCATTAATGTTGAGCAAAATATTGCATTTGATGACTCAAATTGTTCCATTGTGAGAGTTGATGTTGAAGCTGAAGTAGTAGTGGGAAATATATAGAAGTAATCATATATATTAAAAATTCACTCAGTTTACCTTGACCAGAGTTTCTTAGGTTGTTATTAATATAATTACTTTAATTCGGTTTCATTTTGGAATGATATATTTCTTTCAGTATGGTTTGGTTTCATTTTATTTAATTATATTTATTTCAATTTAGAAAATTGGGTTTAAAATGGGTTTTGAAAAAATATATAACATGGTTTTAAATTGTATTTACTAATAATATGTTATGATATTATTTATCCCTTCCTTGAATAATAATTTTTATTCAGGATTTTTTAAAACTATTTCAAAAACATGTAATTTTGTTTTATACGTAGATTATGAAAAATACTTCAAAAAATTGATGAAAATTATTATTTGATCCTGATAGACAGATGCATGATCATGGGTTTCATAATTCACTTCCCTCAGTGCGTATAATAATTGTAATATTTTTCTTTTGAATTACATATAATGTCATGTTCATATTATTTATCAAAAAAGATTAGGTGCATTCAGTTCCACAAGAGTTGACTCCTCGTCTTACTAGCATGGGTCCGAGTGGGGATGCTCCTACACCAAGATAGAGAACCCATAGTATCTGTTCCCTCCCCGACACACCATCGGACACCCCATCTACTACACTTTTCTATCCTCCTCTTGTACCTTTGGGGATATTCCATTCAATTCCTCCATTATCATCTCATTTAGCATCTTATTCCCACACCATGTCTACGCCACCTCTAGGGATGTTCCCATTCATGCCTCCATCTTCATCTCATTTATCCACTTCTTCTGATAAGATATCTACAGCACCTCCATGGATTTTCCCACATTTTCCATATCCATATCAATTGATGTATCCATAAACCTACTACCAATATTCTACCATGTATATGTAGCAACCATTTCCTACCATCCATCCAACATCTTATGAGTCAGTTCCTTCAGCTTCCAATCTAGTGCATGAAGATCACACAGAGCATGCATTAGAATAGACACATCCTTTAGAGTAAATTAATCCAAGGCATACCACAAATCCAGAACAACCTATTGAGCAATATACGTTAGGTATTTTTATTATAACTATGTTAAATTTTGTAACAAATTTTTTTCTGTTATACCTTGACTTATTTCTTCTTTTCTCACCATTTATCTTATTCAGTGGGATCTTCTAGAAGACAACATGGGTGCACTCATATATAGGAATCCAAGAATCACTAAACATAGATAATTTTGGATTACAATGATGAAATTCAAATGATAGGTAAATATTCCAGGCAGTGATGAATTTTCATGTCCACTTTAGCCAAGTATCAAGATATTATTCCGGTGGAAACAGTCTCATTGCGACATCTCAGTAATGACATCACGGAAAAAGAACGGTTGCAGATATGGGTAAGAAAATTTTATACATTATTCATATATTAATATTGTATTTATATAAATTAACATGTCCATCGCACAGTCAGTTTATCTTTCCCAATAGTGAACTACTAATGTTGCATGTTTAATGGATATTTTGGAGTTATAGAAATCACACAAGAAAGAATTATGAGTTTTTTAGAGGATCATAGCTAGTTTTGATTTATAGGGTCTTCCCCTATTCCCTGACTATCCAAAAAACTCAATATCAAAAAATGATAGCATATTGGAAAACTTGCGAGTTTAAGATATTCAGAATATTTAATTGTTTTCAAATAAAATTTAATTCTTATTACTTGTATTGAATTTTTGTTTTTGAGAAGATTTAAGAAAAAATAAATATTCAATGACATATTTGTACTCATTGAGGTGCAACATAATGCTCGAGCATGAGAAACACTTGGTACTTTAATCTAAGTTGAAATAATATCCTGATTTATATTGTTACTTAGTTTACATTGCATTCTGAGTTTAACGTTTTTTTCTCATTGATCCCTTTCATATAAGGATGAAAATACCCATTTAAAAATGCCTAATAGTCTAGAGTCTAATTATCCTGATGGAATAGAGGATAATTGGCCTAATAAACTAGTGGCCAATTTTTCTATAGGCCTGATGGCCAATTATCCATTATGCCTATAGGGAAATTGCCCATTAGGGTTATAAGTCAATTGGCCATTAGGCATATAATCCAATTGGCCATTAGTCCTTATCATGAATGTTTATTACATGTTTAAATATATGAATTTTTCATTCATTTAAACGTTATTCCCTTTTATTATTATTCAATATTATAAAATGATTACATTGTGAATATGTGTGTACTAATCAATGTCATTTGTATCAAGATAAATTAGTCATCGAAGGTTACATACCTCAAGTAAAATTATTTTTCTTGAGTAGGAAGAAAAAGGATGAAGGTCCAGTAAATGCACAAACAAAATAAAATATTATAAGTTTTTTTAATTATATTTCAAATATTTATACTAAAATAATATTTAAATATCATGTTTATACATTCAATAGTCTACACAGGTGTCCATAAATGGAAAATAAGATGAAAACCTCATGAAAAAATTATTATATGAGTCTGCTATTTGGTGAGGAGCACCAGGGGAGAGTATGATGTCGAGTAGGGAAAAACATCATCCCTCTAGGTATAGGTCCACATCAGGCTCCTCTCAATCCTCACAGATCCTCAAGGTGCACAGTGCTTTTGAAAAAGTAAATGTGGTAAAAATAGTTAAAGAGGAGTGAAAAAGAAGAAAATAGAAGTGTGAAAGAAGTAAGATGATCAGGGAACAATTCCCAAAGTCTAGGTCAATTATAATTCAATCACATATATCAGAGAATAATATTTATATTTATTCATATATAGAATCAATTCACCCTTTAAATTATGACCCAAGTGATTCCAATGAGTGTCCTAGTGGAAATCGAGATGAAGGTTGTGGTGGTGATATTATTAATGATGTTGTTTCTCTAGATGATGCAGTTTCTACTTCAGATGATGTTATTGGTAATGAGGATGTTTGTGATTGTAATGATGATGTCTCTCATGGTGATCCTGATTTTTATAATGGTAATTAGGATGTTTTCGATGGGATATATATTGATCCCTTCCATTTTTGACTTAGTAGAAGGGAGACATAAGGAAGTTCTTAAATAACTTGAATTTATTAATTATATGGACATGTACGTATATTTTAGTATTTTATATGGTTTGAAAATTAAAACAAGGAGATGTTTGAATGATAAATAAAAAATATTTGTAATGATTTTAATGTCTACTATATGTTTAATTTGATTTATTGGTTCAAGAGCTAGAGGAAGAGGTGTTGTTATTACTACTTTAGAATGCAGGCTACATCCTATACCCAGGGTTTTATCTAAACCATGGGTATTATGTAATCCCAATGTCCTATACCCCTGTTTTATATAGAAAACGTGAGTATAGGTCTACACCCATGCCTCTATCAGTCATGGTTCTTAAAACTGTGGGTACAGCCTATACCCATGATTTTAAGGGCAATACTGATGGTTTAAAACCATGGGAATAGGGTGGCTTTCCAGTAGTGATAAATTATCTCAATCATATTGGTTTTCATTCATCATTGATATAATTTTCTCTATGAATCAATGATAAATAAAATAACCATCCATGCACGTCATTATACTATTGAATAAAACAATCTTAAAAGCAATGGAAATCAGAAATTTTTGGTACACAAACACTTCAATTCATTATGATCTCCCTTATGGTATCATGACCCAACCCAAGTAAGAGCTCAAGCTGCAACTAACACAAGACCACCTCCATAGACCAGGCATTAGTGATAAGAATTGGTGGCACAACAAACTCGAGGTGGCCTTTGCCTATGAACTTGTACACACACATGTAGCCAAATCAATGCAAAAGTGAGAAGGAAAAGTAGAAAAAGGTGTAACTTTTGTAAAGTAAGATAAAAATTCATGAAACTATAGACAATATAAAGGTACGGTAGTGAATACAGAAATATAAAGGTAAAAAACATATGCCCAAACTAGAAACTGGTTCCAATTGGAAGACAACTAGAAAATAGTGACAGCAAATGGATCCCCCTATTGTATCCCAACTCTGACCATCGTACGCGATCCATGTAGCTCATATCCCTAAACACACCTAAGATCAAGATCAACATGTCTTCCATCAACAAAAAACCTACATTTTTTCGTAAAATACCATGCAGGGGTGAGTATATATATACCCAATAGAACACCCTAAAAATATGAAGGGTGGGTAGTAAGAGATACAAGTAGAGTAAAGCAGTATATGGACAAGGTGTAGAGTCAATAAGGTTTTCCTTATGACTTTTCCATTCATTCTTGTTTTGAAAATCACAAACACCTTATCTTTAAGAAAATATGGTTTTACCCCTGTTTTACTTCTATAAGGAAAATTTCCTTAATTAAATTCACCTCTATCTTATTTTCATTGTTCATATCAATATTTTTCTTAAAGTATAAAATTCGGATTGATATCTATATTCTCAGAATCGTATAATACTTAGATATGAAGAATTCTACTTCAGGATCTGAATTCTCATTCCGAATTCTGTAATGAATTATCATTATGAATTATAATGAAGAATTCTCATTACGAATTCTGTGATGAACTCTCATTAAGAATTCTGTGATTGCTTCTCATTACGAATTCTAATTAAGAATTCTCATTATCAATTCTGAGGACAAATTCTCATTACGAATTCTGATGATGAATTATCATTAAGAATTCTGAGGATTAATTATCATTATGAATTCTGTGATGAATTCTCATTAAAAATTCTATGATGAACTCTCATTACAAACTCTGTGATGAATTCTCATTACAAATTCTGATGACAAATTCTCATTACGAATTCTAATGAAGAATCCTCATTACGAATTCAGATGACGAATTCTCATTATGAATTCTGAGGACAAATTCTCATTACGAATTCTGATGAAAAATTCTCATTACTAATTCTTTGATGAATTCTCATTACGAATTCTCTAATGAATTCTCATTACAAATTTTGTGATGAATTCACATTATGAATTCTAGTGCAGAATTCTCATTATGAATTCTAGTTGTGAGTTCTAATTACGAAATATAGATACGAAATCTTATGAAATTTGACTCCTAATTCTTCTGATAAATAGAATCCAAATATCCTTGTAATATAGACTTGAATATAATATTTGGTTAGACTCTGAACATTTCATTTACACTCTGATTTGTTATGTTTGTTATAAAATGATGTCGTGATTTCAGTTAGACAGGTTTTGTTATAAAACGATGTCGTCCATTCTGTTTTTAAAATAACCGTTGGTTGAGTGAAACGTATACAGGTCCCTCTGAAATTTAAGGAAAATATGACCGTTGGAGAAGGGAGTAGACCGTTGATACTGAGCCTATAAATAGGAGGTCATTTTGAAGATCTCAATAACAACGAATGAAGAAGTTGATCACTCTAGAGACCACACGCTATTAATGTGATTTCTAGAGAGAGAAGCTTTTCATGCCTTGTGCGTACTGAACTTCTCGTTCAGATTGCTTCGTGCAACTCTGAATGTTGGTGATTACATTTTAGGGCTTATGGGGATAGGAAGACAGAGGTGTCGACTACCTTGAAGTTCAAGGGCTTCCTTGCCGAGGAAGATAGAGGTTCCAACTACCATGAAGTTGAGGGCTTACGGGGATAGCAAGACAGAGACTCCGATCCTTGAATCAAGGTCTTACCCGGGTGTGCGTAAGACAGAATTTATTGAACGTATAAATCAATGGACCTTTATCCAAGGTTGTTGGATACCCTTATTTTTGGGATAAAATATTTATATCTTGTTACTTGTTTTTGTTACATGTTTATCCTTTCCTCTTCATTTTTTATGTTTAAAAAGTATAACTATCTTATTCTTCCTTATACTTGTATACTCTGATTCAATTATATTCTATACGCTTTAAGGGAGAATATCATATTATGAACTTTGGTTAAGTTTCATTTTCCGGATCCATATTTCTAGAACTAGTTTTTCGGAATCACTTTTCAAATTTAAGCAAGTGTATAGAAATAGAAGTTTTTTACTTCATACATTATCCCAATCTATCAATTTTTGTTAGAGTTGTTGTGAATTTTTTTAGCTTAACTTTTTTAAACATAGATATTTCCTTGTTTATGGAAATTTTTAAAGTGTACAATTCACGCCCCTCTTGTATATTGAGCATCTACATTATTATTTCTATCCTAAAATTGGTATCGGAGCAGGTCTCTGAAATAATTAAACTCACATATATGTTTTTCTTGCTCAGTATTTAATTGTTCTATGTTTTTTTCCTTTCTTAGTAACATCTTCCTTGAATCCAAACATTTGTTTTTAACATGTTATTGTGTAGAATGATTTTTAAGATGGAAGGAATTAATGTTTGTTCCATCAACAACCTAAATCCTACAAGACCACCAATATTCGATGGTAATGATTATGAGTATTGGAGAGATCGAATGATGACATTTTTATCAATACTGGAATAGAAAATTTTGTTATGCTTACTGGAGGTTATCAAATTCTTGATATGTAAGTTAGTACTTTCACAAACCAAGATAATCATGATTATCAATTAAACTATAAGGTGCACAATACATTACTATGTTCAATTACTAGGAATATATATAGCCGAATTTCTTTTAGTTAAGCAGATAACTATATATGGACGAAACTCAAAGTTACACATTTTGGTACATCAAAAGTGATTGAGACTAGAAGAGCTATGCTTAGAGCTGAGTATCATGGTTTTAAATTTCCTTATGGAGAACCCATTTGTAAGGTGCAACAAAGGTTTATGAATATCAAGAATATCTTACAATATATGGTAGAAAAAGGTCTGGATGATGAATCTCTTGTTGACAAGATCATTGAAATTATACCCAATGATTGGGAATCAAAGAGAATAGTAATTGATGAGAATAGGAAGGTCACTCAAATTTCCTTAGATGAGATGTTTGGAACTCTTCTCCAACATGAAACAAGGAAGAAGAGAGATGCTGACAACATCAAAAAGATGAATGGGAATGGTACTGTTGCTTTTACTACATCATCAAATCAAATGAAAGCTAAGACTCTTGAGAGAGTAACTAGATCCAAGTCTAGGAAGGTTGTTTTCCAATCCGAATCTAGTGACAGTGAAGTCTCAAAGAATGAGTTAGCAAACCATGCTTGAAGGATGGACAAGATAACTGGACAAAGAAATTTCTAATCCAAGTATAAGAAGAAGGAAAGGAATGATATGAAATATTCAGAATTCATATGCTATGAATGAAAGAGATCTGGACACATAAGAACTGATTGCCCTATTCTAAAGAAGAAATAATGAAAAGAGAGGCATTCTGAAAGGAATAGGAAGAAGTACTATAAAGCTAAAGCTATGAATCTTCTAAAAGCTAATGACACCTAGAGTGCTATTGGTGGTGACTCTTCAGATGAATCTTTGGATTATGAATCTTCTATACAGAAGAATCTTGGTCTTATAGCCAGATTACCTATTGAAAATTTTTGCTTTATGGATAAGGTACATAATGCTGAATCATTGACCAATGATTCAGTATATTCTAATTATAGTAAATATTATAACTCTTCGGATGAAGAATCCTCTTCTAATGATGAAAATACTTTACCTACCTATGAAGAAGTTTCCAGGTTTTCTGAAATTATTGAGATTTAGAATTCAAAACTCAATAATAAACATGATAAGGAAAACTCTTGGAATATTTTTCATACTAATGAAATATTAGAACTTTCAAAAGATCTTGATAAGAAAAATGATGGTTGTATAAGTATTTCAAAAAGTCTTGAGGAAGTAAATTCTGAAAATAATAAACTTTTCCAAGTTCTAGAAAAATAAATTTCTATGAAAAGTGTTTTCGAGCCTAGCTCTAGTTCCAAATCTAATTTTTTTGAAGATAAAACTTGGTTATAAAACTCAAGTCCGAAATATTTTTCTTAAAGAAGTTTTTTTCAAACTTTACCTTAGGTAATGAAAATTTTGATAGGATGCATTCACAAATATGACCTTTAAGAAACAAGTCCATATTTGGTTACACCCATGCTAAAACAATTTTTAATAACAACTAATTTGTTCCTCAAAGTGCCCCATTTTGTACCAAGGGTCAACGTGGTGGTCACTGGGCAAAGAATTTTTCTTTAAACAAAACCCAATATTTAGGTTTTCATAAGGCTTATTTCTCTAAAAAGATGTGGGTACCCAAAATTTTTTTATTTGAAATTATCAGATCCAAACAAGTTTGGATTATGAAAACCTAACTTTTATCACATTTTCAAGAAGATAAATGAAGTACCAATAGCAATACATGGTACATGGATAGTGGATGTTCCCGGCATATGACTAGTAACAAAAACAATTTTGAAAAGATTATCAAGATGAAAGGAGGAAAAGTAACTTTCGGAGACAATGCTCAGGGAGAAATTGTTGGTATAGGTAATATTTTTCTTCTTTGTAAATCCATGATTTCAAATGTTTTATTTGTTATAAAAGGATATATCATTCTTTAGTTTATCGGAACGCAAGATCAACTTGCTGATATTTTCACAAAATCTTTAAGTTCTGATAAATTTGAATACATTAAACAGATGTTGGGAATGCTAACCGTAACTTAATATTTCTTCATTAACTTTCTGTTGAAACAAACTCCTTATAGTAATAAACTCCTTTTTATAGGGGGAGTACATTTTTTTTAGCTTTTCAAAATCATTCGTAGTGATCTTTTAAAAAACAATCGTAATAAGCTTTTGAAATTTGTCATAATGAAATTTTCGTACTGAAACTTTTGTAATGAAATTTTCGTACTGAAACTTTTGTAATGAAATTTTCATAGTGAAACTTTCGTAATGAAATTCTCATACTGAAACTTTCGCAATAAAATTTTCATACTGAAACTTTCGTAATGAAATGTTCATACTGAAACTTTTGTAATGAAATTTTTTACTGAAACATTCATAATAAAATTTTTGTGCTGAAACTTTCATATTGAAATGTTTTTACAGAAAGTTTCATAATGAAATTTTTGTATTGAAAATTTCGTAATGAAATTTCTATTTTGGAACTTTCGTAATGAAATTTTCGTACTAGAACATTCGTAATGAAATCTTCGTACTGGAACTTTTGTAATTAAATTTTCGTACTAAAAATTTTTCGTAATGAAATTTGTGTACTAAAATTTTTCGTAATGAAATATTTGTACTCTTTTTTTTCATCCTGAGTATTTCGTAGTAATATTTTCGTAGTCAATTTTTCATCAAGAATAAAATCACCTATTATGAACTATATTTAAAGCAAATAAAAAAGGTATGATTTCCTTACATAAGTATTTGTAATCATATTTTACTTTTGGGTATTTTCTTATGTGTTTTTCAATTTTTTGGATACTAGTTTTCTTAAATACGAATGTTTTTCGTAAAACCTCAAAAATCAGAGTCAAGTTTCCTTGCGGCTTGTTTATCAACCGTCAGATCAAATCTCAATGATTCTCCATCATTCGATGTACCGTGGAAGTTGAACCGTCACCTCAACGCCTATATAAAGGGGACCCCTGAGGGTTGTCCCACATCGGATATCAAGCTTTTTCATCTTGAATCTATGTCCTTCTTACTTAAGGCTGCTCCGATCTTTCCCAAGCCCGTTCCGAATTCTTAATAAGAGTTATGTGATGAATGTCTGTAGAATCCACTTATCAAGATATGTCAAATACGAATCCCATTTCTAAGTGGTTAGTTTACAGGGAGAGGATGGTGCATCTGAATTTCTACAAGTATGATTCTCTTATATCTATAAACATCAAACTCAATGGCTGGGAGGATATATGCTTATCAAATCCAGCGAATCAGGATCCAGTTTATACAGATTTGCTTCTATAATTCTATGAGTATGTTTCCTTTTTTGAAGAAGATGGCAGAGAGAATTTTTCTTTCAAGTCTTATGGTAATACTTATAAGCTTTCTTACAACAAGGCTACGAGCTTGGTGGGTTTGTCATATGATGTTGAAGATGAATTTTTCTCACATAAGCTGTCTGATGAGAAAGAATGTTTTAATAAAATGAAGTCCAAGGAATGCCTTGGACTTAAAGATGTTAAGACTACAAAGATTTCTCATCTCTCTTCGAATAATGGAATTATACATCTATGGTTACAAGCTTTTTTCGTACAGAGATGGGGTGATAAGGATAATCTCAAGAAGAGTGATATATACATCCTAGATTTCTTGGTAAATCTAAGGAAGTTAAATTTGACGAGGCATGTTTTGATTACAGTTCAGAATATTAAAGAAGGGAATCTGATAGCTCAGCTTATAATGTATCTAGCCTTGCTTTCCAAGCTTATTATCTGGTGTCTTGATTCGTTTAAAGTTTCTTGCACTTCCAAGGAAAAGAATTGCAAGGTAATGCTTGTTATTGATGATACTTTGAAGAGGATGGAGATGGGTTTTTCTGTTGAATCTGGAGAATTCTATTCTTTACCATAGGAAGAGGCTGATCCAGATCGGAAAGATCAACAAAATCTAGAACAATAATTGAAAGCTGGGAAGAAATGGAAATTGAATGAAGTGGAAGTTGCTGAGAAAAACCCTATGTCTAAGGAAACTCAATCTATACCCCCTAAACCTAAGAAACAAAAGGCCTATCCAGATGAGGTGGTTGCCAAGTGGAGGCAAGATAAAAAAAGAGAAAATAATGGGAGCCACAATTCAGATTAGACCCTGCTAAGTTTAAGGCCTTGAAAGAAAAAGTGGCTGATGAATTAGAAAAGAAATCCATGGAGAATAAGATGATGAAAAAGATGCCAGAGGCAGATATTGTTCAATCTCTTCTGTAAGCTACTGAATTAGCATCCGAAAATTTACCCATTCCAAAATTTTTTCTGGTTGAAGGATTATCTGATACTTTGGGTGAGAAGACTCCGGAAAATTATAAAAATAAGAAAGGTGAGAAGGAATTTATGCTGACAGTTCAGCAAGTTGTGGAAGAAATTCAGCAAGTAGAGAGCAGTGGTGGCTCTGGTGATGTAATAAAACAAGTTTAAGACTATCAGGAGAAGGATAGTGCTTCCTAGAAATTTTCACTCCAGACTTCCCAATCCGGATCCTCAAAAATTCATACACCAAGAGCTGATGATAAAGGTGAATAGGAAGTGAAAAAACCGTCTGAGGAATAAAGTCAAAATCATGACTTTATACAGCCTGAGGATGTTGAAGCTGGAGCTAAGAAGGAGAAATTTGATGAAGATAAGATTGATCAACATTAAGAAAGTGAGAAAGAATCTCCTGATGAGCAAACCACTCTGAAAGATAATAAGGGAATGTAAGTGGTTGTTGATACTCCAATGAAAGATATTATAAGAAGGAAAGAAGCTGGAGGACCATCCAAAAGGAAGCTGGTATAGTCCGAGGAAGATCCATCTCCAACTAGAATATCAGATTCGGAGTCATCTGTCTTTGGAAATGACTTTGTTGAAAAGTCCCTAAAGAAGTTAGTGGACATCATTCTAATTTTTCTAGCAATAGATACAAGATTCCAGATGATGCAGCATAGCATAAATCAAAAATCGGACTCTGTATCCATGGTGATGGATAGGTGTGCTAAGCTTGAGGCTGATCATAATTGTTTTTATCAATTATGATGCTCATATATTTTCTTATAAGAAGATAACCAAGTGGTCCAAAAAAGATGTTCAAGATATGGGAGAGCTTGATCAATTCCAAGCAGATATTAAATATTCTTTTGATGCCGAAGACTCTAAAATCAAGGTTCTTACAAATTATTTTGAGAAAATGGTAACTCTTGAGTAGGGTGTTCAGATGCAGGAGGTCAATGTTCTGAAAGGGAAGCTATTTTCTCTTGTCTACTACTACAGGGAAGAAAAAGATCTTCGGACTCATTTGGATGAAAAGGTCATAAAGCAAGATGAAGCTATTAAAGGTTAGGCAGTGGCATTGGAGGCTCAAGAGGAAAGAATCATTGCTTTAGAAAAGCAAGTGGAGGAGGACCACAAAGAAATGAAGAAGCTTAAGACAATTGTCAAAATTCGTATGCCCATGGAAAAAAGAAACAAATTAAGACCACTCTGATGTTTGGTTGTACTATTTTCCATGTCCTAGTTCATTACATTAGTAATGAAATTTTGGTTACATGTATTTTGGTTGGATTCATGTACTAATATTTTAGGTACTTTATTATCATTTCAATTCCCTCATTTTTATTTGAAAATCACAAAGGGGGAGAAGGAAAAATAATTACTCAAAAGGGGGTAAAGGAAGAATCTAAAATGGAGAAGAAATATTTCTAAGTAAAGAAAAACTATCCCCATATAAGGGGGAGCTTATCTAAGGGTGATTTTCTCATTACGAAGTTTTTCATTCTTATGATAATGATAATTCAATTTCGGAAATCCCTAATACAATCCTTAGAGTTCCAAAGCCTAAGGGGTAGTTAGTTGTATTCACTATCATCCATAAACAAAGGGATATAAGCTTTAACATCAAAGTCTAGAAATTTATTATTAAATATTATTTTCTTTTTCATAAGGATGTTTGTGCTTTCCAAAAAGGGGGAGATTATTGAGTCAATAAGGATTTCCTTATGACTTTTCCATTCCTTCTTCTTGTGAAAATCACAAATACCTTATCTTTAAACAAATATGGTTTTACCCCAGTTTTACTTCTATAAGGAAAATTTCCTAAAGGAAATTTACCTCTATATTATTTTCATTTTTCATATCAATATTTTTCTTAATGTATAAAAATAGGATTCATATATATATTCTCTGAATCATATAATAATTAGATATGAAGAATTCTTTTTCAGGATCTGAATTCTCATTCTGAATTCTGTAATGAGTTCTCATTACGAATTCTAATGTAGAATTCTCATTAAAAATTCTGTGATGAACTCTCTTAATGAATTATGTGATGAATTATCATTACAAATTATGATGATGAAATCTCAATACTAATTCTGATGACGAATTCTCATTACGAATTCTGATGATGAATTCTCGTTACGAATTCTGATGACGAATTCTCATTATGAATTCTGTGATGAAATCTCATTACAAATTCTGTGATGAACTCTAATTAATAATTTGGTGATGAACTATCATTACGAATTCTGTGATGAATTATCATTAAGAATTCTGATGACGAATTCCCATTACGAACTCTAATGACGAATTCTCATTTCGAAATTTGATGACGATTTCTCATTACAAATTCTGATGATGAATTATCATTATTAATTCTGATGATGAATTCTCATTATGAATTCAGTGATGAATTCTCATTATGAATTCTGTGATGAATTATCATTACAAATTATGTGATGAATTCTCATTACGAATTCTGTGATTAATTCTCATTACGAATTCTATGATGAATTCTCATTACGAATTCCAATGAAGAATTATCATTACGAATTCTGGTTGTGAATTCTGATTATGTATTATGGATATGAACTCTTATAAAATTCGACTCCGAATTCTCCTGATAAATAGAATCCAAATATCCTTGAAATATAGACTCCAAATATAATTTTTTGTTAGACTTTGAAATTTTTACTTACAATCTGATTTGGTAAGTTTGTTATAAAATGATTTCGTGCTTTCAGTTACACATGTTTTGTTATAAAACGATGTCGTCCATTCTGTGTTAAAACTAACCGTTGGTTGAGTGAAACGTGTACAGGTCCCTCCAAAATTCAAGGATAATATGACCATTGGAGGAGGGAGCCAACTGTTGCTACCGAGCCTATAAATAAGAGCTCATTTGAAAGTGCTCAATAACAACTAATGAATAAGTTGATCACTCTAGATAACACACGTTGTTAAGGTGATTTCAAGAGAGAGAATCTTTTCATGCCTTGTGTATATTGAACTACTCGTTCAGATTGCTTCGTGCGACTCTGAATGTTGGTGATTAAATTTGAGGGCTTCCATGGATAGGAAGACAGAGGTTCCGACTACCTTGAAGTTTGAGGGCTTCCTTGCTGAGGAAGATAAAGGTTCCAACTACCTTGAAGTTGAGGGCATGCGGGGATAGCAAGATAGAGACTTCGATCTTCGTTTCGAGGGCTTACCCGGGTGTGGGTAAGGAAGTCTTTCTTGAAAGTATAAATCAAGGGACCTTTATCCAAGGTTGTTGTCTACCCTTATCTTTGGGTTAATAGATTTATATCTTGTTAATTGTTTCTGTTACAAGTGTATCTTTTCTGCTGCATTTTGTATGTTTAATAAAGTATAACTATCTTATACTTCTGAAAAAATTTATAGTATGATTCTGTTAGATTCTATATGCTTTAAGGTATAATATCATATTGTGAACTTTGGTTAAGTTTCATTTTCCAGATCCATATTTCTGTAACCAGTTTTTTAGATTCACATTCTAGATTTAAGCAAGTGTATAGAACTAGAAGTTTTTAACTTCATAATTTATCACAATATTTCAATTGGACTTAGTGGTGTTGTGAATTTTCTTAGTTTGACTATGTTAAAATTAGATCTTTCCTTGGTTAAGGAAAATTTTAAAGTGTTCAATTCACCCCCCCACCCTCTGGTATATTGAGCATCTACATCATTATTTCGATCCTACACAAGGTACAATAAATGATAATAGAAAGATTGTATCTCAAACTAATAAGAGTGTGAATATAGGATGGTCCAAAAACAAGGACCTTGAAATAGTGAGGGAGTGACCCCCCCCCCCCCCCCGAGTCTTCTATACCTATATCCATTTATTAGACCCGTCCAATCACGAGAATCTGGATACAGAAACAACGTGGAATACCCAACACATATTTTCCTCTCTTTTAAGGAGATTAACCAAGACCCAAGGAGTAGGGACTGTAATGGGATGGATATATATATTTTCAGTCAAAGACTCCCAAATGATAGAGTAAGGGGATCTTTATCTCATAACACATCTGAAGAAGATGGGTAGCCATCAATTCCAAGGTATAGTGGTTTGTGATGCCCACCACCTCAAGCATATTTCAAAGAGTCTCAAGTGAAAGGGGATCAAATCATCACACCTCAATAATATCCACTTTGGGTGGAACTAACTCAACTATAAAGTTTTAGGTCGCATTACAAGAACCCTTCTCGGTGGGAAAAGTGACCCTCTTTCTCATGATCCCACAGGTAAGTCAAATCATTCCTCACCATTTTCCCACATAGTTGATGGTCTTATTTGGAATGTATTAGAGGACTACACTACCCATCCCAGTTGGAGGGTCATCCCAGAAGGTCATATGGGAATACACCACCCAGATCCTATTGGAGGGTCTAACCGGAAGGTCATCAGGGACAACTCTCCCTAGATCCTATTGGAGGGTCATCTTGGAAGTTCTGCGGGGACTACATAACCCAGCCATGCAGGAGGGTCAGCCCGAAAGCTCATCGAGAACTACACTAACCAGATCCTACTAGAGGATCAACTAGGAAGGTCCTCGGGGACTATACAACTAGATCCTTCTGGAGGGTCATCCCAGAAGATTTTCGAGGACTATATTTCCAAGATCCTATGAGAGGGTCATCCTAGAAGGTCTTTGGGGACTACACAACCAAACACTTTTGGATGGTCATCCCAGAAGGTCATCGGGGACTACACTACCCAGATTTGACTATAGAGTCATACCAAAATGTTGTCTAGGACTACACTACCCAGTCTAGATAGAGGGTCATCCCAGAATCCTTCTGGTAAGCCTATCTAATTGCTTACAGAATCTAGTGTCATTTCTACGCATGCCAAACCTGGAACATATGCATCATATCTCAAAATCCACTTCCAAGGGAAACATCTCCTTCTATGGGGAAAACACTCAGGATAGGCATCTCATAGGATGAAATATGAGTTGAAACAAAGGATATTTTGAGGATTGGAGATTGCTCATGAAATTTGAAACAGCACATAATGTATAAGTAGGCCCACATGGCGTGTGGCCCCTCTTCACTACCTAGCCTTGTCTCTAGAGAGACAAGGGTCCTGTCAAATTTAGTTGTTCATTCTATGTAGGTAGACTACATGACATTATCCATTTATCTAGGGACCAGGGTCGTGTCTAATGGTCGTGTCTGTGTACTCGGACCTTGTGCCCGTGTACTATGGTACACAATGTGTTGGCCGACATGGGATGTTTCCCTTATTACCAACTCATGTCTGTGTTCTTGGAACATGTCATGTGCCAATACATGTGTTTATCCACATGGATTTCCTCACATATAAATTTACAACATGACGTGTCAAGGGGAGTACATGTCGTGTCATCCTTATCTCTTCCCAAACCCTACCGTCACTGCTAGGGAGGATACACGTCGTGTGTTGTTCCCTGAACACGGCATGTAGTTGCAATTTTCTAGAAACCCAAGGGTTTCTTCAATCCCATCCATCGCTTCTGAATCCTGTTCAACCATAGTTTGAGTCTCCTAATTTCAATCCAAAATATTTAGATCTAGATGAAAAATGTAGGTTCTCTTCACCGATCATTGTGAATCAGTCTCGTTTGAAAATATTAGTTTAGATGGATCGTCCCCACACAGTCGCGGCTCCGTTTCTTGTCGGATTGATATAGAAATATTTGGATTCTTAATTCTCACATCATGTTGTTTCTGGATCTATGCCTCTCTCATGTTTTCAATGTGTTTCCATGATTTTTCCTCGATTATAGGTGCCCGATCGAGCATGGGACGCCCAGAAATAGTTGAATTTGGATATACATGGATTCCATGGTGAGGAACACAAATAAAAAAGAGGGAAAATGAACCATAAACAAATTTTTGGATCATTGGACATGTTTTGACCAATGATTATAAAATGGAATCCAGATTAGTTTAAATAATAATAAACAACAAGTTCTTTGCTATTGGGAACAGGAAAAAGGGTACAGATTGATGAATCAAGATCCAACATACTAAAATAATTTAATATAGGGCATAAAAACACAAAAATATGAGTCCAACCACTTTTATGGATTGATCGTTGGTAAAGAACATGTTCTCCAAAAAAGGATTAGGGTCCATCGCATCTTGATCCATCTAGATCCATAGATTCTTGGTTCATTCATCATTTGTCATTCGCCAATGGGTAAAGAGAGTTGATGAAGTCACCATTAAAAAAAAATAGGGTTATGAAGTTCAAAATACCTTAACCAGGTATTTAAATATATTTGTTTGGTTTAAATTAAATTAAGTAACTGAATAAATTAATTCATTTAATCACTTAAATACACAGCCAAAAAGCGAGGAGTCTGAACGTCCCATGCCAACTCATTTTATGTAATGTCTAGAGAAAAAAATGCATTATAGACACAAATATGGTCTCAGATTTCTGATCTGACCAACCATTTAATAGTTATATCATTTTCTTTAATTAACCACATATGTGCAATATAATATATATTCAATATTATTATAAAACTAATTTCGGGTACATCGGGCCTCAAAATCACATGACATCTTAGTGTCTAGCTATAGAAAAATATTATAAAATATTTTAAAGTATTATAAGGAAAAAACTGGTTCTATAAATCATTCCCTACCATATAATATTCATCCCCTAAAAGAAAAACTAAACAAACATCTCAGGATACTAAACCAGCATCTATATCTCCCACTCCTAGGAATTCTCCTTCACGTTTTCATATCACTACAACACTCGATCCATAGGGATGGATAGTCCTGGTAGGGTCCTCTCCTATTGGTCCTTAATCACCACTAAGTTCTCTAAAAAGTTGGCTCCATCCTTGATTGCCATTGAGTGCTCCATGAGGTGGTAGGAAACCTCACCAACACTTAGTGTGATCTTAAATGGCCCAATGAACCTCAGGGAAAGATTTCTTCCTGGGCCAAACCACCACATTCCATACCATGGGTAGACTCTAAAAAATATGCGGTCTCCTTGTTCGAACTATAATGGCCTACGATGAAGATCTATCTAATAATTTTTTATGTTATAGGCCATCTTCATCTGTTAACAGATGACCTGTAACTTCTCTTTCATCAACTGAAACAACTCCCGGCTCGTAAGAGATGACTCACTAATCTTCGTCCATCATAAAGGTGACTTGAAAGTTCACCATTATAATGACTAAAAAGGTTTCATGTCAATCGTGGAGTGGTGAATATTATTATATGAAAACTCTACCTATGGAAGGTCATCCTCCCATCCCCAGATGAAATCCAATAAAGACACTCTCAGCATATCTCTAGCACTTGGATAGTGCGCTCAGTCTGTCCATCAACCTAGGGATGAAAGGTTATACTCATCCATAGTTGTTTCCTGAATTCCTCGTATAGGTATCTCTAAAATCTAGATATAAACAGAGAATCAGGATCTGAGAAAATAGTCAAGGTTACCCTATGAATGTTGACAATCTCTCATACATGTAGTTTTCCAAAACTCTCCAAAAAAACTCTACTCTCTAATATCAAGGAAGTTTTCTAGCTTCGTGAGTCAGTCTACTATCACCCAGATGGTGTCAGCGACCTATGTTGTGAATGTAATTCCTATGATAAATTCCATGGATATGTTTTCCCAATTCAACTCTTGGAAATCATGTGGATGCAATAAACCTATCAGGACATAGAGCACAATGTTCACTTCCTGAACGGTAAAGAATCCTGATATTTACTCATATACACTTCATCTTAGGTTGGACCACCAAAACTACAACTTATGATCCTTGTGCATCCTCCCCGCATCAGGATGTACATCTAGGGGAGAAGTGTGATACACCCACATCACTTCCTCCCATATCACAACCTTAACCATTGTTCTCCCCTAGAACACGATCTCATGATTACCTCCTTTAAAATATACAATTAGTGAATCAAATGTAGATATATAATCACACAGAACCTCGTGGTAAATGTATACCAACTGATACTCTTTCACATACTCATGGGGCATAGGAGTCAACAACATAGATTGTAGAAAAACCATACCCTCTTGTTCTATCGGGGTCAGCTGCAGGGAAGACAACTGCTATGAAGATTCTTACACTAGGTGATCCTAGGAATTCCTACATAGGGAATATTCTACAATGTCACCCTTCCCTAGAGTATAGACTATCTTGAAGTTTTCATCCAGTAAGAACTCCAACCAGCATCTCTACCTCACGTTAAGGACTCTATAAGTGAATACATACATTAGAATCAGGTGGTATGAGTAAACCCAAAAGTGATATCCCAGAAGTTAGTGCGTCCACATCCTCGAAGAAAATACTAACGCTGCCTGATCCATATCATGATTCACATAGTTCTTCTCATTGGGTCTCAACTACCTCGACCCATATGTGATTATTGACTATTGTTGCATCAGCACGCAACCGAGCCCAGAACCATAGGCATTGTAATACACCACGAACTCAACTAATTACTATAGTGTCCTCAAAACTAGGGTGGTCGTCAGCCTCTGCATCAACTCCTCAAATTCTTTCTATCACTTCTCAGACCAGGTAAACAACTATCACTTCCATGGAAAAGCAATCAATGAGGATATGATCTAGGATATGCTTTCCAAAAATATCCTATAGTACCCCACAAACTGAAGAAATATCTCTACCTCTGACACATTATTTGGTGGCTCCCAAGAAATCACTCCAATATTTTCTAGATCTAGAGCCAAGCCCTACTAAAAAATGACATGACCTAAAAAGTTAATCTAATGTACCTAGAACTGACATTTCAAGATTTTTCCATAAAGACGGTGCTCTCAAAGTAGATCAAGGACCCTCCTCAAGTACTTTGCATGCTCATCCTCTATCACATAGTATAAAATTATATCATCGATAATGACAAAGAAAAAAATTGACCAAATATGGTTGGAAGATATGGTTCTTCAAATCCATTAAAATGGTTGGGGAATTTTTCTTACCAAAGGGTAGCACTTGGAACATGTAGTATACATATCGACATCGAAAATCCAGCTTCATAATATCAGCCTCACAAACCTGTTGCCGGTGGTATCCTGACCTGAAATCGATCTTGGAGAACCATATCACACATTGTAATTGATTGGAGAGGTCTTCAATCCTCAAAGGGGTAATTTTTCATTATCATGTCATGATTTATGGGATGATAATCCACACAAATTTGTAAGATACCACCTTCATTCTTCACAAAAAAAACCAAATCCTCTCAGAGGTAAACATTGTTTCTGACGAAACCTTTCTAAAAAAGGTCCTCTAACTACAACCGCATCTCCCATAGCTTAGTAGGTATCATATGATATGTGGTAGAAGATATTTGGGTAGTCCCTAACTACAAGTCAATGAAAAAATCTAACTCATGGCTCAGAGGTAGCCCTGATACATCTTCGGGAAGGATATCCATATAATCCTCCACAAATGAAGGGATCTAGACACCCGAATATTCTACTGCACCAAGGGACATACTCGCTAGCTGATTAGTAATGGGTACTAACCTCTTGCACATATCACCCACTCGTCCTGCTACGTGGTCTCTCTCTCCAAAAAAGAAGAACCTCATCCCATCAAAACATAGATATCGAACTAATATATAGTGGCAATTAATATGGGCTCAAACCATTGAAATCAAATCCATTCCCAAGATGACGTCATAAGGTTCCATCATGACGAACATTAGGTTCGATGTGAACCTCTCTCCTACAAGAGATAACTCGCATTGTCGACATATGAAATATATGGAGGAAGTGTTCCATGTAGAAACCACAAGGCATAACTATTATTATTGCATCTCCACTGGGATCTCCATATCCCTCATAACTAGGTTGAGACATAAAATAATGGCTAGCACATGTGCCTCCTAACACTGAGGCGAGGGAAGAGTAAACACATATCACACCTCGAATCATCGCATGTGTTGCTGGGTCATAGACATACATAGCATGCATCTATCCGTATCCCCATCCATCAGATCCCAGAGCCTAGCGTGGGCCGCCTAGTGTTGGTGGTGGAAGAACCCCGTACCGTCTTCCCCCACCTACCTCTCCCCCTGATCCTATTCCAGCTCTGACTCCCTGGGAACCACCCGATCCCTACCTAGGAGATCCCAGATCACGACGCAACCTATACCATGACATTCCTTCAATTTCTTGCCTCATATGCTCATTACACCTATTAAAAAAGTCTCGGGGCATGTGACATTTCCCATAACATGTGTATCATTTTCCATCTCGTTGATTCCTCGATACTCTATGCTTCCCCTAAACTTGGGGACCACGCCCATGAGTCTGCTCACAGAAGGGTCTCAAATTCATCGACCTCTAACACCTTCCTGTTGCTAAAGATGACTCATCCCTGTCATACCTACCGCCATCTCTAGCTACCTAGAATCTGTATTCTGGGAATCCCTTTTCCAAAAGTTCATTCTCCAGCACCCCAGCATAGGTGGAAATGCACAAGGGCACTGCGCTATCCAGAATCTCTCAACAGAGTCCCTGGTTGAACTTCCATGCTCAGAAGTAACCATATTTGATCATGTCAAGAGAGTAGCATATAGGTTCAGTAAACCTTCTTGCATAATCTAAAACTATCATCCCTCCCTATTGAAGAAAAAGAATATCCTTAATTCTAATGGAGAAAAATTAGAAGGGGTAGTACTCCTCACAAACAGTTGCTGAAAGTTCACCACTAGAGTGTCGACTCATCACTCATCTGGGTAACTAAGATCCACCAATGCCCAGCTCCTCCTTGGAAAAGACTGGCTACTAAAGCCATCATCTGATCCATCAGGGACCGAACCAGTTCGAATACACAGACCACCAACTCCAGCCAATCCTATACTACCTGAGGATCTAGCTCAGCGTGGAACCTTAGTGATCCCTGATTCTTAAACTCAGGGAGTATGATCAGCATATACACATCCTTAGTGTGCCTTTCTATGACTATATACTACTAAATAGGTGTAGGTACTGCTATTGTTCCACCTAGATGAAGGGTATCACATGATGGACCCTGAACGGAGACCTCATCGCTCATAAGGTCATCGTCACGAACCAGAGCTAGTATCCTGGGAGGCTGTCATCATGGAGGCATCCTGAAAATTTTTAAGGAGTATTGTGGTCAAATGAATATATATATATATATATATATATCAACAAATGAATTGGGATCTCTCGCAAGAAATAAAGACAAGTATTCAATCCTATATTATTCATGTACCATTGTTCGCTGCAACAAATGTCTCAGGGTGCCGAGTAGATAATCTGGTAATCAGGTTCCTTGTGAGTGGATACATTGGGTGCCTATACCATCACTAGACTCTCTATCATGAGATTCAATTTTGAGAAAATTTGACCATTTTCTCTTAAATCCCAAACTGATTCCTTTTTAGGGAGTGCCCAAACAACGTCCCCAGGAATGAACCACCCCGGATGCCACTCTGTCCTAACCCGACCCAATATGAGGCTCAAACCACAACTATCCCAAGCCTACCACCATAATCTAGGGTTTTTTCAATAAGTTCCTAAGGCACAACAAACATGGGGAGGCCTTTTCCTAAGATCTTGTACACACACACGCATCCAACTCAATGCGAAGGTGCATAAGAAAAGTAGAAAAAAGATAAATTGATTTAAAGTAACAAAAAACGTTGGAACCTGTATACCATACAAAGGTACCATAGTGAATACTGAAATGTAATGGGTAAAAACACATGCCCAAACAAGAACCCGAATCTAACATTAAGAAAATAAGAAAGGAGTCACAGTAGAGGGAGCCTCACTCCTGTATCCCAACTCTGACCACCATATATAGTCTATACAGATCACATACCTATGCACCCCTAATATCATGATCGACCTGCTTGACTTCTTCAAAATACATGACACATATTGGGAAAAGCCCATGAAGGGGTGAGTATATACATACCCAATAGAACGCCCCAAAAGGATGAAGGGTCTAGTAAGAGATACTATAAAATTAATGTAGTAAATGGAACAAGGTACAGTAAAAGGGAACAGAAAGGGTGCATCTCATCCCGATAAGAGTGTGAAAGTAGGCTCATCCAAACACAATGAGCTCTAAATGGTGTGGATAAGAACCCTCCCCTCCCCCCAAATCAAGTCTTCGCTACCTATAGATGGAGAGTAGACTCATCCAACCATGAGAATATAGACACAAAAAGGATGTGGCATACCCCACGTGTCTTCACTTCATTAGGATGGAGAGTAACCAAGACCCAAAGAGTGGGTATTATAACAGGATATATATATATATATATATACTCAGAAAAGAATCCCAAATGAGAGAGTAAGGGGTTATTTATCTCACATCTCAGTCCAAGAAGATTAGTATCCAATAGTTCCAAGGTAGATCAATAAGCAATGCCTAGTACCTCAAGACTCATCCCAAGAATTTCAAGTTAAAGCGAATCAAATCACCACACCTCGATACTATCAACTTTGGGTAGAATTAACTCACCTAAGCGGTCTTAGGTCTCGTCACAATAATGCATCTTTGTTGGGATGTCACCCCACTTTCTTCTGAGTCCTTAGGTAAGTTGAATCACACCTCACCACTATGTCATAGAATTGAGGGTCTCATCTGGAAGGTATTTGGGGACTAAACTAACCAGCCCAGCTAAAGGGTCATCCCAAAAGGTCTTTAGAGACTACACATACTAGAGATTACTGGAGGGTCAACCCAGAAGGTTTTTGAGGACAACACTACTCAGATACTACTATATAGTTATCCCAAAAGGTCATCAGGGACTACACTACCCAGATCTTACTGGATGGACAAGTAATAATGTCTTCGGTGGGCCATATCAGAAGGTTTCCAGGAACTAAACATCCCAAATCAAATTGGAGGGTCATCAGGGAAGGTCGTTGGGAACTACACTACCCATCCCTAATAGACAGTCGACCTGAGAGGTCATTAGGGACTACACTACCCAGATCCTTCCAGAGGGTTATCCCAGAAGGTTATTAGGGAACACACTACCCATCCCTATTTGAGGGTCATCCCAAAATCATTCTAGTAAGCATGTCTGATCTCTATTGTCATCTAGTGTCATCTATATGCATGAACAACCAAGAGCATCTATATCCTATCTCAAAATCCACTTCGAAGGGAACTATCTCATATTACTGGTTAAAACACCAAGGATAGGAATCTCACGGGCTGAAATCAAAGTTCAAAAAATGATATATGGAGGATTGAGGATTGATCATCGGAGCTCAAATAGTATAGAGCTTGTGAAGAGGTCCACATGGTGTGTGGCCCCTCTTCACTACCAGGTTGTGTCTATGGCTGGAAAAGGGCCTTGTCCCATGTAGTAGTGCATCCCATATAGGTGGACTACACAACGTGTTCTATTTATCTAGGGATCGGGTCGTGTCTTCTGGACCTGTCTTTGTACTCAGACCCCATGCACATGTACTCTGGTACACAATGTGTTGGCCCACATGGGATGCTTCCTATGTGGCCAACCCGTGTCTGTGGGCTCAACATGTAGCGTGTTCATAGATGTGACTTCCTTCACAGAGCTCACCTCACATGGAATGGAATTACACAACATGTCAAGGTGAGTATACATTGTTTCATCCTAATCATTTCCCAAACCCTAGCACTGCCACTAAGGGAGGCCACATGCCATTTGTTCTTCACTGAACACGGCATGTAATTGTGATTTTTTCAGATACCCAACGGTTTCTTCAATCCCATCCTCTGCTTCTAAATCTGCTTCAACCGCAGTCTGAGTCCCCTAATTTTCCTCTGAAATATTTAGATCTATCTGAAGAACATGTGATCTCTTCGTCGTTCATCACAAAGCAATCTCATTCAAAAATGAAGATTTGGTCAAGCCTTCTTCATGCCTCTAAGGAAATTTTTTCTCATCGGATTGACATGAAATCTTTTTATTCTGAATCCTTATATCATGTCGCTTGATGATCTATGCCTTTATCATGTTTTCATTGGATTTCTAGGTCTCAACCTGGATTCTGGGAACCCAATCGAGCTTGGGTATCCCGGGAATAGTAAAACCGGGATCCATAGGGATTCCATGGTGAGGAACATGAAGAAATGATAGGGAAAATTCACTATAAACAATGGTTTGGATATTTGTCCAAGATTTATTTCAAATGATCCAAAATTGGAATCCATATTATATGAAAAAATAATAAACATCATGCTCTTAACTATCGAGATCAGGAAAAAGGGCGCAAATTTATGAATCAAGTTCCAACCTGATTAAATCATATAATCTAGAGTGTAAAAACTCTAAATAAAAGTCCTACCTCTTGTTTGGTTTTACAATCTATGAAGAGTGTGTTCACCAAAAAAGGATGAGGATCTGTCGTGTGATGATCTGTTTAAATCCAGGGATTCATCATTTGTTCTTCGTTCATCATTCACCAAGGAGGAATGAGATGATAGGAATTAGTAATTTTAAAAAATAGGGTTATGAGGTTGAAAACCCCTTAACCATTAATTTAAATCCATTTATTAGGTTTATAGGAAATTAAGTAATTAAATAAATTATTTCATTTAATCAGTTAAACGCACCACCAATGAGTGAGGGGTCTGAACATCCTATGTCGACTCATTTTATGTCGCATAAAGGGAAAAAACCAAGTTCTGGACCTAATTGTGGTCTCATATTTACGATCGGATCAAATCTTTTATGATTTATCCATTTTTCATTAATTAAACATTTGTGTGCAATATAAAATATTTTTCATATTTTTAAAAAATAAATTCCGGCAAACCGGGCCTCAGAATCGCACGTTGTCTCAATACATAACTATATAAAAATATTTAAAAATATTTCAAATTATTATAAGGAAAAAATTGGGTCTCTACAAATACATATTAGCCAATAATTATTGGCTGGTCACCAATGATGAATAAACCAATACCCATAAAAGACTTTTTAGATAAAAGTGAATGAGAAAGTGAATAAAGAAAAAGATAAATTACTATTATACTAAATTTTATTCTGTTTTAATTAAAAGATGGGAAAAGAAAATAAATTGGAATAGAAAAACCAATCTATAGTGAGATTTAATTCAGAACCCTAGCGGCAGCCTCCCGGTGGTCAAGTTCACATGATTGGAATCAATCCAGAGTTGTATCACATGCATTTATTTATAGGTATAGAAATTCTAGGCTTGTCATTATTTTCCATGTAATGTGTCAGAAATGATTCCCAAGACATCCCCAATGTTCCATGTTATTTACTGGGACAAATATATATCTTCCATTGAATGATACATTAAAAACCAGGGTGTTTTCATTCTACGCAAATTTTTCATGTCGTGTAACTTTTACATTATGTGTAATGTATGGATAGAATTTCTCAACACTATAAATGGATTCATTACTTGTAAACTTTACATGCCGTGATATTGATTCATGACATGAATCATGTAATTCCAGTTCTAAAAGCCTTTTATTCTCTGATTATTTAGTTCCAAGACTCCTAAACATCATGTGACCATCCAACACCGTGGGAAACCTTTATTCAATGGGAATCTTCGTATGTTTGGATTCAATCATCAATCCTAAATTCATCATCAATTTTCATTATTATTCTAAGCCATTATTAAATCAATAAATATTTATTTAAAACACATAAAAAACTTGAATAAAAAGATAAAAAATATATATATCAATATACTTCCATAGAATTCACTTTTTTCTTCTTTTAGTTCTACTTATGATTTATCTAAACTCAAACTACTACAACCTTTACATCTTTTTTTAGTTCTGACTTATGCTTCTAGTGGTCTAAATCTTTTTTACTTACGCTATATTTGAACATCAGTTTTAAGTATACCCCCATTGATTAGCTCAAATTCTAATAATCATATCTTCCAATTAACTCATCGTGGATTGTTATTACTCCTCTACCAAAATGATGTTCTTCATATAAATTAATATCACATCATTGTTTGACTAAACTTCTAAACCACCCTCCCTTAAAAATCATACTATCCATTCCATCATGATTTTTTTGTCAACCTATCTTATGGTCGTCTTTCATAATGTTCTTTGAGCAACGTCAGAGTCTTCCATCAGTAAATACTCATCAACCAATGGACTGATTAGTTCACTTCAACTTTTATTATCTTGTGACCTTACAAAATCCTCTAAACATAGATCTCCAGGCTTAAAAACATTTATAAATCAAAAAAATTATTATTCCAAATGGAGATGAAAAAAATAAAATGCCTTCACTATAAAAGGGGAACTTAAATTTTCTTAGAATATGAATAAATCCCCTAATCTTATTTATGTTAAAAATAGTTCTTATGTATAGATAGAAATACTTGTTGATCTATAAACATTTAATGAGGATTGGAGATACACCTTGAATTTATGAAGTCAGTTTTTACCATTTTATATGGTAAAATAGATGCCATTGATGTGTTTTTCATTATATATTTGAAAAAGTAAGTTTCTTTCATTAGATATTATTGTAAATTCATGCATATATTAAAGAATTATTTGTATTTTTTCCAACAATTATATTCATGAAGATAATTATATTTGGTTATAAAATCTGTATATGAAGTGGATGATACTGGTAATAGCATGAAAATTTTCATTATACTTGTATAACAAAATTTGTATAGAAATATTTTGAATTCACTAGTTTATGAAACTAATAAGATGAAAATTACCATATAGTAAGAGGAATGTTGAATTATATATCTTTAGGAAGCTTGGAGATTCCATATTTTTATTTATCATACATGTTGAATTTTATATCATATGGAAGGATAATAGGATGATGTATAATGTATTTGAAGTATGAAATGATTTTATAAAATATGGCTGAATAATTCTATATATGAATCACGAATTTTAGATGTAGGGTGTTGAGAATCCATCTATGTATAGAAGATTTAAAAAAATTCAAAGACTAACAATGAGATATGTAACAAAATATTAAGAGGTTGCATAAGATAACTATTAGGTTCAATCTTAATTTTTGGAAAATAAAAAATTATTACACATAACATGTTTTGAGAATATGTAATATGTTCGGTGGAGGGCACATTGTAAATTGGAAAATGAGAAAAACTTAGAGACTGTGAAGATGCATAATATACTTTTTTCTAGTGCATGCATAAATATTTTAGTAAGGAGTTTAACTTAGAATCTGTAAATGGAAATATATTATACACTGAATACATAATAAGTATATAATTTTTCATAATATTTTATCTAAGAGTGAAATTTAAAAAATGAAAAATGGAGAGATCATACACACTATGTAATATGATAGAATCTAATACTCAATATAAATAAGTTATACATTTTATAATATTTTAAATACTTCTAAATATTTTGAGATTCCTAAAGATTGAATTGAAATGATCTTATATTTTTATTCATTGATTAAATATTATAATTAAATTTTATAATCAGGATTCAAGATGTATTTTAGAAAAAAATGATGATGATAGATCTATTATATGTGATGAATGTGAATTAAATGTCATGAAGCTTCCTAAAAATATAAATGAGATTAATTTATTTTGGAGTCTGTAAGTAATTCATGATGGGAAGTGTTTACATTACCATAGTGAATAATGGAGAAATATTTAAGAGAGATGTTTGCACTGTAAAATATAACTGTTCAGGGAATAGAGGAAGTGTGTGGTGGTAGGAAATATATTAAATTTTATTTTAATATTGAGTTTCCTGAAACCCAAGCAAGGATCTTTCATGTTAAATTTATAATTAATTTATATATAACAGAACAAACAAATACCTAATCTAAGAATTATTTTCTCAATTTAGATGTAGATCATCTAAAAATACCCTTTCATTTTTCCTTTCTTACATTGTGAGCATCCATGGAAAGAATCCCTCTAGCAATGATCCATAGGTGCTCTATTGATCTCATAGTAACTCAAATAAATATTCAGGTTCTAGTGCAGGGAAGTGATTGTCTTATTTTATTCATGTGGATTTCTAATCCTTCGATCATGAAGGAATATCCCTTGAATTTCTTGTTATTGAGTGGGAGAGAAGAAGAGGATTTGAGAGAAAATTCATTATGAGAAAAAATAATATATTTTCAACTGCACACACTACCTAATAGACATAACCATCTATTTATAGAGCTAGATTTTAGGTTAAAATAATAAATCCCATAACACATAATAATAATATTATTTTTATTTTATGGAACGCGCTGACTTGGGAAATTAAAAATAATATTAAATTTTGTCATTAATTAATATTTGTCATCGGTCATGTTCTTAGACCATTCAAACTCCTTTAGCATTTATTGAACTCATTAAAAAATATTTAATTTAAATATTTCATTAATAAATAAACATTCACGTTAAATAAAATGTGAATAAAATTATCCCTCGATTTTGTGAATAATTTTTCTTCAATTCACTAAATTCAAATATAATTTAATCTAGATCATCAGAAACACATAGTGTACAACACTCTAGGATTATTTCTTGGTGGAATTAAGAGGTCTTTCATAAATCCCAATTTTAATATCTAGAAATAGGACAAGTCACCCAAAATAAATAAATTAATATCTTAATGATGACAACTGCATATGAATGGTCATTGTGTAATATAATCTATTTATCACAATATCTCATCAAGTAGGTCACACATCCATGTCACCAAACTATATGCTCAATATATATTTCTTTGGAAATCTGAAATAAATGTGTCTTTTCACCATGGCCATGAAATTTAATGTGATATTTCAATTCTATTAAAATGGTTGAGATATCAACTTCCCTGAATATGTAAGAGTAAAATCTTTCCTTGACATATCCATTAAATACGTCAATCCAAACACACCTAATGTTCCCTACATCGCCACAAACATATGTCATCATAGTAATCATTATAAAATTTAAGTGAGTGAGTCATGACATGTATTAATGGTAATATTAAAGCATAAGGACCATTACACATTCCCTCAAATAGGAATATCTGATGACACCAACACATGTGGTGTTCCTACTTGTGGGACAATTCTCATAATCTCCCATCATGGATATTACAGAGTGCGAACATCATGTAAATAATCCAAATACACTTACAAGTACTCAAACTTGATATTCTATGTACTATGTGTCCCATAATAGTATTATATCTAACCACATAACATTATTTAAGAATGTCATCATAGAACATCAAGGTTCTCATAATAGTGTGGAACTGTTAAGACCATATCAATGTGATGTATACTCTAGGAAATTATTACCTTATAGTCATACAAAATAAAAAAAAATGTGTTATAAAAAGTTTTATTTATATTCAATATATCAAATATACATGTTATAAGAGTAGAAAGAGTTGGTCCGGGGACACCAACTACAACAAACTCCCACTTGGACTAGAACCAACTACTTAAAACTTTCAATCCACTAGACCTCATAAGATAATCATGTTTTACTGATTCAATTATTTAGTCAAGGTGTATTCCATGTTTTATTTCATGGAAATAATACTCACTTAAAACCCAACTCTCTTAGAAAAATCCCTCAAGATATGACACTTTCGAAGTATGTTCTTCATCTGCTGATGTGACCTTATATCTTTTACAATATCCATCATTGTATTATTACCACAATTGACTATGATTGGATCTTTACTTCTAGGTACCACATAATGATCTTAGACGAAGTAGTACATCTATACTATTTCATTATCTACCTCAAAAGTGGAAATATACTCATAATTTACTATAGAATCTATGAACACAGCCTTCTTTGAGATCTTCTAGCTCACAACACCTCCATTAAAAGTGAAGATGTATCTTAGTTGTGGCATCATTCCATTTTGATATGTTTGTAAACTTTTATATGTATATCCTTTTATGACTAGTTCCTCATATCCTCCATAAACTAGGAACATATCCTTAGTACACATCAGATACTTAAGTATATTATTGATAGTCATCCAATGGGGGTCACATGGGTTATAGTGATATCATCTTATTGAACTTTATGCACAAGCGACATCTATCCTAGTACATAGCATAGAATACTTGACTGGACCAATCACTGATGCGTATGGAATCTGTGAAATTCTATTGATTTTCTAATGTTTTTATGACACATCTTTCTATAAATACGAATTCCATTTGACAATAGAAATAATCCCCTCGTGGATTTTCCATACTAAATCTCTTCAGAATCTTGTCAATGTATGTACATTTACATAGGTCGAGAAACTTCTTAGATCTATCTTGGTGGATCTTGATCCCAAGAATATATTTTTCCCATTCCCAATTCCTTTATAGAGAATATTTTATTCAAACTTTACTTAATAGACCATATGACTGGTATTTCATTTCTAATGAGTAATATTTCATCAAAAAATATTATTAATAATATTAATTCACTCCCAGTAAACCATTTTTAGACACAAGGCTCAAACTCATTCTTTATGAAACCAAATTCTATTATGTCTTCATCAAAACAAATTTTATTTGACCCAGATGCATTCTTTAATACATAAATTAATTATTTTAATTTTTAGATCTTGTTGGCATCCTTGTGTGTCAAAAAAACTTTAAGTTACGTCATATATACATCTTCCTAAAGGTTCCCATCAAAGAAGTCTATTTTGACAAACAGTTAAAAAATATCATAGTCACGGTATGCCACATTATCAAGTAGAATTATGATGGATTTCTGTATTGAAACTGGTCATAAAAATTTGTTGTATTCAATGCATTGAGGATCTTTAAACCCTTTTGCAACCAGTCATTCCTTATAGGTAATGACTTGTCCTTCCATGTCCAATTTCTTCTTGAATACCCATTTTCAATGAACAATATTCACATACAGTATAGAATCTACCAAAATCCAAATTTCATTTTGGTATATGGAATCCATTTTATAATTCATGGCTTCTTCCCACTTAGAAACATTTTTCCACTTACAACTTCCTTATAGGTTATAGGGTCATTATTTTTAATTAACAATGACTCACTATCATTAGTGACTAGAAAACTATACTATTCTGGTTCTCTAACTTTTATTATACTCCTACACATTACTTGTGTATCTAGAATAGTTTCTTCTTCCACATCACTTTTTGGAATTTGTTCCTATTCCCACTATTGTATACCTTGATCCCCAACTTTATAAAAGACTATCTCACTCCCACAATCTATTTTAGAGATGTTCTCCCTCTCATGGAATATATATTTTCTTGCCACTATTACATTTTTCTAATTCATTTTATAGATAATATGACCTTATTTTTTGGGGTATCCTATAAAATTTACACATTTTTCCTTGGGGTGCATGTTTTTAACCTAAATATTCTTTAAAAATACTTCACAACCCCACATATGTAAGTATGAATACATAGGATTAATTCTATTACATAAATGGTATAATATAACATCTTTTTCTTTAGTTGTAACTTAGTTTAGTATTTTTAATTATTTTTTGTAAAATGTATCCCAAAAAAAGTTTATAGAAGACCTGCATGACTCATCATTGATCTTACCATGTCCAAAAAAGTGTGGTTCAACCACTTACTTACACAATTACACTACGGTGTATAAGGAGTAGTGAGTTGAGATAGGATCGGAAACATTTATATGTAATCAATGAGTTGTTTATTAAGATATTATCCACCATGGTCTAATCATATTTTCATAATCCTCTTTCCAAGATGGTTCTCAACTTCATTTTTGTATTCCTGGAATTTATCAAAAGAATCTAACTTATACATCATTATGTGGACATATCCATATATAGTAAAATCATTAGTAAAAGGTATGAAGTATGAGTACCCACCCTATGACTCAGTAATAAATAGTTTGCACACATATGTATATACTAATTCATGAATACCATTGGACCTTACATCTTTTCCACTAAATAAGGTTGTGATCATTTTACCTTGTAAACATGCATGAAATAGACTAGGTGTCTATATATAAAAATAATCTAAATATCCATCTTGTTATAATTTATTAAAGTTATTTTAATTTACATGACTTAGTAGGTGATTCAAAAGTTTTTTGTGGTGTGATTCCTGTGAAGTATTTTCATTATCGATTTCTTTAAAATGGTTTTTTATAAACAACCCATAAAGACTATTATTTAAATGTTCCATAATATAATAAATATTATCTTCATTAAAGAATCAACAATAATTTATAAAATTGAAAATAAATCCATATGTATCTAGTCTAGATATAGATATAACGTTTTTGGTAATTGAATACATATAATAAAAACAATTTAAAACCAAGATAATTATAATCAACAACATGAGGTAATGGTCACTGATAGCTATAGTAGTAATTTTATAATATTTGGTTTCTTAAAGATCTACCTCCCCTTAGTAAATTCTTCTAATAAAACTTGGTTCTTATATTTTAATACAAAAGTGATTAACATAAGTTATATCTAATACCCAATTTATAAAAACTGATAAATTTCACTTGACAATAAATGCCCATGAAGCATCCCCTCTCATCTTTGGTTGGGTGTAGTTTTTCTTCTAATGGACCTTTTTACCACATGAGAAAATAATATCATCCCATTCCATTTCTTTCCATTTTATCAACCTCTTCATGGAAGGGTGTGAAGAATATTTGGACTTAGATCTCTTACCTTGACCCTTCCATTTGTTCACTATAATAATGGAATGATTTTAACTCTACATACCATTGTCTACATGAGAAATGAGAGTAATATGATCTGGAAGAGACCTCTCAATTTTTTCATATTAAAATTTAAATCAAAGCTAGAGAATATATTAGGGAGTGATGAAAGAATAAGATCAATGCCCATTTATTCAGGGAGTTTAAACCCTAGAACCACTAGGCGCTCAACATAGCCAATGATCTTGACAACGTGGGGCCTAGGTGGGGCAATGTCTCCAAGGTTTCTCTGAAAGAGAAATCTGGATATCTCAAATTGTTCCTAGATTGATCTCTCCTTGTAAATACCATATAGGTGCTCAAACATTATATATTCATCCATGTTTTCATGAGATATCATGAGTTCACTAGACATAAATGAAAGTATAAAATATTTAACATTGATAAAATTGATAAAATTGATAAAATTGTTTTCTCAGAAAAGTAAATATTCCTCACACACCTCCTTGGAAGATAGATCAGGAACTGAAAGGTCTATATTGTAAGCTTTCTATTCATGGAATAGCACTACCTGAATGTAAATAAACTACTCCTGGAAGTTACTACCAGTGAGGAGTTTTTATTTCGCTAATATTGATCATAGAGATAGTTTTGATGATGATGTTTCCATTTTATTATATAATTAATGAATGGATAATTTGTATTTTTTGTTGATTAAAAATAATATGATAAATATTAAATATTAAATATCCTACTATTTTATCAAGTCTCGATATCACTCATCATAAAACTCAAAAAAATATATTTTCATTGAAATTATATTGTAAAATATCCATATACCCCTTCACATAACCGCGATAAGGATTATTCAAGCTACATGAAGGTATTTAGGTAGGCATGGCTTCTCTAACTATGATCTTGCAGCTCATCAATACGTTGAGTGCACTACTCTATCTTGAAGTCCTGACTTGGATATCCTCAGCACATGTCTCTAAGTTACATCATGTCTAGTGAGGGTTACTTATCTTAATGTAAGATGGTTATGTCAACCCATATCCTTCATATGAACTCTATATTAAATGTAAATTTCCCAACAAGGTTTGCTCGAACTCCTAAGGTTTTCTTTACTAATAGAGAAATTGAAGGCCAAGTCTAACTTAATATTTAATTGATGGATTTTAATTTATTATGCATAAATTTTTTCTTATTTTATCATTTACATGTCTTTTTAATATTAATTAGAAGTTAATTAATTAATTAACCATTTTTCATAAACCATTTATGCATAATCCATCTATTTAAATTCCATATTATTACATTAATTAATTAATTTATTTAATCATATTATTTTATCCATAAAGTAAATAGTAAACATATATAAATAAATAAATGAAGCAGTCATGAGCTTATCAAATAGTTTATTTAATGAGAATAAATTAAATGAACCTCTATCTTATGAGAAATAACTCATATTTTTGGTCTTATCATGAGTTATAACTTTCAACCTATCCACATGTGTAACACCTGGGTTGGAATTATTATGGTTCCCCCTTTAACTACCTCTATGTACCTTGGGTAATTCCATTAATTAAAAGTATTCATAACTCACACATAAGTGAGGGGAACAAAAGGATTGGTTAAAGGGGATTGTATAAATATCCTTAGACACACAGGTCTTACATAATAATAGAGCGAGGGATGACCTCCAACCATAAAATTTAATTAATTAATAAATAATTTCATACTCATGCAGCAAATAAAATCAAATATTTCAACTCATACATAGGTCTTGGCCAAGCTCATGAACCTTCATACATGATATGAACATGAAAATATCAATAAATAACATTCATTTATTTTTTATTCTTTATTATTAAGATAAATGTGATATTATTAATTAATAAGTTAATTGATTAATTAATTAATTAATTCCCATTAATCATAGTTACTTTATGAGTCCTCTTAATGATATCCATCATAAAGGAATTAAAGGAAAATAAATATAAGAACAAATAGTTTTCTGATATATTACAATAAATTAATTTATCATTTAAAAAAATTAAAACACTAATTAAATTATCAAACAGGTAAAGTGAAAATAAAAAAAAAAGTTTTTAATTCTGAAATTTTAAATTTTATTTATTTTAATTATTCCAGTAATCAAGGGGCTATATGACATATAAATTCTAGTTACATGTCATGTACCTCTGTTGTCGTGTATCCAGGTCACCAAAATGGGACTTCAACATGTTGACTTGGCCAGACTGAATGGAATGTACAAGCCAGTTGCATGCCATGTATCTGCTTTATGCATGCCCGAGATATTCACTTGGGTATTTAACATGTATCTTAGTAGGATCACATAGTGTGTACATTCTACCTACATTCCATGTTTTCAAAATGTTGTGTTCTCATGTAACTTTCCCAAAGACTCAATGTGTTCTTGTGAAAGAGACTACATGATGTGCACCACCAGCTATGCATCATGTATCTCTAATGTCTTATGTCCAAATAACTTTGTGGGTATCTCAAACATGGTAATTTATGAACTACACACTATGTACACCATATACATGTCATGTATATCATAAATGCTTCATTTTTTCAGTCTCACGTGGATTGGACATGTTTGAAGACCATATAGATTATGTGATTTATACCACCAACCCATTTAGGCAACGTTGAGTGTATTCCATATACACGGCGTGTATACCGTATACACATAGTGTAATCCAGAAACCATGTGCCAGGGTGGCTATTCAACACATAGTGTACACCACATGTAATAACTACATGCATGTCGTGTATCCTGCGGAGTGGTCATGTGCAGTGTACAGGGGTATACGGAGTGAACTCTGACTACACACCATGTAACATTGTCTTACCGGCCAAAAATTAGTAGATCCTGATGGAATATATGATCATTCATCATCATTTCTTAGACCATTAAGAAATTGAAACACTTAAAAAAATGAATAATATGTTAATAACATGTTTATTCAAAACTGATTAAAGAATGAATAATATGAAATGAAAATTCATCCATGATTGCATATGGGTCAACAATAAAATAAATAATTATTAATTCCAATGTGGTCCCTAAGATACTACTTGATAGTTCTATGTGCAGTAGAATCATGTGATGGAGGGTGATATATTAAAATTTAAATTAATATTTACTTTTCAAAAACCCTGATAAAGGATCTCAGACATCAAATTTATAAATAATTTATTCAGATTGGAATAAAAAAAATACCTGATTTGAGGGATATTTATTTGATGTAAATGTCGATCATCTAAAAAGAGCATTTCAGTTTTCCATTAATACACTATAAGGATCCAATCATCGAATCCCTCTAATGGTGATCCAGACATTCTTCATTGATCACTGAGTAATTCTAATTGATCTTCGGGTGCTGGCACAGAGAATCAATTGTCTTGAGTTATTAATGTTGATCGATCATCCATCAATATTAAATTAATATCTCTTTTGATTCTTATTCTTAATAGGGAGAAGTATGGTTATTTCTAGAGAGAATTGATTGTGTGCAACAATTCTCTATTTTTGATTTCACACACAAAACAATATATATAACAGTCTATTTATAGGGTGATATTTTTGTGTAAAATAATTATATAATTGCATACCAATCCCTTAAATATTATAAAATGATTAATAAACCACATTCAACATATTATTATTATTATTATTATTATTTGGCATGTGCCAAATTTTTTAATAAAAAATTTTATTTATTCAGCTTCATAATTAATATTGGTCAGCAAACACATTTTTAGTCCATTATAACTCCTCTAGAATTCTTTAAAATTTCGAATAAATATTTCATTTAAATATTTCATTCATTAATAAACATTTTTTATTGATAAAACATGAATAAAATTATCCATCAGTCTTGAAAATAATATTTATTCGATTAATTAAATTAAAATAGAATTTAATATAGATCTTCAGAAACACTTAGTGTTTGACCTTCTATGATTATTCATCATTGGCATAAGGAAAGATTACCTAAAGTCCAATAATACTATCTAGTAATGTGTCAAGGAACCCATGATAAATAACTTAATTTCATAATGTAGACAACCACATATGAATGATCATTTTGTAATATAATCTAATTTTCACAATATCCCATCATGCATGTTTCACATCTGTGTCAACAACTGATATACTCGATGCGCCTTTCATTAACTATCTGAAATAAATGAGTCATTTCACCATGGACATGGAATTTAATGTGGTTTTTCAATTCCAACCAATGTTCAATGATATCAACAACTATAAAAATGGAAGGGAAAAATCTATGACTTTTTCATTAATAACAAGTCAATTGTGATTCACCCAAAGTACCCTTCCTCATCATGAACAAATTTCATCATAGTTTTCTTCATTAAATATAATTCTTTGAGTCATGAAATGAATTAATTAAAATATAATGTTCTTGGACAATTACACACACTTTCAGATAGGAATATATCTGATGACTCCAAAACATGTGGAATTCCTACCAGCAGGTCTATTCTCATTATCTATCATCTTATAGATTACCTAGTGTGAACTTCTTGAGAATAATACTCCTCCAATTACAAGTACTCTCACATGAAATTTTATGTACTATGTGTCCCATCATATTATGTTATCCAACCACATAACATTATTTAAGAATGGCTTCATAGTAATTAAAGGTTCTCATCGTATCTGTGACTATTATAACCTTATCAATGTGATATATACTCTAGGAAATTATTATATTTGAGTAATATAGAATAATAAAAAATATGTAATAATTTTTTTTATTAATATTCAATATATCAAATATACATAAAATCAATGTACATACTGTTGGTCTTTGGTCACCAACATCATCCAAATAAGGAGTCATGGTCGTGATAGGTTTACTACATGTTTTCATGTAGCTATGAATTTTTAAATTCATATAGTATTTAAAGACAAATTAATGAGATGTAATACAATGATAAATATAATATCATGTAAGAGTGAAAGGTCAAATATTCATGAGTTTGAATTATTATTATAAATTATCGGTTTAAATAATACTTAAAAATAAAGAAGATGAATAATTAAAATCAATAAAAATTGGATACTTAACATGAATATAATTATAGAAATAATATTCACATGTTTGGTTGAATATAAATGAGAATATTAATAAGGAAAATGAGATATATTTTTATATAAAATTATTATATACATTCTGAGAGTTAGAAAAAATTAACACCACTACAAACCTTCATATATTTTGTGTCAAAATGAAGATAAGATCTAACACTATTATAAGGGATAAAATTCATGAACTATAAAGAAGAAGATGGTGATGAATAAAAATATTGGCATTACTACTGTTTATATTCATAAAATATTATGAATAATGTGAGAATATAACAAAATATATGCTTATATAAAAATTTTTTTAAGGGAGTTTGAGGCATCCTTAGAGATTACTACACTTTAAGGAATGATTTCAAACTTGTATAGTTCAAAAGGTTCTAAAGAATCATTTTTTATCTTAATTTATATAGCATCCATCCTAACTAGGTATTTATAAGGTAAATCATGGTTATTTCTAGAGCTTTAAAATAAATTCAGTGTTTATTATTGTACATGGTTGGTGTGACGAATATGGATTAAAGGATATTCTCTTATTTGAGGCATTTATAAATAATAATAAAATAATTTTTTTCATGTGGGATAAAACCCATCATAAATTAGGGATATAGTAATATTTTTAGTAGGTGAACCTTGTTAATAAATCTTATGTGCCTTGTGGTTTTCATTTTCAATTTACAAACTTTAATGCAATCTGAAGGAGGGGAAATAGAAAACCATTCATTAAATGGGTGAATAGGTGGGAGTCAGAGGGCAAGAATTTATAATTGGTGATCTTTTCATCACAATAATTCATCCCCCTAGTGTGGTAATCAATTATAGTGACCCTTACAAGTGGTACCTAAGCACCTGGTTCCAATTCTCATTAGATTTTCTAATTTTAATTATTTGAGTATTTGAAAAAAAATGTGATTCTATTAAAAGGTAAGTATGAAGTGTGAGTTTTGGGAATAAATTTAGTTCCATATCAAAGTAACCATGAATTTGATATATTTCAAGACATTAATGAATATAAATAATAGAGATGTAATGAAATTAGTAAATCTAAAATCAGTGTAATTGGACATTCTATTATTTGAATCTAATAAAAGTAAAATATTTTTTATTAAATATATTAATGTGTGTAATCTTAAATAAGTTAGTGGTGAGAATACATCTCTCATATAATAATAGGGGTTAAATATCATTTCTACATTATTTGATTCTAATAAATAAATATAAATCATGGAAAAAGATTTTGTAGTTACATCAACAACTAAGGAGATAGAAAATATTTCTACTAAATAAGGTTAAAACAATATTTCTGATAAAAATGAGGTAACTAATATTTCTTTTCAAAACTGTCCTATAGAATATCTAATCCCAATTAGGGAAGATAGAATTTCTGATGATTCAAAATATGAATCAATGTCTAATTTAAATGAAATTCTTCATAATTTTTCAAAAGATATAGTCAATTATATTTATGGATATATTAGAATCCTAAAGAAGGAGATAGTCCACCTTAAAGAATAATATCAGGAAACATAAAAGGAATTTTCCCAAAAGATTATTATGAGTGTATATCATTCCATTAAATGTGATTCTAAAATTGAAGAAATTATGAAACATGAATAAATATTCTCTAATGTTAAAAAGGATTGGTTTGAATCAATCCTAAAGAAATATTAATCCATTAAGATGATTCATGGGATGTTTATTGTATTATAATAAAATTAAAAGGATATAATTTGTATTAGAAATGATTAATTTGAATTCAGGAAAACAAGATTAAAGATATTAAAAAATTAATAAAAGAGAATACAGAAATACCAGAGGAATTTTATGAAAAAGTGGGGATGAAATTTGAAGACATATTTTTGTTATTAAAGGATGATAAAAATATCCTCAATGTGAAATGTATTGAATTTTAAATCAAACTAATTAATTGGTGAAGTGTTAAGGATGATTCTACACAAATTATTAAAATATAAACTGCTACAATGCTTATTTACAAGAAGGATTCTTGTTATAATAGACCAATACCTAGTGGAAAGTTCATATTGAAATATTTCTATAATAAATTTAAAGTAAGAAAAAATGAAATATGTATTATCCATACCAAAAAAATTGGGTTATACTATTTATAGTTGTATGAATAGTGTATGTTTAAAATAAAATACAATATAAAAGTGTTTGAATAAAATTATTGATGAACTCACCACTACATATATAGGGAATGTATGAAATTTTTGGAGAATGTTTTCCCATAAAGAATCCTATCTATTGGATAAAAAGTAATAAATTTGGTAATAAAAAAATATACAGGTTGGTGTAAAGATGAAAAAATAAATATTTATTGTCTATTTCTTGTGTTTTGGTAGATTTGGGAATATTTATACTGATTTTGGGAATATTTTGTCAAACATATCTCACATTAAAGAATCATATCTACTCATTAACCTCATTAGTATCAACTCACATTATTCTTTCATAAATTCTTCTAACCTCCTCTTTTGAGGCATTGACCCTAAAAACAATTCATGCATATATTCATTAGGATGAAGGATGAGCGTTAAAGCCTCCCCTTTATCTTCTTCCTCATTTCCTATTTCCTCATTTTGTTCTCCACCTGCAAGATTTATAAAAACACGTTGCTTTCTTGACATAATAGGTTCCAAACTGACAGGTTTAGCAATTGGTAACTCAAAAACTCTAGTTTCTGTTAGACCATTCGTAGACATCCCAAAATATCTTGAAATAATTATTTTAGGTAGGTTTGAGTAATCATTGTTGGGCCTAGCTTTCTCCCCTCACATCTGAATTAGAAAATTACCAGATTGATGGTTCCCTTGTTTCCCCATTCTCAGTTTAGCTCCAACATTCATATCCCATAGGGATCCTGCTCACTTTATATCACTAGTTAGGGGTCTTTATCTCTATAACTAATCTTAGAGTCTTCCACAT